>CM052097.1:5564520-5618408 GCA_028453745.1 Agapostemon virescens
TTATAATTTTATGATCAAACACTTCATTCCAATATACTCGTGTAGAGGACAGTATTATCCGTCACACATTGCAGTGCTGTATCATTTACACGTAATTCGCGTTGAACTCTGCCGTATAGAGAAACAGCCCCGCGCAATATTCAGCCGTGCCTAAGAGGTTAAGTGTTTACAAGTAAGTTTTGATCGATGGTGGAAAGCAGCATTTCACATGTGGACAATCGGCGTTCAATGTTTCTCGGCGTCAGTTCATATGGATCCCAATTTCCTTCCTTTTGAATCATTCCCAATGATTTTAAACGATGTGAAATCACTTGTTGAGTAACCGATAATGCAAGTGCAAATTCTTCTTGCGTTTGGCGCGAATCTTCATTCAATAATGCTTCCAATTCCGCGTCTTCGTACATTTTCGACCTTCTCTCATATACTCACGGCAACTTCTCTCACTTAATGCAGCCTTATCATATGCTTCTACAAGCAATCGATGCGTCTCAGCTGCAAATTTCTTCAAATCAAACAAGTAAATTCCCGCAAATAACGTTTTTTTTATTTGATTTTTTTGTTACATCAACCCATTAGAGTTATCAGCAACAACGATATTGTTCACAGCGATAAATACAGAAATTTAGCTAAATTAAGTGAAAAGATCTAGTATGCTTAACATACTCCGTGTTTAACTTAGGTTAAATTAATTGCAGGATATTTATATGTTTTAAAAATTGCAGAAGGCTTGAACAAGAGTATGCAGTATTAGTGGCTTCTTTGATATTTCCGTTGATTTGGTATAGACTTCTCTCCCGTTGATATTTTCGGCACTCGGTAATGATATGTTCGATCGAATTAGTAGACTGGCAGCTGTTGCATATTGGTTGGTTTTTCTTTTCTATTAAGTAGGCATGAGTCAGGTTTGTGTGACCAGTCCTTAGTCTGGTCAACACAACCTGATGCATTCTGTTGAACGATAGTGCCGGGCTAGATTGGAAGATGTCATTTCTGATACGATGGATATGTGAAATATGACCGTTTTTTCCAGGAAAAGTTCCAGTGTTCTTTGAGAGTCTTGTGAAACGATTTAAAAACCTCTTTGTATTACGTAGGTATATCGAGAGTATGACGAGATGACTTTGCATCCTCTTTTGCGACTTTATCAGCTTTTTCGTTCCCTGTAATTCCAACGTGTGATGGAACCCACCCAAACAAAATTTCAGTAACTTGTTTGTTTGACAGAATTAAATGACGTTTATTCAGCTTAAAACTCGACATTTTCGCATGAAAAAAATATACGACGCTGATACACAATCGCTAATATTTCGAAGTTATGTTATTGACAGATGTGCAACCTTACGGTACAACGTCTTAGATTTTACCATAAGCCACCATAATTTACTGCTTATGCTATCTGACTTCAAACAGCAGAGACTTATTGGTACTGCTAGTAGGAAGTTGAAATATTTTATTGTATGAATTAAAATTATTAATAATTTCCTTTTAGAATTTGGTCATCATCAGCTATAACAACTCCAACACCAATTTCTTCTTTAGTTCATTCTTCTGTTAAAAGCTCGTGCTTGGTTTTATACTTACGACTCAGTGAGTCAACGCGTCGAGGTTCGCGATTCGCATGCGTTTCCTGTACGAAGTTATAGTCTTCTTCGGTTCGCGTAACGGAGGTCGCGGATCGCGGCTCCATGCTAATAAGCAGCTATGCCATCTCTATTAATCGCGGCGCTATGCTGACGCGACGCCGGGCGTGCACCAGCTGGAATGCTAGAAGTGAAACGGATTACACGTACAAGCGTTCGCCGGTGACATTGTGCGAACATCAACGCCGAGGATGGGCCCGGGCTTCCTTTCGAATGCACGGTATGCACGACCGAGTCACGTTTCGCGGTCAGGTTATCGAATTGCGGGACTTTATACGGCTGTACTAATTCCAACAGGAACATGGAAGTATCGATTCGCCGGGCCCCGCCGCTCCCAAATCTTGCGAAACGTTTCCTTCGCCGTATTAGGACATTGCAGGGCTTTTCTGCACTGGCCCGATAGAGATGTGGCCGACATAACTGTTAGGACGCGTTTGCGCTCGCAGAATGGCAAATCGCGACCTTGATTTTAATGAGGCGATCCAATGAATGCTGTCGGTTGACCGTCGTGTACGTGGGTTGAACATCTCACAAAACCATTCAATGGAGAAATGAGTTCTTTCCGTCGAAGTTCATGCAGTTTACCCTTTGCTATACTATGACGCGTCAGACTCGTGTCGAAGATTTTAAACAAAGTCTAACAAAATAAATATTGCACCTTTATTTTTATACTTTTGTAATCTATATTTCAGCATGGAAGTAAATACTGCCGTAAAAGAAAGATAAATTTTCTTTTTCCTTCTGTAACATTTTTGGCAATGAAAACATTGTAACACTGTAGCTGCAAAGAAAGTGTTATTGCAAGGGGTTGTAATATCATTGGATCATAAAGAATCTGTCACATTTTTAGAGGTGTTGCGTGACGACATAAGAAGTAATAAAACATGATAGAACACGACAAATTTCACAATACAATCTTCTAATTCGGTATTATATAAATGGCACCCACTAAGGCATATTCGACATTGCATCTTATTTGCATTGAACCTTGAGAAGTTGGTAACCGAAGCCACTGAAATGGTTTGTGTTGCACATGGTGAAAGGATTGTAAGCGTTAGAACGTGAACAAACTAGTACCAGTGTTTTAAGCAGGGTAATTTCAATCGAGAAGATCGACCACGCTCAGAAGTTCCCTAATTGAGAACTGCAGCAACTTCCGGACGCATACCAAATGCGAACACAAAAAGAACTCGCAGAGTAGGTTAATGTTGCCCAAAAATCAATTTTATACTTTTTGCAGCTAGTGAGAGAAATATAGGAATTAGGAAAATTGGTGTTCGAAGTGGTTTCTCGAAACCACCAAGTTTTAATGGAAACCACAAATGTCAGAAAAGTGGTGAAAGATAAAAATGATAAAACTTCCAGTTTATTTTAAAATCAGAATGAACTAATTTCTACACCTTACACATTAAATATTGTGACAAATACATTTTGATAAAAAATTCTATTCGGTTTCGAGCAAACCGAACATGAAAATTAGAGAATCGAAATCGTTATAAATCGTTGGAGAAAATAAAACACAGTTATATTAAGTGTCGATTTCTAAAAGACGAGTTTTATTTCAATTAAGCGTAGTTAATTATCAACTACGCCAGCGTTACTAAATCCCGTCGCGAGCAAGCGGAGTAGGATTTACGACCCCACGAAATTCGGAATACGAATTTACTAAATTCGAGGACGCTACAAATCGCAAGCCTCTGGATTGTATTAGAGTAGAAATTGAATTTTTTAATCACGATCTTCATTTACAAGATTGTCTTCTCGACTTTTCAGTATTTTCTACCATCAACGAATATTCTGTTCATTTATTACTGTAGAATCTTTGGAGAAGGAAGCGCAAATGCAACTTTTCCTAACCTCCATACGTATTTGGTCTGAGGAGTCCCAAACCCACACTCGGCCATCTTGTAAAGACATTTTTTCTGGAATGCCAGTCCGGCGTCATCATCGTCTCTTTAACCACCCAGCGCCATCAACCAATATAACTTCGCAACATTTAGTTTTTTCTCGATTCGCTCACGCGGGACGCTTTCGCTACGCATTTTACTTTCATGTCCAACCGTCATCGCCATTACTAGCAATTTTACCGATAAATTGAGTATCTTTAGGAAAAGAGAACACCCGTGTCCGCGAAACTCGAACCGGCCACCTCGAGATTTGTAGCTGATCAGTTTCAGTATACTCCCACTGAACCAATAAACGTTTTCTAACCTCTATACGTATTTTTCTCTGGGGCGCCTGATTTCATACTCGTCCATCTTGCAAAGCCATTTGCTCTCAAATGCTCGTCCTGCGACATCATCGTCTTTTTAGCCACACCTTGCCATCGACAAATATAACTCGCAAATTCTTCTGTAATTCGCAACATTTAGTTTTTTTCTCCCGTGCAACGCTTCGCTACGCATTTTACTTTCATGTTCAATCGTCATCGTCATTACTAGCAATTTTACCGATAAATTGAGTATCGTTGGGAAAAGAGGACACCAATGTTCGCGAAACTTGAACCGGCAACATCGAAATTTGTTGCTGATCAATTTTAGCACACTCCCACGGAACCCTTAAACATTTTCTAACCTCTATACGCATTTTACTCTGGGGCGCCGGATTTCATACTCGTCCATCTTGCAAAGCCATTTGCTCTCAAATGTTCGTCCTGCGACATCATCGTCTTCTTAGCCACACCTTGCCATCGACAAATATAACTCGCAACTTCTTCTGTAATTCGCAATATTTAGTTTTTTCTCCCATGCAACGCTTCGCTACGCATTTTACTTTCATCTTCGACCGTCATCGTCATTACTAGCAATATTACCGATAAATTGAGTATCATTGGGAAAAGAAAGCAGATGTCTCCGCATATTTCAAACCGGCTATCTCGAGATTTGTAGCTGATTAGTTTCAGCACACTCTTATAGAACCCTCAAACGTTTTCTAATCTCTATACATATTTTGCTCTGGGGCGCCTGATTTCATACTCGGCCATCTCGCAAAGACATTTTTTGCTCTCAAACGCTCGTCCTGCGTCATCATTGTCTTTTTACCACGCAGCGCCATCGACAAATATAACCTCTCTTCTCTTGTAGCTCGCAATTTGCAGTTTCTTCTCGCTTTGCTCGCGTGCCACGCTTTCGCTACGCATTTTGCTTTCATTTTCGTCTGTCATCGTTATTACCGGTAATGTGTGCTGATCGCTGTACCCTCATCCCGGATGGGTCACCAAATTTAGCATCTCCGGAAAAAGAGGACATTGGCCTTAGCGGAACTCGAACTTGCTCCTCGAGATTCGTAGCTGATATGTTTTCGCCTACTCCCACGGAGTCCTCAGACGTTTCCTAACCGTATTTTGATCTACGAGTGCTGACCTCATAATAGAACTTACAGTTTTTCGCTAACCTCTCGGATGCTAAAATCAACTGTTAAGGAGAATCAATTTTCACTCGCATTTAATTTAAAGTTCGCGGCCATAAATGAGAGCGCCATGTTTAAAACATTTATAAATCGAGTACATGTTGTTTATATCGATTTATACTTTTGTTATTCTTCATTTCGTAGCCATTAACAAAGGACGTATTAAATTCACGCTCCAGATTCAGATTTATTAATTAGCCTCCCGAGCTGCTCCGTTTCTACATCAACCACCACGGACATGTAAAGGAAATATTTATTCAAAATGTTAAATTTTATGGTACCGTTCTATACAGAGCAATCCTAAGAGTCTGCAGCAAACTTGTACCACATGTTACTGGAGTCAAGTAAATAAAACAAGTTCATATATTTACTTCCCAAAATGCTTTATTAAAGAATTATAAGCATTCAAAGATTTTTATTAATTGTTTGGTAGCAATAATAAATGTTCAATTTTTATTCTGCAAGAATGCAGGTTTCTACTCGTCGCATTAATGACTGTCACATTCCAGAGAGATGCCATAATGTGTAATGGAATTTTTCATGTTAGAGGTCAAATTACGTAAACAATAACTGTCAATGACAATTAGTTGCATTTGCCCGTGATTTTGTATAATAAGCTTTTAAAACAACTTTCAATGCTTATAACTCCGCAATAAATCATTTCCAAGTTCATATGCACTTTTTTTAGTTATCTGACTTCACTAATACGTGGCATAAATTTGGTCCTGAACTTTTGGAACGCCTCACATGTCTACAAATTATTAAAATTAGTGGGGGCGTCACATATAAAGACTCAAAGATGGGGATCCGCTGTGGTCAGCTTTTCCCCCCAAAATCGTACATTTGAATATCCGAATAAAAACTAAAGATAAGATCTTAATGATTAGCTTTGTAGCTTAAAATGGACCTGTAGACTTCAAGAGTATTTCTTCATAAAAATGTTTCGTAACATTTGCATTCTAACACCAGACAATCCATATGCAAGAACCTACCCGATTGAATAGATTTTAGATTTGCTTGAGTGATCACAGCGTCGTCGCCAACGAGAAAATATAAAATGGCAGAAGTTCTAAAACACTGAAACTGTCAGAACTCATGCACCTTATAGTTAACACCCTAGCAATCCTACAACCCCTTCAAAATGAAGCTAGACGTGCATAGCTTAAAATACGAAAAATTATAAAACTAATAAAGAGGAGACTAAAAGGTTTCACTAAGCCATGCGAAAAATGTGAGAAATATGATATATAAATATTTATTACTTAATTCTCAGTAAAATAATTAGCAGAGTTCATTATTTATTATTTCATTTGTTCAATATTTTACAGGTGTAAGAATTTGACACGCGAGACTTGCAGAAAATTAATACCATACATACTTCTGCTATCACCGATATCTCCCATTACTAATTTCACCATGCAAAGAAGTGAATACGTTTTTCCCAAAAGAAATGAAATCGAAAAATGTAACGGAAATTCGAGAGTGAGGTACAGAGATGATGGATCACGGAAGAAACGTCTGCAATGATTATTAGTATTTGCAAACCGGCGCATTCCGTTGATGCAATTCTGCATGCCGAAGCCTGAGAAATGCGAGGTCAAATCGACTATATGTATAATGCCCCGATAGTGGGTCACGGTTCTAGACCCGCAGCGATCATCCAGCGAGGTTCCCAGCTAATTTCTCGCCGAATCAATTCGCTGCAGAATTTCTGGAAAAGAAGAGGCGCGCCCTACCGCACAACCAGACATTAGGGGGCGAGCTACTAGCGGAACATTACTGTACTCTGACGCTTGTACACCGACGAGAATTTATCGGCGGGCATTCCTTCAGTGTAGCGTTTGGAATCTAGATGAATGTAGACCGGTGACCGCCGAATGTCCGACACGATCCGACTGGTGTTTGCTATCGTTCGGTACATGGAAACGCGTTTCCAATTGCAGAAGCCGTTCCGTAATTTATACACATCATGGCTCTACGGGTTCCCGCTATTTTTACGTGGGCGCCTGTTATCCCGCTAGAGAATTAACCGAGGCTGTGCTCGGACCGTTGAAAGAGAGAGACGGACACAAAGAGAGAGAGAGAGAACCAGGAAAGCTAGTTCGCGATTTAACGGAGCTCGCTGGCCAGCCACGCGGTTCTTTTCTTTATAATCGTAAGAATTATTAGCCATGGAGGGCTCGCAGCGCCATGGATCGTGTACACACCGCGATAAATCGGTGCTGCGGTCGCTCGCTTCTAGATGCTCGTCCCAAGACCAGGCAAACAGGCAACGGTACTCACCGTTGACCGCGAGTGACCGTGTGGAAAAGATAAACACTGGACGTGCGATTGTTGCTTGCATAACAGTAACCGGGACAGCGACGCACTGTGTCGCCATGATCTGCAAAAACGCAGACTCACCACTTTCGTTTGTACTAGCGACGATTGGTGTCAGGACCAAACGTTTTCTGAACCACACCACCTGATTCTAGTATTTTTAGGTCTGTTAACCTTCCAATACAACAATGAATAGAACTCCTCGTGGTGTCTACAGGCTATTCCTTTTAAATTCAGCATTTGAATTATTTTTGTTATTATTGAAGGTAGAAGAAATCTTTGATAATTTGGTAAATAATAATTATAATAGCAATGTATATAAAATGTATGAAAAATGGTAAATGTAATAATGATGTAAATAAAATGTATGAAAAATAGTAAATATAATAATAATGTATATAAAATGTATCGAAAATAGTAAATGTAATAATAATGTATATAAAATGCATGAAAAATAGTAAATCAAATAATAATGTATATAAAATGTGCGAAAAATAATCAATCTACTAATAATGTATATAAAATGTATGAAAAATAATAAATATAATAATAATAATGTATATAAAATGTATGAAAAATAATAAATATAATAATAAATGTATATAAAATGTATCGAAAATTTTAAATGTATACAAAATGTGCGAAAAATAGTAAATGAAATAATACTGTATATAAAATGTGCGAAAAATAGTAAATGTAATAATGATGTATATAAAACGTATGAAAAATAGAAAATGTAATAATAATGTATATAAAATTTATGAAAAATAGCAAATGTAATAATAATGTACATAAAATATATGAAAAATAATAAATATAATAATAATGTATATAATATATAAAATATAGTAGAATAAATATAAATAATTGATAAAAATGAAGTAAACTATTTCAATTTTACCTTCTCCGGATTTAGGATGAATCGATTGATTTTGTTACGATCAAGGTTACATCAAGGACGTAATTTTATGACTTTAAGCCGTCTCGATGCCGCCTGTAATTTTGCATCATGAAAAAGCAGATGTTGAAATAATAATTACCGACTTAAGGTAATCTGGAATGCCAATATGGTTATTTTCAAGACATTAATCACATAGTATGACAGTGTCAGTTTTCCTACGCGCAGCATATTATTCTGATTGAGTAGTTGAGACAACAAAAAGGTATTTGTCCCTGAGTATGAATGTGTTCATTGCTTCTTCTAATGTTAGGATGTGTTTATGTTTCTTTTCATTTTTTAAAAGTATTGTCTAAAGATTTAGATGTTTGTTTTATCTTAATGTAACATAATATTTGATTTGTACATTGCATTTGTATGTATTATTTTACATATATTTTTTGAGAATGTATTTTCTGGTCAGCAAAAATGAATATCAGGTGATATGCTAATTAAAAACCACCAATTTCGATGAAATTTTCAGTATGTATATAATTAACTCAGAACAACAAAGCATGTATTTTAATTGTCACTACGGACTCGAACAAAGTCCTTTTTATTTTCATGAAATTACTACTTGCAAAGCCCTTTCTGTACGTCGTTAAATAAATCAATGCTTCTAATTGTTCGAAAAGTCGTGTAGTCCAATTTTTAAAAATCTATTCTAATATTCCACTGGATCTGCTTAGCCTTAGAAGCAACTGTTACATATTGCTTATTTAAAAAAGCAAGACTGAATTTATTTTAACTTTGTATGATTTATATTTATGTATTTATAAGTATTTAATCATTTCCCACGAAAGAACCTTTATAATGTCAATAATTATGAAACAAAAAATATAGAACACGTTTGACCGTGTTAAATGGCGTCCGAATACTTTCGTGGTTCACTGCTATTATTTCTGTAATAAATGCATAAAATATGCAGTTTAATTTTGACGTAGACATCAATTTAAGCAGCTAAGCTCTATAAATATGATAACCGATTTCATTGTACAAAGAGAGGTTGTTGAGTTGCATCGAAACCAATAAAATACATTGCATGCGCTCTTAGAACTTTTTCAGAGTATAATCAATGACCGCGTACTCCATGGTTATAAATAAAATAATTAATTTCGCAGTAATAGCCAATGATGCTTCCAGAATTACCATACACGTATCAAATTCTAGGTTTACAGTCAAATTGACGCGTCCTAATATTCCTTATTTCCGATTATTGAGATCGTAAAGTCTCCAATGAGGAATGGATCAACAGATTTACTTCCGTGAATATAAACAAAATAATTTAAATTTATTTTAATTAAATAATTTAATCAATTGTATGCCTCGTGCTTTCGATAAACTGTGTTACAATGTTTGCGATTAGGGAAAAAGATAAAAACTTTATTCTTCAGATTTCTCCCTTCGGTTATACATTGTCTAAAATATGACGAAAATTTTAGACACGCGCGTTCTCGTTGTTCTCATAAAGTAGTGTAGAATAGCCGCTTTTAGTGTTCCGCAGACCCATGTTAACCCATTGTAGACTTTAACGTCTCCGAGATGTCAAGAGCTGTTTCTCGCGGACGCCGACAATCGTGCATCGATTTCGATTCTATTCGAGTACCAAAGGATATAAAAAAATGTTCTTTTACCTGATTGACATAGCTGATTATAATGCTTATGTTCTGTATTCTAAGTTGCCTAATTCAACAAACCAATCGATTGTAGATCTTCATTCGAATATTGCAGGAGATATGTTACACAATTTTTTACTTCCTAATTACTCGACACGCGGCAGACCGTCGCGAAGTGAGTACCCAACTCGATTACAGGCAAAACATTCGGCACATTTTCCAGAACGTATACCTTTCACTAACATAAGGAACATCCTGCAAAGATATGCCACGTGTGTATGTAAAAAATAATGTTAGAAGCGAAACAATTTGCCAATGTAATAAATGTCTAGTTTCTTTACAAATTCCAAAATGCTGTGAAATATATCATACCTTACAGAATTATTAATTTATTATTTTATAATAATACTTAATTATTGTTCGTTAACGTTATATATCAACCTGATTAAGTATTATACAGCAATGTAAATTTGTAAATACATTGAAACAGTATTCATTGTGGGTATAACAGCGATCCTGTAAGACGAATGTCATACTACATATTTGGATTTGAATCCTTACTACAAGTCTCAGTGAAATGTATTTCTCTAACAAATGAAATGTATTCCTCTAACAAAAAGGAACATCCTGCAAAGAGATGCCACGTGTGTATGTAAAAAAATAATGTAAGAAGCGAAACAACTTGGCAGTGTAAAAAATATCTAGTTCCTTTACGTATTCCAAAATGCTTTGAAATATATCATACCTTACAGAATTATTAATTTATTATTTTATAATGTTACTTAACCCTTTGGCCTACGATTTATTTTCTGATAACAGTAACTAGATTTAATTTCCCTCCACGAAACGCCGAAAAGAAAAGTTAAATTTGTAGTTATCGCGTGCGTAGCTATTCTCCAACGATTCTATCCGATCAGCGATTAAATAAAATGTTAGTTCGGTTTATAGAAAATTAGGGAAACACACGTTTAAAAGATTCTGTTCGAAATCTTGATCACGAGTCTGACTCGTTGTTGTAGGGCAAGGGGTTAATGACTGTTCATTAACATTATATATTAACCTGATTACGAATTATATAGCAATGTAAATTTGGAAATAAAATGTTCTGTGTCTGAGCGTACACATAACTGTTCAATTGAGCCAATTAAATAGTATTCTTGGGACGTGTCAGATTTCATTTTATTTGTACCTCAAGGGGTTAACCCCTTGCACTATTTTCACAAGTTTGACTCGTGATGAAAATTTTAGGCCAAACTTGAATATCACGAGTCAGACTCATTGTTTGATTTAATGCCAAACGTGGATATCACGAGTCTAACTCGTGGTCTTAGTTTCAGGCCAAGTATGAATATCTCGAATGAGATCGTGTATCTCCATGCAGGATTTAGATTTGAAAGTATTTTTCAATTTAATAGTTTGTTAATATTTAATTGTTCATTCATATTTTGTTTTTCATTTTGTAGTCTAGTAATAGTCACATAATCTGAAAATTTATTTCACTTCAAATATTACTGCCGTGGATTTGATTTCACTTGTTTGTATTCCGCTATTAATTAATCATATTATTAATACTTATACAGAACTTGTTCTAATCATATGTAATAATTAAAATATTTTTTAAAAGTTTTTGATTCAAATTCATTTGAATTTCACAAGAGCTCCATCGCGTGAAGTAAGTACGGGCGCGGCTATCTTACATTGAGTCGTAAGATTTTGTTTCAAATTCCGATACTCGGACTCCGCCGTTCGGCTCCTTGCTCGATTTGGGCGCACGAATTTGGCCTGGTTTTTTCTGAGGTTCAGAATAGTGCAAGGGGTTAAAGGGCATTCGCATAGTTTTGAGTGTTCCCTGCACGTACGTAAACGCGGCTGCGACAAAAATGGGATGGATTAGTGTGTTAGAGTTTACCGTTGCGCAACCTGGGCGGGCCGACGCGGGTGCCGATTTCGTCCGGATTACGCAAACGATCGCGCAGATCCGATTTGACCAGTTCGCCACCCCGTGGGCAACTAGTTCGCACGCGGGTTCCCAGTCACGGAGTGCGATACGAGCCTAGAAAGTTTCGGGCTGAGCACTTTTCCCGCCGCTGGTTGGCCGGCTGAGAACGCTGAGAACGACACGCTCGTCCAGGAATGCGAACCGCGACGGAATTACGTGCCATTGTAGTTTCTCCGGCGTCGATAAAGCTTGCCGCGCCTCGGCGTGGTGGTCGTTGCAGTTGTTGTTGCCGTAAAATATTACCGGACTGTCAACCGTATTTGGGTTTTGACAATCGCTTCGAAACACAACTGTTTTCGAGTTTCGCTCGACCAACAACGAGCCCGCAAGATTTCGCGAAAGTTTCCTCGGCGTATCGCACGAACGGCTCCTTTGTTTCGATTAGCTGTTAAACGAGGATCGTCGCTTCCGCTTCGAAACCGTCGATTATCGCTGCTAGCGAACCGTGTCAACGGAACGAAACTGTTTGGTGGGAAGCGTCGATCGATGGGGTCCCGTGATGCTTCGTTGCTATCGCACGGTCTCTATCATTTTGATATTTGATCCGGTTCGTTTCTAGAAAATAATTGCCCAATTGAAATCCTTGGAAATATTCAAATGTAATTTTCACAGCAAGCAGGTAAATGTTGCAATCGAACCTGTTTGCCAATTCGTGCTACTTCATTAACACGCTAAATGTCACGAGGTTCGTGCTCGGGTAGTACGAATTTTTCGCCAGATTCAGAAATTTATTTTTAAAAGAGTTGAAGGAGCACTCGGTACGTTGAGTTTGAACTTTTCTGCGTTAGAACTGTCTTAGAAGAACTTACACATATTCGGTATCGTATGATAGTTTCACTGATTATTTGACTGATTATTTCATTGAAAAACTTTGAAACGAATTACACGAATTACGAATCTGTCATCGCAATTTCGGTTCGATCAATTATATTACATCGATTTTGTAGAAACCTTTAAGATTGATGTTCCACACTTAAAGTGCTAAATGTAAAATTCAATGCACCTTTTCTTAACCCTCCGCTACGGTGCTGGAGTCTATTTTGATCCAGGATTTTTTTACACTCTTAATTTTAATTTTAATAAAATCTTTTAATTACACAGATTTTAGCGATTATATTAGAACCAACAGAAAGTTTAGTGAGTCTGTAAGAAGTACCACTAAAAATATGTAATACCTCCAAAATTTAATAAGCGGTCCGTGATCCGAGAGTTAACGTTATTTTTCCTGTATTCGTGTGATGATTTTCCTGAATTCGTAATGATCGTTGTTTTAGTCGTTTAAACAACCGTCTATCCATCTGGAAATCAATGTCGATTGATTCAACCACAATTTTCAACTCTATTTTAAAATTTTGAGTACATTATTACGGTCGAGACACGTATTCCTTTTTACAATTTTCAGCCTCCAAAACCAAGATTCTATTTCTATCATTAGACTGCAGATTTGATGCATTAATAAACAAATTAATAAATGTGATACAAATTTGTGAAGACATAAGAACACTTTAAGGATATTATAAAAGTTTCACAGTGAGCTTAGAAAATGTTTATTTAGCACAAAGATCTGCAGTCTGAGTCCTCTAGTGAATAGGAAATTTACAATTCCGCCCATATGTTAAGCTATGTACACACTGAATCCACATCGAACGAGTTTTCGTTGCCTTCTTCTTCTCTTATTCGATAAAACAGCGACTGTCTCCAGGTACATACAACGTCAACTAAAAGTTGCTCGCTATATGTTCAGTGTGGACGTAACTTTAGCAGCATGGATTTTAAAAATCGCGAAGGTTGCTGACACAGGACTGCGGGAACGTCGCGAAATCGTCGACGATTGCCAACGCCATTTTTCGACGCGTTCGAAAAACCCGGCGCAGAAACTCTCTACGATCCACTTTCGAAAGCAATGCGTTAATTGCGGATTGACTGCGTCGGAGTAACCCACGGACGATGGTAATCACAGGTTTCGAGATGATCGTTTACTATTCATGTATCTGCATGTAATCTTTTCTATACGTTACGCGCCACTTGTCTCATTAATTCGCGCTCTACTTCGCGCGTAATTAACTGATCCGTCATGCCAGTTAAGAAGACGATGTTCGATCGAAATTGGTTGTGAAACGTCTACGAGAAGTTGATTAGAACGATCCTAATCGCGGTTGTTTGTAATCTTCTTCGATTAGCGTCTCGATTAGCAATAAATTATCACAGACATTTGTCAATCGGCTCGCGCGAAACTGAGTCGAACCGGTGACAGAGAGTTTTGTCGCGTCCTGAGAATTTTCCGGCGGGAATATCATCGGCTAGAGGAGACGTTGGTATAGAGGAACAAGCAATTGTGACAAGTAAACGAACGTTTTTCCGGCCGTTAACGACCGGCTCGTAAAGAGACGACCCCGGGGTTGACGGTAACAGGTACTCGACAGGTAGTTGCTACTCACCGGAATTTGACCGTAGAACCTGGGGGGTCGTCGCCGGGGTCAAGTAGTTACGGCACGTCGGTATTCGGTCGGTGGTCCGCTCTGCTCTTGGTTCGCAAGAAAATTCGGTGCACTCGAAAGCGGCACGGAGTCGAGAAAACGACGGTTTTACGAGCACTCGAAAGTCGCAGGCGAACGGCTGGCGGCGACGCGTGTTTCTACGGCACAACTGGCTTTCGAGAATTCCCGCTTGGAATGCCCACGAGGACGAACGGTATAAGATGCTTCGGCTTCGACGCTGGCTGCCTCGGCAAATGGAAAAGGCACGGCCGAAGCATCTTCGCCGCGCCTACAATTATCAGCTCGACTCCATCGCTCCCGCGGCCGCACTTCACTGCTTCGCGAGCCCTCTGCACGTTAACGCGTTTAAAAAATTCCAGACTGTCTAATTACATGTTTATTTGTGGCTGAGTCCATCTCGCGAACCGATCCTCCAGCTGCTTGTCCATGCGCCGGCGAATTCCTGTGTTTCACCGTTTCGAAATACGCAGATTCGCGCCGGTCGCCGAAAACGGAACCTCAAAATTGTTACAGTTAGCTTAATTGTAATTACTTATCTTTCGTTACATTTGGTGCACTTATCTAGTTAATAATAAACATATAAATTTTACACATACGAAATGTATGTGTGACATCTTGGCAGTTCCGAAAAAACGAATCGATAATGTGTTTTTTATAATCGTCTTAACACTTTACCGACCGGAAGCCTATTAACACTTTGACTGCCATGTCACCCATATATGAGTGACAGAATTATTTGTTCATGTTTAAAAAGAAATTTGCACGCTAATATATTCGTTGCACTCAATTGAGTTCATACCTAAAGACTAAAAGAAGGTTGAAGGATAATTATGTGTCAGACATTTTAAGTTTTCAATTGTTACTGCATTAAATAAATTACTTTGATTTTGTGGAATTTTTGAGGGTGTTGATTGGGCAGTTAAAGTGTTAATAGGATTTTCAATAATTACAGTTAACGGAATGAAGCTTAAGGAACTACTGTTACATTGCAATTTGCAACCAAATTGTTAGATAACGTTACTGAAAATGCCTTAAGGATTCTCAATAAAAATTCCTGTCAGCGTTGAAAGATCGATTGAAATGTTTTCAATCATGGACTGTGGATCTTAAACAATTCTGAAACAATCACTGGTCGGTAAAGCGTTAACACTAGAAAGACTTTATAATAATGACAGTGTTGCAATTATTCAAAGTTTGTGTCACTTTTATATTAACATATGTTTCAATGAAAAAGTTTATGTAAAAAGTTTTTACTCGTCCCGTCATTTTAGCGTTAAAGCAATCAGTGAATCACGTTGAAAATTTCTCATCATTCATTATTCTAATGCTGGCAGCACATTTTTCATTTAATGTTCAATACTTTTGTAAGAAAAGTTATACAGCGACTTCTCAGGGGAGCTTTCTAAAGATGAGACCCGAATCTTTAAATCGAAGTTAGTTTCTCTCATTAAACAATGATTTAATGTCTGTACGAATTTTTTTAATTTGCTACATTTTAGAAACAAATAAGTATATTCACTTTCTTACCCGTTAAATAGTGTAAGCAATTTTGTTTTAGAAAAACGAATAGAGGATTTCGAAAGTGAAGAGGTTCAAGCTTTAAAATGAAATCAGAACAAATATTCTTTGACGTTTTTTCATAAAGTTGCAGTACTTTGAACCCGAGTAATTTTCGAACGAAAAATGATCGTTCAATTTTGCATATCAATGTATTTTCAATTTTAAACTAATGAAGCGATAAAATATGATTTTCAACTTTTCATTGCCCGTTTTTAATCCAAAGAAATAACCGAATGTTGAAGCAATTGAATGTTGCATATTATTTATATCACAACTTAAATTCGACTTCATATAATTTCTAAGAAGAAGACCGTACGAACTTCTTCCGGTACCCAATAACGTCCTTGATTTTTATCCTTTTATCTGACAATGAGAATGACGAATTAACTTGACACACGTGTTTGCCATCACCTGTTGACAATTGAATGGGAACTTCGAATAAGGGACTACGATACATGTATTATATCTACACACAACGTAAACCATTGTTCGAGGTTTCTATTCAATTTTTCATTTTCTTCTTAACCTACTGTAGGCAACCTGTGTTTTTAATTTCCGGAATGAAATTCTTCGAATTGGAGGGACAAATGTCTTAAAAACTTATTAATCAATTTGAATGAATCTTTTTTTCAATTAAAGAACTTACTCTTTCCTAAGGCAGTGAACCTCTAATATTCGAAGCTTGTTCTTTACTTAGTTACAAGAAATCTACATTTCTTTGAAAATTCATGAAAAAGTTGAATAAGAAATGATATTTGTCTATAAAGTATCAGAAAACAAAAAAATTTGATTTTCAAGTTTGGAGAACTTCAGTTCCGCTTAATCTTTGCTTTTACATATTTAAAATTCGTTACCAATTTCCAGTTTTTCATTATGCTATGTTGTACAGAATCGAATATTTCAAGAAACGATGAATTATTAATCATAGAATTTGTGGAAAAATTCAACGGCCAATTGCAAATTTAATTAATAGATTATTAGATAAATAATAAATTAAAATTTCACGTTGATAATTATGGCAGAAACAAGCAACCAAAAAGACCAATATAATATAAATTCTAATAGGAATGGTTAAGGAAAAATTTTCGAAAGTACAAGCGTTAGGTTAGATAGAACTGATGAAATACAATAATGGAAATTTTTCGGTTACATAAATACTGAATAATATTCGACGAATGGTATTACAACAATATTAACACGTCGGTTTTCCGAGTTTCTCTCGGTACCAGTCCTTACAGTTTCTATTAAATACAACGTATCCTCTTATAAAGCATGAAGTGAAATAGTATCGCAAAGAAACCACGTATTCCACGCTACGCAAAAATGCAGATTTAAAAATAATACAGATGCAAAAATAATTTTGTTTTAACATGCGTGTAGCGGCTCGTAACAAACGTGTTACACCTATAATTTTTATTCTGATGTTTTATCTTTTGGTGACATTCCCGTAGATAATTTACAGTATCAAGTTTGTTTGTGCTTCTTTTATGGAAATATTTTTTATAAATATTCTATATGTTCTACAGTAATTTGTTTTTATGGAACTTTTATGATGCAAAAGGTAACGTTCTCTTACATAAAATTTTCACAGCACATAATTTTTTAAATAAAATTTGTTTATAAGCAATAAGTGGTTCACCAAAATGAATTAAAAATTCAAATCGTTTAAACCCAATTTAAAGAGGTTATTCTACTTTGAAGAAATAATTTACACGAACCATAGATGAAAATGAATAATTAATTCATTTTGGTGAACCACTTTCGTCTAGAATTTTTATTTATGTTTGCTAGTGATACCATGAGTATTTATTTCTTATCAATGGCAATACTAAAATACTTAATAAACGTGATGTATTAAAATAATTGATAATTATCAAAGTAATTGAGTATAATAGTTTTAATAAAATAACAATAGATATTATTATTTTCTTATTGGCAATTTTTTAATTTTTAAAGTATTCATCAAGCGGAATATTTGTGTAAAATGAAGTATCTACTGAAAAGAGAAATTTAATTACAGGATACCACTTTGATAAGTTTTCATCCGATAGAAAGTTAAATACATTCTTCGAAATCCAATATTCTTATTCTTTATTCAGCTATTCTACATTACTTAAAATACACTTTATTTCACTATAAATCAACATAACTTTCTATGAATAATAATGCTGCAGTAGTTACCTAAAATATTAGATCGTCCCGTAAATTCGTGCAGCGAATATGTTTATACTCATCGCGGTTTTTAATAAAAAAACTACCGAAACTTTATAGTGACGGTACAAAGAGGGTGGAACGAGAAGATGATTACATTTTTCATACATTTTAAAGAAATGTTTTAAATACGAGCGCGACGGTGGCTCAAGAGGACGATTACATTTTTTAAAATATGTTCCAAATATTTATATAACTAGTATAACAATAAACAACACAAATTTTTAAAGCAATTTAATATTAATACCATGTTTCATTAAAATACAACAAACAGACTCACCGATTGTCGATAGCATGAGAAATTCGAGGCTGAAAATGAGAGCCAATATTGATTGATGAAATTATGATCTCCAAAACCTAAAATGTTTGTCATACTAACATAAAAAGTTTGTTAATAAAAATATATGTGGTGAGACATAATATATATACATGTATTGTATTATTACACTTAAATGAAATTCTTAAAAATCATTTAAGATGAAATGAAATAGACTTCGCCCCTGTATTCAATTAACAAGCTATATTTAGAAAATATATTTATATTTAGTTCTCTTTGAAAAGAATATAAGTACATTTTACTGGTACAATATAAATAGTTATTAATAATAAGTACATTCGCATAAACAATGACGCAAAAATTAATGACTTCATCGTTAAAATTTTTTAAAATATTTTCTTTGAAATGTCGACGTTTATTCTCATTTATATTTGAAGCTACAGAAATATTCTCGCAAATCTTTTCGTTCATAATCTATACCTATCATTTCTCGGTACACAAATTGCTTCTCGCAAAGATGTACGCAGCGCACAGACATATATATATATATATATTTGAAATTAATCACATTGCTACCCAGCAAATGCAAACGGAAGCTCTTCCACTGTAACTGAATTATTATAAAGTCGATGTAATTCAGTAGTGCCGGTATTTTCCAGGCTGTGGAGCCTGAGGAATGATAAACTTAAAGGTATTTCTTAGCGTCTACGCTAATGTAAAATATAGCTCGGGAAACATTTGTCCCGGTTACGGCGGAATATGAACACCCGTAATAAATGTTCGAAATCTACGGGCAAGATGGTATTACCAGTTCGCCGGAGGAAAAAAAATTAATTTTAATTTGCTTAAGAGTACGGCCACGCTTGCCAGACGGTATTTTTCATCGCGGGTCCCATTCGTGTGAAGATATACTATGCAATCCTCCGTTTGCGAACGAATATAAGACAGGAACGTAACGATAGGATTTCTGGAAACTCATTCCTCGCAATCAATTTCACCTGGCGAGCAAGGAAAAGAAGCCGGACCAACGGTTTCTCTTAATCAGAACCGTCCGAGAGACTCGGAATTACGTAAATCGGAGGAGCTTATTTCTAATCTGCCTATCCCTTTTACATCGGAACGATCGTCGGGCTTTCGGTCGTTTATTTTTACGGCAGCGCGCGTTCGCCGGGACGCGTCGTGACCTGCTAATGACCTCTGCGCGTTCCGGGGCAGACGATCAATTATTTTTCGATGGCAAAAATCGCAGAACGACGCGAGGCGACCGCCCACGAAATACATTACTTAAAGGGACCGCTAACGACTGCGACTCGTGGTACGTGTTTTTCATTTCATTCGGTTAATCTATCGTCGCGGGGGCTCCGTCAAGCACTCGACGAAATTGTGGTCCGCAATGACCTACATACTACTCGATCGATTAATTTTCCTTTGGCCCCGTTTCTGTTTGCAAGTTTTCAGATTGCCGTGCATCCATCCGCAAAATATATCGGAGCAGACACGCGCCCGATCGAACGAACCGAACGCGACAACGGATCGATAACTCTGCCGCGCCGGTGTCGAATTTTGTAATAACGAGTTCTTTATTGACTCCACTTGTGCATTCTAATTGCACTCGAGATTTCGACGATACGAGTGGTGCATATGTTAACGACGGGCGCGAACAGTTGAAGCGTGGCTGCAACATTCGCGAACCCGTGTACAAATAGCATCGCACCGAATTATTATCAAACACATGTGCTTGCGCAACGCCCTCCGCATGGCCGGCTGTATTATTTTAATTGTACCATGGTCTCGAGCGAAGCAGAACACTTATCAACTAAATTTCAGTCACGAGTAACCCCTTTCAGCACTGTGTCATTGTGTGACAATGGTGTACGCAGGCAGAAAATATTCATTCCGTACGGGGACTGCATATTAATACGTCTCGAATAAGTCCACACGTGGAATTCATACCGATGCCGCGCTCGCTGTCCTTGGCGACCATTAAAGTTGACGATTAAAAGCGATCGCAATTAGCAAACGATACGTAAATCAGTTCATTCAAGGGCACTGCTCTAAATCACTGCACCCACGGCGAAAGTATATTTCAAAATTAATAGTTTTCGAATTCTGGAATCCCTTATATAATTCGTTTGCGACACAGTTGGTAATCGATGAAATAGATGACGAATCTGTCAAAGTATAAAGATGTGGAAGCTAATTCGAGTTTTGATTTTAATCTCAAATCTTTATTCATCGTTCTTTCATCATTATTTCGTCATCTATGAAAGCAATGTTTTGCAACACTGTTGTTCTGTAATAGGTAATAAACTAGGCGATAAATTTACCGAAATAAAACTAGAGACATTTTGTAATTTTCGACTGCGTTAATCTTGTATTTTTATCTATGGAAGAAATAAAATATCAATATTACATGTTTATTGGAAAAATACATGGTCAGAATCAACTTTAAATCTAATCTACAAAATTTCTATGAGATTTTAATAACACAGATCTTAAAAATATCTAAAATGATTAACAAAGGATGAGGTTGATGGAACCAATTCTTTATAAACGTATGCACACTCAATTCTTAATCTGAATACTCTATTTTCACTGAAAGAAACATATTTGAAAAATAAAATACTAAGTCATGCTCAGAAATACTTATGAAACAAATAATTACACTTCACTGAGAGTCCAGCAGATTATTTTGACAATATTAATTCTAGAGGTGGCAAAAAATGATTAACAGAAAAGAGGGTTGATGAAACAAATTTTTTACAAACATATGCATACTCAATTCTTAATTTGAATACCCTACTTTCATTGAAAGAAGCATAGTTGAAAGAAAACTTACAAAATAATAAGTCATGCTTAGAAATATTTATGAAACAAATATTATACTTCACTGAGAGTCCAGCAGACTATTTTGACAATATGAATTCTAGAGGTACACAAAAATGATTAACAGAAATGGAGGTCGATGAAACAAATTTGAATAAAACATATTTAAATTGTATTTTGAAGCATAAAATTTCCCAAAAATAATTAACAGATATGAAGGTTGATGAAACAAATTTAAATAAAACGTATTTAAATTGTATTTTGAAGCACAAAATTGCCCAAAAATGATTAACAGAAATAGAGGTCGATGAAACAAATTTGAATAAAACGTATTTAAATTGTATTTTAAAGCATAAAATATTACTTTCATTGAAAGAAGTATAGGATTGGAAAGAACACTTTCAATATGTCTAATCATGTGCACAGAGATACTTATGAAACAAATACAATGCCTCATGAAGCATAGCACGGAATGTTTCTCCTGAGTAATAAGTTGCACAACAAATTCAGCTTCGTTACAATTCGCTTACAATTAATTCCATTGTGTTTCTATTACAATATGTGAAGTCACACGGAAAACGATTTAAATTCTCCCAGACAATTTTCCAACAATGGCAGGCCTGATGTTACTAGAATAATTCCCCCATCGCTTGGAGAATGGTGGGGCTACAGCCGACTACAGCGACGCTACGCATGTGCTCCTCGTTCATTTCCTTTTGGGACACTGAAGTGGGAGGTATTCTTATGTATTTCGTAATTCCAATAGCCATTGCATTCCATTTTCGTGTAAATGTATCGTTCGATTATCGAGAAACATACTTTCAATTTCGGCAGTACTGTTAAATCATCGGCGTGGCTTTATAATCCTCAACATTATTATTATGGCTTACGCGAAAATGGCTGAATCAGTGGACGCCAATGGCGAGTACGTTGGCCACGTGGCGAAGCGTCTCACCGAGGAAGAACTCGAGAAAATGCGCATTCAAAATTCGCGTTTGGTCTCCGAATTCCGAGCCAATCAACTGGAAAAAGACGCCAAGAAACACTGGGACTTGTTCTACAAAAGGAACGATACGAGATTCTTCAAAGACCGACATTGGACCACCAGAGAATTCAGTGAACTTCTGGGTTTAGGTTCGTTGGAGGATCCTAAGGTTCTTCTTGAGGTCGGTTGCGGTGTTGGAAATTTTGTGTATCCTTTGGTGGAAGATGGATTGAAGTTTAAACGAATATTTGCCTGCGATTTGTCTCCCCGAGCAGTAGATTTGATGAAGGTATATTGCGTTTTTTACAAATATTCACCACGTGGATGCACGTGGTCTTCATGTAATGGTATCTTCTTTTATAGGCGCACGCATTGTATGATCCAGAAAGCATGAAGGTCTTCCAGGCTGATGTTACCACGGAGGATTGCTTCGCGGATGTGAATTTACCGGTGAATGCGGCGACATTAATATTCGTTTTGTCAGCTATTCATCCAGAAAAATTTCGGAGGTAGGTATTCTTCCTATTCTTCAATTTTTTTTCTTATAACAGCTGGAAACTTGAATGCTTTTATTTTAATTCAGGGTTGTCGAAAATGTGTACAAAATTCTTGATAATAAAGGAGTTGTACTTTTGAGAGATTATGGGCTGTACGATATGGCACAATTGAGGTTCAAGCCTGGGCACAAGATCAAGGAGAATTTTTATATGAGACAGGATGGAACTAGGTACAGTTTTGTTTTTCTTCTTATTAGCACTGGGTAGAAATTAGTTTTATATTATGTTTCTAATTAGTCTTCATTTTTATTCCAGAAGCTATTATTTTACTAGAGTGGAAATAATGGAATTGTTTCAATCTGTTGGCTTCAATACTTTAACATGCGATTATATAAAAAGACGTGCTGTAAATATGAAAGAAAATATAGATGTAGAAAGGATTTTTGTTCAAGGGAAATTTGAGAAACCTTGATGAGCTTTATGCAATGGTATGTTTCAGTTAAAAGTATTAAATAAATGTTTCCTTGTTCACAGTCTACAGGATGATTTCATAGTTCAACTGATTCAATTTGATGCCTAATCTTTCGCTCCTATCTGATAATTCTGTCAAATAATAATTATTTTAATTTGTATGTAAATAAAAACTTATGTTTGTACATTTATTTTACAGCAAAACTGTGCACTTAATCTGAAGTACATTGAACGTTAAATTTGTGTAAGTATTTTCTAATTACATTTAAGTAGTATGAACTGTATTTCTGATCCGTATCTTATAATTTCGTTACCAAATCATTTCTATCGTTACTAGTGGCAGAAATCTATACTTTCATCCTTTCTATTGCAGATAATGCTGTGAATCAGTTCAAGAGAATACAAATAGAACAATGGAAGAAAATGAATGGTAAGTTCCCAGACTTATTATATTATACACTAATGTAACGGAGGCTGTCATAATTTTATATGATGATTTCATAGTTCAACTGATTCAATTTGATGTCTAATCTTTCGCTCCTATCTGATCGCACTTAACATATTTGATTGGAACATACTTTATTAAATATCATAGAACTATATTCTATGTCTTTCTTTTCAGCACCTTAATGTTCTGATCGTAATACTACCCTCTGAGTCTACAGACATTTCTTCGAAATATGTCAGTGAGTACTATTTAAATAACATTTTAAATAGGTTTATTATTGCAATGATGCAAATCTTTTTAATTTGAAATTTAATGATAATAGACATGTTCGTCACTACCTCTGAAAGAAATAGACAATATACAAGAATATTTACATTTAATTTAATAAACTATACATGACTACTACTTTGTAGGTAAAGGAGCAACTTCAAAACAACATATGATTGGTGATATCAATACGACTTCAAATAAAAATAAGGTAACATTATTTTAAATATTATTCTTCAAATATTATATGTTTCAGCAGTGATGATAATAAGTTTTTCATGATTTCTAATTCCCATGATTTAAATAATATTAGCTCTATCTGATACGCGATATGCTTAATCTTATTTTCATATAGATAACATATTGGGTTTATGAAACAATTTACTTTTTGTTTGAATAGATTACCCGTGGGAGTCTACTAAAGAAGATACAAGTATATATTCTGTGTATGAAATAAATAAATTAACATTACAAATTTACATTTACTATGAATTTTTTAAACCCTAAACATAAATATTATTACCAAGTTTTCTTTATTTATTCATTAAGATTTTATTTACCAATAATTTCAGTAGTTTAGTAACAATATTAAAAAACTAAATATATTTTTTCACAAATATTCAGAGTAATAAAATTTTAAAAGAAAGTATGTGTGCTAATACATTTTAATATTTTTGTGTTTTTAATAATACTATAATATCAAATTATTTGGACTTTTATGAATGAAATAATATTAGAATGACAATATTTAAACATAAATCAGTGTACAATACATTGTCGAATTTACCTTTAAATAAAATGACAATGCCAAATCATACACATACATTAATATATAAACATTTGAACAAATTTTTATGATATTCACTCAAAGCGAAAGTAAAGTAGTAAACATAAAACGTCAATGGCAATGATATACCATCTACGAAAGTAGTAATCATAAATTCGAATAAAGTTCAATTAGCCATTCAGAGCAGTTCCATTAACAACCTTCGTCACATTAAAATTCATAAGAAAATATTTATAGGATGCCGATGTTATGTGCCAAGTAAAGCTTTGAAAGCGAAGTCGCTAGGGCGATCAAATTGCATTGGGATTATTAATTAGGCAAAAAGATGCCGTGAACTCGTTTCGTTTTGGTGATGGGGCCGGCTTGGACAGCGTTGAAAGCTTTAGTCCATACAATGTGGTTCGTTGAATATTCAAATATACGAATGTTTCTGTGTCTCCATTATTCATTTAAAAAACTCATTTATATAGAACAGCGATAACGAATAACTTCTATGTTTTTATGGGTTAGCCCGAAAAACGTTACATGTTGGATGTCCCGTCTAATTGGATTGTAACATTTTTTGCAGTTTCAAGATACTCAGTCACTGAAAGATAAATAGCGTTCATTCGCATAATCGTCTGTTCTCAATCGATGCCGTCTACAAATGACGCTGAATCATTGTTTATATAAGCGCGGATTCGAATGTAGTCTGAACCTGGATGTCATTAGAAATATTTCGTCGTATCATGATTTTTTATAGTTACCATTAGCATATCTTGACAAAGTAGAACCCGGAGATAGTATTTTATAGTATTTTCTTACACGTCGGAGATGAAAATAAACCGGATAAAGGATCGAACGGAGAATCTTTCGCTGGAAATGCACAGAAATCGAAATAAAGGACTATGAGAATCGGTATGCAAGCGTCGGTCGGAGAAGACTGTTAACACTGGCGATGCGCATGCGTCGAAGACAACATTAGACATTGGCCGGTATTCCCCAACGGAATTGTGATTCAAAACAGCAAGGATGCGCCCTTCAAACGTAACAAACGTTTGGTACCTCTCTTTCGCACCGAGAGAGTGTGGAAACGTTGAAATTATCGTTTCATGGAATGAATTATTAAGTTCCGGGAGCGTCGAAAGCATTGCGAAAGTTGTCTGGATACAATCAATAACATTTTAGCGCGCTTTTATCGCTCCTTTTTATTAACCTCTTGCCGTACATTAACGATTCCGACTAGCTCTAACAATTTTGGCCCGAACATGAATATTACGAGCGTAACTTATGAGATGAAGGCATAGTCAAACGTAAACGTCACGAATCACATTCGTAGGATGAAAATTTAGCCAAACGTAAATATCACGAGTATGATTCGTGGAGTAAACTGGGTGGTTGAGTTCTCATATTTATGTCTTGAGAGTCGGTTACGACTTGATTAATTTAGTTTACAGTATTGCTTATGTATAAAAATAGTTTCGAAACTGATATTTGTTATTTATTATGTAGATTGTATTATAATTCTTACAAAAGACAAACTTCAAAAGGTATTATAATTCTTACAATTATAAGTTGAGTTTGTAGAATGTATTATAATTCTTAAAATTATAAATTGAACTTGTAGAATGTATTATGATTCTTACAATTATAAATTGAACTTGTAGAATGTATTATGATCCCTACAACTATAAATTGAATTTGGAGAAAGTATTATAATTATTACAATTATTAATTGAACTTGTAGAATGTATTAGAATCCTTAAAATTATGAATGAAACTTGTAGAATGTATTATAATTCTTACAATTATAAATTGAGCTTGTGCAATATATTATAATTCTTACAATTATAAATTGAGCTTGTGCAATATATTCTAATTTTAAAAATTTTAAATTGAGCTTGTAGAATATATTATAATTTTTAAAATTATAAATTGAACTTGCAGAAGGTATTATTATCCTTGAATTATAAATTGAACTTCTAGAATGTATTATAATTCTTACAATTATAAATTGAACTTGTAGAATGTATTATGATCCCTACAACTATAAATTGAATTTGGAGAAAGTATTATAATTATTACAATTATTAATTGAACTTGTAGAATGTATTAGAATCCTTAAAATTATGAATGAAACTTGTAGAATGTGTTATAATTCTGATAATTATAAATTGAGCTTTTAGAATGTATTATAATTCTTACAATTATAAATTGAACTATTTATTTACAATAATTGAATTTGAAATAATTTTCAATTAATTCAATCACTGGCAATAACCATACAAGATTCTCTAATATGTAGGCGTCTTTTCTCTTTCACATCTCAATTGTAGCTATATATCAACGTTCTTCTTATCAACAACTTTCCATTGATCGGATATCGTATCATCGATCCGGAGCTCGACTTCCGTTGATCTAATGACTTCGCGGTACTTCAACATACTGCGAAGGGAAGCAACTTCGTCAATGTTGCGATTCAATATCGTCGTAGCAGTATTATAATTTGTATTTTGAAGTATTGATTGTTTAAGTGTAGTTTTCTTCAGTACATTGTATAATATATATATATACAAAATAAATAGAAAATAATATATGTAAAAGGAACAACAATTAGCGCGTGTCGTCTCCTATCGCTTGAGCTTGAATTTCGTCGAGCTAAATGGTACGGCATGGAGTTAGACAAAATATATTGT
Organism: Agapostemon virescens; assembly: GCA_028453745.1. NCBI lineage: Eukaryota > Metazoa > Arthropoda > Insecta > Hymenoptera > Halictidae > Agapostemon > Agapostemon virescens. Next base: position 5,591,942 of record CM052097.1, read on the forward strand.
GGACCAGTTTCCCTAAAATGTATGTTAATGAGGAGCATATAAATTGGAACTGCTTTTTACGGAATAAATTATTCAAATTAGGTGTGGAACACATTATTTTATAGGTTTTTATTGCGTCTAGAGCTACATTTTATCCTAGGACGTAACGAAATGAATTTCTTTTGTAAAAATGGAGAACACTTTCGAAGAATCGGCTTATTTGTCAACTATAAAATCTCGAAGATATCAATCTCATATTAAAACTAAGATTTCTCCTCATAAGTATATTATTATTCTACTTGTAGACGTTGTTATACAAACTAAACTAATCAATTAAACAATTGATAGTGTAATGAGTTAGATTTGATTGCTCAACAAAATAATAATATAATTGAAGAGAGAGATTTAGCACGCATTTAAAAGTGGTCACGATCATGCGACATATCTGTAGTAATTTATTTAGAGATTTTGTTCTCCTATTTTTTATATGTTCTTATAAGCACACACAAAGGCGTTACTAGTGTCTATAAACCTTTGCAGTTTTCATGAAAAATTTAAGCTTATTCCAAAGTAACTGTACATCAACTTGACGTAATTGTTTCCGACAGAAGATCGAAGCGACATTGACTTGAAGCATTACTTTTACTAAAAAGATGCTATGAACAAAATGCGTTATCATTGCAATGTTAACCCAATATTATACCCAACCATTCTAAAAAATATTTATACGTAGCATAACTGTTATTTAAGAAAAGTTATTTATTGCAAGAGTAACAAATAAAATATAAAGACAATACATAACAATAAAAATAAAAAACAAATCCAGAATATATTTTATGACTCATATGCTAGTAAATGAAGATGAAATAACACCAAAGTTTAAACAATTCTCCTAACCTTTAATTACGTATCTCAGGAAGGGTACCATTGCGAGAATAAAGATTGGCATTCTTATCGTATGACTTACATGTGCTTACAATCATTGTAAGAAGTAGTTATATAACATAAATGTACCAGTAAGTGAGCAGTTAAGAGTATGATCATGCTATAATTATCAATACATGTTGCCGTTTGGTATAATTAAACAAATAACGATTCTTGGACATAGCTTTCAACTTCTTTTGCCACATGCACTTGATCATTCACTTCTAGCGTTAAATAGAAATTTAAAAAACAACAGTAAAATAAACAGTTACAGATGTATTACTAAGTGATCACAGAATAACTAATAAGTGAATGAAATAAAAAAGATAATAGTTTCATTCACAATAGTCCATAAGTCATCAATGTTACAGTAAATAACTGTACAAATATAGTAAATACAGTAATGCAACCTTGCCATTTTCAAGCACGTATAATTATATCAGACAAAGAATTTTCACATTTTTCATGTGCTTTCATCACAGTTTTCACAGTTTTCGTCATAGCGATAGTTGTTAAACATTCAGTTACACTTTACACTCACTTACTAATGTACTCATCCTACAGCATATCTGCTACTTAAGCTCTCCTGAAATATTTATTATAAAGGTAGCAAGTAAAGAATAAAAACGATGCAAGTCCATATAGAAAAGACTAACAACCAGAGGTGTTTGAGAATCTGAAAATCTCGGGTATTCGATAATCGGGTCGGGTCGAATCGAGTTTGGTTTTTGAAAATTTCGAAATTGTCGAATATATCGCAATTCCCGAGAACTTTCTGGATCTCCGAGAATTAATTCGAAAAATGACGAGAATCTTGACGTATTTAAGAATCCCAATATCCTTGAAAATCCCTAATATTCTTGGGAATTCTGACATATTTGTGAATCCTGACATTTTCGGGCAACACCTACTTCTACTGATAGCTCAATGAGTCAAAAACATTTTTTAACACTCGTCTGTTAGAATAGGCGAATCAAACCCCAAAGATTTTAAACAATTCTGGAGAACTTTCTGCATCCTCGAAAATAAGTCCGAGAAATGGCGAGAAACCTGATGCATTTGAAAACTCGAATATGCTTCAAAATCCCTAATATTCTTGAGAATCCCGATATATTCGAGAATTCCGATATTTTCACACACCTCTACTAACAACTGAACTAGTCCAGAAGATTATTTAACCCTTTGCACTCCAAGCAATTTTAATTCATAACTCGAGACATTTTTCTATCCTTCAAAAATTCCATTGCACTTGGTCGTTTCCTTTCGTGCATATCAAATTTGTTACTATTAATTGTACGAGCAACACTTCAATTTTTACTAGCAACTTAAATACAAACATTGCAATGTAAAAATTGTTTTGAATAATTTTTGCGAATTTGTAATGTCCCCTCAGAGGAGCCATTGGAGTGCTAAGGGTTAATACTCGTCTGTTAGAACAGGCGAATCAAACATCCCAAAGATTTTAATTCGCTTAACTTTCAGTCGCATGTTTCAAAGAAGTCACTATTGCAAACGCAAGGATTCACATTTTCTTTGCAAGACTTACCTAGTCGATGTCTTCAGGTACTGTTATGAGCGTCAACTATTCTCGATCGAACACCGCGGATCTCTGCGAAGCAGTGCAATAGATTCGAAGTTGGATTATCATCGTATAGGTTCATGGAACTCGTTGTAATTGTATCACGGCGGGTATGGCTAGGTATTACATCGTATGTGGTAAAACACTTTCGTCTGTATTTGGCCGATTGCCAAGGTCCCTTGCTTCACCCGCGTGCCATGCATCGGAGGTTGTACATGGGTCTGCTTTGGAATACGTGAACGAGATTCCTTAGCAGACCTCGACGTCGTTCACAGCGACGACGTCGAAGACACACACGTACACGGATTACGTATGCGACTCCGTAAACAATAGAACGTGTAACAACCCCGTGCAACATCCACCGGGCTCACGCTCACATTTCCACCCGACAGGCGCACACACATGCAACACACGTGTCCTCGTACGTTGATCAATCGGCGGATGACGCGCATAGGACGATCTGTTCGCCAGGTATATAAAGGTATCCACCAAAAAGCAAGAGCATCATTCAGTTCTCCAGCTGAACACAGAAGCTGATCTCGAAAGCTCCACCAAACCAAACCAAACTCAACAACCATGAAGTGCATCGCTGTAAGTACACCGACATACGCTTCTTAACCATCGAGCATTGCATTCTGTTCGTCGAGACATTACATTCGAACTGATACCAATATTATAAAATGTGTTGAATATGTACCTAACTAATAGCTAAAATTGTTTCAAGTTTTATCAGAATATAATACCGGAAAGTTTCTCTCCGTACACTTCTGTTACTTTTGATCAGAAATACTTGTGTCGATAGTAAAATCGTGTACAGTTTGTTACACTTTGAAAAATAGCAAGTATTCATAGCGAAGGAAAATTTTTAGCTTAATTAAAAATTTGTAAGTTTGTAATTTCTTGCTGGATTTCTTCTCAGTCGACGTTTATGAATCTGCAACGTTTATCGATCCGTCAAACTATTACTTGTTTTCAGGCAATCGTGCTTTTCGCTCTCTTCGCCATTGCTTTCGCTGAAGAGAAATCCGTCGAAGCCGAAAAATCAGAGTTTCTGTCGACGGCCGCTGCTCAGGATGCACCAAGAGACAAGAGAGGCGTGCTGTTGAACTACGCTGCACCGATTGCATACTCGGCTTACTCTGCACCCATCACCTACAGCTCGGCATACAGTCTGCCTTACGCATACCGTGCTGCCTACCCCTCTTACTACCCCTCGTACTACAGCTCCTACATCTATGGTTAAGAAGTGAAACCGAGACAACACCGAGAAGCCTTTGTAATTAAGATCTAGGAAACGAACACGGCAATTGCGAGGACTACCGATCGAGTGAACCACTTTATGTAGCTTAAGTGAACGAAACAAGATATGACAGCAACTGCAAATTCTGTGCAAAATTCACCCCGTTACTGGTTACAACGTATTTCGGTGCACGCACAAGTCAATTTATTGTTCTTTCATGTCACCATGTTGAATATAGAAAACGATCAATTTTAACTCTGTTTTGTGTTGTACTTCCAACCTTCCCAAATCAACTCCTAAGAGAGAGACACTTTAACCTGTCGAGCATCGCAACTGGCTAGAATCTATTGTCTTACATATATGACAAGATTTTATTTATTTCAATTTAGCGCAATAGAGCCTAATCACCTTTCCAAAACAGCTCTTAAAAGAGGGACATTTTAGCCTACCGAGCATTGATACGGGTTAGAGTACATTGTCTTACACATATAACAAGATTTCGTTTATTTAAATTTACCGCGATAGTTCCTAATCACCTTTCCAAATCAACTCCTAAGAGAGGGACATTTTAACTTACCGAGCATTCAAACTGAATAGAATACATTGTCTTACAAATATGACAAGATTTCGTTTATTTAAATTTAGCGCGATAGTTCCTAATCGCCTTCCCAAATCATCTCTTAAAAGAGGAACACTTTAACCTGCCGAGCATTGAAACTTACTAGAGTAAATTGTCTTACACATATAACAAGATTTTATTTATTTTAATTTAGCGCAATAGAGCCTAATCAGCTTCTCAAACCAACTCTTAAAAGAGAGACACTTTAGTCTACCGAGCATTGAAACTAGCTACAGTATATTGTCTTATACATACAATACAGTGGCTCAAAGTAAAATTCGGACACCGATATATTTTCACTTTCTGAGGTTATTACTAGTATAAGAAAATAAATTAAATGAAAAACAAAATTATTTTCAATAATTTACACTTAAGGTCATATAAAATTTATTAAGCAAAGACAGAAATTATTCACGATAATTCAAAACAAAATGGAAATGCTAAAAGTCATGAAAACTAGCCTCAAACCGAAACTCGGACAGTTGGTAATCCTGTGGGAAAAACAAATGAAACGCGGGGAATCACCCTTCATTTTTTCATATTTTCATTTTATGTAGGTTTTAGTTGACGTAAGTCGTTGGTTTTTGTAAAGTTTTGTTTTAATTTCTCAAAATGGCTAGACAATGTGGACAAACGTCGTTAGAACTCCGGGAACTTGTTAAAAGTCAATTTAGAGACGGTTTGTCTGTAGGAAATATTGCATCAATAGTGAAACGCAGTCACTCTACATTTCATGATATTATAAAACGCTTTAGATCCAGAAATAATGTGGCAAATAAACCAAAACTAAGTAAACGGAAGATCTTCACAGAATCCGAGGAGCACTGGATCGTATAACAAATTAAAAAAAATCTACAATTAACTGCCCCGAAGTTAGCTACTGAAGCTAAAATATATTTAGGAAAAGAAGCTAACCCAGAAACAGTGAGGATTATATTAAGAAAAAATAATTTTAATGGGAGAGTTGCTAGGAAGAAACCACTTGCGAGTAAAAGAAATCGTTTAAAAAGATTGCAATTCGCGAAATTGTACAAAAATAAAGATTTTTCATTTTGGAGGACAGTTTTAAATACAGGCGAGAGTAAATTTAACATTTTTCGATCCGATGGACATACTTATATTTGGAGAAAACCTAATGAGGAGTACAAGGATAAGAATGTACGACCTATTGTTAATCATGGGGGAGGTTCAATAATGCTGTGGGGATGCATGTCAGCTGCTGGACCAGGAAATCTCCACATTATTGACGGGATCATGGATCAGACAAAATATCTACAGATTTTGAAGAACAATTTAAGGGATAGTGTGAAAAAATTAGGTTTCTACCAAGACAATGATCCAAAGCATCCGGCTCATAATGTTCGTCTATGGTTACTTTATAATTGCCTACATGTAATCGAAACTCCCGCTCAATCATCTGATTTGAATGTAATCGAACATCTATGGGCGTACTTAGAAGAAAAATTGAAAAACCACATTATTTCCAATGCTAAAGATTTAAAGAAAGCATTAAAAGAGGAATGGGCAAATATTGATCCTTCGTATTGCGAAAAACTAGGTCCATGCCGAATCAATTAAAAGCTGTAAGAGCAAATAAAGGACTACCAACAAAATATTAATATCAAGTAAAAATAGTATAAAACATATGTACATATTTACAAGAAAATTTTCTACTGTCCGAGTTTTATTTTGAGGTAAAATTGAGCAAAATAAAGTTTGTTTTTGTTTTTAGTGAATTTGTATAACCTTGAATAAAGCTTACTAAAAGTAGCTTTATTTTTTGTTTATATTCTTTTCTTACCCTAGCAATCGCTTCATAGGGCCCAAAAATCTCAGTGTCCGAATTTTACTTTCAGCCACTGTAACAAGATTTCGTTTATTTGAATTCAGCACAATAGTTCCTAATAACTGTCCCAAATGAACTCCTAAAAGAGGGACATTTTTTTTATTTAAATTTAGAGCGATAGTTCCTAATCACCTTCCCAAATCGACTCTTAAGAGAGGGACACTTTAATCTACCGAGCATTGAAACTGCCTAGAGTACATTGTCTTACAAATTTGACAAGATTTCGTTTGTTTGAATTTAGTTTGATAGTAATTACAATATAATATTGAATAAATAAATTCTAAATAAATAAAATCTATTGAATCGATTCGTATGGAGGCATATTTATAACTTGAATGATTGTAACATTGAAAATCTGAGAAGGGTGATTCGATCTACTGTGGGAGATTTAGCGTTAAGCGCCAATCGTATTCCGAACCGACTTACTGCTGGTTTATTTGATTTATCTGGGTATAATAATATTGAATTCTTACGAGGGCTGTTATACGCTGCGTCTGAATACTAGATGATAAAATTGCGAATGGTATTAGGTCAGCGTATAACGTAGCGTGCGCAATTGAACAATATGTAGTTAGTCGTAGAAACGATGGACCAGATGCGCTCAGCACCGGATATCATCGAATTCCATCTGCATTTAGTACATATGCAAATTTCGTATGTACTGTGGAAGGGAGGAAAGGGGGATATATTAGCCATGCATCTGCAGTTTCATCTTTAATACGAGAGCGCCATGGAAAGTGTCGGCGCATTGCAGCATCGTGCACTTCCTGTCGCGAAACGGCGAACAGAAACGAATGGCGTCATCGTTCACCAGTGTACCGGTGAATTTCTATCCGTTTAGGCATCGGTATGAAATCATAGACGAAGACATAATGCACCATGCTGGGGTCCAGGTATTGTCCGTTTCCATTGGCTTTTGTGTGCCGTTCATGCATAAAGATGGCCGTGTATTTAAGTCCCGCGGGCAATCCTTCGGCGACGTTAACGGTCGGCCAAGTTTAAATGCACGCAGAGAAATAGCACGTAGCGAATTTCAAGGACCGTCACTTTCCACCAGCATGGGAAAAATGCTTCGCTTTAAGACGGTTGTCAACCGTGTTATTTAATCCTGTTCGATTGAGCGAATTCTAATGCGATCGCGTAACACCGACCAGTTTGAACTGTTTTATGGAATAGGGGCGCGCGCACGCGATATACGCGTAATCTTGAATTACACAATACGAATATATCACTATAAATGAACACCTATTCCGTATTCTCTGAGACTTGATGACTTTAAATACTTTCACTGAGACTTCGACGGATACGGACGTGAGGCGAATGATAGATCCGCCGCATAACCGCGAAATGCCTTTCGGCAGCTCGATGAATGTCTGACGTATCCGCCGGTTGATATTCAACGAAAGAATTTTATTGTCAGAATTCAATTATTATTATTATTGACAGGTTCTATTATTAGTTTCGCAACGATAGATTGTCAGTTTGCTTTCGTACGATCGGCATTATATGAGTCTGCGTTATATGGGTTTGCGTTGGATTAAATTTAGAAATATGGGTAACAGATAACATAATAGAATAATGTTTTAGGGTTTCTATAGGTGTCAAATTTATCAACCCAATTAGCATAATTAACATTATTGAAGAAATAATATGTTTTTGATGGCTATGAATGGACTTGCGCCATTTTCAAAATCAATGAAACGACGTTTTCAATTCTTAAGAAAGCACAAGTCCATAGGAAAAGTAAATTTCCCTTGAAATTAAAATAAATGTATACACTTTTATGTTATAAAATCAAAAAAATATTCAACTTTCATTCTTTGTTAAATAATTTGTACATTAAAATTAATATAGTTTTATTAATTATTATTCAGTCTTCTCCAGTTTGTGTACGCGGGAGGGATTTAGAATAACTGTGGTGTGCAGGTAGTATATAATGTAAGAAATCCATTAAGTCCTTATATTTTAGGTTTGTGAGTGGTCTCGGTTTTTTGTATAGTGATACCAACTGGATATTATTAAAGTTTTTCGGTCTTCCCCGTTACGGTAGTAAATCCAATGTTTTGAATGGTGCAGCCTCGTTCATTGTCTTTTCATAGAATAACTTATATGAATCGCTTCTCAAAAATCTCATCCAACATACTTTAAACCAATTTACTCTTTCACCATCAGTATGTTTTAGCCTTTTCAAAATCACATTTTCTGTGGACAGGCACTGTTCCGTTGTTTAAAACAAATTCATTGCACATTGATAATTCAACTGTTACTTTCTGTTTACTTTTTACTGTTATTTTCCATATCCATTTGAAACTCTCACAATGGGACTTACGCCACTTTCAAAATAAACCTTATCATCGCTTTATTAACCAGCAAATTTTCGTGTTACAAAATCTTAACAACTTTAAATGTATTAGTAACAAGTTGTCTCAGAATGAAAGTTTCAAAATAAACAGCTCATATGGTGTTATAGATGTCACAATAATTTCTAATTTATAGCATCTTATAAAAGTCAGAAGATTCAATAGATTTGGATTTCGTGCAATTTTTATTAAAATACATGATTATAATTCGATGAGGACAATTTTATAACTTCTATAATTGTGAAATAAAAGGTCTGCGTTACCTGACTACTTATGGTAGGTTTGGTGTGAATAATATAGACTTTTTAATATTTTTCCTAGCTATCTTCAAATTCTAGAAATCGAACTACAATGCGTGGAAGCACGTCGCACCTAATAATCTGATCTCTTATAATAAATTTTTAAATATTTCTGAGATACAATACGCGATGCAGATGTCTATCTGAGGGATTAAAATCATAAATATTTGTATTTATTTCTAATACTGTATCTCGCTATTATTTCTGTGTAATTTTGTGTACATCAAAGTATATTTTATTGTGTGGGCGCCGTTTACCAGAATTAGACTGCGGATTTTTACGCAAAATAAAAACTGTCTAGGTTGACTATAAAGGACAGAACATGAAAAGGGTTTTCTTCGTTGAGTAACGTCAATCGATCGAAAATAACAGAATAATACCGTTACATTCGTCTAATGTACTTACAGTTTTCTATTTTTCCTGTTCGATTTTGTCATAAATGTGTAAAATCCGCAGTCTAATCTTTCTTACGTCGTGGTAAATCCGGCGTACCGTGAAACACGTTCCAAGTTTCGCGGACGACGATGAGTTTCGGCAATCACACTATGCAAATCGATGAAATTCGGGAACAGCTGCGAGAGGACGATACTCTACATCGATATGTGTAACATCACCGATCCGTAACAGCATTGCCTAAGTGTGATCGATGAAAGTCCAGCAAGAAAGTCTATTGTAATTCGTGGATGGTCGCGACCCGACTGTATTTATACATGTGCAGGTATGGCCGTGGTCTTAGTCGGCCTGTCCATCCTTGAACGAATTAGTTGTTTTCTGCTCCGGTGTTCCGGTTAAATGTCTAAGGATTCCTGCGGTTAGTCTAGTGCTCGGGACAGGAAACGTATCGTCGGTGCAGTGACACGAGTGTGCGAATCGGATTAAGACCATGAAGTTTCTTCTGGTGAGTATGTGCATGCATATGCCGCGAGATCGAAACTACACAAATTAAACTCCGCGCGGAACGTCCGCGGCGCGTGCGACGCGCGCGATCAGACAGTCACGGCACATTTTACGATTTCCTCTCGAATTAAACCGATGCAACCGTTCGTTTGTTTCCTGTTTAGGCGAGCTGCCTGCTGATTATGGGCTTATTAACCGTCGGAGCTAGAACCGGAGCCGAGGACGACGGAGAGAAGCCGGAGATTACAAAGTTGGAGTTGGTGGATCTCGGCGAGGGAGAAAGCGATATCGATGGGAACGACTCGGAAGTTCAAAGAAAGAGGGACTCGGGTTATTCCTATAAGAGGCCTGGCGGGTTCGCGCCGGCTACGAGAGTTCGTTTCCAAGTTGGACAATCCGGTCACAGAGGACGTATCGTGAACAGACCTTCTGCCCAAATAAACCGACCCGTCACGAAATACGGGCCTCCAGGCTTTCAGAATCCGTCTCCGCCGAGGCCGGCCCATCAGGCTCAACAGCATCGAGATAAATTACAATTCCACGGCGGTCATTTCGGGCAGCAACAATCGAACAACTACGATAATCGACCGACCGGTTTGCAGGAGCAAGGAATCCCGAGTCCAATTAGACAGGTCGACTTCGTCGAGCCAAGCCCGATAGCCAGTCAAAATAACGAACCCTTTGCATCCCACGCGGCGAACTACCTGCCGCCCCAGAACCAGAAACTGCCCGGTTACACGCAGCAACGGCCATTCTTGCCGGTACGAAATCCGGTGGACAACAGCCAGGGGCAATCGGTGAATTTCGGGCAAAGCGAAAGTCTCATACAACCGCAACCGCAGCCGCAGCTTTCGGACGCGGCTATATTCTTAACTCAAAACGCGCAAGCGATACAGCAACTTTACGGCGCGCCGGCGAACGATCAAGGCTTCGCGCCGAACGACACGCCGTTCCCAGGACAAACCAACCAAGTGCCGCCTCCGCTCGGTCAGTTCGAAAACCTCGAGAGCAGCTCTCAGAACCCCTTAGGCTTCCCCAGTCCCCTGCCGGCTTACGCATCCGGCACTCTGAGCGCCCAGGAAACCTTGGAGCAGATTCAATCCCTCGAAAAGGACCGGCTGATCGTGCAGCTGCAACGAGCGCTCGCCAGCCAAAGCCAGACCCAAAACGTGGACGCAGCCGGAAGGTACGCTCAAAATCAGCCGAGCTTCGTTCAGAATCAAGATCTTCTGGCTTCCCTTGGACAGCGAATGAAGATCGACGGTTTAAACGCGCAACCAAGTACCCTAACGGTCGGGTCCGGAAATACAGCTTTCAATCAATCACCTTTTTTGCCAGGAACAACGATCACACCGGGGTTACCGCTTAGCTACGGAGTATCCACAACTATTCAGCCCCCAACGACCATCGGTACATCGACAACGACAGTGACAAGCACACAGCCTCCTCAAGCTTCCAAAGAGGACGGGACCACGCCAATAGTGCCTACCACCACTTTATCACCCGCCGCATCGGTTCCGGTTTACGCCGGTTTCGTACCAACCTTGATATCCGGTACAAGTTTCGTATCGAACGTTCCGACGTACGGTCACGGTTTCTTCGCACCTGGCACCGTCACATCCGTCCAATCATCCGGCTCCTCGCCCACGCATTTCGGCATACCCCTACCTACGAATCAGAGACCGGCAACAGGGTCGTCTACACCCTCGTCCACACCCTCGTCGACACCCTCGTCGATTCCATCGACCAGCCGTCCGAGCGCTCCCTCATCTCCGCCGGTTAACACGTTGGCTCTTCCCGTGCACCCGGTTGCGACGCCGTTGCATCCGGCGGTGACACCGTTGCATCCGGTGGCATCTTTGCAGCCGGTGGTGCCCGCCGTGGGAGGCCACGTGCATCCGGTGCAAACGCCTTCGACGGCGCACCATCCGACGTACGGCGTCCAGGCGGCCACGCCAGTGATCAATCCGTTCCTGTACAAGCCCGTTAAACCCGTCTACCCGCTTTATTATTACCCGAACGTGGCCTACCAGCTGCATAAACCCGCGTTACCAACGTACCCGTGGAGCTACGCGCCGACCTACGCCACGCAAGCGAAACCGGCACAAATATGGAAGTGACCCGCAGAATCTGGTTATATTAGAATGCCGAGCGACTTCTGCTGCGCTCGCCTTCCCTTTATCGAGACTGACTGTTTACCCGCGTGGAAAAGTGCGGACGTAGAGAAACGTAACGAGAGGAAAGTCATCGGCGCCATGGGATCAATGTCGCGGTCACGATGACACAGATTTCGATGGACGAGACGAGACAAGACGTGACGCGACGATATCGGTGCCGCGGCTATCGTTTCGTATGCGTCGCTGCTCGTGCAATTAGCGCAGCACATCGCACACCTGTGACACTTTGACCGGTCGTTCGATGCTCGCGTTACCTTCCCGATAACGATCGTACAACGCGCAGCCACTGGTTAAACCCCGTTTACGGTTCGCAACTTTTGATCCAACCACATATTCGATTCGTCAAACTCGTTCGCATGATTACAGTAGTCCAGCAAATTGAAACGACTTTCGATCGTTCGACTGCTGAATTGATCGCATCGATTGTAGTCGATCGTTGTGAATATTGAAAATTCACAAACGAAACCGGCAGAGATGTCAAAATTACATTGGACCGCTGACAAACTCGATATAGACTTGTGCCGATCATGTGAAAGTTTGTGGAACAGTAGAAACGATTTATATGAAAATTTGGAAACAACAGCGATGCGTGGGGGTTGATGTTAACACATTGCGTACGGCGCTCCCAGAGCCCGCATATTTTTTAACGCTCCAGAAGCATGCTTGGCAAGCAATACGATGAATACATGTACAGTTTTAATTTGCATTTGGTATTACATTCACGTAAAGTATTCTTAAATATTACTATATATTTTATACATCTATTTATTATATAAGATTTTTTACACTTTAACAACTATTTATTTCACAAACTTGAATAATGCTTTAGAGTGTGATATCTGGTAAAACAAAAATTATCAGTAACAGATTAAAAATATAAATGATTTTTAAAAAGCTGATTCTTTACTAATTAAAACACAAACTGTAACCAGTTAACTGTGGCGATCTCTTTTCAAAGCGAGCATCTATGTGTGTCGCGACAATCAAGAGTTCTAGCCAGAGCGTACAGAGATGCGTGAATCTATGTGAAATTATTTATAATTTTCATTTGTTTGTTTTATTTCGTCTTGACCTCTAAACATTTTAAACATATTAAAATTTACGAATATAATTTAGCTTTCGCCAGAATTACTCGTCAAATTAATCGTCATGACACAAAATTCTGCCACATCTCCATGACGGATATAGTCGTCAAACACACTTAACTGGTTAAAATAACAAAATGCACAATAATAAAACACTTTATACGGTAGACAATCGGCACAGATCTACCGATACACTGGCTATACTGACTGATTGTTTTTACATGCTTGGAATGTCAACATTCGGTTATTTTGCTTATCATTTGTCACATGAATGCGCAAGGCTTCACACCTCGGTAACGTAACAAACACATTTTGTCTCTAGTTCCTTAACCAGTTAACTGTGGCGATCTCTTTTCAAAGCGTGCATCTACAGTGGCACACAAAATTATTCGGACACTCTTCAAACTTAAATAACTTTTTTAAGATTGCACCAGACGTCTTGACTTTTCTTAAGCAATTAGTTGCATTGATTTAATAAATGAATATGCAAAATGAATTTTGTAAATATTGAAATTGGTATGAATTACATGACCAATAAAAAAAGAACCGTTTAAATATTTTTTATTTGAGCCACGTACTAAAAATTTTAAAGATGCATCTTGTAGATCTATGATAGTTATACACATGCAGAAAAATTCATTGAAATCGATCGACATACACACGAGCTACATGCCATCGAAAATGGTGATAATTGCAATTTTTCGCGATTCTTGTTCAGTTTCTGCTTAAACTCCACAAATTCTTACACCTTTCTACGCGTGTCATTCTTTCCCGCGTCAATCGATTTCGATGAAATTTTCAGCATGTGTATAACGAACACAGTTCTGAAAAACGCATATTTTAAATTTTCATTACGAGTTGAAATAAAAATGTTTTAAAAAACGTCTTTTCTACTTTCCGACGTAATTTCTACCAATTGGAATTATTTCAAAATTATTTTTGCATATCATTTAGTAAATCAATGCTTCTATTTGTTCCAGAAAAGTCAAGTCGTTTGGCTCAAGTTTGAAAAAGTTATTTAGATTTGAAGAGTGTCCGAATGCTTTCGTCAGCCACTGTATGTGTGTCGCGAAAATCAAGAGTTCTAGCCAGAGCGTACAGAGATGCATGAATCTATGCCAAATTATTTATAATTTTCATTTGTTTGTTTTATTTCGTCTTGACCTCTAAACATTTTAAACATATTAAAATTTACAAATATAATTTAGTTTTCACCAGAATTACAATTTAAATATCAAATTGTAACAAAATTTTACGCATGACGGATATAATCATCATGACACAAAATTCTGCCCCTTCTCCATGACAATTTCCATGACGGATATAGTCGTCAAACACACTTAACTGGTTAAGTAATTTATTCAGTTGAAGAAACATGAAAACGAGATATCTCGTGACCCGTACGCAATGTGTTAAAATGGAACTTTGAGGGATTAATAGTTGCGATTAGCAAAGAGAATATACAGTCAGTGCGCATAATTTAGAATTTGATATTTCTGTATGTACTGATCATGATTGGACAAGAAAATGTCGGGCGGCGGTATCGTAATGCAGACTTTTCAATTGAGCGACGTAAGATTGCGAATCACTCAATCAAACGTTGCTTAACGTAAACGCGGCTTAGAGATTTCTCGCACGAATTCACGAATCACGTATCGCATACGCAGAGATCGCGGTACGTTGACTCTCAAATGTGTATCTCATACGCGTAAACGTAGTTTGCGTATGCTACACGTGTATCTCCGTTTGAACGATTTCGCTGTGCGGCTACGTCCACGCGTTTTATTGCGATCCTCGATGGTTACCTTGTTTTATTGTTTGTTCTTATCTTTTTTTTATGCATATATACGATTCTAATGAGTTAAATTTTAATGAAATTTAGAGTAATTGGTAAATGGTGTTTCCAATTGTTTTTGTTCGGATAATTATGGTTTAGTCGTAGAACGTGGGATAAACAGTAAACTATGTTTCTCGATGTTTGTATAGTTTTTCATCGATGTAGACCGTTGTGATTTTATTGAGTCGTGTATATACACTTGTCGATACTATTTATTATGTTAAATAAATATTTTTTTACTGTCCGAACATGTTGTAATTTCACTTTTCATCGCAACACTTCCTGGTAATTGGTAGTGGGCGTGCCTGCTCGCACGTCATAGAAAGTTCATCACATGAAAATCGACTGTCTCCGCTTCCGGTGACCAAATCAACGCCAGAGAACTCTCACCGAATTGGCGGTAGGGAGTCTATCGATTTGTCGTTCGATCGCGATCGTGACCTCGAAAGTCGCACGATAATAATTCTAACCACGGCTAAGGGTACACTCACACTGCGATGAAAGCTATGAGAACGCCGATAAAAGCTGCTAAAACTTACTTTCTTTGACGCGATCATAACTAATTATAGTAGAAGATAAAGTGGTAATATGGCCTGATTTTTTTATATTTAACGAAGACATTTAACAGAGAATGATATAACTATTGGATAGTAGGAAAAGTATTGAGAGATTTTCGTCATTTTTTGATTAAATGTTTCTTTTATTTAAAATGAATTTTATTCAAGTATTTATTGGCCATTATTATCTACGACCTTTTGCCATTTTTGGGGTAGAGACATAATTACATCGGAATGTGCTTTATAAATAGACGATCTGCCCTTTCAGATAAAATTGTCTACATATAAATGTAACTCTCATCAGCTTAATCAGTGACATATAACGGAAATTCTTGCCTCAATCCTTTGAGGACGAATTTTATGTATTGGTAACAATTAGTCAGTATAATCAATCTTTAAAATTGCAAAAACTATAATTTAATCGTTGTAGTAACACAAGATCAATATATATTTTTATTTTCACTCAGAACTTGAAACTTTAATACAAGATTTAACTTTTTGAAGAAAGTATTTTCCATATTTTCACAAATCTTTGTCCGCAAAGGTTTAATTGTATAATCACTGGAATATTTGCAATAACGGTTAAGTAGAATACGGTGTAGATCGAATATTTAATTAACAAATATTGAATAGTCGGAAGAATATTGATAGATTTTTATCATTTTTTAATTAAATGTTTCTTTTATTCAAAATGAATTTTATTCAAGTATATATTGGCCATTATTATCGATGACCTTTGGCCATTTTTGTGATAGAGCCATAATCCCATCGGAATAGAACTTCTGTGGTTTATCGGCTAAAAACATGGTGAAGTGATTTTAACAATCCTTTTTTGAATCCAACTTTTTGCCATCGAGGTAGTTTTGCAGAGATCGAAATAAATGATAACCTGATGGTGCAAAGTCTGGTCTATACGGTGGATACATCAAACCTTCCCAGCCAAGCTCAAAAATGGTCCGATTTCACCATGTTTGAGCAATACTTCGCAGATAGAAACTCGATCCATTAATATTTACTCTGTTAAATCATGAGGCACCCACACATCGAGCTTCTTTTTGTATCCAGCTTTCTGCAAATGACCCAGAACGGTTGTATAGTGAATATTTAGTTCCCTAGCAATCTCATGACTACTTACATGCCCACCTTGCTCAACCATTTGCATTATTTTACCGACTTTTTCAGTGAGTGGTCGATCAGAGCGAGGTGCATCTTTAATACCGAAATTTTCAGAATGTAAGCGAGCAACACATTTACACGCTGTTGCATTTGATAAAGCATTTTCACCATAATAAAAAATATCACAAATTTTTTCCCGGGGTTGTACAGCGTTTTTGCCTTTTCGTAGTAAAGTTGCAAAACATTGAGAATTTTTTCAGAAATTTCACTCATTTTCACACTAATATTACTTTTGACACGATTGACGAAATACAAAACTGTCTACATGAAAATTGTAGACTGAAATGTCACCTCTCAAATGCGCGTCAGTATGACGCAGTTTGATTAGTGTTGCCCGTTATATGACACCAAACAATATCTAGTGATAAAAATCGCTTAGTACTTTTCCGACTATCTTATATTAGTATTTACTGGATTTTCTGCTAATAAAGTGTAAAACTTTTCGTCGTCTTATAAAAAGACCATTATTGACACATTGAATGCGTTAAATTTGCAATATACTTGATAATATAACAGCGGAGCCAAATATGATGCAAATAAATAAAATAATATACATTATGAATATAATAATTTATATTTTAATAATATAGACGCATATTTCTTGGAGGACGTCATAAAATAGACCACTATGGTGGAATATGATCTAAATGGGATAATATCTAGTCTGTGTTACTATGTATCAATTTTCTGTTTTTTTTTAAATTCTAAGTAGTTTATTTTTGTTCATTTAAAATATCGTACATCAATAGAAGCTCTGCCGGCACGCTGCAAACTCAATAATGTTCAAAGATGATTTATTTTTAAAATACATTTTAAATTCATTTAAATTGCTTTTAATTGCTAAATTTTAATTGCTAAATATTCAAATGAGTTGAAGTTATGAATCTCATTTTAAGAAGAAAGATAAAATTAGGTAGTCACAGTTCGTCACTCCTTCCTCTACCATAATATCTTCGTCGATTCTGAAAAAGAATTATTACCAACAGGTGTAAAAATTCATGGCACTTTCTTCATAGGTTTATTAATCGTTTAAAATCAAGCTATACGTAATTTAAAAAATAATTGCCATTATATAAATTTATTTCATTTTATGAATACTATATTTTAAAGTTCAAACAATTCAGTGAGGGACCACGAATGAATTGGTACGCCTAACATGTAAATTTCATGCAGTATATATAAGATATGAGTAAAGTATGAGATCCTTCTTAGTTATAACGATTAGAGCTTCTCTGTGATCAATAATTTCATAGAAAAAGGAAAAGAAACTTTTATGAATTGCATAGCTACATTTACAACGATTGTATACTAAAATACGAACTTCAGTATGTATTACAGGATTTTCATATATTTTTTGAAGAACTAGTACAGCAAATGAATTAGTCGTGAACATAAACGATCTAGTATGCAGACTGCGTCGATAAAAATAATGTAGCATTATGTAAATCGACTCAATGTTTCGAAGAATATGAGTCGGTGGTTGCCATAATTCCGGTTTTCCTACTAGTCAAAACAGAAAAATGAGGTTTTCCATTAGTCAGTATGAATGACAGTATAATGTGAGTCTAAAGGAATTTTGGAGTTACATTATCTATTTCTTTATATTATTCTGAACACAATCAAAATCTCCAATATAATGCCTAGATATATGTGCAAGAAAATGAACGTTAATTGAGCATAATAAATCAATTAGTGCTCGAGTTATCCTGCATGTCAATTTGAAACAAATAATTTTGAGAAGAACAGGTTTAAAGTTACTGACTCTGTTACTCCGAAGCATCGTTCTCTTACAATCGTCAAAACATTGTAATATCAGTGAATTTCGCTAGCAAATTTTAAAAAAGTGCTTTTAAAGCTTTATACTTTTAAAAAATACATTTGAACATTTGAAATTTTGTTTGAAAACATTCGTAAAACATAATAAGTGTGCGTACCTAAAGCATGCGTTCATAAAACAGGAAATGGACGTTCTTATAGCGTCTAAAATTTAAGTCCAAGGGATGTCCTAGTGACGTACCAAATGGGCAGGACTTTCGGACGTAAACTGGACATGAAACTGATGCCTTATGCACGGAGAGAGTGTTATCCGGGATTAGTATACTTCTAAATAACAGTTCTAAAACTGCTAAGGATCATTTAAGCCTACCTGATTCGTGGAGGATTAAGAGTATCCTAATGCATTCAGATTAATCGGATAATACCGAGGGTACGTAACACAGCTGTCCTCGGCAGGTCCCCGTCGACTTCGCAATCTTTGGCTACGGTCCTATCGCGTAAGTGGAAATTTTGCGAGTTTCACAGTCGGTCGGGTGTAATCGATAACCGGCTGTTAGACCCGGCAGCCTCGATCCGAGACTCGCGAAGGGTGAAAGACGCGGCAGCTGCACCGTCAGCAATTCCGTCGCGAATTAGTCGCGATTAACGGCTCCCTTTTCATCCCCTCGCGACTCGGGCCAGTTTGTCGACCCGTTCGTCGATGACACTAGACATAGTAGCGCGATAGAACCACGAAACAGAGCCGAAGCCTCGTGCCGACCGAGTTAAGAAACTAAAGCAGCGAACCAGCTTGCATGATTATACCGCTAAACGTACTAGATTCCTGCGGATACTCGCTGAACTGGTATAATTGCCCTCGGAGGCGAACGGATCCCCCGACCATTCTGTTTTCTGTTAACAGTCGTGTAGCTTGAACGGAGAAAAAAAAAGAAACGACAGACACATCAGTGCAGTGTGTCCCTCACGCAGGAAACCAGGCTGTCAACTCACTTTCCGTGACTGACCCGAATCCCATCCTTGTTTTCGTTTTAACGCGACTCGTGCACTTTTACCGTATTACTTCGTACTCGTTCGGCCGGGATTTCTTCTTCGGGGTTACCGTTTAGATCGCCGGATAAGCTGGAAATAAATAACTCCGATCCCCTGTCTTCCATTTGTCAGCCGGCCAAGTCAAAACCACCGATTATGCCCAATTTTTTGTCTACGTAATTAAACGGTTGTTCGTTCCCACTGTTTCGAATGGCATCGGTGACTGACACGAGAAACCTACCAAGCATGAAAAACGTGGCTAGCACGTACTCTCTTATAACAGTAACGAAACCGAATATATCAGGTTTGTAAGTATGAAACCGGAATTTGCCTATACGTGGCGCTAACTGTCAACGTTGTTACCCTCAAACCGCATCGTTGACCCCATTTTCTTGTGTTGACATCTGGCAAAGAGTTTTAACTCACAGCCATACAAGTTTCGTACAACAGCACAGTTTTTAATAGTGTTGAACACGTTGAATTTTATTCGAAGGAAACTGCTGCGGATGCGCATCGAATGCTTGTCGAAGCTTACGACGAACATGCTCTTCGTAAATCACGGTGCTTTCAATGGCTTAACAAATTAAAAAATGGCGATTTTGACATGATAAACGGAGAACGCAAAAGATCATCGAAAACATTTGAAGAATTGTAAGTATTGTTGAATGGGAATGACGTTCAAACGCAACAACTCGCGGATCAATTTAATGTGACACAAGGAGTCATCTTCATACGCTTGAAAGCCATGGGAAAGATCCAGAAGACGACCGGAATATCAGAAAAGGCAACTCAAAGTGATTTTGCTTCATGATAATGCACTATCACACACAGCGAAACATACATCATCCACTAGGAACGAAACGGTTTGTTTAACTGGTCTGCAAATATGAAACTGTAATTTGTCCATACGTGGCGCTAGCTGTCACTGTAGTTACCGTCAAACCGCATCATTGACGCCATTTTCTTGTTTCGATATCTAATAACCATTTTCAATTCATAACTGTACAAGTTTCATACACCAGCATAGTTTTTAATCGTTTGAGTCCTAAGCAGCGCGATCGCGCTGTTGAGAATTTATGTCGAGAAAACCCAGCTCATTTTGAGCATTGTGGACAACTGACGGTGCGTTACCGATTGTCGAAGTCGCGCGCTTAGATTTACTGACGCAAGTACATCACGCAGCTCCTCGTAATGTAAATAGTACATTTTACAATAGGTAGAATAATACTATAATAATGCAATAGTACATTACAACAAAGCGCTATTGCGCCGTTTGATATTTCTCGACATAAAATAAAACAAGCGCCATCGCGCTGCTTGGGTCTTTTCGTACTCATTTAGAGAAAGCGCGGTTGCGCTGTTTGGGATTCTTCGACAGTGTTTTTTCAATACCTCGTGGGACTCAAACGGCTAATTACGTTGAACATGTCGATTTTTGAGCCTGAAAACTACGATTTGCAGATAGATCATGTGGAGAAAATTGCTGCGGAATCACATGGAATGCTTGTCGAAGTTGTCGAGCATACTGTCGGTAAATCACAGTGCTTTGAGTAATTCAAAAAATTAAACAAAAAAAGATGAGATTAGAATCAATCGTTTGGCCAGGCGGTAGCACTTCATAGTGGACAATTCCCTTCCAATTCCACTAAACACACAGCATCACCTTTCTTAGCGTCAATGCTGGTTTTGTCACCGTTTGTGATGATTCGCCGGCCTTTGTCCACGATCTTTTTCGCACATTGTTGTTCATCGCCCGTTATCAGTCTTTTCAAAAATGGTTCGATTTCATTACGTTCGAGTAATGATTCGCAGATGGAAACTCGATCCATCAATGTTTTCTCTGTTAAATCATGATAAACCCAAACATCGAGCTTCTTTTTGTGTCCAGCCTTCTGCAAATGATCTAAAACGGTTGTCTAGTGAATGTTTAGTTCCCTAACAATCTCATAACTGCGTACATGCCAATCTTGTTCAACATTTGCATTATTTCATCGACTTTTTCAGTGATTGATCGACCAGAGCGAGGTGCATCTTTAATATCGAAATTTCCAGAACGAAATCGAGCAAACCAACTACATGCTGTTGCATTTTGACCGTAAACGCCACAATTTTTCCCGGGGTTGTGCAGCGTTTTTACCTTTTTCGTAGTAAAATTGCAAAACATTGCAAATTTTTTAGAAATTTCACTCATTTTCACATTAGTATTACTTTTGACACGATTGACGAAATACAAAACTGTATGCATGAAAATTGTAGACTGAAATGTCAACTCTCAAATGTGCGTCAGTATGACGCAATCTGATTAGTGTTTCCCGATATATGGCACCAAACAGCATCTGTGACAAAAATTTCTCAATACTTTTCCGACTATCCAATATTTGGCTTTCTTTTTAGACGAAACCAAATGTTGTTAATTTTTAATCAATATTTAAGCATTGAAATTGATGCAGCAGTATAAAAGATATAAATTGCCTTTTTCTTCTGCAAAGTTTTTAGCAATGAATATATTATAATAATTTTAGTTGCAAATAAAATAGTATGGCAAGGATTTTATAATGTTTTCCTGTTACTTCTATTCAGATCGTGTACAGAGTTGGGGATATACATTTTCACAGGGTCATCGTGTTATTTTGTGACATTTAACGACGACATTCTCGTAATAATGGTGATTTTTACGTGACACTAATTAGAAACAAATTAAAAGGTAAAGACGAACAAAAATATTTTGGAAAAGAAATATTTTAGATTCGAGGAGGAATCGAATAAAATTAATTCTCGTAAGAAACCACACCGAAAAATAACTATATGGAAATTTTCAAAAACGTATCAGTAAATTTCTTAATGTGTCATGTTTGTATTCGAATATATAAGATTATCAGTTGCGATTGGACGTCTGAAATGGAAGTTATTATGATTAGTCTTGGTTAGTGATTAGTGTTGCTCGATATGTGATACCGAACATCTAGTGATAAAAATCTCTGAATACTTTTCCGACTATCCAATATTTAACCGACCTTCGTAGAAAGAGAAAGATCTTTTTTTTAATGTTCAGTTTCTCTTACGATCGCGTTACTCAATAAGGCGAACCAAGTAACACGTCGACGAGAAACGTAAGTAACTGGATTACACCTGTTCTGTATGTAAATGGCGCGATTCATTCGGAACAGCTTCTAATTTTGAGCGGGCTCTCACGGTCATTGTTCGAGGCGGCGCGTAACGTGTTTCCCTGCGGAAGCGTTTAACGAAGAATGGGGATTCCAGAGTTCGTAATTATTACTTTTACTATTTAAAGGATGTACGGCGTTCACTCTTGTTTTATGTCATCGAATCCCTCGTGTAAGTAAGTCTGCAATAGACTGGCTGCGAGACCACTTTTCCCAAGCAACTATCCGACCATATCACAAAACGACGTCTAATTGTTGGCAATTAATGTCTCGCATTTCTGGTTAATAACTACAAAAAAGACATCGCTTCGAAATTTTTCATATTTCAAAGTATGGAATTTTAATTCTTAGTAATGGACGTGTCTCTAGTGTGCGCGGGATAATATCGTTACACAGAAAGATGTGAATTTAATTAAACGTACACATATACGTAAGACCATTAATTAATCTATTATACATTTTATTGCGTTTTCACAAATCATAATAATTAAAATTTATTTTACTGAAAATTCATCCACTTTGTACTTTAGATATTGTAAAATTACCAATGTTTGCGAGAACGTTGCTATTTGATGCATGCATTTTTTTAAATGTAAAAGTATGAATAAAAGAGAAATGGTTGAATTAATGTAGAAATATTTTGAGGCATGTACGACAATTATGATATGTAAATTGAATTAATTGTGTGAAACATATTAAGGAACAAGATTTTATTAACAAAAGACGACGAGTTATTCTTTGAGACAACTAGATCATCTTAATACATTATTTTATACGTTTCTTTTATGCGTGAATGCAACGCACGTGGAACAGTTAATATGTCTCATCAAGCTTGTGAGAAATTGCCATAAGTGTAAAGAATTAAGAATTAAACGTATTAAGAATTTTAACAATGATGATCGTTTGTAAGCAAAAGATAATTTGGCACTTGCAGCCGAAAGATTTCTCAAAGATAAGCGATGCACAATTTCGTCACTTTCTCTCTGTTTACCACAAATTTCACGGCCAATTCTTCATGAAATATTAGAAACGTTAAATTTCGAAAATCTAGAGAATTCTAAAAGAAAACTGCAAATACAGTGACTGAAAAGAGTATTGGCACATTAACACTTTGACTGCCATGTCACCCATATATGAGTGACAGAATTGTGTGTTCACGTTTAAAAATCAATTTGTACATTAATGTGTTTGTTGCACTAAATTTAGTTGAGATCTGAAGAATAAAGGAAGGTTGAAGGATAACTTTGTGTCACACATTTTAAGTTTTCAGTTGTTGCTTCATTACATAAATTACTTTGATGTTGTGGGATTTTTGAGGTTGTTGGTTTGGCAGTTAAAGTGTTAAAGGAAGCTGATAAGAAGTCGCCAAATTTTGGGTAAGTCAGACATCTGAGAAATTGATAAGATGTTACGTTTTAGAATCTGTGAAAATTTAAGTCCGCCATTATTGATTGGCAAAATTGTGAGAAAGTAGTAAAAAAGGGTAGAAAAAGTAAAAATTGAAAATCATTAATTTCGAGTAGTTATTGTTCCGTTAAAGATGCACGAAATATAAAAATTCGAACTCCATTTCACAAGCAAAAGTCAATATGAATATTGTATGTGGAATAATACAATAGAGTCATTAGAGCCGTTTCAGTACGTAGCATTTTCAGGAAAAAGCCGTGTCTTCATTTTCCCAGCACCTAAAACCGTGCAAAATTACCTCAGAACAAACTGAACGATGTGTTGCGAAAATGGGAGCCATCCGGCTGTAAAATGAGTTCAGGTATATTGCAGTACGATCATGCTTTACGAAATCGTAACAGTTCGAACACGGACAACTTATCGAAAATAGGAAATTTCGCGTGCCAATATTTTTTGCGGCTACTGTACGTGGCTTTCATTGCAGGAGCCGTCATTCTTTACCGGATATAAAAACTGAAGCCTCGTTACGACATGTATTTTAACCCTTCTTGAGCAACCTGCTGCGTTTATGCCCGGAGCGAAATTTCACTCTTAAATTCTTTTCTTTCGAATACTTATTTTTTTAAATTAGTTCTATTAATATTATACGTTTCACATTACAAGTTAAATATGACTAACCATTATGAATAACCATGATACATTACAACAAAGATTCCGATACGTATTCCAGAATTTTTTTAGATCTTTTTGAAGCTTGGCAGGTAAAAGTCAATCGTGAGCATGAACGATTGAGGTTGTCCATGGAAGGTGTATCATGCCCACCCACATATGGTTAATAATAAATGGCAACTATAGTGGTAGAAATTGGTAATTCGTCACTCTTCACGATGACATAACGTTTTTAAAATCGAACGAAACGATTTCAATTCTTTGAGGAGCTACGAGGATAAATCTGGAGGACGCGTGACAGAAATTTTGATAAAATTGTAATTTATGAAAAAAATAGCATAGCCGTGTTTTAGAAGTTTTTTGTCTGGGTCTATAATGAATATTTAAAATATCCGGTAGGTAGATTTGTGTCACTTATACAGGGAGAGGAACCTAACTGGATCACCTCGAGTAACTTTTTGATTATATTAGGTTTCGTTTTTTCCTAACAGAGGACTTAATGGTTGAAATTAATGAAGACACAATAAAAGCATTAATTGATGCAAACCGGCGAATAACAACTCGTGAGATCGCTGAGAGATTAAATTTATCGAATTCGACCGTTCATGATCATTTAAAACGTCTAGGTTTAACCTCAAAGTTCGTCATATGGGTTCTCAAAATGGAATTACTTTCCGAACAAGGAAGAATCATTTCTACAGATGTTACATGGTACCAAGGCGGTATGCCATGCTGTGATTGATTCCTTTATACGTAGAGGCTTTTAGGTGATTTAAAGGTCCACTATGATTTTATAAATGTATTTTATTCCTTGTAAAAACGTATTAACCCATGCACGTAGAAAATTGATGAGTTTAGCTGATAATTTAATTCAAGTATTGTTAAGAAAATCTCACTTTCTTATTATTGACAACATTGTATTTATATTAAGACTACCGCAACATAAACATTTTCTTAGCAATATTTCAATTAAAATATCAACTAATTTAGTCATTTTTTATTGTGTGCATTGCAGCATGCGATGTAGGTACCTTACATCGAATCTAGGGGTTAATGAACCCTTATTTATACAAGAACATTTTAAAAGGGAACTTACTAAAAATTCAAGATAATATTTCAAGTAGTAAGAGCGTTAACAATTGTCTACGATTTCAATAATTTTAAATTTTAGAATGGCTTGCTCGATACTCAGATATGAAGAATATGAAAACTATTCCTCCATCGACATTATCTGATGTATGGCAAAGAATGCAGAAACAATGGTATTCCATTATGCCAGAATAATGCGAAAATCTTCTATCAAGCATGTCACAACGTATTCAAGCAGTTATTGAGGTGAAAGGCTTGGGAACTAAATATTAAGTTTATAGAAAACGAAAATCTTCATATAAAAATTCGTTGTGGTGTAAAACTGTCTATACAAGTAATTTCTATATACCGAGGCAACGATGGTAACGCAATTCTAACATTCTTCTTTGGGAAGTTACGACTTCCTGCTTAACATTATGTGTCTTATTTTCCTAGTATTTGCAAAGCTTTCTTTTAAACATGCAAGAAACTATTAAACTAAATAAGCAATGAAACATTCTCGCAGGTATACTATCTTCATATTTATAAGTTTCAATAAAAATTGTTAGTCTCATATGCGAGATTTCTATTGAAAGGCTAATTTTTACGAAAGCTTTAACACTAAACCTATCGCAGTGAGTCAAATGAAACTTCTTGGATTTTTTATTTTACTATTATCGAAGTTCCGAAATTACCTTCATAGGAATCGATTCTTCTAGATTTCTTTATTCAATCATACGTTGCAATGAAAATCGCAGGAATTCTAAATAATAATAACA
>CM052097.1:5618418-5665420 GCA_028453745.1 Agapostemon virescens
TGCAGGAAACTATTGAAATCAATAAACAACGAAACATTCTCCCAGGTATACTATCTTCATATTTGTAAGCTTGAATCAAAATTGTTAGTCTCATTTGCGAGATTTCAATTGAAAGGCTAATTTTCATGAAAGCCTTAACACTAAACCTATCATAGTGGGTCAAATGAAACTTCTTAGATTTTCTATTTTACTATTGTCAAAGTTCCGAAATTACCTTCATAGGAATCGATTCTTCTAGATTTCTTTATTCAATTATACGTTGTAATGGAAATCGCAGGAATTCTAAATAATAACTACTTGCAGGAAACTATTGAAATCAATAAACAACGACACATTCTCCCAGGTATACTATCTTCATATTTGTAAGCTTGAATCAAAATTGTTAGTCTCATTTGCGAGATTTCAATTGAAAGGCTAATTTTCATGAAAGCCTTAACACTAACCTACCACAGTGAGTCAAATGAAACTTGTTAGATTATCTATTTTACTACTGTCGAAGTTCCAAAATTGTCTTCATAGGAATCGATTCAATAAATTTCTCTCTTCAATCATACCTCATAATGAAAATCGCAAGTATTCTAACTAAACTATATCTTGTAATTTTTATAAGACAACGAACGCAAGTCAATTTTAATGCTCGCTAGGTGTAGCGTTAATAATCCAGAAAACTACTGCGGCACCGCTCCCTCTCCCACGAAACTGCTCAATTGTACTGAATTCGTTTCAGTCGTCATTTCTCCGACTGTAGTATTATTTTTAATCTGTTCCTTTGTTAAAGAAAAGTTTCGGGGAGGACGCATCGACTGTAAATCACATCGTGTGCAAGCAAAATTGCGGCGTGTCGGTTGAGGTTTCGGACTTTCGTTTGGTCCACGTGCATGAGCGCCGCCTAAAAGACAGGGAGAGTGGTAGGGGTTAGGGACAATGGGTTCCCTGCGACCCACGAGTGAAAGTAAAACGAAATCATTCGGCATTTTCAGCCGTTACAGATCGTTGACACGACGGATAGAAGGCGTTGTCCGACGTCTCGCACTCTACGGAATCCCGCAAGCGTCTCGCGACCAGTTCCCCGCGACAGGGATTATATCGTACGGAAATAAGAGCGCAAGAACGCCTAAATCTTCGCCACTTTTTGCCAGCTGCTTGCGCATTTCACTTTCCAGGATCGAAACTACTTTCAGCGGATTGTGACGGTGGAGCGTATCCAGATCGGACGCAACGCCTTCTCCGCAACGCCTTTCATATCGAGGCACATCGCGAGCTTGATTGACAATCAGGCCGGAAAATTACTGGTTTCGTTCGCGACAGATGTCTCGTCGAGAATAGAATTTCGTGGACAAAGTCGCGCCTCTCATAGGCGAGCGAATCGAAACTGAGAAAACCGTTTATCCCACGTATAATCCGGAAGCATTAACACGTTCAACCCGAAGCTATTTTGCTTAGCTTTCACGTCACATTTTATTTAACTGCCATGAATACAACTGTGCACAAGCAAAACACTCGCTTAGCCCATTTGTGCTTTTCTTTTTCAATCAAATCTATTACAGCAATGTATGATTCTTTCTTAACCCCTTGCCCTACAACAACGAGTCAAACTCGTGATCAATATTTCGAACAGAATCTTCTAAACATGTTTTTCTTTCATTTTGTTTAACGCTTTAACTGCCGAACCAACAACCTCAAAAATTCCACAAAATCAAAGTAATTTATTTAACGAAGCAACAATTGAAAACTTAAAATGTACGACACGAAGTTATCTTTCAATCTTCTTCTATTCTTCAGATCTCAACTAAATTTAGGGAATCGAATCTATTAATGTACAAATTGATTTTAAACATGAACAGATAATTCTGTCACCCATATACGGGTGACGTGGCAGACAAAGTGTTAAACAGAAATAATATTCTATTTAACTGTAAATCGTATATAATCATTGGAAAATAGCTACGCAAGCGGTAACTACAAATTTACCTTTTTTTTTTGTCGTTCTGCGGAGGACAAAGAGAATCTAGTCACTGTTTTCATAATATAAATCGTAGGTTAAGGGGTTAATGTTATATAAATTGTATATAACATATTAATTTGTAAATTTGATACCGTCAGTCTCCAGGAACTGACATAGCGTTTAATCGGTTAATGCACTGTTTTTTAGGCAGTCTCAGTTGAACGAACACGATGACGCCAGAAGAAGTGATATATAACATTGGAGAATAGGTGAATGAAATCTACACACAGCGCAGCGAACAATCATAAACTGAAAGTAGCTTTTACACTTTTACTGACATTTAACCGTTAGAAATCCTAAACGCTGAACATAATTAATACACGTTGCTTTATAATAATGACAAAAGCGTATTTTTTAAGGTTTCTTCCAATTTTGTTGTTAACTCTCAGCATTCGAACGGTGACTCTCAGGCACCACGAAAGATTGCTATTATTTGAAAAGTGCTATTATTTATGCGAATAGGGCCATTATCGATATCGTTTAATTTTCTGCTGGTAAAATTATAAACGGCAACAGATGATTGTGTAGCATTTATTGAAATCCAGCAGTGTTCACTCTACCTTCTACATAAATAATTTCACTTTTCTTTATTGTTTTCACACGCAACCCACATCATTACTGAGCCGCCTCCATGAAGTCTTTGCGATATAAATCTCTTCTCTTTTTGCTAATCATGCCAATGATAACTTAAACCATCTGACCATATGTTACACATATTACTCTTTGGGCTGGAATGTTTTGCAAATTGCACAAATTGCAATTTCACTCTCATATGAAGCTTTTTTCACGCTTGTTTTCATAAACATTTCTGATACTTAACACTAGATTGCCCAAGGAAGTCATTTTGACTGCTTTCTAATTTCAATTAGAAAAAAATTATGTATATAATGATACAATTTCTTAGAATTTTGTGACTTTTTGTACAACATATAGATGCGTTTATTAATAATTGTAGTCCCCCCCCCTTCATTTCCTGTATATATATATGTTATATCTATATTGTCCAAAAGCAGTCGTTTTGACTGCTTGGGAAATTTAAAATAATCAGATGACTCTTATTATTGAATTGAGTAAATTTCTTATATTTATTATATAATTCTTATATAAAATTGAGTTATTTATGGTTAGCAAAGGGGGATCCCGAATTTTTTAGAAAAACTATGGCCAGATAAAAGTTCTAGCAAATCCTGCGATTATTCGTTTTGACAAAAGAACTGAAAGAAATAGGCGCCTACAAACAAATAAATTTGCCTTGCTTTCGGAAATATGGGATAAGTTCATTGAAAACAGTCAAGCTTGCTATCAATCAGGGCAAAATATAACAGTTGACGAGCAATTATTCCCTTCAAAAGCCAGGTGAAGGTTTACACAGTATATGCCTAATAAACCCAACAAATTTTGCATCAAATTGATAAAAGTAATAAAAAAATGTTACCGGAATCCATTCAATTTTATAACAGCACAAAATTTGGAGTTGATATGGCGGATCAAATGGCCAGAAAATATACAGTAAAAGCTAGTTCTCGTAGATGGCCCCTCCAAATATTTTTCAATATTTTAGATTTGGCTGCTATAAATGCTTGGATCCTTTACAAAGAAGCGACAGGAATACAAATACAACGAAACGAGTTCTTGTTTCCATTAGCAGAACAGCTTTCCACCGAATACAGAGCTGTAAGACAGAAAAATTCACCAGAACATGAAGACCCACAAAGATCAGCTGCAACATCATCAAATGCAACCCATTCTAATAAACGCAAAATTTGTCAAGTACGACTTTGCCACAACAACAAAACAAATAATATATGTGAAAAATGTCAAAAGTATGTTTGCGGAAGATGTACACATAAAAAGATTTCCACTTTTATTTACTAATAACCTGTTATATAACTGTAAATAATATAAAAAATATTAAAAATTAATTTTAAATAAATTTCTTTACACATTAGTTATTCTTTCACAATGCAGTCATTTTGACTGCTTTTGGGCAGTATAGGTATATACTAAGATTCAGTCTTTCTAGTCTTAAATCCATCAGATTTCGCAATCCACTTTTTACCAAGGAAAATGGTAAAATATTTATTTTCGCTAATGAAACTGTGCTGACATTTTAAATTAAATTACTTTACAATTTCTTATGACAAAGCTCCACTTTTTGATATTTCTCTCTAAACTGCACGCTTCACAGTAGAAGAAAATTGTTTTGGTCCTTCTGATCGTTTGTTTTTACCATAGTTTTCAGTAACAAATTTTAAGACATTCTGTATTAAACTCTGCGATCTGTTAGTAATTTGTCGTTGACATTTTTCACAACTCATTCGGTCAATTATTTCGTCTTTATTTTCTCCGAACTGAGAACCGCGTGGCATTGTGCAGAATCAAAAAATGTTTAACAAAATAGATAAAGAAATATACCGGCAATTCAGTTTATAAATGAGTTTCACAATCATATTCGCCTCTTTCTCTGACATTAAACTAATAACTTGAGTTAACCAATGGCGGCTCTGAGGAGCCACCAAAAATTGCAATATTATACTGCAATACTCACAACTAAAAGATTGAAATGTTGTACGTACGAGTAATAGCAATAAACTTTCTATGGCATGAGAGGAAACGAACCCCGTACAATTAAATTAAATTATTAAATTAAATTAAAAATTAAAATTGGAGCGCAAAGGGTTAAAGGGTAATAAACAAATCTTTCTTTCTACGTATAAGTTCTTCCCATTGAGCACTGAACATAGGCGAACCTGATGACTCTTGAAAGCATCGAGGAAGAAAACGCGAAAAAGTGTTCGAGTTTATAATTATTCACATAACTGTGCATACACAGTATCCACGTCTTTTGAAAAGTTCCGTATCACGTTCTATAGCCATCGCGTTCGTTCAAGTAAGATTACAGTTGGAAAAACTTTCAGCAACTGCGTCGAAAAACAGGGCATTCATATATCCGGATTACACGGAGACATTCCTAATTGCAAGCTCCGATTGAGTCGCGCATCCCTTTACACAGTTTTTATCCCAGTAATTTGGTTTCGCTGTAATTGGCGGGCGACCTACTCGTCAGCTTCGAATGCATTCGTCAAAGAAACGACTAAAAAATGTTCTCGAGTTTAGAAAAGCAAATAGCAACAACGCGGCCAACGAAATTGTTCGCAAGAGCCATCGCTGCGGGCGCTGACAGTGGGTCGTCCGAGATTCCTTTTCCGGGAAAGAAACTGAATCGCCTTCGCCGAAGAAAATAAGCCTTTTACCGGACGATTTGGCGGAGTGCACGGCAAATGCCGGGATACCTAGCGTCTCGGAAACGTCGGGCTAATTATAATCCAGGAAGAAGATTTAATTGCCATAGGCAGAGTTGGATGCAGCGGCATTTCAAAACTAATTAACGAGGACCACTGCCGTGCGTTTCACGATACCGAGGCACTTTCTTTCGGGGGACTGAATGCATAACGCTGAAAGATGCGGAGCACACGGTCGAGAAAAATTGATACATGCTTCACGGAAACGAGCATGCTTTTTAGGGACATTCAGCGTGAAATGTAACGGGGCTCCGCGTGTGTCGTTCAAAGTTTGCGCGAGATTTAACCCCCGGTAATTACGTACTTCCTGAATCGGAAGGCGGCTTTAGAAAACGTGACCGACGGCGTAGTCGAACGTGTCTTCTCTCGTCCGCTTTTGACGGTAAACCGTCGGAAGACTCGATTTCACGATCCCGGCATGAATGAAGAGTTCCGCGGACGAACATACACATCCAATTAGCCCCGGACTATCTCCGTCTATCGTCGTTATCAGCCGAGAGGAAACTTTGGTCCCTTCTATATCCTTTCGTAAGAGAGCGTCCCGTCGCCGGCCGAGACTTCCCCGAAAGGAAATTGTCGATCGCTACCGACAAGAACAATACACGATAAATATGGATCTAGTCACTTTTACCCCAATGGGACACACTCTCGTTCCCGAAGCTTCTCATCTTTCGATACGTTAAAAGCTACGAATGAGCGCGAGCGCGCGCGCGACCGCCACTGCGAAGGTGGTGGTGTGCTATCTACCAGTGCGGGGAGACTCACCTTCACCTAGACCTTTCTTTTGCCGTGCAAGAGGGGATCTGTATATAAAAGGTCTCTTCTGGGTAGCAATGGCATCAGAAACCACAATTTCACTTGCATACCCGGTTGTCGCTGGATCACGAGAATTAGCAAGCGGCGTAATCACGTTTCGAGGCAACATGCGGTCATTAGTAAGTGTCTCGGATCGTTTGCAATCGAAATTTATCGACGCTCGTGGCTACTTTCCATGATTGGGTCGTCTGTAAACAAGTGTCTACGTGGTTATCGTGCCCGGTCAACGGAAACACCGTACACATCGTTCTGACGTAAGTTCGTTTGTTGCAGATTCTGTTAGGACTAGTAGTTCTCGCTGCTACGGCAGTCTCCTGCAGGGAAACCCGCGGAGAGAAACGGCAATTTAGACTGCAGTTGAAGGGCAAACGAGGCGCCAATGACGGTTATTCCGGAAGCTACTCGTCGGGAGGAGGATCCTCTTATAACTCGCCTATCATAAGCTCAGGATATTCCGGCGGAGGATCCTTCGGAGGTTATTCGTTGGGTCAGTCTTCGGGTATCCAGGGTTTGCAAGGATTGGGTGGTGGTTCTCTGGGACACGGATACTCTTTGGGATCATCCGGAGGACTTGGCCTGAGCTCTGGTCTCGGTCATAGTCTTCAGGGATTGTCCTTGGGAGGACAAGCATCGTTCTCCGCACCGAGTTACTCCGCCGGTGGTGGCGGAGGCGGCGGAAGCATCGCGTTGTTCACTCCTGCGAAGAACGGACCGGTTACCTTCGGAGCCGGCGGCGGAATTGCAGCTGCAGGTGGCGGCGGCGGTTCCAGTAGCTATTCGACTCCAGCATACGCAACGGGAGTTCAAGGATTATCAGCTTACGGCGGCGGATCGTCGGGCGGTATCAGTCTGCAGTCGATGTTGGGATCTTCGCACGGATCCTCGTACAGCTTGCCAGCGTCTCTAGCCTCGCTGGGAGGTTCCTCGGGACACGGATTGTCTTTGCAATCGTACTCCCCAAGCTCGTCCCAAACTGTCAGCGGAGGATTAGTAGTAGACTCGAGCTCGCTCGGTAAAAGTTCATCCGGATCCAGCGGTGGATCCAGCAGTTACACGATTCCGGTGTCTTCTGGATCTCATGGCTCCTCGGCCGGTTACACCTTGCCAGTATCGTCCGGGTCTTCGGGAGGTCACTTGAGCCTCTCCGGCGGATCCGACGGGGCCAGTTACTCCCTGCCTTCGTCGTCCGGTTCGTCTTCGTACTCCTCCGGAGGTAGCTCCAGCTACTCCAGTCCCAGCGTCACTTATTCTTCTCCTAGCTCGAGCTACTCTGGTTCTTACGGCGGATCTTCCTCCAGCTACCCGAGCCAAACCGTTACCTACGCCACTGGCGGATCCAGCGGGGGCTATTCCGGTCCTTCGGTATCCTATTCCAGCCCCGCGTCTAGTTATTCCAGTCCTATTTCCAGTTATTCCGGTTCCGGTTCCAGTTACTCCAGTCCTAGTTCAAGTTATTCTGGGTCATCCGGTGGTTACTCCGCCGGCTATTCAGCCCCGTCCGCGTCGTACAGCTCCGCCGGCGAGTCTCAAGGATCGTACTCGAGTCTCAGCCCTAGATACGTCGGATACTCCGCCGGGAAAAGCTACGAGGGCCTGAGCTCTTCCGGTAACAAATACGACACGATCTCCTACTCGAGTCCCAGCGGGAAATATTAAATTTCCCGAAGCGACGAGACGCATTCCTTCGCGATCTCACCGAAGGGTACGATTCCGTATCGCGAACCAAGCTCGCTTCCGACACTCTGTTTAGGCAAGTTATCTGCGACGATCGACTTAGCTGCGAATGGTCCACAGCTCATAGGACTGCGTACTAATTTATAATAATGTTATTAGCTTAATTATTACGTATTTAAGACGTCGTTTTCATATTTATATTCCTGTTACTCGCTTCGCAGTTCCGTTGTATATGCTCCGTAGCATCGACATTGTGATGTGCGTCACATAGCTTTATACTGTTTTTTTTTTTTGTAATAAAGTGATTCTTTTTTTTTTACAACAGACTGATCTTCCGTTCGACACTCCTCGATCATCGGGAATGTAATGTCTAACACGGTGGCTTTCACTCGACCGTGTTCGCACCGTTAATTATCTAGGATCGACGGAGATCGTAAAAGATACCGTGAAACAGCAACGCGAATGCGAATAAATCCTTCATCGTTTCAATTAAACATCTGCCTCGGGAATTACCCCGCCGTCTACAGATAAATTCGTTTACTTTTTTATCGATTGGACCGATCGACTTTATTTTCTTTCTTTCATTTGAGAGTACCGATTTATATCGCGACGCGAAGACACGACGAACGGCGCGACTATCGTTCGCAGACGCACCGCGTCTGTCGCCTCGCCGGTTTTTCTTTATCGATGCTGATTTCGTGAAAGTTATTGGCCATGGGTAAAAGTAAA
Organism: Agapostemon virescens; assembly: GCA_028453745.1. Lineage (NCBI taxonomy): Eukaryota > Metazoa > Arthropoda > Insecta > Hymenoptera > Halictidae > Agapostemon > Agapostemon virescens. Next base: position 5,626,945 of record CM052097.1, read on the forward strand.
CGGGAACGGTAGCCACGTGTAATAATAATGACGGCCGTAAGAAGCGGTCCGAGCATGTAAAAAGAGGATCACTTTTACCCCAAGGCCAGCGTCGGCGAAACAGGCGGATTCCTTTCGAAAGTTTTGTTCTTTTTGGGAAAGTATCCGCTGGTCGGTACCCCTCCGCGTGCCGGCGCGGCGGCTGCTCGTCCGCGGACCGGTTTAACATGATTCATAAGGAAACTGTTCCTTTTTCATCGCTGCCCTTCTTCCTACGATACTAACGGTACCCATTTGCTACCGCACGGTGCGCAGTGGGCAACGAGTACCCATGAAATGGTGAAAATTCAAAATTTGATTAGATCGATGGATATCAAACGTCTAATTTTACTATGCAAATATTGAGACTTCAGTTTTGCACGATCTAGGAACTATCCATTTCTTACATCTTATGGAGATTTTTAGGACTTAAATTCTAGACGTTCTCATGACTTTCGAATATACGAAAGGTAATATTAGGTTGGGGAAAAAGAAATCCATTACTTTTACGCGAAATTCAAGACTTCATTTAACATATTTTGGATTGTCCGATTTGGGTTAAATATGCATTGTTTTTTTCTATAATTTGTTGCTATTTTAAAGGTAGCTTCATAATGCCTCTCTCATAGAAGTCTTGGTCCCTATTGGCGAAAAACTCTAGTAATCGATTTTCACAATCTTCTCTTTGTGCCAATTTCTTATCACTAAGGAAGTTCTGCAATGCAAGAAAAACATGGTAATCGCTTGGTGCCAAGTCCGAACTATATGGTGGATATATCAAAACTTCCCAACCAAGCTCTCGGAGTTTTTGGCAAGTCACTATAATAGACGTGTGTGGCCTGGCGTTGTCCCGATGGAACACAACACTTCTCCTGTTGGCCAATTCTGGCCGTTTCTGTTCAATCGCTAGCTTCAAACCAGTTGTTGACAGCAGAGATGTGAATTTAGTGTTTGACCATATGGAAACAACTCATAATAAATGATTCCTTCCCAGTCTCACTAAATGCACAGCAGAATCTTCCTGGCCGCTAGTCCTGGTTTGGCCACCGTTTGAGCTGCTTCACCACGCTTTGACCACGATCGTTTTCTCACAATGTTGTCGTATGTGGTCCATTTCTCATCCCCAGTCACCATCCGTTTAAGAAATGGGTCGATTTCATTCCGTTTGGCCGATGCTTCGCAGATGGAAATTCGAACCATCATGTTTCTTTGTGTTAATTGGTATGGCTCCCAACATCGAGCTTCTTTTTGAATCCAGCTTTGTGCAAATGGTTTAAAACTGTTTTATGATCGATCTTTAGCTCCTGGGCGATGCTACGACTGCTAACATGTCGGTCAACTTCGATTATTTCTGTGATTTTATTGATATTTTCGACGATGGGCTTACCTGTGCGAGGTGCATCTTTAACATCAATAATACCTGAATGGAATCAACGAAACCAAAATTGCACGCAATTAGCTGTTACAGTGTCGGCACCATAAACACCATTCACAATTTCAGCCGCCTGGCTTGCATTTTCGCTTTTATCAAAGAAAAACTGTAAAACGTGCCAAATTTTCTCTTTGTTGACTTCCATTTTTAACACCCCGTAGCTCACAACTGACTGGACCAAACAAAGAACAGAAAAAAGAATCTTTTTAATGCGAAATGTCACCTTTACAATAAGCACAAATCTTAAATTGTTTGATCGATACTTTATGAGATATCGATCACTACATCGATCTACCGAAAAAATAATGGATTACTTTTTCCTCAATCTAATATTAACCCTTTGCACTCAAATAATGACTCTCAGGCACCACTGAAAGTAACCAAAGATTTATATATTGTTATACATTTATTCGCTTCGTTCAATATTACATTTTTTATAATTCTTTTGATCTATATATGATTTAGTTATAAAATTATTTTAAAGTATATATGTTTTTAGCGTATTAAATATGTCATCGTATACCACCGGTGGTACATGTGGCACAGAATGTGTTAATAATAATGACTATAACGATAATAGAGATAATGTTAATAACAATAATAATAGTAATCATAATTATAATCTTATGTGTAATAATTACAGGGAGAGATCTAGTAGGGTAGGATGTAACACATATATTAGTGCACATTAGTGTATACACTATCCAAATGCAGTCTAACCGAAGGATCGCGAGTTAAGTCGTAACAGCGAGGCCATCTCTGCCCTTCTGCATCTTTCTCCCTTCTGTGACAATTGTGGGTAGGCCAACTAAAAATTAAGAGTGAAAAAACGGATCCGAATATTGGTTGAGGGATGTACAAATCAAAACGAGAAGTCTGCTTCTAAGGGTTGAACGCAATATCTAGAACTCGAATTTTGATTTTTCTCAAATATATTGCAGTATCAGCGTAGCACTACTACAACATACGTTTCAATGTTACGTCCAATGGTCAAGCATTTTCGAAATATTAATAAAACACAGCTGGTGACATGGAAGCCTGTGATGTCAAGACGTAGTAAGATCCAGCAATCAGACTGTTGCAGATTCGACTTTCAATGATTTTAATTTTAGACATTCTATGTTATCCTATATTTTAAACAAATAAAGCAATAAAATTATGGCCACCGCGCACAGAACACGTCATTGTCCAGAAGACGTTTTGAGAACGTCAACACAGCAAGGATGTTCAGAAATGCAAATGACTTTCATTATATCGCATGATCATTCAGTTTCTGTTAGTTCGTTCGTTCAGTTCAAGCTCATCTAAACACGTAGTGGTTTGTCACTATAACATCACTCATAGCTTTAACCCTATGTCATATTATAACGAGTCAGGCTCGTGATGATGATTTTAAACAAAGTCTCAACAAATATAAATATTATGCCTTTATTTTTAAACGAAATCAAATTTTATTCTTTTGGACTGGATATTTAATCATTAAACTACATGTTCTAACAGATAGAAATTGTTCTCTTCTGTAACAATTTTAATGACGAAGATGCTTCAATAAATTAAATTACAAAGAAAATGGTGGGGCAAGGAGTTAAGATTATGAATTTTGGAAAAAATAAGCCAGTGAAACGAAGTACACAACATAATGAAGAAACACACGATAAATAAAGAACTTCGTGTACAAAAATATTTAAGTTATTTGTAAAAGATTGCATATTGAAACGAGTATCATTTTTCAATCAGTGCAAAACTATAACAGAATCTGCATTTTTAATTCAGGGATTTTCAGTATTTTTGCTAAACAAGAATCTTTGTTAGTTAATTTGTACAATGCTACGAGGAAGTGACCTTCGCGAAAATGAGCAAGGCGCACTTTAACAGTTTTTTTTACATTTTAACAGTTTATTTTTAACATTTACGATTCGTGAAAACGGTCGGATATTCGAGCGTTTCCATCACGTTGTATCCAATTTTTTACGTGATCCTACTAACAAGTGTGGGCGAAACAAGAAAGGAGGACCCAAAAAGAAACGAGAGAAAGGCAACTTATAGAAATGGCAAGTAACGCTTTAAAGAGCTGTTAGGAAATTATAAACGAATGGGAACTCGATGGGAGCCGTTTATTTTGAAAGTGGCGTAAGTCCATTTAAAAAAAAATCGAGTCAACTACAATAATAGTTACATTTTTACAAGATCTTTTCATACTGAGACAACTTGTTACTAATATATTTAAAATCGTTAAGATTTTGTAACACGAAAATTTGCTGGTCAATAAAGCGATGGAAAGTTTTATTTTGAAAGTGGCGTAAGTCCCATTGTGAGAGTTTCAAATGGATATGGAAAATAATTATGCAATAAAATTTTATGAGATCTCACCTTTATTTTTAATTATCAAAGTAACAGTTGAATTATCAGTGTGCAATGAATTTGTTTTTAACAACGGAACAGTGCCTGTCCACAGAAAATGCGATTTTTAAAAGGCTAAAAAATACTGACGGTGAAAGAGTAAATTGGTTTAAAGTATGTTGGATGAGATTTTTGAGAAGCGATTCATATAAGTTATTCTATGAAACGACAATAAACGAGGATGCACCATTCAAAACATTGGATTTACTACCGTAACGGGGAAGACCGAAAAACTTTAATAATATATAGTTGGCATCACTATAAAAAAACCGAGACCACTCACAAACCTAAAATATAAGGACTTAATGGATTTATTACATTATATACCACCTGCACACCACAGTTATTTTAAATCCCTCCCGCGTACACAAACTGGAGAAGACTGAATAATAATTAATAAAACTATATTAATTTTAATGTAAAAATTATTTAACAAAGAATGAAAGTTGAATATGTTTTTAATTTTATAACATAAAAGTGTATACATTTATTTTAATTTCAAGGGAAATTTACTTTTCCTATGGACTTGTGCTTTCTTAAGAATTGAAAACGTCGTTTCATTGATTTTGAAAATGGCGCAAGTCCATTCATAGCCATCAAAAACATATTATTTCTTCAATAATGTTAATTATGCTAATTGGGATGATAAATTTGACACCTTTAGAAACCCAAAAATATTATTCTATTATGTTATCTGTTACCCATGTTTTTAAATTTAATCCAACGCAAACCCTTCAATATCTCGATTCGAGCATAAATGGACTTAAGCCACTTTCAAAATAAACGGCTCATGTCTTCTGTTCGACTGTTCAACACATTTAAAAATTGGTGTCTGCGCCTACACTCCTAAAACGGCATAAACCAGCCAAACTAGAGTACGCTCATTGAACCATGAATAGAAACTGATATTATATACGTTTATTTTTGACATGGATAAAATTTGTTTTAGAATGATTATTAGTTGATTAAATGTTCTCCATCTAATTTTCTGTTTTAGGTTATTTTGTCCGACGAGAAGAAATTCAATATCAGCGATCCAGATTTAATTCATACTGAAACGGGCTTTGAGAGGAACCAAATTATGTTTGCAAATATAATTTCAGTGGTGGCACACTTTTGATGTGCGGTGCATTTTACTCTAGTGGCAAGCTTGAATTAGTTTTTCCTTCCTGCAGAATAAACAGTCCGGAGTATATTGAAATACCCGAGAATCATTTGTCATCTCTTCTACGTGCAAGAAATCTCCATGAACGCATCAACAGGATATAATGCCCCATACATAAATGTCGAGAAACCGTAGCGTGGTTTGAAACTTTTAATATAAATTTATTGAAATGGCTAGCATGTTCTCTGGATAAAAATCCTATGGAAAATTTATAGGGTATTATGGCACGATGTATTTATGCAAATAACTGCAGTTCTCAAACATTTCACATTTATAAAAAGGTGTCATTGAATCGTGAAATGCTATTTACAAAAAGAATTTTTAAAGAATTAGTTTAAAATATGCCAAACCGTATTTTGGAATTAATACGTAAGACAGGTTGATCGTTTTGTTGAAATTTAATCTTGATACTATAAATGTGTTCCAAATAATATATGTTTTACTGTTATATTTTATTTGAAATAATTATTTTCGTTCTCTTTTTATTATATATAATTTCTTTCCAATTCTTTTCGCGTAGTAAAATTATTGACATTTGGAAATCATTATATATAGTCGAACTTCGTTTGTATGAATTTCAATTATACAAACATTTAAGCAATGCTTAGTTAATTGATGTTGAGCTGAGCGAAATCTTTTTACATGAAGGTAAATTCTTATTAAATCATAGTCGGTGATAGGAGGCAGGTAAATTCAATTCCCAAAAGCACATAAAAAAAGATTATAGAACATCATGACTGTTGTTTTATCATGACGTTTTAATTTTCTTAATTCTTTACACCAAATTGACTTGCGAATCAATTTTCTCTTCCCTCAATTAATTTCTTTCCTTACAAGTTTAGTTTCCATATTTCCTGGTTCACACACGAGCCTCTTGCAAATTGAATGTGTCAATACAGAGCGTACGTTAGCACAACCGCTGAATGACTGATTGACTCACGAGTCACATCGCCACGCGAGTGAAGGGTAAACGAAACATTGAAGCTGATACAGTGAACGCTATGGAATTTATACATAACGTATATCTAAATCAGCATAATCAAAATAAATAGTTTACTGTAAGTTAGTATGGGGCGAACCAGGGATTCGGAGATGACAGATAAATCATAGAGTACACAGTCTGATTAAGAACACTTTAATAATACGCCGATCGTCGTCGATCCTGCTTCTTTCAACTCTTAACGCAAAACATATATTTCCGTTTGCGTTCGAGGTTTTAACGCTTCCTTGATGGTAGGCGTTTCTCGCCCCCGCCAATTAGGTGTTTCTCGAGAAAAATGCGCCCTCGATCTTCCCCTCCCAGTATAGGTCCTACAGGGGAAAATTCGTACCTAAGTGCATCGCCCCTTGCATTTCGCCACGGAGACTAGGTTTATGATGCGGCTATTCCAGGCCCTTGGGTGGTACGGAAAGACAGCCGGTGTCACGCCCGGATCATAATCCTGGTCGCCGTCCTGGTCGACTCGGCTGTCGGACATCTGACCGCTAGCATCAATATATGCTAAATTGCCTACATTACTGAAAAAACCTCCAATTTAATACCTTTTTCAACATTAACCCTTAGCGGTCCAATGGCGCCTCTGAGGCGACACTAAAAATTCCCTTACTATTAGTTAAAACAGCTTTTACATTGTGCTGTTTGCATTTAACACTAGAACTGCCGAACGATAAATCTAACGATATACATTGCTTTGTAATAATAACGAGACTGCATCTTTTAAAACTTCATACAATTCTTATTGTCACATGTACGTTATTAACCGTTTGCGTCCCAGAGGGTATTGAAAAAACACTGTCAAAGAATCCCAAACAGAGCAACCGCGCTTTCTCTAAATGAGTACGAAAAGGTGATTGTTTTATTTTATGTCGAGAAATCCCAATCGGAGCAATAGTGCTTCTTGTATGTTTGTCATCGTTCCGCCACATTTATTGCAATTTGCGAAGTGATCGGACGTATTCTTATAGTATTTTAATGTACTATTTACATTACAAGGAGCTATGTGATGTACTTGCGTCAGTAAAATGTATTATATGAAACATAGTAATAATAATAATATAATAATCTATTATACCTTCCACTAACAAAAAGGAATATTCTGTGTAAAGATGCCACGTGTTTGTGTAAAAAATAATGTAAGAAGCGAAATAACTTGGCAATGTAAAAAATGTCTAGTTCCTTTAGGTATTCCAAAATACTTTGAAATGTATCATACTTTACAGAATTATTAATTTATTATTTTATAATGTTACTTAATTACTGCCCATTAACATTATGTATCAACCTGATTAAATATTATATACCAATGCAAATTTCGAAATAAAATGTTCTGTTTGCAAGCGTGCATATATAACTGTTCAGTTGAGCCAGTTAAATAGTATTCTTCGGACACGTGAAATTCCATTTTATTTCTATGTCAAGGGGTTAATTTCGTATTTCTGACCCCTTTTTGGAATACTATAGCAATGGCGGTGTAGCATCACGATATTTCCAAGATCCGACACGTTCGCACGGGGCAGCTAATTGCTCGCGTTTCATTTGGCCTGATAAACGGCTCCTTTGAATTACGGAGCTCCTTAGTGGCGTAATTTGTTGCATTCCTTTCTTTATTAATGGCGTTAGGGGGTGCGGCGGACGCCATGGCCGGGATTAAAAGTTCCGTAGAAGGGGGTTAAATTAGTTCTAAAACTCCTGTAATTTTACTGTCTTCGCGAAAGGGTAGACGGAACGAGCACCGTCCTCCCCGTGTTGATCTAGAACTCTTCGAGCGAGGACGAGTATCGAAGTTTTCGAGTAACTGAAGAGCTCCATCGGGGCCACTGTAAACCCGACAGAGCTCGAAGGCGCCGTTTACTCGTCTAGCTTTTCCGGGGACGCAAATATTTAAAACTTTACATCGGCCGCCGGAACCGAAAAGAGTCGAGTAACCGATGGCGAGGAAACTGGTATTATCATCTAACGCTGAACTCCGTCTCGGCAACTGGGTCAGGATTATTTTAAATCGGCAGTCGAAAACTCGGATTTCCTCTCGGAATGGTAACCCTGAGAATCATTTAAAAAAAAAAAGTATAATGAACACGATTGCCGCGCTCGAATTATTTCGATTAAAATCGACTGCGGCTCTTTAAATTCAAACGGCGAGTTTGGAAGTTGCTTCGGAAATAATGTACGAGGCCACACACCGGAGTTCGTGAATACGGATTTATAAGCGGATAGGATTTGTAGGAAATATTAATAATTTAGGAGCAGGTATTAATGTTATATACGAAACGTGGCGCGAATTCACACTATCGATCATTTCTTGTTACATAGATGGTACAGAGATATTTGGAAGCACGAAAAATGTGTTCGCCCGTATACCTCCGATATAAATTACAGTTCGCGACAATAAATGACGACAACGTATGAAACCATTGGCCGATAAATTCCGTTCAGCGAGTTACACTTTAACAGGGTCGTCTCTTTCTTGGATATCGGAGCTTGTTTATCTGCCAGATAAATAAAAGTAAGAACTCCCGACACATTTAATCCACGGAAGAAAACAAAACAAAAAACGATATACTGTATTATTTTCATATTTCCGACTTTCTCCGAGGAACACGCTGGAAAAGATTCGTATCGCATGGAAGGATAAAAACAATTAAAGGCAAGCCAGCTTTCGACTTCGTTAAGAACAGGGATTCTGTTTGCTCGAAGAAATAAAGGATCTTCTCATGGAAAAGGAATCTTCGTTGCTCGGAGGAAAGTGCGAATAACCGGGCAGTAGCGGGGGCCGTGTAACGAATAAAAATACCTCGCAGAGAAATCCTCGAAAATCATTACTCGCATCCGAGCCGGCGATACCTGTATCAGGAAGGAAGGTATATTGGACGACACCCACACATCGAAGAAAGTGCACAGATGCGCGGGGGCAGTATTCCGTGTGCCGTTCTCGTGCACCGGTCTCTGTGACCCACTTTTCAATCGCACGTGCGCATGCACGAGTAAACACACACGTGGGTCCGTCGACTCGGCTCGTCGCGATGCGACGCGACGGATTTCGAAGATGCTCGTTTGTCGGAGAAGCCGCATGTCTATTCCGCCCATGTGGATCGCCGTGATTCGTCAAAACGAAGGAGTTCGGCAGCCGCCGGAAACCGGTGCATCGTCTTCGTCATAGAAAAGCCGCGTTTCACTATTTCCCGACTAGCTCTGTGGTCGGGCGACATACTTGCGCTTCACTCTCACGCCCGTCCTGGCAGACGTGCCTCGAGCGAAAACAGGGAAAACTGTCCGCTCTTACTCTTTGCACGTTCTACCGAGCGACCGTGATCGAGATCCCCGGATCGAACACGTACCGCGTGTCGAGATATTAATGATTGCCGAAGTAAAACCAGGCAATACGCCCCAATTCTTTAGAAATGTCAATAACACTCAAATATTTCTCTAATTATTACGTCTTTTTGTCAAATCGCGTCAAGCGTTCGTCATCCTTCGCAATTGTAGCAGATCTATAAATATTAAACTTAAATTTGTTCATAGATGGCGCTGGCTGTGTTGGATCACGATGTTTAGTAATAAAAACTTTTATTCAACTAAACTTAAATACACGAAATCTTACAATAAGCTAGACTCTTACATTGTAGTTGCTAAATACTGTTAGTTGCTAGTTCAAATGCAAGCTTTTGGACTCTAGTTCTCTAATTTTCTACTTCTGTGATTCTGTAATTCTGTGATTCTCTACGCAAACCTTTATAAAATCGGAAGTTGGGTTTTGGAGGTAGTGGGAGTAAGAAGCATTCTAGGGTAGGAGTTGATGAGAAAGGGCTTGAGGGTAAGGTTCGAAAATGATAAAAGATTCAGGCGTATGGCTCAGTTTCAGTGAGTAAGAGATTGAACGGTCATATGCGTAATTATGTACTTATCCAAAACTAAATGATGCGTATATACATATTTTTTAAACTAGATTGGTATCTAACAGCTGACAATATAGTTACCGTCAAACCACGTCATTGACGCTATTTTCTTATTTTAACATCTGATAAAAATTTTCAACTCGTAACCCAACAAGTTTCATACAACAGTATTTGTACTATTATTTGCGGACAGCATTGATTTTCTGTTACTATTTGAAGAAAGCAACTGCAGAATCGCATCGAATACTTGTCGAAGCTTGTGGCGAGGATGCTCTTGCTAAATCACAATGCTTCGAGTGGCTTAAAAAATTCAAAACTGGCGATAAACAGCGATAAAAGACGCGAAAAACGGAGAACGTGGATGACCACCGATCAAATTTGAAGAGTTGCAAGCATTGTTGGGTGAGGATGAGGCTCGAATGCAACACCAACGTACGTTTGAAAGCCATGCGAAAGATCCACAAGACGACCGGAATATCAAAACAGGAACCATAAAGTGATTTTGTTTCATGACAATGCATCATCACACACAGCGAGACATACATCATCTACTAAGAACGAAACGGTTTATTTAACAGGTCTGCACATATGAAACTGCAATTTGCCCATGCGTGGCGTTAGCTGTCACTGTAGTTACCGTCAAACAGCGTCATTGACGCCATTTTCTTCTTTTGATATCTGATAAAGATTTTTAATTCGCAATCATACAAGTTTCATACAACTTCATAGTTTTTAGACCCTTGGCAAACAATGACGTCTGTTAGACGTCCGAGACGTCACAAGTTGTCTCTGGCAGATACCGAAAATCGTGCATCAATTCTGTTTCATTAAAAATGTTCAAGATGCTCTCCCCTATTTTCTTCGCAACAATACTGATAACAGAATCACATCGGCAAGCCGGTAAACCAAAAAGAAATACATTAAAAGCAGTCTTCATTGTCAGTATAACAACGATCCTGCAAGACAAATATCATATTATATATTTGGATTTGAATCCTTACTACAAGTCTGAGTGAGATGTATAATATAAAACATAATAACGATATAATAATGTATTATACCCTCCACTAATGAAAAATCGAGAACATCCTGCAAAGAGATGTCACGTGTGTTTAAAAAATAAAGTAAGAAGTGAAACAACTTGGTAGTTTAAAAGGTGTCTATTTTCTTTATGTATATCAATATGCTTTGAAGTGTATCATACTTTACAGAATTATTAATTTATTATTTTATAATGTTACTTAAAGACTGTCCATTAACATTATATATCAACCTGATTAAATATTATATAGCAATGCAAATTTCGAAATAATATGTTCTGTTTCTGAGTGTGCAACATAACTGTTCAGTTGTGTCAGTTAAACAATATTCTTTCGACGCATCACATTCCATTTTATTTATACGTTGAGGGGTTAACAGCCTTGAACAGGTCGAATTTTGTGCCTGGAAACTACGATTTGTGGACAGCATTGATTTTTTATTACCATTTGTAGGAAATGAATCCTTGCCGAAGCTTAGGATGAACATGCTCTTGGTAAATCACGGTGCTTTCAATGGTTTAAAGAAGTTTTAAATGGCGATTTTGATGTGAGAAACGGAGAATGTGGAAGACCACAGAAAAAATTTGAAGAATTGCAAGCATTGTTGAATGGGGATGACGCTCAAATGCAACAACTCGCGGATCAATTAAATGTGACACGAGGAATCATCTTCATACGCTTGAAAGCCATGGGGGAGATCCAGAAGACGACTGGAATATCAGAAAAGGCAATTCAAAACGATTTTGCATCATGATAATACACTATCACACACAGTGAAACATACATCATCGACTAGGAACGAAACAGTTTGTTTAACAGGTCTGTAAATATGAAACTACAATTTGCCTATGCGTGGCGCTAGCTGTCACTGTAGTTACCGTCAAACCGCATCATTGATGCCATTTCCTTATTTTGATATCTGATAAAGATTTTCAATTCACAATCATACAAGTTTCACACAACAGCATAGTTTTTAATCGCGTCGGGCATGTCGAATTTTGGCCCTAGGAACTATAATTTGCGGACAGTTATCATTTGAAGAAATCTGCTGCGGAATCGCATCGAATGCTTGCCGAAGCTTACAATGAACATGCTCTTGATAAATCACGGTGCTTTCAATGGTTTAAAACATTAAAAAATGGCAATTTTGACGTGAGAAACGAAGAACGTGGAAGACCACCGAAAAAGTTTGAAGACAGCGAATCGCAAGCATTGTAGGATGAGGATGACGCTCAAAAGCTACAACGACTCGTGAATCAATTAAATGTCAACATAATATAATTGTGAAGAAAACGACATGCGTCTTCGAAGGGTTAAAGTTGAATCGTCTGCAGTAAAAGATGCGGCATCTGAAACAATTCAGGTAACTCTTTGACTACAACTTTCCCGACACCCGACGTGTCTCTACCGCGGGAAATTTTTAATTGGCTGCGATCGGTGTTACAGTAACGACTCCGGCGCCAAAGCCAGCATGTCGGCAATCAACGATGTGCGTTGTTGCGGGAACTCGTCGCGTTGTTCTCGATCGTAGATAACGGGCGGCGTGTACTGTAATCTTACATGCTAATTCCGCTCGAAGGAAACATAAGCGACGTGCGGGATATTAAAACGTTTTCGGATCCCCGATAAAATCGTTCCTTCTCGCATTCGAAGGAGCACTTTCTCGAGCGAAACCGCGTGTGTAACGGCGGAGAGGTTGTCGCCTCGGCACGAGTTAGGTCGACGGATCGCGTTGGAATACTTACTTCTCAATTCCGCCTTCTATTATATTTATCGAGTCGGGACTGTATCGATCGCGTGGTAATCGAAGGCGTGGCTCCGTAGATTCGCGGCGGATGCGGGATGCGAGTGAAAGTCCATCGAATCGGAGACAAATCGAGCTGGGTACCGGGCGCGCGCGCGAATGCCGAACGGAACCAGTATGGTCCTCTTCACTCGCTTCCGTGACCGATGATCGCCCCGAACAGGGCCGCTTTTTTCTCCGCGGGGCAAAAATCGAGATCGTTCGGTCTTCTCCTGGGATCGCGTGCCGGACTAAGATACCTGTAGCCACGAGCGTCGCGACGATAATTGCTCGTTGCCGCGGAGAACGTGGGCCGGAGCTTTCTCATTTCGGGATCCGCCGCGTCTACACTCCCAGACAAAAAGATAGCACGGGTGTGCTATCTTTAATTTTCCGTGTTAAGATTACGCTAGCGTGAGTTATATGAAAAACGTACCTTCTACGAATATGTAAACATAACATAGAGTGACTTTACTTCATTGAGTTTTCTTAGATGGAAGAGAAACACATAATCCGACGCAGACAAAGTGATAGCACACTTAAAAAATACAGATGTATATTTCATATAACACCACTACATGTTTCATATAACAAAAGTATACATATTTCTTATAATAACATGTGTACAAAACTATATTTTTCTAATAATGTGTAGAACCTCCTTTGTTTTCTATGAGTTCCACCATCCTTTTAAATATAGACTTATATAGTTGTTTAATGTTTATTTGTGCTAAATTTTCCCATTCGGACACAATGCAAGTTTTTAATTCATTTATGTTTGAAAATTGTCAGCCTTTAGCATATACTGCTTGCGAAAGCATTGCCCAGCAATTTTCTATGATATTAAGGTTTGGTGAGCACGCCGACCATTGAAGAGTGGAAATATTCTCCTTTAAAAAATAGTCCTTAACAATTTTAGCAGTAGGCACTGCAGTATTATCTTGCTGGAATGTATATGATGTAACAGCAATGCGTTCTGCATATGTATAAATTTGATTTTTTATTAGCTCGAGATAACGGACGCTATTCATTGTGCCCTGAATAAACTTAATTTCTGTTTTCCCTTTATATCCGATACCAGCCCAGACCATTACTCCACCTCCACGCATTTGACGACGAATTTTTATTAGTGGTTGATTACGAACATCACGATAATAATACGTACATCCGTCTGAGCTATCAAGGTTCAACCTCCTTTCAATGGTTTTGAACCTCTTTATATGCTTTTGCAAATATTATAACAAACGTGCCTCCTTATGTCTTGCGTTTAGTGATGGTTTTGCCATTAATCTGTTCCGATTTACAATGTTGCTAATCTGAAGTACACGACGAACATTTTGTACATTTGTTTCCACACCAGCTTTCTTAGCGATCTCTCTCGCAGTGGCACAAGAATTGGAAGCAGCACGTATTATTGCCCGTGTATCGCGTTCAGATAATGCTGCTGGCCTTCCTTTACTTTTCTTCTTTCCGCATGCACTTGTATCTTTCAGCAAATTATATATAACTTTTCGACTGCGACTAACTTCTTTTGCAATTTGAGTAATAGACAACTTTTGTTTCCGCAAAGCTAAAATTGTACTAATTTCGCTTTCACTAACAAGAAGAGTGCAAGGTCTTCGGGTCACCGATTCAGTTGAAACTTTGTACATTGGTAGAGTATATTCTTCTGATTAAGAATATATATGGTTATACCCGCCAACACTCAATAGTATTTTTAAATATTGAAAAAACTGTGTTGTTGTATGACACTTGTATGATCGTGAGTTAAAAATCTTTATAAGATGTCAAAACGAGAAAATAGCGGCAAAGACGCGGTTTGACTGTAACTACATTGACAGCTAGCGCCACGTATGGGCAAATTGCAGTTCCATATTCACAGACTTGGCGTAGAAGCAACACTCGCTTTAGAGGGATACGTTAGTCAAATTTAGTAAGCGTTTATAAATATTCTCTATCTTCGATTAAGCACATCAAGTATTAGGTCTAAGGGTATGTTCTATTGTTTTTTATTATTCCAACTTTTAAAGCTTGCTACTATTTGTTTCGTATCTATTGATGCGAACATATATTGGAACAAATTTGTGCCAATTTTGAGAATATTTATCTTACTGCATTTAGTAAGACAATATAGTTGAGTAAGCTATTATTAATTAACACTAGTGTATCTGTAACTAGTGTATCTAGTAAGTTACTAGATTTATTTTCTTTATAGAAATTATTAAAAAATGGCTAAAAATTTGGAAAGATAAATTTTCTTTATTTTTATGAAATAATGTAAAGCACTCGTTTTTAGTGCTCCGTAAATCTAGTGTTAATGTCAATTTATTCCGCAATTGTGTAATTCGAAAGTGCATTTAAGACATTGCATATTGTGCGAGGGCTGAATAGATTATAACTATTAATGTGAGAGAATCCCGAAAATTCCGAGAACCCACTAACCATTTATATTCGTTTTAATCTATATAAGAGATTCTCGCCCGTATGTTAATGAATAATAATAATATATTCATGGTGATGAAAATATTAAATGATGTTATTTCACATTTTAGTTATTCAATTTATAATTATAGAATTATACAATTCGTGGAATAGAAATAGTGCATATTTTCGGAAAAGATTTTTAATCTTTATTAAATTCACACAGATTTTGAAATATACGTTTGAGCTTCCAGAATATCTCAGCGATACTGAATGAACAGCGTACATAATGCCCAAGTATTAAGCACGCAGTCACACGTTTGTTTACATCAGGTCACATGATTCTTAGAATCTGTGTTTCCTATAATTTCACGAAAACTGAAATTTCCTATAATTTCACGAATTCTTTTCAAGAGTATCAACAATATTTGGGAAAACCGATTTTTTCAGGAGTCTCGAAATATTCGGGAGCTACTTGCAACATGTAGTTCAATGCTTAAATATTCAGTGCAAAAGAGTAAATTTGATTTCGTCTAAAAATGATTTCGCAATGCAAGAAGTAAAAGATTGTGCAAATTGTTTGGCAAAGTCGCAGTCACTTTAAGAATCTGTCAAAGATCAGAGTTGGACACTAACCCTCCAAGTACTGTGTCAGAATTATCTTTCACCTACTGTCTTCAGGCCACGCACACATTGACATAAGCTTCCCACCACCCTGTCACCATGTCTGTGACCACTTTGTACGAAATAATATTGTTACATGTAATACATGCAACAGAAATACTGAATAAATATTATTTTTTCATAAATCACGATGCTGTTATATGTGCACTATATTTATTTATATCACATTTATTATTAATTCTTAGCATGACTGTACTTTAATCATAATACGATAAAACGATAGTCATACTGTTTTGCCCAACATAATCTGAGATGATTTGAAAATTTTCAAAATGCTGACTTTTCATTAAAACAAAATCTTACGTCACGTAGACTATTTGATGTTCAAGACGATGTTTGACGAATCATACTTGAGAACGAATATACACAAACATCTATCGATATTGCAAACATGCTTGGAATTTACCAAACAACAGTATTAAACCACATCAATAAATTATTTGAAATTTGTAAAAAAAAAACCAACAGACTTTGCATCTAATAACTGTGTCAAATTGTTGTAGGTATCCGGATACATTGTCATAGTTGTGCCCGGATGTATGGCAGCGAATCATTACTATTAATTGTTGGAACCGTTCGCTTATGGCCCACTTTGATACGAGTTGACTTATTCTAATACCATACGACCAATTCCTTTGAAAATTGTTATAATACGTATGATAGCAGTACACCCTAAATTATAATTACCTTAATAATTTATTACTTAAGAAATCTGCTTTATCATGCGAAGATTGCAACACATCGCTTGTATTCTGACATTATACTTATTATAAAGTAAAACATAAAAGTTTTGGTATACGAATTTATACATTTAATAAAAAAAATTGTGATTAGAAATCATTATTATGAATGATTAAAATTATCTTGGCTAACCGTGAGAAATTAACAGATTCAACACTCGACGAATACTCAACATACAATAAAACATAGTAAACACACACGAAATACATCCACAAGAAGTAAAAGTCCGACCGTGGTGTACCTTGGGTCATCCTAATGCCGGTGGCACATTTTTCATTTGAAGTGCTGTATCTTTGCGAGAAAAAATCATAGCGACTTCATTCTTCTCTCAAATTAAAGAGAAAGGTCCACTTTTTACAATGCCGTGAATAGCATGCTCCAAAAAAATGGTTGTAACTCCACGGAAGGCGTTATACTTTGTACTTTTTTAGTATTACCAACAGGCCCTCAAATTCAGACTACTATAGTTGCGAAGATATTAAAAAACAAATATCAAATATTAAAAATTAAAATATACCATCATAAATTAGTGACTTCTAAATTTATTACAAAAAAGAACAATGACTTTACACTAAACTTACCGAGCATTAAAAATGGCTAAATATATTGTCTTACAAAAATGACAAGTCTTAATTCATTTGGATTCTAGGCGATGTCTATTACAATGCATGCTTGCATTAAAAAGTCTGTTGAACCGATTCATATGAGGGCACTTTTCTAACTTACATAATTGTAAAATAAAAAATATGAAAAGTGTCATTTGACCCCTATGGTAGATTTAGCGTTAACCCATTGCCATACCATTTTCTTGTTGTAACTAAGTTTGTAACTAAAGCTATTATAACGTTTCTTAAAAACCAAAATGTTACAGGAGAGAATAGAAAATTTACATTTTCTATACCGTTAAATTTACTTCAATGTTTAACACGTTGAATGTCGAGCGAATTTTGTATGCTTCAGACAAGTTTCACTTGTTTCATTTATAAGAATGATCAGGATTATTAAAAAGAATTGTTAGTTACTGGATAAAGAAGTTCTCAGCTCATACTACAATCTGGTTAATTTAGACAGCAATAAATTTATGTTGAACACTGTTAATTGAATGATAATCATTCTCAAACAACGAAATAGTGTCGGTCACCTCATAATTTTTTTCTTTACAAAAAAATGAAATCTGATTTCGTTGCAAAAGGAAAGTATAATATTTATACTCATTAGACTTTTTAACCAGTCAACTGCGGAATTTAAATTTAGAAATCCCTCAAAGGGTGCGAAATTAAGATCAAGCAACGACGAGTATACACGTCGAACGAAGGTCAAATACTTCTATAAAAAATTGTACGAAAAAGTAAAGCAGATCGAAGAAGATTTACATTTATATTCGATAAAAAATTAACAATTGTCGTTACTAAAACTTAACACTAGAACTACCAAACCAATCATTGTGACTGATCCCTAATTTTTTCTTCCGCAATTATTGAAGTTATAAAAATGTTTTCATCAGAAATTTTCGGATGTACTTCTTTAATGACGCAGATGTGACAATAAGAATTGTATGAAGTTTTAATAGATGCAGTCTCGTTATTATTACAAAGCAATGTATATCATTAGATTTATTGTTCGGTAGTTCTAGTGTTAAAGATTGTCTAAAAAATAATAAAATTTATAAACAAGAAACATTAAAGAGTGTCCAATATACTAGAGAGAATAATCCAATTTTGTTTATAAAATATAAAGCAGTGTTATTGATAATATAAAGTAAACATACTGTAAAATGACATTTTTGTTACGACTTATTAAAATTTCGAGTTTTCATGGTAACTAGTAATTTTTTATTTTACATAACGAGTAAACACGTCAGTCGCACAACAGTGAAGATTTTGATTGACGTGCATACACGTCGAACGCAGTTAACTGTTTAAAAATCTTCATTGCTAGTCTAACTCGTCGTATTATATTGTGTTGTTCGGAAAGTAATTACTTTTTTTCCCGACAGAGGATTTAATTGTATTTTTTTGCACCCAACTTCACACTTAAACCGCATAATCATTATATGCTTTGAGAGCTGATATAGCAAGGCTTGTGTGTGAAAAAGTCCAATTGATTCTACGCAGTAGTTTTTAGTTGGTGCCCTTTTAAATATGGAGAGCAATAAGCAGCATTTTCGTCATATTTTATTTTTTTACTATAGAAAAGGTAAAAATGCTGTTCAAGCCAGAACAAAATTAACCGATGTCTATGGAGAAGATGTGTTGATAGTACGCCAGTGCCAGAACTGGTTTGCAAAATTTCGTTGCGGCAATTTTGATGTCGAAGATGCACCACGTTTTGGAAGGCCGGTTGAAGCTGATAAAGACACGGTAAAGGCATTAGTTGATACGAACCGGCGAATAACAACACGTGAGATCGGTGAGAGGTTAAATTTATCAAATTCAACTGTTTATGACCACTTGAAAGGCCTGGGTTTAACCTCGAAGCTCGATATATGGGTTCCCCATGTTCTCACGGAGAGAAATTTGTGTCGTCGCGTTGACGTCTGTGATTCGCTTCTCAAACGTCATGAAAATGATCCATTTTTGAAGCGCACCATTACTGGGGACGAAAAATGGGTTGTATATAATAATGTCAAACGCAATAGATCATGGAGCAAAAAAGATGAACTGGCTCAAAGCATTTCCAAAGACAATATCCATCAAAAAAAGGTGATGCTATCTGTTTGGTGGGATTTTAAAGAAATCATTTTTTTGAGCTTTTACCGGATAACACAATTAATTTGGAAGTCTACTGTTATCAGCTGGACAAACTGAATGATGCACTTCTTCAGAAAAGGTCAGAATTAATCAACAGAAAAGGTGCAGAGTTCCACCAAGATAATGCGAGACCTCATACAAGTTTGGTCACTCGCCAAAAGCTTTTACAGCTTGAATGGGATACAATGCCACACCCTCCATATTCTCCAGATCTGGCACCTTCGGATTATTATTTGTTCCGGTCACTGCAAAATTTTTTAGACGGTAAAACCTTCACTTCAAATGAGGAGGTCAAAAACCACCTCGATCAGTTTTTTGGCAGCAAAGACCAAAAATTTTATGAGCGTGGAATCATGCTAATACCAGAAAGATAGCAAAAGGTATTGGACCAGAATGGCCAATATATAATTTGATAAAATATTTGTTCATTATACGAAAATTGTCTTTCATTTTCACAAAAAAAAACGAATTACTTTCCGAACAACCCAATAGCAAGGGGGTAATGATAACTTTTAACGGTACTACTTCTAATGTTTCAGTAAAAAGTGACCGATCCTTCAATTTTGTTGAACGACTGCATTATTTTGGACCTTGTTTCCAATACCTACTCCGTTTCCCTTTCGTGACATCCCATCGGCACGTGACTATGGGTGGATCTACGATCCCACCCGCGGCACGACGGACCTGTTTGTCTCGCGGCGAGGAGAACGCGAGCCGACCAGATCTAGGCGTTTTACTAGCTACTTGCAGCGAACCGGTACGTCGGCCTTCGGCCGGCTATCTACATATAAGAGCAGAGAAATGTTAAACTAGTTTCCGTGATTTTTCAGCCGGCCGGGTATAAAGGAGAAATTCAATGTCGGCTGATACATCATTAGACGTCGCGCCGGCGTGTCGGTTCGATCTGCTCGATCAACGGTGAACGGTGGACAAGAGTTGCGAATGAGACAGCAAGGAGAAACGGACTCATAGATCCGTAGCCACAGTATTTAAAAACAAAGCTGAACGGACGCGACGGTTGATTGACATGGCGATGCTGGTTGGTATACATTTCGTACAACTGATAAGCTGATAACGCCCCAGCCATGACTCAATATTAACCCCTTCACCTACGCTTTATATTATGATAACAGTGACTAGATTTTCTTTTTTCTCCGCAGAACGACAAAAAGGAAAGTTAAATTTGTAGTTACCACTTGTGTAGCTGTTCTCCAATGATTCTATGCAATTATCAGTTAAAGAGAATGTTATTTCATTTTTTTTTAAATTTTAAAAATACATGTTTAGAAGATTCCATTCGAAATCTTGATCACGAGTCTGACTCGTTGTTGTAGGGCAAGGGGTTAAACAGAATCGTCAGTGTTGTACTTTAGTTCTTTAACGTTTCACAAAAACGATTACTTCGTTGGATGTATATATTGGTCATTTGTTTTCGAATTACCATTCTGAAATTTGACAATGTTTTTTTGACTTTCTACTGTTTTCAATGTCACAGGCGCTGATCCTTTTATTACCCACGATCCTCGCGCAAGGACATGGGAAAGGAGCCGATCCCAACGATGAGCCCTTCCTTCCTATATTCCCTATGTATCCCTATAATCCCAAGCTGATCAAGAGAGGAACCGACAGGGACACTATCACGCAATTGTCTCCAGAGCTCTACGCGCCGAAACTGGACGCCAAGGACTCCTACAGCTCCAGTTACACCACCAATTATCCTCGAGATCCTTACTATCCCAGCTACAATCCGTACCCGAAAGCTTCTACTTCGTCGGGCTATTCGTACTACGGTTCTCTTCCGTACGGGTACCCGAGTCAAGCGTACGGCGCATATAATTCCTACTCGACACCTTATCCTATGCCTCCTTCTTACTCGGCGATGCCGTACTCGGCGTCCTACCCTAATTACTATTATCAACCACCATACTATTATCCAAATTACTATTCTCACCCCATGTACGCACCGCCTCCGCTGCCACCGCCTGGCTCGGATTACTCCAGCGATTCAAATTCCGATCAAGACAGCGACAGAAGTAGCAAGAAGAAGTCAAGTGGCGACAGAAGGTACAAGAACAACAACGAGGAGCAAGAATCGACGAACAGCCAGTACATCGACGGAGCAAACTATATTTCCGGAAATTCGAAGGATCTGGACGGGCAGCCTAGCACTTACAAAACTAGCAGTCCGCAGAATCAATTGGAACAGGTGGCCGACATTCAAATCAAGGGTATTCCAATTCCCATGCCGAAGACGACGTACAGAGTGATCAGCGTCGCAGGACAACCGGTGGGTCCCGATTATCCTCTGCCTGCGCCTTACGTGAAAGCACAACAGCTGGAGGACCTGATGAGCCAGACCTGGGCAAAGATGATTGCCCAGAATTTGCAGTCGGTCGCGCAATATCCGGCAAACGATGGGAGCAAGAACAATGAGAGAGGGCAAAGAACGAGTCAGAACGATCAGAACAAGGACTCGCAACGGTACGTCTCGGTCCCGAACGTGATCGCCAAGACTGGGCTGGCTTACGTCGTCAATCCGAATATCCTCGGCAAGCTGAACATCGCCAACGCCGCCAGTCAAATTAATCAGACGCCTACGACCCATCTGAAGAACATCAATTATCCGCCGCCTATCGCCGGGGTTTACACCGCGGTCGAGAAGCCCACGAAGGATCAGTCGGATTCGAACGAGTACGAGAACTACGAAAGTTCGTCGTCCCAGGGATCTCAGGATTATGACAGCTCCGCGAGCCAGAACGAGAAGCAGCAGAATTACGAGGGCGAGCAGTCTTATCAGAATCAGAATTTCGTGACGGTGCAAACGCCCCAAGGATACGGTTACCAGTACACCGGAAGCTACCCGTCTCAGACGACCAGTCAACAACAACAGTCCCAACAGTACAAGAACAACCTGGAGGATGTGAACTTCGGCAGCAAAACAAAGAAGGGATAAAAACGCTGACAGTAAACAAGAGAAGAACTACGGAGTCTTCGGTTGTTATGGAGATGCGTTGTTCCTTCGACGCTGATAGAGGATCCAGCCGCTTGAGGACAACAGGTCGTAAGACGCGTTCAGAAGAAAATCAACTTTCGCACGGCAATACGTCGCGTTTCCAATCATAGTCGAAGGGGCCGATCTCTAATTATATTTATAATTGTTTCCTGTAGTTTCTATTTGTTTTTTCTTGTTAGTTTTGTTACGGTTGTACGCCGCTCGTTTTCGGTCGCAGAAGGGAAAACTGGTTGAGAGGACGATGTCAGAAAATTGCGAGAAACGCGAACTCCGTAGGTTAAGCCGACGACTAATAATACTTTCGCTCCCGTTCGGACGTTTCTTTTATGTCCGGAGCCGAAAAACATCCGTCTGAACTTTCTCACCTACGACCCAACCGCGGCGACACCGGTATTTAAGAGGCTTCCGCATGCAAATACTGTACTCGGTTTACAGTCACTAGCTAATAAACGATCGTTGTTGGTTCTTTTCGTGATGCCTGGATTCCTTTCTCCTTTTCCTCGATTTACATGCAATTCGAAATCGTCCGGCACGGTGGGGATCGTACACGAGAGACGATTGTTGGGCCGACATGATTCGACGGGGATCGAACCACGAGATCTCGATCGAGAAAAATCGGAGCTCCGACAGAGGAGGGGAAGGGGGAGAGTGTGAGGGCTTCGCTCGGGGCGGACGCGGAAAGACGAGAGCAACGATCGCGGAACGAAAGCAACGTGGATCCGGATCAAGGCAACGTCCGGTCGCCGATCGTTTGGGTGCGGTGATGGAAAGGGGAAGTGCGATCCGTGGATCGGCCGTCAGGTGAGAGAGAGAGTGGAGTGGCGTGTGTCGGTTTTATTTTTCGCGTTGCCCCGGCAGGCCCGGCCGTTGCTGCCGATGTTCGAAAATAAAATCAGCCGAAGCGAGCCTCTTACTTTCTCGCAGCCGGGCACGATTTCGATCTGCGAACGTACACGGTGACCTGAAAGCTTCGTTACATTCCGGTTCAACGCATCGTTCAAGCCGAGGCTTCTCGTTGAACTTCCGTAAACTCCGACGACGATCGTTCGCTTTTATCTCGCTTTCAAGGGAACGCTTTGAGATTCCGTTTTGGATACTTTCTACGTCGCGATCGTCGCCGATCTGCCCCGCATCGGCTTCCTTTCTCGAGGGAAATTTGATTTCTCTTTCCGTCGGCTGTGGCCACTTTTCATCTGGTCGCAGGAATTTTCCCATGTTGGGCGCAGCACGAACGATCCGGGAAAAAACAACCAGACCGAACCCGTTAGAACCAGTTTATTAAAAAGTTCACGTTATGCGCGCTCGTCCCAGCCGAGCGACGATGTTTTACGGAATAACTGTGCCCTGCGTCGAGGTCGCAAACCTCTCGAGGAAGGGCTAATCGACGACACCTTCGAGCGGTCCGCGTTGCTTTCCCTTGTGCCGACTCCTGCGAAAAGTCGCTCGCGTTTTCTTCCACCGGCGATCGTATTTTGTTTCGCGAATTTCTCGAGGACCTTCTAACTCGGTCGACGACCCTAAACCCGAGAAAGCGATCGGAAGAAAGGCGAGGATCAACCCGTGTACCTTTGTTCCCGACAGCTCTGACGAAATCATGGTCGAAACGGATCCGAGGGCCCGTCTAGGGTCGGCCGCTTTTTCCCCCTGCGAATATTGCCGCCGTTACACGAGCAACTTTCTCGAGTTAATTGAAGGCAATTCGATCTATGGGTAACGGCGACGCGGTCATCGTTTTATAAATCCGTCCTGTCCACGCCCGGGATGCGGATAGAAAGTGTTTTTTTTTCTTCCCATCCGTTCCAGAGCATGTGTGCACACGCTGGAAGAAAGGGTTCACGGAAACACGCGATTTAATGCGATGGCGATCCGATCGACGCCATCGGGAGAAGGGAGCCTACAAAGAGATTGATGGACACCGCGTAATCCCCTTTACTTCCGCTTTACTAGCCGCAGTCATATTTTTTTGCATGAGTGAAAAGTTATCTTGCTTTTTTCCCTTGCTGGAATTCTACGCGCGCCGTCTCGTTTACTTTGCTTCACCTACTTGCGCCGAGGATAATATTAGACTGCAGATTTCTGTGCAAGATGAACGATTTCTTTGCGCCGATTCGAAGGCACTAGAACCAATCCATTCGCTTCTTCTGCTAATCATTTCAACGCTCTGCCTACCCAGCACCGAAGTCGCTGAAATGAGTTACCTGAAACTGACACGGTTACTTGGATCTTGTGTGGTCTCGATTATGCTACGTTCAACAGCTGCGTATATTTATTTCCATTTGAGGAACCCTCGCAATTTTAATACTATGCCGTCCGGGGACACCACGGTGGTGTCGTGCAGAAAATTATCGCGTAAAGGCCGGTGACACCACAGTGATGTCGTGCGCAAAACTATCGATATTGAAAATATACAAACCTTGGATAAAGAATCATTTGCTTGTTGCTGAAGTTTACAATTATGATTCGATCGACAGACTTCCAGTCAGCTAAAGCAACACCAGCTAATACAAATTTCCGAAACCGAAAAACGAAGAAAGTGCCATGTATGTTCCAAAAACCAAAAAAAAACAACAAATTGAATGTGTAGGTCTTGTAGAGTCGTGCTTTACCTCGGAGATTGTTTTGCTTCGTATCATCTAAAAGAGAAATACTGAGTATCCAATAAAATATTAATAAATAAATATATATGTAATACAACAAAATGTTACATTTATTTACATATATCCTCAAAATTTCATGAAAATAGCGGGACAGGATTGAAAACTAATGAGAACTGACGATGATATTAGTAAAATTTAACGATTTTTGATCTCCAAAAACCTTGGAAAACCGCTGACGCCAAATGAAAAAATCCTGATGAAACGTGCGGACGGCAAAATGTTAATAATTTTGAAATATAGAACCTAGGAAAGGATCATTTGACTTATTTATTGTTTTTTTATTATTAATAAATTAGTAACCGCTAGTTTAAGGACTGTTGCATTTATAACAAATATGACTAGATCATATTCAAAATAATAAAAATATTTTTAAATTATTGTACTATTTTTCACTCTTTAACACTTCGTATATCGAACATTTTTTAATAATTTTTCGATATGAATGATCAACAAATAGGAACTTAGGGAAATGTCCTAAAGTGATAGCGATTGAATTTATAATTCAGCAAAGTATATGAATAAATATAGAAAAGTCTATTAATACCTTGCTATACCACTTTCTTTGCAATTAAAGTTATTATGACGTCTTCATCACTAAAAATGTTACAGAAGAGAACAGACAATTAATATCTTTCATACTGCTACAGCTACTTCGATGCTGAAACATTGATTACAAAAGAATAAAGTTTAATTTCGTCTAGAAAGAAAGGCATAATGTTTCCATTTGCTAGACTTTATTTAATATCTTCCTTCGTTATAGTGTTAAAATAATCAAGTAAAGAAATAAATATCTACTCACATATCTTACAACGAGTGATTTTTATTTTACATGAAAATAAATAATAAATAAATTCTTCCTTTACCTTTCATGTATTATGTTTTATTCCCTTATTTCTTGTTTTACATCTAATTATTATTATCTTAATCACTGAAAAATAATAAAACCTTAACTTAAAATTTTTGTTGTATACGTTTATTTTTACCTATAGGTTTTAACGTTTTTTGTCGATCGTTTAATAGGCAAATTCGCCTAAATAAACTGAAGCAGTCTTCGTATTCTTCTTTGTCAGATATTATTGTCTCTAGTAAGATATAATTATTTTTAAACGGTATAACCCGAGGAATGAAATTAAATCATTCTATCTGTTATTAGATCACTTAAATATTTCATTGGATAAATCTTCCTCTCTTTTAGATGCGATAGAAAAACAAAGGGAAAATGTAACTTTATTTGCAGCGATCCAATAATGGAATCGTGAGTTAAGAAGTTTACTTGGTACTCCTGCGAAGTATGCCAATTTTATTCGGCTCAGCGATATTGAATCGAATAATACGCGGAATGAAAACTTGAGAGTCATTATAGCTGTGATTATTAAGTCTTTCGCTCGTTCTCCTTCTATTTCTCCCCCTTTCTCTCTATCGTTGAATATATTGATCCCTCTTTTCACTTGTTTGGGAGAAGTGTCCTCGTAGCCCGCCCTACCCCATTTATTCCTACCGAGACAGAGAGTCTGTTATTCTGATTCGAGCATTGATAGACTTCGCGAAAGCTTCTGCAAATCGGTCCTAGCGAAACAATTTATTTATTTGTATCCTCGCAAACGGAACAGTTTGCACAACTGTTTCTGTTGGATAGAAGCTTTTAGATTTACTTTGGAATTTTCAAGTGGCACACTTTTTCAAATCTTCGCAACGCCATTAAAATTCATTGCTGAAACTTGTTTCTTCTTCGAATGAAAGAAACTGTGGCTGTTCTTACTCAACATTCAACCTACAAACTTTTAGAAGTTACTGTTACGCATTGTTTTATAAACATCAGAAGATCGAATTTATTTGTAAAAACAGGGTTTCAATCATTGTAAAATGAAAAATCTGGAATTAAGCGTTTTAACCAGTGGTGGTAGGTTTAAGTTTAAAATTTGTGTAATTATGGATGTTTGAACTACTGTATTGTAAATTAAACGAAACATTTATTATGGCGTTGATAAAATTGCAATTTTTAAATTTTGTAAAATGAATGTGTTTAACCTACTTTATCAAAAATTCACCCGTTGACTTTTTTAGTATGTTATTATAATGTAATTTTCTATTATACATTTTATTACAAGTAAATGAAACATAATTTCTTGATTTAACGTATAAAAAGAAAATGGCTGACAAGTTATTCTAGGATCTTTTACGCATCTATTTCTGAACAGTGTACGAGAGTTAAAGTTTTATCTGGATGATCTAGGAATTGAGGATACTTGCGAAGACGTTTTAAAAATATCTTTAAAAAAGAAGACGCAGGTATGGTACGATGTACACCAGTGTAGAAGACACACTATGAAGCGAAGAATTTCTTCGTTGAATTACAAAAATAATAAAAACAAATTACCTCGATATTCCCAGTTAGAAAGCTGAGCATGTTAATGTGTTTAATTTAAATTACACTGCTAAGATTATGCATTTACCTCAAAAATGAGTTGATCAAATGCGTTACAGTAATTTGAAATTACTGTCTCATTATTTTGAATATATTAGAGTTACTAAGAAAAGAAATTAACATGTTTGTAGCTCCTGTATGTTGCGATAAACGTATGAAATGTTTAATTTTTCACAAAAATCTGCAATCTACACATAACTTACAGAGAAGAAAAATAGCGAATACGCGTTACCTCAACAAAATGATACAGTTATATTTATTTAAATTTTGTTCAATCTTGGTTATAATGTAAATATCATCACTATCTTCAATAAACAAATGTGTATAAACATTTTAAATGGAGACACCCTTACAATTATAATAATTGCAAAATAAAAAACCTGGAAATGATGATATATGTGTTAACCCTCAGACAACGGACCATTTTTACAATTTTATAATTAACGGTATTTAAGATTTTCCTTGTGCTATTTATTAGTTATATTAACTCTTCCTGAACAAAGATTTTTTAAAATATTGGAAATATTTTCTTTAGAAATAGAAAACTTGTGTTAAAAGTTTACGTTCTAAGTGAAAATAAAAATACAATAATTAAAATACAATTTTTGCAACTTCTAGAGTTGAATATACTGATTGTTTCAGAATTTTTTAAGGTCCATAGTCTATGACTGAAACCTTTTTAACAGATTTTTCAACACTGACAGCAATTTTCATTGTGAATCTACGAGACATCCTCAGTAACGTTATCTAATGATTTCGTCACAAACTAAAATATAAAAGTACTCTTTTAAACTTCATTCTGTTCAGTGCAATTATTAAACGTCTTATTAATACACTTTCGGTCGGTAAAATGTTAAAGGATTAAATATATTTTTGATGGTATTTCTTGAAGACACATTGGTCTTTATGCTGATCTTAATGCGACAGCTATTACTTCAATTTAATTATTTTGCTGGGTCAAAATAGACACCGGCAACATGGTCGGAGGGTCAAGAGATACCAAGGTCCGCAATGCATAGCGTTGTCGCGTATCATTCAGCAAGAGTAAAGCAGGGTAGTCGTGCTTTCCATAGCTTAGTGGTAATAAAACTTGGCAAATTCGAAACGCAATCGAAAGAAGCGCATACAGACACTGCGCAAAGGAGTGTGTCGCGTTCAACTGTTCCGAATGACCTAGTAACTGGGTTCCGCCTAGAAGTGCATACGGTTTATAAGACCCTATTGAGCTTTGACCCAGCTATGTACCTACAGAGAAAGAAATAAAGCTGGCTTATATACCTCCACGGAAGCGTGTTCCGCGTTACAGGATAATGTACTTCTCATCGACTGATTCTCCGCCGCTGTTTCATTAAAAATCCTGCTTAGCGGTTACCTTACTCGATGTACTCGAAGGTGTACATTCCGTTTGAATTACAGGTGGTTTCGAGGATTTCCTCGAACAATCGAGATGCAATAACGAGACGAACGCAAATCGTATGGGGATCCGGGATTAAGCGAGGAATACATACAGGAACTCTGTATATGTAGTAACAGTATAAATGATTTAACATTTTTAATGACGAAGACGTTAGAATAATTTTAGTTGCAAAGCAATGGCATGGCAAGAGGTTAATATGGATTAAAAGAAGTCCCTTTAACTTCTAAACTTACCGAACATTAAAGTTGGCTTATAAAAATGACAAGATTCCATTTATTTAGGTTTTGTGCAATTTTACCTAGAATATACGATTCAATAAATTTCTGCAAAGGCAATTTTATAATTTCAATAATTGTAATATAAAGGATCTGAAAAGTGTCATTTCATCCACTGTGGACGATTTAGTGGTAAAATAGCTAGTTTTTGTTAATATCAATTAGAGAACAATCATTAAATTGTTTTCTGAAGCACCCAACAATAAGCATTAATCTTATGTTCCATATCATAGGTATTACGTGTATGTTCATTAAACAGCGATCTTCTTGCATAACATTCGTCATATTTTTGAAAGGAACAGAAATCACATTCAGTTCAACAGTTTGTAACAGAGACAACGTATATGTATAACAATGCATTACAGCACCTGTTTGATACATATCAATTAAAACTACAAAATGTCTTGAACTATTTTTCTATGAATTACTTTAATCCCAGACGAAAATTATATGTACCTCTGTAAAATTTCTTCTTATTTAACAACTTACACGTGAAAGACGTACCATGCACTTTGCGTTTTCGCATACTCGCGAACCAGTTGCCAACGCAAGTGGTAAAAGTATAACAGACGCTCCTTTACACTTGTTAACAAATAACAATGTATATGAAACAAATGATCTGATTTTCCAGTAGTTGGATTTTCACAAATGCTTAATCTTCATTAATCCTCTATCGATCTTTTCGATATCATCGAAAGATTGTATCATAATCCATGAACTGTAAGTTCAATTTTTATCAGTGAAAACAGTTTCGCCTCGCCTGTATACGTGCAAAAATTATCGTGCACGCTAAAAATGTGTCAGAAATTTAACAATTTGTTTGTTCTAACTGGCTGAGCGATTCGGAGAGACACCCTGTGCATCGAGTCCCCGACGGAAGCTGTCGGACGCAGGTCGGCAACGAATTCACTTCATTAGCAGACTAATGAACCGATTAACCGGCAGAACAATTAGAACGACTTTGTACTGGAAAACTTGGAGCGATTTAGACGGAGATTATCGGCTGCCGTTGGGTCGCGACAGCTATTTAACGCGTCGTCTTCCATTGAAAATGCATTTGACACGGATCACTCTACGCTGGAAACTGAAAACGCTTAGTTAATGATTCGCTTCTGAGCAGCGCGGCGGCATATCCGCGTTTCCATCGACTTTTCTTCACCGGTTCTCACGGGCGAACCAGTAGCTCGTTTTTCTCGTCCGCACCGATCGTCCGGTTTTCATACGAGCGATCGTGAGAAATGCATATCACGGCGAGCTAGAGAGATCAGCAATTAGAGGACCGGCGTGTTTGCTGCAGGAAGACGCGAGAAATTGATTCCGTGTGTATCGCGATTCAATTCGGAACTTAGGTAACGCGTTATAGTCCGATGAAACTGAGATCGTTTGGGTTTCGCGAGAACACGCATCCCGCAGCGATAGTCTGCACTGTTTACTAGATCTGTAAGTATGAAACCGAAATTTGTCCATTTATTCATCCATTGTAGTGATATATGAGCCGTTTATTTTGAAAGAGGCATAAGTCCGTTTATGCTCGAATCGAGATATTGAAGGGTTTGCGTTGGATTAAATTTAAAAATATGGGTAACAGATAACATAATAGAATAATGTTTTCGGATTTCTAAAGGTGTCAAATTTATCATCCCAATTAACATAATTAACATTATTGAAGAAATAATATATTTTTGATGGCTCTGAATGGACTTACGCCATTTTCAAAATCAATGAAACGACGTTTTCAATTCTTAGGAAAGCACAAGTCCATAGGAAAATTAAATTTCTCTTGAAATTAAAATAAATGTATACACTTTTATGTTATAAAATCAAAAAAATATTCAACTTTCATTCTTTGTTAAATAATTTGTACATTAAAATTAATATAGTTTTATTAATTATTATTCAGTCTTCTCCAGTTTGTGTACGCGGGAGAGATTTAAAATAACTGTGGTGTGTAGGTGGTATATAATGTAATAAATCCATTAAGTCCTTATATTTTAGGTTTGCGAGAGGTCTCGGTTTTTTGTATAGTGATGCCAACTGGTTATTATTCAAGTTTTCTGGTCTTCCCCGTTACGGTAGTAAATCCAATGTTTTGAATGGTGCATCCTCGTTTATTGTCGTTTCATAGAATAACTTATATGAATCGCTTCTCAAAAATCTCATCCAACATACTTTAAACCAATTTACTCTTTCACCGTCAGTATTTTTTAGCCTTTTAAAAATCGCATTTTCTGTGGACAGGCACTGTTCCGTTGTTTAAAAAAAATTCATTGCACATTGATAATTCAACTGTTACTTTGATAATTAAACATAAAGCTGGGATCTCATAAAATTTTATTGCATAATGATTTTCGATATCCATTTGAAACTCTCACAATGGCACTTACGCCACTTTCAAAATAAACCTTTTCATCGCTTTATTAACCAGCCAATTTTCGTGTTACAAAATCTTAACGATTTTAAATATATTAGTAACAAGTTGTCTCAGAATGAAAAGATCTTGCAAAAATGTAACTATTATTGTAGTTGACTCGATTTTTTTTTAAATGGACTTACGCCACTTTCAAAATAAACGGCTCATATGTTGGCATCGATAGGTACTAAACAAATAGCTGCAGGCTTTAAAAATTGGATTAATAAAAAAACAACAGAACTTACTCTTAGACCTAATACTTGATGTGCTTCATCGAAGATGGAGAATATTTATAGAAGCTTACTATTGACGCACTTGTGGCTTCTATAGCATGACTGTAAGTATAAAAATCGGAATTTGTCCATACATAGCGATAACTGCCATTGTAGTTACCGTCAAACCGCGTCATTGACGCCATTTTCTTGTTTCGACATCTAATAAAGATTTTCAACTCACAACCATACAAGTTTCATACAACAGTATTTGTACTACTATTTGCGGACAGCATTGATTTTTTGTTACCATTTGAAGAAAACAACTGCAGAATTGCATAGAATGCTTGTCGAAGATTGCGGCGAGCATGCTCTTGCTAAATTACAGTGCTTTAAGTGGCTTAAAAAATTCAAAACTGACGATTTAGACATTAGAAACGGAGAACGTGGATGACCACCGATAAAATTTGAAGAATTGCAAGCATTGTTGGATGAGGATGACGCTCAAACGCAACAACTGGCGGATCAATTAAATGTGACACGAGGAGTCATCTTCATACGCTTGAAAGTCATGAGGGAGATCCAAAAAACGACTGGAATATCAGAAAAGGCACTTCAAAGCGATTTTGCTTCATGATAATGCACCATCACACACAGCGAAACATACATCATCCACTAAGAACGGTTGGAGTCAAAGGAGTCCGCTACAAACGAAACGGTTTGTTTAACATTTCTGCAAATATGAAACTGCAATTTACTCATACGTGGCGCTAGCTGTCATTGCAATTACTGTCAAACCGCGTCATTGACAGCATTTTCTTGTTTCGACATCTAATAAAGATTTTCAACTCACAACTATACAAGTTTCATACAACAGCATAGTTTTTAATAGCGTTGAACATGGCGAATTTTATGCCTAGAAACTACGATTTGCGGACAGCATTTGAGAAAACTACCGCGGAATCGTATCGAATGCTTGTCGAAGCTTACGGCGAGCATGCTTTTGGTAAATCACAGTGTATTGAGTGCTTTAAAATTTTTTAAAGCGACGATTTTTACGTGAGAAACGGAGAACGTAAAAGACCACCGAAAAAGATTGAAGACAGTGAATTGCAAGCATTATTGGATGAGTATGACGCTCGAACGTAACGACTCGCGGACCAATTAAATGCGACACGAAAAATCGTTTCCGTACGTTTGAAAGCCATGGGAAAGATCCGGAAGACGACCGGAATATCAAAAAAGGCAACGCACGGTGATTTTGCTTCATAACAATGCACGATCGCACACAGCAAAACCGGAAAAGAAACGATTGAGCCGTTTAGTTGGGAAATACTTTCGCATGCGGCCTATTCCCCAGACTTGGCTCCATCCGATTGTTACTTATTTGCATCGATGGGGCACGCACTTGTTGAGCAGCACTTCGCATTTTACGAAAATGTACAAGAATGGTTCATTGACTGGTGTGCCTCAAAAGAGGAAGTTCTTTTTAGCATGACATCCACAAATTGTCAGAGAAATGGAAAAAATGTGTAGCTACCGATGGGCATATGTATTTTCTATACAAAAATTTCGATTCCATATTTACATATCTGGTAAGCTTTCAAATTTGACGTAAGAAAAACTGACAGAACATTCCCCCACATTTAAAATTTTCGGAACCTTTCTAGTCTCTGCGACTGAGAATCCAAACGAGGCGGATCCTGAAACGAGATATTTTCTATTCTAAAATTCCGGTTTCACAGTTTCGTAGGTGATAAAACATTGCCACGAAAGTGGAATACTTAGAGTTGATGTATGAAAATGGAGTACGAAAGGGATGAGTCGCGTACTCCCTTCACTTTTAGCATTATTGGTCAGTCGGTTTCTTTAGTGCATGGTCCACGAGGCCCATTATACGCGCCGTGATCCACAAGTGAAGTGTGTGCCCCGTCAGGGGATGCTACTGGTAGGGGCAAAAGCTATATAAGAGAAGGTGAATCTACTTTGGTTTTGTAGTAGAGCTAGGATCTTTCCGTCGTGATCGTACTTTTTCACAGTAGAACGATATGGTACGTATGCCTTCACGAATATCACACGGAAATGCTATTTCACGCTTCGAGTGCCGGGTCAATATCCATAAAAATAGTCGGGAGACGAGCACACGGATGAATCAAATATCGGATGCTCAATATTACATCTCCTTTACATTTCACGTCGCCTTAAAAGCTTCTCCTGTGGACGTTAAATATGCAAGAATTTCTCTAACTTATTCTCTCGCCGAAGAATCTAAAATTCAACGGCTAATTGGTCACAGTACAGTTACTGTTCTTCAATCACAGATCAAATTAATGTGATTTTATCAATCCTATGATGCTATTAATGTTCCTTTAGTCAATTTACTGAACCCCTCGCTATGTTATAACGAATCAGGCTCGTGTTGGAGATTTTAAAACGAAGCCTAACAAGTATAAATGTTATGCCTTTCTTTTTAGAAGAAATAAAACTTTATCACTAATATGGCCGTATAAAAAATATGAATTTTCTTTTTTTCTAAAACATATTTTATTATAAAGAAAGTCTTGGATATGAGTCTAGATAATTTCTTGAAGAAGTTGATGATTATGAAACTGTAGTTAAGATACTTGTTACAGTACAAGTAATATTTTATTTATCATCGTACTCATTTTAATTAGTTAAAAATATGTAACAGTATTTTCTAATTCGTTACATCTACTTGCTATTTTACAGTTGATCTGCTCATTCTGTTTATTAACATAAAACCCACAATTTAATACTATAGAACTTATATTAATTTCAAGTCACATTTTTATATATTGCTTCTATAAATAGATGTTGAATACTACTAAATAAAAAACCACTTTTTCCTTACTACTTTTTACATTTCCGCAAACAAATTGCATTATTGATACATAAAAAACGTTGTATGACATTTTTTGACATTGGAACTACCAAACCAGTCAAAATGACTAGTTCCTACTTAACTCTTTCGCAATTACTAAAGTTATAAAAATGTTTTCATTAGTGATTTTCCGATGTACTTGTTTAATGAACCACACGATACAAGAAAAATTGAATGAATTTTGAGTAGGTGCAGTCTTGTTATTATTACAAAGAAATGTATATCGTTGAATTTATTGTTCGGTAGTTCTAGCGTTAAAGAAATATATTTTACAATATGAACAGAATGAGGTCGAAGATTTGACGTTATCTAAGAACAGAGATTGGCGAATCAGTCTTAATGAACCTAAGACAGTTAAAACACTGTAAGTGAGAGATGACGTTGCCATAAAAGGTAGCAAGGAATGATAGTCATCCGTGCAAAGGGAGAGAAAGCAAATTTTGTTTCGTCTTGTAATAAGTTTCTCTTAAGGTTCAGCGCGGTTTTTATCGAGCACCCTATATTTCTCGCGCGTTGCATCGAAAATTTCTCGGGGATGAGGAAGAGAAACTTTTACTTTTGCATCGATGATGCGATACACTTGGTCAGTATGAAAAGGGGGGAGGGGAGTGAAGCGTGGCGCTGTGTATAAAAGACTGGTCCATGCCGGATGTTTGACCCAGAACTTCACGAGCAGTGAAAGTGTATCCCGATGCAAGTTCATTTTTTCCCAGTTGTCGCAATGGTTAAGGAACAAGCATACGTTCGAACTTAAGCGAAATAATAATCGCGATTGCACGATCAGTTTGATATAATAGACAGCGTCGTTCGTTGTTCTACGTTTCGTGACGATCTTTATTTTTGTAGAGGCTGTATCTGGTATTGGGTCTGCTATTCGTCTGCGTGAACGCGGAGAAAAAGATCAATTTGGAGGACATAGAGGGGGACAACTTGAGGGCGGAAGGGATATCGAAGTCCGGAGTTGCTCGGCCAGAAGGAATCAACTACTTGACGAAGCCCCAGATTAGTCAGCAACAGTACCAACTATCGAGCCAATACAACAGGCCACCTAATGCACCTGTTGCATACATCACGCCTCAGGCGGGTCAAAATGTAAAGTGATACGATTCATAATGTTCCCTCGGGATACCTCAAGGTCTATCATCGGGCGCGCATCTTTCCACAGGTTCGGGAGACGTATGTTCAACCGAGCAAGTACGTTCCCAAAGAGCAACTCTACCAACAACAGAACACCGTCTTGCCGGAACAACCTCCTCCGCCGCCACAATATTACAACGATTATCAACAACCACCACCACCTCCGAAAGAAATCGCGCCGAACTACTACGAATCGCAACAGTTGATCTACCAACCGGAAGTGGTAGTCGGTAATCAGATGCAGACCGTACAGCAGAAGGCAGCTACAGCGAAGTACGCGAAAATTGGGAACAAAGGTAACTGAAATGTTTATCAGGTTGGAAAATTAGTGGGCGCGGTTAAAAAATGCTTAGAAATGTTAATAGATTTGTTCTAATGTGTTATATCGATTAACCAGTTAACTGTGGCGATCTCTTTTGAAAGCGCGCACCTATGTGTGTCGCCAAAATAATGGGTTCTAGCCAGAGCATACGGAGCTGCATGAATCCATTTGAAATTATTTATACATTTTACTTGTTCGTTTTATTTCGTCTTGACCTCCAAATATTTTAGACATATTGAAATTTACGAATACATTTTAGTTTACGTTAAAATTACAATTTAAACAGCTAATGCTAACTAAATTTTTCGTATGACGAGTATACTCGTCATGACACAAAATCCTGCCAATTCTTCATGACGAGTATACTCGTCAAACACAGCTAACTGGTTAAAGGAAAACACATTGATTTTCATCTGGATTCTGATTCGTGAAATTGATAAATGAAATTTTTCTTTCGTTTAAAAATCCGAGGTTTATTATGATGTTATCTGAAGGTACTTTGTTTCATTGATTTTTATACTTAACTCTGTTGTTCTGTATGAAAATGTTTAATGAACGGCAGGATTTATGTAGCGGACATTATATAATAGACATATTGTTTGGTTTAATAAATTAATTAATGGAAAATGTATTTAAATATACTGAAATAAATTCTTCAAGCTTCGGGGGAAGCTTTACTAATGTTCAATCAGTTATTTCTTGAAATTGGTAACTGTGTAAAAGTAAAACGGACAACATTTATTTACTGGTAAAGAAAAAAGGTAGATAATATTTGTTCACTAATAAAGTAAAACTAAAACAGACGTTATTTAAATGGTACTATTTTATATAATTGCTTAGATAACGACAAAAAGAGTTGACGTTTAGAAACTGAGAACATTAAATAAATTAGACTGAATTTCCACCATTTTACAGTAAAAAATAAATTTAGTCAGTGTAAAAAGTATTCACACACCCTTCGTGAACGAATAATTTGTTGAAATGTTAACCAAGTGCTTGAATTTTTAAGATATTATAAGAATTAATTTACTAGTTCATATGTAAATAATTCAATTGCAATGAAAAAAGTTAGTTGTGATTTTTAAACTTTGCATCTGTGCCTCAAATAAAAATTTAAAAATGCCTTTTGTAAATCTAAATAAATCACGTACGTCTACAAATTTTTATCGAAACAAGTTGACGCATAAAAAAAGCTATAAACATTGTAAAATGTTAAAGTCTTTGAATTTAGGGTGTGCGATTCCTTATAATTTTTTTCTATTTCCAGTGAATTGTATCTCATAGTACCTTGATCAATTTCGATGAAACTTTGTGCATGTATAAAATTCACATTAACAAAAAAAAATCCAGCAGGCAAAAATAAAAGTCGTTAGCAATACTTTTTTCTACTTATTAGCAACCAATAACAATTTCTTAAAGCAGTTATTTCCGTGATCCCTAATAAATTGATTCTCCTAACTCTAAAAACAAAAGACTCAGGTCGTTTACAATTTTGAGGGAGTTATTTGTTTTTAAACGTTGTACAAAAAGTTTTTGAGCGGATTGTAAGTATTTTTAGAGTAGAAAGAAATAGCTTTACCAGAATGATTTCCTGTAGCCGATAGAATTGTTTGGTATATCTCTGTTATATGATTTCAGAAACCGTGTACGTCGACATTCCTATGATGCACTTGCTGACCTATTATTCAAACTTGGACGTAAACCCTGGTAAAACCAGAAGTCTGTTGGTGCCCCAATTGACTACGGCCGGGTCAGAGCGGATATCTATTCCTTTTTATACCCCGACGCTAAGCCAGAAACCGATTGTTCCAGTGAAGCCGACATATCAGATCCAGTATGCTACGAAACACAATGCTGGCGTTCCGACCACTTTCACTACCAAGGTTAGCATAAAAACTAATGATCTGTTTTACTACAATGCTTTAAACTCTAAATGGCTTATCTAGCCTTCCTGTTCGTGTTCCGCATTGTCCTAATTCACACAGAAAGAAGTTCAACAGCATACACTTGTCGAATTCCAGATCTTTAACCTCTTTAGTCCTGTATGGTACAATTCGTTAACAGTAAACTTACCGAGCATTCAAATTGACTAGTTATATATATATATTGTTTAATACAAACTCATATTTGGCCGCTAATTTATAACTTACATGCAGTATTCTGTGCATCAACCTTCATTTGCTTTCACAGCTCGCTTTTTACAACTATCGCGCACGATGGTTCGCTTTATTCTCCTTTCTTGCACGCACGCTGATGTCTCTACTGATGTCATCTTCTCGCTTACTTCACGTGTCTTCACTCATTCTTTCTCTTTCTCTCTTCGGGCTCACTCGCTCGTGCTCTCTCTCTCTCTCTCTCTCTCTCTCTCTCTCTCTCTCT
>CM052097.1:5665845-5701709 GCA_028453745.1 Agapostemon virescens
GGCAATTTTATAAATTCGATAATTGCAAAATATAAAATGTAAAAAGGTGAACACTATTAACAGATTTGTTAAGACTAAACTTACCGAGCATTCAAATTGGCTAGTATATATTGTTTAATACAAAGTCAAAATATTTAATCCGTTTGGATCTTGTGTGATTTTTATACGATTTTTATATAATTTTCTATTCCTATGGGGGCAATTTTATAAATTCGATAATTGCAAAATATAAAATGTAAAAAGGTGAACACTATTAACAGATTCGTTAAGACTAAACTTACCGAGCATTCAAATTGGCTAGTATATATTGTTTAATACAAAGTCAAAATATTTAATCCGTTTGGATCTTGTGCAATTTTTATACGATTTTTATATAATTTTCTATTCCTATGGGGGCAATTTTATAAATTCGATAATTGCAAAATATAAAATTAAAAAAGGTAAACACTATTAAAAGATGTACTCGATCAACTTTCGAATATGCATACACTTACTGTAAAATAAAAAGCGTCGGTAATTTGAAGAGACAGAAAATTTCATAAAATTCTGACGGATTTAGATGCGCCTAAATGAAATTATTATTAAATGATTAGAAAAAAGTTTTTTAACGTTGTATTATTATAACGAATTACTTAGTTAAATTTCATTGACTTTCATACATTTTATAACACCGCATTCTTGAATGGCACATGTGTGCATGCGCCACTTTTTCCATAAATAATTTATTTTGGCTACGCTAACTTACGTATACGTTATGTATGAATTCCAAAGCACGCATTATATTAGCTTTAGTGTTTTGTTTACCCTTGACTCTCGTGGCGATGTGACTAGTGAATTAATCAGTCATTCGGCGGTCGTGCTGTCGTACGTTCTGTATCGGAACTTTCAATTTCAAAGAGGCTTTTGTGTAAAGCGGCAAATATGGAAATTGAATTTGCAAGAAGAAAAGTTAATTTAGAGAAATGAAGTTTGATTCACAAGTCAACTTGGTGCAAAAAATTAAGGAAACTAAAACGCCTCAGAGGAGAAAGTTGTGTATCTAGCTCAGTAAATATAATGAATGAAAAAACCTGAAATGAAATTAGAACAAGAAACATGACAGTGATGCTCAATAATCTTTTTTTGTCTTCTTGGATACGGATATCAGGCAATTAAACAATTTCTAATTTCATTTTCAAAGTACTGTGACGAATAACTTGTAATAAATTGGAAAACAAATTTAGCGAACAAAATATATGAGTTTACCTCATTTTATGAAAAATCGACGCATAAATCAATATTTTAAACTTTATAAAACCAAAATACTTGCCAACATCAAATGATGGCCTCCTATTCCAGAACATTTAGCGGCGTATCACTATATCGTTAAAAAATTAGGTTATAAATATTGCATTACTTTTTATTATCCTCTTAGTATGAAGTCTTTGATAACTAAATTATAATTTTTCTTCAAGATATGATGCACATTCTTAGACTTTAATAATTTTGCAATGAAATTTTTGATAACTAAATTATAATTTTTCTTAAATATATGATGCATATATTTTAACTTTAATAATATTGGAATGAAGTTTTTGATAACTAAATTATAATTTTTTTTAAAGATATGATGCACTTTAACTTGTATAATTTACTGTAACAATTAATAATACCATTGAGTGTGATATATTTTAAAGAACGGTAAAGCCACTATAATGATTTTATCAATTCCATGATGCTATTAATGTTTTTTTAGTTAATTTACTGAATCTCTTTTCTTAAATGAATGAAGTTTTTGATAACTAAATTATAATTCTTCTTAAAGTCGTGATGCATATATGGTACTTTAACTTTAAGAATTTTGGAACGAAGTTTTTGATAAATAAATTATAATTTTTCTTATAGATATGATGCATACACTGTAACTTTAATAATTAATGACACAAGTCAGTGTGCTGAAGTCACTATAGCGACGCATCGTGCTTAAGCGATTAATCCTTAGCGCTCCAATGGCGTCTCTGAGGCGACCTTACAAATTCCCTTACTATTATTTAAAACAGCTTTTACATTTCTCTGTTTGCATTTAAAGAATCGGTAAAACTTGAGAAAATGCACGTGCGAGTAATAGTAATAAATTTTATATTCATGAAAGAAAATGAACCATGTACAATGGAATTATTTTACGTTAAAAAAAACGTTTCCATTTTGGCATTAAAATTGCTTGGTGTAATAAGGGTTAACCAATTAAAAATTATTATACTTTAGTAATACTTTACTAAAATTATTATACTATTATATTAATTATAAATTATTATACAGTTAATTTATGACACAAAATACTGCCAATTCTCCAATAACAAATGATACCTTAATGAAAAGTTGTTTACACAGAATAGCACTATTGTCATTGCAACGTTGAGAAACATCGCCTACGAACTATTCGATAAAAATACTGAAAATTATTTTTTCAGCCGCAAAAAAGCACTGTTTACACTTCTCCCGTTACTCCGAAGAAGTACACCGGCGGTCCGTTAGTAAATGTGGCAGCGTACGAGCAGCCAGACCAATCATACGCTCAGGGAAGGCAATTCTTGTACACGCAAGCATACCTTACTCCATCTCAACCGCAATACGTTTCCCAGTTGGTCTACGCACAACCGACAACCGTTTATATGCACGCTACACCTGTGTACAGCGACATGTACGCTCGTGCACCTGCCTATGTACAGGACAACACACTGCAAGGCGACATTAAGTACAGTGCAACACCTGAACAATCGGAAGCCGACGCACCGTTATCCGACGAAGTGCCCAATCAGGTTTTGGCCCAGCAAACTAGCCAGAGTGTCTCTCAGAATTACGTCAAGGTTGGTAGATCGTAAGATTGAAAGCCATTTTGCATCAGCCTCGGATAATAAACAATTTCTAGAATTAGTAATTTTTATTAACTGGTTGCTTCGCGTAACACTGAATGATTAGACTCATCGAGCTCTTCGATGCTAACATTTTATCGAAACAGAAAATATTGAGATTGAGAGTTTGTTATCCCCATTCCAACATAGATTTCTTAAAACCTTTTGGAAATCGGTCCTAACGGAACAATTTATTTATTCGTATCTTTATAGACAAAATAGTTTGTACAACTGTTACCATTATGTTAATGTGTTTTCAATAGGATTAGCAATTATTTTTAGTTTAGTGGTTAAGTGAATGAAGGCCACTTTGCATTAGCTCAGGATAATAAACGATTTCTAAAGTTAATAATTTTTATTAACTGGTTGCTTCGCGTAACACTGAATGATTAGACTCATCGAGCTCTTCGATGCTAATATTTTATCGAAACAGAAAATATTGAGATAGAGAGTTTGTTATTCCGATTCCAACATAGATTTCTTAAAATCTTTTGGAAATCGGTCCCAACGGAACAATTTATTTATTCGTATCTTAAAAGACAAAATAGTTTGTACAACTGTTACCATTATGTTAATGTGTTTTCAATAGGATTAGCGATTATTTTTAGTTTAGTCGTTTTAGGTATGAGAGCTTGTCGTATTATATTAAGACGTTATATTTTTATTATCCGACGTTATGGAAGATAAGAGCATTTACATGTACTTTGGAATTTTAAAGAAGCACACTTTTCGAAACACTCAGAATGCCATTAAGATTTGATATTGTTCTTTGCTGAAACACGTTTCTTCTTCGAATGAAAGGAACTGTCGTTGTTCCTAATAAACGCTCAACCTACTGTGTTTTCAAAAGCAATTGTTAGATATCATCTTATAAAAATAAACAAGGTTGAATTTATTGATGGAGCAGCTTTGTAATTTCGATCATTTTAAAGTAAACAATCTAGAATCAAACAGTATAGGTTTAAAATTTGTGTCATTGTGGACGTTTGAATTATTATACTATAAAGTAAATTAAGCATTTATTGTGACGATTATTTAAATCTACTTGGAATTAGTTAATATAAATCGTGTGGACAGATCGAAGAAAGGTTATTGGTGCTACTATGTGATTATTTTTCGTGACTATTTCCTTTTTGGTATAGTGTCAAGTTAAATTTAAAACTCGTTTTTGCTGTAATAGTTACTTATTTGATTTATGTTACAGTGAATGGTGAAATTAATAGAGGCACCGTAAGAGAAGTATATTTGTCGTCAATATGGCAGATAATATTATATACTAAATTAATGAATACGTATTTACAATTTACAAACATTAATACTTCGTAAAAATTGATTCTTTTAGTGTACCGTCGTTAAAATTTGCTAACGGTTATTATAATATACGTACTGTCGAAGTATTGTAAAAGAGTAACATTAATTCATTCACGGAAGTCTCTTAGCTTCGTGCAAATTTCAATTCTCATAGAGTATTCCATGAAAATTAAAATTAAGGAAGAAGAAAGTTATATTGCTACTAAAAAATTCCCTTTCTAAAATTATGTAAATGGTTCTCATAATTCAGTCTCGGTACATTCGAATGCTTTGTAGTATTCCTTAACAATTTTAATTAACTTTGAAGACACAGTATCATCTCCTAAATAAACTTATGCATTAAAATATATGACATTCTAATTAACACAATTTCTTAACGAATTACAAGAATCTTGATAGTATTTCTGTACAAAGTAAGCGTTTTAGTCGTTTACGTTTTTCATTTACAAAACTGTTGTCTGTATTTTATAATCTTCTTGAACATCGACGAATAGTATGTTAGATTTTAACCATACATTACATAATTCTATCAACAATATGCTATTTGTCAGTCATAAAAGGAACACTCGACAATCACATTGATTATTATCAAAATAAACTTAGCAGATTAAGTATTTATTTATTTATTTAATTAAGTATTTCTTAATTCTAGAAGGAGTCAAAATGATTCTTATTTGGCAGTTATTGAAATTATAGAATATTTTCACGAAAACTTTTTACATAGACTTTGTCTTACCAAAATATATATTCACATAAAAGTTATACAAACTTTGAA
This sequence comes from Agapostemon virescens, assembly GCA_028453745.1. NCBI lineage: Eukaryota > Metazoa > Arthropoda > Insecta > Hymenoptera > Halictidae > Agapostemon > Agapostemon virescens. The sequence goes on from CM052097.1 coordinate 5,670,823, forward strand.
TAATCGCCACCTTGTCATTATTATAAAGCAGTGTATCTTAGTACAGTTTAGTACTCTGCCGTTTTATAAAAATGCTTCGCATCGTTTTTCATTAAAACATATATAAACATAAAAGTTATATAAACTTTGAATAATCGCAACCTTGGCATTATTATAAAGTAGTGTATCTTACACGGGAACATATTTAAATGCGAAAATCCGATTTTGATGAAACTTATGGGAGCTTATAGTTCTTTGAAAAATATTTGACTCGTGTTTTTTTTATCGGAAACCATTCACTTTGAGGGGGTGAAAACAGCCCTCAAAGTTGCGGTATTTTTGAGATATCTCGGAAACCAGAGGTCGAAAAAATTTGAATCTTTTTTTAAATTGTATGTGTTTTCAATGGGAAATGTAGTCGCGCAAGAAAATTTTAACAAAAGTTTTTTGTTTAAACAATAAAGCTATAAGTTCCCATAAGTTTCATCAAAATCAGATTTTCGCATTTGAATATGTTCCCTAAGTACAGTTTAGTACTCTGCCGTTTTATAAAAATGCTTCGCATCGTTTTTCATTAAAACATATATAAACATAAAAGTTATATAAACTTTGAATAATCGCAATCTTTTCATTCTTATAAAGCAGTACATATTAGTATAGTTTAGTGCTTCGTCATTGTATAAAAATGCTTCCTAACGTAGTTCATTAAAACATATATCAACATAAAAGTAATACAAACTCTGACTAATTGCAATCTTGTCATTCTTATAAATCAGTGTATATTACTATAGTTTAGTGTTCCATTGTTCTATAAAAATGCTTCGTAACATTCGCACACTAAAGTCGGACATTCCGTGTGCAACAGTCTAGCACCAGGTGAAATACGAGACTCGTTAGATCCGAAATGGTTAAGGCAACAACCGAAAATCGAATGAACCTCTGCTACTTGTAATTGTTACTTCTAATTGCTATTTTGTACGATTATTTACCAGGATCCCGAGGAACCGAGCGAAAACTTGGTGCCACCCCAATTACCTGCGCAAGAATTCAAATCCGGTGTCACGTCGTTGGCACCTGTTCCCCCGCAAGAGGACGAATCCGTTTCGGTCCAAAATCACGTGGGTCCCTCTCAAGAGCCGAGATCACTGCTCGATTCGTACGTTCCGAGCAAATTAATTGCGGCCCAGGATTCAGCCAGGTGAGCGATTACCGCGTAAAAGTGGAACACCCGTAGCCGTCCCGAAGCGTCTCTTTCACCTACCTAACGCAGACCATTTGTTGCAGATACGAGGAGAGGCCGATCAAATTGGAGAGCGGTTTCCTCCCATCGAAAGAGAATTTTCTGTACAAAAAGTTGAAGACCGAGTCGACCTAGGTCTTCGTCACGGGACGACCGGTAGCAACGTCGAGCAGAAGTGGTCAGTAGGGGTGTCGCGTCGTTGACAAATCTGGGCGTCGAAAAATGGCTGCTGGTGACACCGAGGACACCTGGTCGACGAGGAGGACGCGCGCGATCGTATCTAGTCTTTCATCGAGGACCGTCAAACGACAAGCGTGAACATGTGTCGCGCCTAATTTTGTTGTTTTCTTCAGTTCTTTTTTTTTTATATGTGTAGTACCAAACATACGACTCTTTTTCCTTTTTTTTTTTAAATAAAACAAAATACTACGAAAGCCCAGTGGTTCTTCCTTGACTCGAATCGCGTCACGCTGAGTAATTGGTTCGATTGCGGTTGAGATTCCTTGGGCAATTAGTGGAGGAGAAATCTGATCCTTGGCCTGAATAGAAGTGTGAATTTCTTTTCATCTATAATCGTGTAACTGAAACAGCACTTCGAATTAATCTTCGTGGAAATTAACCGCTTACCTCGAGAGAAACAATGTTGCTTCGAACATTTTCTCGAAAATCTTTTTCCTCTCTTCAACGTCGCCGATCTATACACGTTACTGGAAACTCGACAGCGAAATTAGGTGACCCTTCTAACCGACCGAAAATTCGACTCGCCATGTCGCTGGGGGCCATTTATGCAAATCAACCGAAGATCGATAAAGTTCGTAATCAAGGATTCCCGGCCACATGTCGGTGGTTTAATATATTTATCAATTTCTATGACGACGGCGCTAATGTATCCCTGACAAAACCTCCGTCGATCGTCTCACGTACATCACAAAAAACCCGTTGACATTCTATGTGTATGCGCGCGCGCACGCACATACACCGTCAGTTGTGTCAGCGTGCCGAAATGAGAAAGTGGATGCTGTTGGCTGGAGCCAATGGTGTAGGCTTTTCGAATAATCCGCCAGAATTTCCGACCGATAAAAGGTTAAAAACGCTAATTCTCCGTCGAAATTACATGCTTTTACTCTGGCGAACCGTAACAGCAGTTAACGAGGTCTGGTTCGGCCGACGTTATCGTTAAAGCGTTCGCTAGAGGCCAGCCAGACCGGAACATTTCAATCATATTACTATACTTAAGAATCTCGCCCGAGTAAATACAAAACAACGCGGAGCGATTCAACCGCCAGATAAATGTAAATCAAAGAAAGTACACAGTCGTTCGCGCAAACGTTTCAAATTGCGAATGCTCGAGTCTGCGATTTTTCGAAACCGATGTAGATTCACTAGACGGTTAAATCGATGAAGATCACGAGAGGGGAAGGTGCTTTTGAGTAGGGATCGATCGTTGTAGTTGATTCGCTTTTGCGGCAGGAACCAGATCACGGATGCCGTTCGTCCAGTGACGAAATAGTCCTAGGACCAGCACGCAATCGCTATAGGTTCCTCACTACGCTACTGGCAGCTGTCTTCCCATACGTATCGAATGAGAAATGCCGTCGTGTTACGCCGGTGAAACTATAATCGCGTTGTCCCTCTCGCTGTTCAAGCGAAGGCATATAAGGTGGGATGTTGCTGGCTCAGCTTCATCAGTCCCAAATACACACGACGAGACCGCTAAGCGAGCAGGTTTAAGGTCGAGCGTCGTCATGAGGCCTCTCGCGATCCACGTAAGTACCAGATCCGCGTCCTTTCTCTCCTCTGATCCCTCGATCGCTGAAATTCGGTCGGCCGGAAGTGCATCGGTGTTTGTGACTTCGACGCAGGTGCCTGGCAGAAACTCGTTGACAGAAGCAGAACAGTCATCTCGCCGATCGTGCGCGGCTCTCCGTCGTTTTTAATTGGTCCTACGAGCTTCGTGAATCTCGTTCGCACATTCAACTCTCGTTATTGGATAATATCGTAGGCAGTGCTGTTCGACGAAACGAATTATGTAAATAGCAAGAATCCCGGCGAACGACTAAATATATTTTAACGGGAAAATAATTGGATAACGCGAGTAGAAACTATGGGATGCTAATTATCGAAAAAGGAAAAAAGACGTACACAGAACGTTGCAGTTCGGGGACTTTCGTTGCTCGTTGTATATTCAGTAAGGCCATCCTGTTTCTCTTAATGAGTTCCAACTAGACCGCGAACGATTATGCAAATTGATAAGTCTATGCAGTGATTTACGAAAACGGGAATGAAACAAAAATCGTTTCCTTTGTTGTCAGTTTCACTTGAAACGGTTTGGCATACCCGGTCCTTCGTTCTCTCGGATGATCCGCAGTCTTGTTTTATAGAAACTTTTTCAAACGAACCTTGGTAATTTCTCGAGCTATTGAATTAATATATGGATTAAATCTGCATGTTTTCGTGGAGCTTCCGACCTTTCTTTTAGCTCTCGTCTCCACTTCGTTCCTAATGAGTCGAGCTAATTCTTTTCAACGTTCTACGACTTATAGCCGTAGAGCGTTTCGTGTTAACATCTCGTACCGGTTTTATGGACTGTAATTTTGCTTGCATGATTGCCGGTTGGATTTCACGAATAACATTACGAGACGCATTGATAATTTCCCGGGTTCTCGGCTCGAAATCATGCTCTCCCGGAAGATCCTCCGAGACAGATATGGATTACCGTGTTACGCGCAACCTCTCCAATATCCGTGTTATCTTTTCCGCGAACGATTCTACGAGTAACATTCTTCGAGTTGTTTTTCGAATTTTCTTCGAAGTGCCATGGAATGGACATAGGTTTAAGACACTGCAAATACCCTGAAGAATCAGGGCGAGCATTCTTTTTGTTTTGCAGCGAAATTCGCGTATATACGTTTGTAACCAGTGGAAAAGTCGTAGTATCGATTGAAGCAGTAATACGTAACTGAATTTTTTCAAGAGTGAAAGTAAAAGTTTTAGTACGTTCTCGGAAGATTTCCCAAATTGTTATTAGCGGCTGATTTTTATTTTATTATGTTGCAACGAGTACTTGTTGAAGAAGAATAAAATGCACTGTTCTTTCTTTTAACATTCGAACTACCTGATTGATCAAAATGAGTTGTAATTATAAAAACGTTTGCACTAAATGAACTTTAAATGAACTTTTTCATTACGGCGGATATTGATATCAAAATTGTACGAAATCTGAATGAATGCAATCTTGTCATTATTATAAAGCACTGCGAATTAGTTTAGAGCTCGGTAGTTAATATTATTTAAAAAGTATTCGTACCCCTTTCAAGAACGAATAATTGTTTTTAAATTGATTAAAATACCTTGAGTTTTTTCGAGCTTTCAGAAGTTTAAATTGGTATGTAACGAGTAATTAATTTTTTTTTAAAGAAAAATGTATCGTTCACGATTTTGTTTCCTATCGACGTGTGAAATGAAAATTTAAAATTTGCATTTTATAAATCTAAGTAATGTACATACATAAAATTTGAAAATAAAAAATAAAATGAAAAGAATTCTAAAGAAATCACGATTTAAATAAATTTTTATATCTCATAATGCCTGTAGTTTTGTTATTAATCGATTTTGATGAAAGTTTGTGCATGTATGTAACTTACTTAGATTTCTGAAAGCCATATTTTAAACGTTCTTTATAAGCACAGATAAGTAACTTTAAAATAGTGGCCTTTACTTTTCTCGTTACAATAATTAGTAATAATACCATTTTTTTAAATTAGTTTCACATTAGCTGGTAAATTAATTTTTCCAACAGCTCAACAAAATTTAAGACTTTGATCCACATTTTAAAAAGTTACTGGTTTGTAAATTTTGTGCAAATACTTTTTACAATGACTTGATTCTGTGACTTGAATGACTTGGTTAGGTTTCTAACTTACTTGCTAAATTCATGAAAGAGACACACAACGGATTGTTATGAATGAATCGTCTCTAAAAGCACTGTATTGAAGCAGTGATGAAAATTCATTTCATAAAACAATAGACAGTAATACTCTAAGCCTTATTGTGAGACTGAGTGATCAATAAAAAGATCTAGGGAAAAACAATGATCAATGTAACGTTTATAAGGAAACCTATTCTAAATTTGTTGTAAACTAGTATTTATTTGAGCTTTATTTTTATTATTTAAATAATGCAAGCTTCATTTTATTTCTATAAAATGTGTTAGTTATGAGGTCACTTATGATCAAAGATTTTTTGTTTCCTTATTTGACCTTTATTTTTATTATTTAAATAATGCAAGTCCCATGATATTTTTATAAAATGTGTTACTTATGATCTTACTTCTAATCAAAGATTAACTTTTTGTGTATTTATTTGAACTTTATTTTCATTATTTAAATGATGCAAGTCTCATGATATTTTAATAAAATGTGTTAGTTATGATCTTGCTTATGATGAAAGATTTTCTTTATCTTTTCTTATTTGAGCTTTATTTTTATTACTTAAATAATGCAACCTTCATAATATTTTTATAAAATGTGTTAGTTATGATCTTACTTGTAATCAAAGATTTACTTTTTGTGTATTTATTTGAGCCTTATTTTTATTGTTTAAATAATAAAAGTTTCATGATATTTTTATAAAATGTGTTAATTGTGATCTTACTTATGATTAAAGATTTTCCTTTTGTTTTCTTATTTGAGCTTTATTTTAATTATGTACATAATGCAAGCTTCATGATATTCTTATAAAACATGTTAGTTATGATCTCACTTGTAATCAAAGATTTACTTTTTATGTATTTATTCGAGCCTTATTTTTATTGCTTAAACAATGCAAGTTACAGGTTTATAAAATATGTTAGTAATAATGTAACATTTATATTTATAAAAATGTAAACCAACAGTATTGTGATTTTAATTTGCGAATTATCACAAGTTAAAGGGACAAAATGTACTTCTTAAAAGATCGAAAGAAATTACACGTAAATGCAGAAGCAAGTGCCACAAATTAACGATAATTTGCCATCTCAATAGTTTCACATAGAACTAGAATAAACTTTAGGATTTCTAAAAATAGCGTTCGAAACAAAAGTGTCCCTTTCATGCCATCCGTTCTCTATTCACCATAGCAACCGTCAATATCAAGATTTCGTTCGTCAAATTCATACTCGCGGTTTTTTCCACACAGTTGGCCTGTTTCATTCTATCATAGTGCGTCGTTTCGCACGAAATCAACAGGAACTTCCGTTCTAACGACATTAATTTCGGCAAACGAAGTAACAGCCGTGTTGAGTAACTCTACAGATTATCTTCGCCGCAAACAGCGCCAAATTCCGTTCGGCCGACGACACAATCCGAAACGGTCATTATGGTGAAAGTGTTTCTTATTTTCCTTCATCCACGGCCGCGCAGCAGCCGCGCGGCAGATGCTCTTGAGAACGTCAGTGAAAGTCCTTTCAAGGTATTCAGGGAATACCGTCGTAAAATCTGTTTCCGTCGATCGCTTATTAGATAACTGATTTTCTACTCGATTGAGAGGGTCGGTCGAACAACTCTTTTAATCCCCCCCTTCTCACGTCGGATTAGCAACCGATGAATTTCAGAAGCTCTCTCAAAGTAACTGGGTCGGTATTTTTCGCGTTTCCGTTCACCGAAAGCGGAATTTCGACGTTCTTGTCGCTTCCATTTCGTAGCAAGATTCTTTACCGCTTGTTCCCTCGCGAGATAAAAATTGACAGCCATTCCAGTCGCTAAAGGAAACAAGTTTTTTATCGCGTTCGCGTTAAATATCAACGTGGCGACGGTAGGATCCGGGAGGCGCGGATATCCCTCGAGGCACGCGGCTCGGAAGAAAGCGGTGAAAATCGCAAGTTCGCGTGGAACTGGTTCTCCTGCCTCGACCAGTTGACTCCGACCGTAACCTTGTAGAAATTTCAACTCTTTCCTCGGCAAGGTCGAGCCCCCTGTAATAATCTGCACCGAGGAAACCGGAGATTTCCCCCCGGAGCGGTAATTATTGGGTCCGTTTCGACCGATGCACCGTCCAAAGTAGACGCTCGTAAACTCCGGGAGAAGCACGCGCGCACATTCGGTAGGAGGGAAGTGAAAGTGAGATACTATCGTCGCTGGAGCATCGAGCTGTAAGATCGATAACCGGCTTATTGTTATTACGTTCAACGCCCCGATAAATCGGGCCCGTTTTCTTACGCGTGTCGGTTCTTTTCAGATCGTCGCGATCCTTCTTGCGATCGGTCTCACCCAAGCAAAAACATCCGGAAGGGACCTATCCAAAGCGAGCGGGTCACGGGTGGACAGCTACGTGCCGGAGGATCCCCACCTCGAGAAGGAACCCGAGGAAGAATCAAAGAAAGATCGGAAACAGGAAGACTCGAAGGAGGAAGAACCACTGCCTATCCTTCCTCCTATCATTTTGCTAGATTTCGGTAACGATACGGACGACGACAACGCCACGTCCGAGGAAAAGTCGAAACGAACCGTGAACAATGGTCTCGGCTACGGTCTCGACAAGAACAACATTCAGCCGAAGAGATACAACTACTACTTCCCAGCTGGAAAATCAGGCACCACCGTGAGCATCGAGGAATCGATCAGTCCGTTCCTGCCGAAGACCATAATCGAAAAAGTGCAACCGTCCGCCGGTCAGAAAGGATACTATTCGGGAACGCAACACGGCAACTTCGCTCCTCAATCCGCTGCTCTACAATCTCACGGTCAATCCTCGGCGAATCTGCAACTTTTAAACGGGCAACAGACGAAGGGACAGTCAACGTTCGGTCTGCGAACAAAGCCGCAGACGCCAGCGTCGAGCTTCGGCTATCAGAAAGTGCTGTCGACGCCGAAACCGTTGGCCGGCTCGTACGGTCTTCAGAATTCAGGGTACAGGGCAAACGACGTGCCAACCAGCACGCAGTCGCCTTTGGCTTTCAGCTCCACCGAGACCGTCAGATACGTAACTCCGAGCCCGACGAACTTCGCGAATCCGCTGAGCGGCACGTTCCACTATGCCAGGCAGGGTGCTTTCGCGGTGAACGCGCCGGGCTACGCTGGTCAAAGGCAGCGTACGCAAACCAATATCAATTCCCATGGCTTTGGTCCCGTCTCGCAAAGCGTCGAGAGCTCGACGGTCGCACCGGTCAAATATAATTCTCATTACCAGAGCTCCGGCCAGCAGACGAAGCTACCCAACGGTCCCCGGTACACGTTGGAGAACGGCGTTCGCTACGAGAATAAAATCTTCTGGAAATACCCTGACGGTCGCGTGTCCGACGTTCCCCCGGCCACTTACGTGGAGACTTACTCCGAGTACCCGGATAACAACAACGGGCAACAGCAGCTGCCAACCAAATCCCAGGCTTCTCATTCGATTTATGAGGCCAGCACCACGGAAAACAGCGTCTACTCCCAGGGGCCGGTGCAGTTTCCCGCAGTTCCCGAGCAAAGTGGACAGGAGTCAAACTCATTCGTTCCCTCGGAATCGTTGACGGCCAACTCGCAGCAGCAACAAGTGTTCCGTCTCGGTTATCAGAATATTGCGAGTCAGAGGCAGAACGCGAACCAACCGCAGCCACGGAAACCCGGCATGGCGGCATCCTACTCGTTCTCCACTTCCGGTAGAGTACAGCCGAACGCCGCTGGCCACAAAGTCGCCTACGGGTTGCCGTACCAGCCGGTCACTTCCAGGTACATGGTGAACAGCCCCGATCCGGAATACACGGACGGATACGCGACAGAGTCTACCTTGAACGCTACCACGCCGGTCCCCAACTTCTTCGCCTCGTCCGCTGACTCTTCCTCTCAGTTCGGAGCCAAGTATCCGCCGAAAGCTCCCAGCTACTCGAATTCTGGTCTAAGCGGCGCCGATGCCTTCAAGAAACACGCTGCGGCCAACAACGATCTGGACAGCTACTCTAATCTGCAATACTCTGATTTATTGAATTACAATCCGTCGATCTCGGAGTACATCAGAAATCCGTCATCGATTTTGAACGTTCGGCCAACGTTCGTTCAAGCGGGCAACTCGCTGATCCCTGTGATCATTCTCAGAGTGGACGGCGTCTCTCCTATTCAGTCCAAGTCCACACAGAACGTTAATCTGAAGGCTCTGTTGCAACAGTATCTCATTCAATACGCCAACAGCATTCAGGATTTGGCTCGTCCTTCCACCTATGATCTTGGAACCGAGTCTATCGGGAACGGTGAAAGCCAAGTTGCAGGTAAAAGCCCGATTTTAGATTTGATTCGGCTGACGCAAGAAGATGCCCGTAATCCTCCGCCCGCGTACGATCCCTTGGATTATATCGGAAGAACCAGCTACGAGACTAGCAATCTCGAGTTCGCTAAATCTTTGGCTGACAGTCGGTACGGACAACGCACGCCGGTCCGGCAGAAGACGAAGAACGTGCAGATCGTCGATGATCCGAGGTTCGCCAGCTACGATGTCAAGAGTTAAAGTGTTTTCTTGTCGCGCGGGATTTATGGTCGCTAGAATAAGGACATTGTTTGAAAGAATCGATATGGCTGTTCTTCAGTTGGCACATCGATTTTCGTTTTGGGAGATTCCGCGTGCCATCGATAATGAATTCCCGATCGATTGTTATTTTAGTCGTTTCGTTAATATTTAATACGGGTTTGTGCAATAAATTTTCCAGTATGCTGTACCTGGGTGGCCGATTCGGTGAATCGGTTGCAGTTGAGGCTCGCTCGTTGCTTCGGTTCTGTACATATTATGGACCAAATTGTTCACTTCTAGAAGGTACCTTATAAGATTAATATTTCTTAAGGAGACAGACGGTGGCAATGTTGTATGCATTCCTATGTATTTGAATAAATTTCGTATCTATTGAAACGGTCTGAATGCCCTTAACCCTTAGAGGCGACATTAAAAATTGTCAGACTATTATTCAAAATAATTTGTACATTACAAATGTTTGTGATTAAGGACTTAATAAAAATTGAAGTGTTGCCGTACGATTAACGGTAACAAATTTTATATGCACGAAAGGAAATGAACGACGTGCAATGGAATTATTCTACGGCAGAAAAATGTTTCAAGTTAGGATTTAAAATTGCTTGGAGTGCAAAGGGTTAAACGTTTGATCCTCGAGTGTTGCTGCCAGTGAGCGATCGCCGGCTTTCTTTGCTCGTAGATATTCCCCGGTTATTGCGGTAAAGATATCGATCTCGCGAACGTTCGCAAGATCGTACTATCGAGTAATTGCTAAGCAAGTACTCTGCGCGGAAAGAAATTTCTCAAAGAAAAAACAGAAATATAACCATTCATTTTCTAATGGAAACTTTTCTTTCGTTTTACGAAACAGCAGTGCTGTATAATGCAAATGCAAAGATACACATGGCTAGGATGCGCAAGAACACTTGTTACATTCACTACGGGTGTCGGGCACTATTGAAAGTTTTGAAAAAGGGTGGGAACCATCAATTCCATCACTATGCTTATATTAAACTTTCTTAAATCTTGAATCTTTGTTGCATCCACGATACAACACTTTCTTTCTAGAACAATTATCAGCTTTCTTCAAGTGTAATTTGCAACTGGTTTTTGTATTCCTTGAGATAGATGTTTGAACCATCTCTTATTGAAATAAATTTTAGCGGATTACTGATGAAAATGCATAGGTGGAACACGAAATAGAAGGAACGTCAAATTAATTTAATATTACTGGTACTTTATTTAGTTTGATTCTTAGATTCATAGAATGTCTATATTGTTTATTATAATTTATTTTGGGATCTGACATTGTTCTGTATTCTTTGAATTACGTTTTTGAAACATTTTTTATCCAAGCAATCAGGTTTATTTAATGTTCACATTATATACTCTTATTTATTTTGGAACGTGGCACAGTTTTATACTTTTAAATTATATCTTTCAACAATTCCAAATCAGAACAGTGATCAAACTTTTTTCATGTCCACATTGTATATTATAATTAATTTTGTGCTGTGACACTGTTTTATACCTTATAAACTATATCGTTGAACAATTTCGAACAAAATACATACTATTTAATATATTTATACTGTCCCATTTGTTTATGAGAGGGTTTCATAAATTACATTTCATGTTACTGTTATGAAATTGAAACATACAGTTCCCTAAAATTTGGTAAAGCTTATAAGATGCAAAAGATTAAAATAGTTCTGATTAACCCCTTGCCATATTATGACGAGTCAGACTCATGTTGAAGATTTTAAATAAAGTCTAACAAATAGAAATATTACTGCGCGTTCTGTGCACTTCATGTGGCACACCGACGCTGCATCTCGTTTATATAATTATTTATTTTTACAGTAAAGTTACAGAACAATACAAATTGTTCGATAGGCAAACTTCGACTGCTCTCGATTGTCCGTTGACGCAAAAGATCCGTGACAACCCGTATCTTTTACTATTTTCTTAGGGGTTGTTTACCACGAAGTAACTTTTCATTATGGCGCCTTCATATGAACAGTCGCCATAACAATATTATGCCTTTCTTTTTAGACGAAATCAAGTGTTGTTAATTTCTAAGCAATATTTAAGCATTGAAGTAGATGAAGCAGTGTAAAAGATATAAATTGCCTATTCTCTTCTGTAACATTTTCAATGCTGAAGATGTTACAATAACTTTAGTTACAAAGAAAATGATGTGACAAGGGGTTCAGATAAATCTTCACCTTTCAGTTTTCATTTCATAGAACCTCGTCTCCTCTTTAATACATGTTTAATAATTTTTATTTCAAATAAATGATTAATCCTACACGAGTGTCTCATAAATGAACGCATCTGTTGAAAATAATTTTTACTAAAACACCATTGACCCAATCGAAATGCATATCGAAGTTCCTCATTTTCACCCAGGCATCAAGATACCAATTAACTTTGCCAAATTGCCACTATTTTTATCTATCAAACCTGTTCCTGTATTGTATTCGCGAATTCTACTAACCATAAAAGGTTAACATTACCATACGTTATCCAGCGAAAGTAAAGGGACATTAATACTAGAACTACATAACGAGTCAAAATGACTGGCCCCTAACTTTATCTCCCACAATTATTGAAATCATAAAAAGTATTGTGATCAGAATGTTTCGAATGAACTTATTCATTGAAGCAGACATTCTCATAAAAATTCTACGAGGTCTTAACAAATGCAGTCTTGTTGTTATTACAAAGCAATATACATCAGCAGGATTTATTACTCGATAGTTCTAGTGTTAAAGAAATGACCCGTTTATTTTGAAAGTGGTGTAAGTTCATTTAAAAAAAAAATATAATGAGCAACCATAATAGTTACATTTTTACATGATCTTTTCATTCTGATGCAACTTGTTACTAATACATTTGAAATCATTAAGATTTTGTAACACGAAAATTTGCTGGTTAATGAAGTGATGAAAAAGTTCATTTTGAAAGTGACGTAAGTCTTATTGTAAGAGTTTCAAATGGATATGGAAAATGTTATGCAATAAAGTTTTATGAGATCCCAACCTAAAATAGCTGTGGCATGATTAAAAATTGTCCAATCTACAGAAAATAGTGTAAATATCATTGACCATAAGTCCCTGCTATCAGGGCATTCATTTCTACCTAATGATACAAATTTCGGAGTTGTAGAAATGGCGTTAAGGAAAAACAATTTATTCCTCAGGAATTTTACGAAGTCATAAAAAAGTGTCGAAAGAGTAAGTTCATTTTAAATGAAATGAAACGGGAGAAACTCTAGAAAACACGAATTTTAAAAGACCAAAAAATATTGACGGTGAAAGAGTAGATTGGTTTAAAATATGTTGGATGAGATTTTTGAAAAGCGATCCATATAAGTTATTTTACAAAACGACAATGAACGAAGATGCATCACTCAAAACATTGAATTTACTACCGCAACGGGGAAGACCGAAAAAATTTAATGATATCAAGTTATATCAAGGACTTAATGGATTTATTACATTATATACCACCTGCACACCGCAGGTATTTTAAATCCCTCTCGCACACAAACTGGAGAAGACTCAATAATAATTAATAAAGCAATATTAATTTTAATGTAAAAATTATTTAATAAAGACTAAGAATTCAATATTTTGTAGATTTTACAACATAAAAGTGTATACATTTATTTTTATTTTAAGGGAAATTTACTTTCCCTATTGTGCTTTCTTAAAAATTAAAAATGTCATTTCATTGATTTTGAAAGTGACGTAAGTCCATTCATAGCCATCAAAAACGTATTATTTCTTTAATGTTAATTATGCTAAATGGAATGATAAATTTGACGCATTTAGAAACCCAAAAAATTATTCTACTATGTTTTCTGTTACCCACATTTTTAAATTTAATCCAACGCAAACCCTTCAATATCTCGATTCAAACATACAGTAGCGCACGAAAGTATTCGGACACTCTTCAAATCTAAATAACTTTTTCAAAATTGCACCAAACGACTTGACTTTTCTGGAGCAACTAGCAGCATTGATTTACTAAATGATATGCAAAAATAATTTTGAAATAATTCCAATTGGTAGAAATTACGTGGGAAAGTAGAAAAGACATTTTTTAAAACATTTTTATTTCAACTCGTAATGAAAATTTAAAATATGCGTTTTTCAGAACTGTGTTAGTTATACACATGCTGAAAATCTCACCGAAATCGATTGACGCGGGAAAAAATGGCACGCGTAGAAAGATGTAAGAATATCTGTAGTTTAAGCAGAAACTGATCAAGAATCGTGAAAAATTGCGATTTTCACCATTTTCGATGGCACGTAGCTCGTGTATACGTCGATCGATTTTAATGAATTTTTCTGCATGCGTATAACTATCATAGATCTACCAGATGCGTTTTTAAAATTTTTAGTACGTGACTCAAATAAAAAATATTTAAAAAGTTCCTTTTTTATTAGTCATGTAATTCACATCAGTTCCAATATTTACAAAATTTATTTTGTATATCCTTTATTACATCAATGCAACTAATTGTTCAAGAGAAGTCAAGACGTTTGGTTCAATTTTGAAAAAGTTATTTAGGTTTGAAGAGTGTCCGAATACTTTCCTGCGCTACTGTAAATGGACTTACGCCATTTTCAAAATAAACGGCTCAAATATTTCTGGAATCTACGGATGCGAAGCTCTCCTTGAGATCCGCGAAACATTTTTGAAGGGAGAGACGGCGAGGACGATATTTATTATGCAACGAACCCGCCGCAAAGCCAAAGTCCAAAAGGAGCGGACTCAGAAAGAAGAGTAAGTGAACGTGACACGGTCGCTAGTCCGAGAGCAATTAGCGTTAATTGTCTAGTTAGGTGGAGATGGTCAAACAACGGGCGATAGTCGTAGGGCGCAGTTAATTTCATGTTTTCACAATGAGAGGCAACGATGATATCTCCGCATATCTGCGAAGCACGGCAATTAGACACAAGGCATTAAACTGTAGCGATTGCCAGTTCTCTTACACAGCCAAAGATCCTCGAGCATGGTAACGTCGTAGCCTACCGACGCCGCTTCGGCCATCGTTTCTATCTTGTGAGGCTGGTTGCATCGGGAGGAGCGAGCGCGGTGTGCATAATGCGTGCGTTTTAGAGCGCATAAAATGTCTAACGGGAAACTACTGACCGTACAGGTGAATCCTCTATACGGCGAACCGCGTGCGACCACGATTCCCTTTATCCCTGATAACATTAACGTGCAACACAAACGGTCGCAAATGTCGGTCCGCCATCTTACGCCCTTCCGGAGACACATGCGCGCATCTCGATGCATCTTTCAAGACGATGATCGCGCGGAAGATACGACCAGCATATAATTAGAGAACATTACACCTAATTACACGTAGGATTTTTAGATCCTTCTGTCGGATATCGGTGCACAAATTCGTTTGGCTTTCCTAGAGAATTCGTGGACGCTTCCACGGTAATGGCGGACGGGCGCATCTTGCGCTGGATGCGGACAACTATTTTCCAGCGGCGGTCGCGTGTCGCGAATGAAAGTATCCTCCCGCTGGTGGACTGTAGGATAATATTTAGAACGATATTTTTCACTTGACCACCGGAGTGTATAAAGAAAATCGCGTGTCTACTATGTGGCTCAGTTCTCGCGTGGAGGTTCGCCTCGCAGGGTCCTACGGATTACAGAAGCTCGAGGAGTAAAGCCACGGAGTCGCAATCAATGTGTTCTACGCGAAACTCCGTGACACTCGGCCCTTCCTAATTATTCGGTGATTCTTCTGTGTTCGACGGGAGACCTGGCCGTTCGAGAAAATGTTGTTCCATCTCGTAAGTAGACGCGATGCCGATCACACACCGTGCCGCGAATCCGACGTGCGACGATTCCCGATTCCCCGCATTTCAGTGGAAACCGCCTATCGAAATTTGATCTCGCCCTTTTGCCGCGCGATAGCTTGCGTCCATTTTTGAGAGATTCGTTTGTCGAATGTTGTGGGAAAGTTCGCACAGTGTCGAGCGAACAGAGGTGGCTAGAGAGAATTGTAGAAGGATTTGGTTTAGAAACTTTTTTGAAAATTCTTTGTGTTTAGGCGCACACGGATCGGTGCAACTGGAGCACTTTCTTTCTTAATATTTCGACGTCAGTGTTTTCCCTAATTTAGCAAGCGCTCGGTATGGCCAATTAATAGAAAGACGTTACTTTCCTCGCGCTCGCTGGCGGATAAAATCTTGTGTGTCGCTCCATTTTGATCCCGTCGAAAGTAGATTGAATTTCTTCTCTTGAGATTCTATCGCCCCATGGTTCCTCGGCAGTCACAGCTATTAACCATGACTATTTCCTCTTATATCCCCAATTATCTATGGAACACACGAAGCACAGCGTGTTCGAGATTTCTCCTTAACCCCCTCGACAATGGCGAACGCGTGACGGGAATTCAACCGTGGCGGTGGTAAAATAAGAAACACCGTATAATCTGAATCGGTTTTCTTCGTATTTATACTTTTATATTTTGTGCCAATTATTTTTCTGCATTCGCAACGTCTTTCTCTTTGAAAATTCGGATCAACTCGATTCTGGAACTTTTGAAAAACGAAGTATCCTGAAGGAAGTCGTATCTCATAGTTACTGGAGCGTCAAACAATGTGGGTCTAATCTCTGATCGGCTATAATATATAATTTATATATATTAGATTTTTCGAATCATCGTTTCCAGTGATTCCTAGTCGACAAGGCTGCCAACTACCGCTTGTCGGTTTCTGCATTTCTGTTGGTCGCGGCGACAACCGTCGCTTAATTATTCAATCAGTTACAAAAGACTGTCGATCAACAATTGGCCGCGTTGAATCAGTGAGAAAGTACTGGTGGATCTGCTTCCGTGCACATTCAGTCCTTGGCCGTCGTAGTGCACACGCACGCCGCCTCGCATTTTACTTTTCTATTCTGCTTTTCTTTTCTAGGTCAGCTCCTTGACTGCCACTTATTTTCGCCGATGAATCCGTTTAGCTGTGGCATTATCTTAAGTTCTCAATAATCGGTGGTGCGCTTTCTTCTTAGGTGGCTTTCTTTCAGCCCCACTGTTTATCCATTATCGTTTACGACGTGTTCCCGAAAGTTTGAAAATAACGAGAAGATGGAGTAGAAATGTAATCCGAAAAGAAATTCCGCTAGTTGAATAATGGAGTTCTCAACTTTTCCAATCGTTCTCGCACAATGGCTTTGTAATCTTCTTTCTTTTTTGTCGAATTGTTTGAATAACCAACTTCGTTACCCATCGTTCCATACTTCGTACGTCGTGTATAGATGAAATAAAATTGTAAAAAAGATCGAAACCTTTGCGTACGTCTAATAAAAGTTCACAAAAAGTTTTGGATACGTAGTAAATTACTTTGGACCACAGTTCCTCGACTTGGGCGCTGAAGAGGCTGGAAGTTCAATTTCTAGTTTACTTCTTTTACTTTTAACCCTTTGTGGACGAGGATTTTTTAAAATGTCTGAAATATTCTCGCTAGAAAGCGAAATTTTGTAGTAATGTTTTAAGGTCTGAGTGAATGTTCAAATGTATACTGATCTTATGTTATTACAATAATTAAATTATATTTGTTGCAATTTTAAGGATTGCATATACGTCCTCAAAGGGTTAACTTATCGTTGCCAGGTCTAATGATTGTAGAGACACTAGACTTTGCAAAAATCTAAACAAGAAAATTTGTCAAGGGATTCGTCAGCTAGAAGATGTTAGGAAACAATGCTGCCTATTATTCGCATATTAATTTTACTGATTTGCACTGGCTTTAGACGTTA
Source organism: Agapostemon virescens (assembly GCA_028453745.1). NCBI lineage: Eukaryota > Metazoa > Arthropoda > Insecta > Hymenoptera > Halictidae > Agapostemon > Agapostemon virescens. The sequence continues at coordinate 5,688,296 of CM052097.1, forward strand.
TTTTCATTATTCTCAACTGTTCTAAATATATCAGCAAATGTGTCCTAAAATGTTTGAGTTCCTTGAAAGGGATTGTTGAGATTATTCTAAGACACGTTTTCCTTTATCAATTCACGATTCGACGCTTTGTTTTCGAATTATTAACGAAAAACACTGGACAATCAGAGCGCGGCTACAGCTGCCATATTTGACTAGACTAATAGCAACGCCGCGTTCAGCGAGATCTGTCATCGAGGCGGAGACTGTTTACCGCAGTCGTACTCTGATTGGTCCGTACTTTTTGCTAATAACTCGAAAACGAAGCTGCGTTTCGATCTAATTTTTGCAAAGGAAAAATTTCATAGAATATCCCCGAGAATTCCTCCTTTCAAGTAGCTCCAATATTTTCGGGAAACTCTGCACAATTATGGTTAAATCGTACGATATAACAAACTATTAACATTTTTGATATTATAGAACAATTCAATACTGAATAAACTAGTAAATTCAGTAGCAAATGAGTTTCACCTACGAATGCGCAAAGTTTTTAGCGATTATCTTAGAAACCGACAATAGAAACTGATAACTTACAATTAGGTTAAAGAAATTGAAGCTAGATCCGTTAACCTCTTAGATACGATGTGCCACTGTAGTGGCTTTCGCGGATGTTCGTGCTTCAACACTAGAACTGCCGAGCACTAAACGAGACCATTATATTCGACTTTATAATAATGGAAAGGTTCCATTTGTTCAAATTTCGTACAACTTTTGCGTTAGTATGTATTTCAAGGAAAATGTTCAATCAAAAAGTTTTCGTAGAAACCTTTTTGCAATTACGATACCGTGAAAGAAAAGTTATAAATAAGTCATTTTCACCTGTTTGGTAGTTCTAGTGTTAACACTTTGCTGACCGCTTATTTATCGCATCGCCGTTAAGCTGCCGCCGGCGAGATTCACGCAGGTTTTACTGCTGTCTAACGGTGATATTTATATAATAATTATTAAAAAAGTTATTGTGTCAGGTTTAACATCAACTTCTGACTAATCATATGTCAAAGAATTGTCTTCGTCACTTTCAGAGTCATTATCGGTCTTCCCTTAATTTTGAAACGTTTCGCAACGATATCGCTCCCACTGCTCAAATCACTATCACTTTCGCTATCGGAATTATTATCTACGCCTGATAACACATCGGCATATATTTCTTCATTAGAGAGCATTTTGATTCATATTTTATAATTTGTAATAGATCTAAGCTTCTGATATTCGAAGGCGTTGAAAGACTTTGAAAGAATTTGCTTTGCTTCTAAAGCTTAGGATTCTGCTGCAAGGAGGATTATGCCAAATGAATAAATTAATACGATGATTGTCAAGGATGATTTCAACGAAAAAAACATTTAAATTTAAGACTTATTAATTTGTTTCTGTTTCAATTTTATTTAACCCCTTAGCATATTATGACGAGTCAGACTCGTGCCGAAGATTTTAAATTCTAACAAAGTATAACAAATATAAATAACATGTGTTTCTGTATGGACCAAATCAAATGTTCATTTGTAATCAATATTTAATACTAGAACTGCCGAACAATAAATCCAACGATATACATTGCTTTGTAATAATAACAAGACTGCATCTACTAAAAGTTTACTCAATTTTTATTGCAACATGTGGTTCATTCAAGAAGTACATTTAAAAATTACGAATAAAAACGTTTTTATAACTTCAGTAATTGCAAAAGAGATGAGTAGGGACCAGTAATTTTGACTGGTTTTGTAGTTCTAGTGTTAACTCCTTGGCTTACGACTTATTTTACAATAACAGTAATTAGATTTTCTTTGTCCTCCGCAGAACGACTAAATGGAAAGACAAATTTGTAGTTACTACATGCCTAACTATTCTCCAATGACCGTACACGATCAACAATTAAATAAAATGTTGTTTCCGTTTAAAGAAAATTAAGGCAATACATGTTTAGAAGATTCAGTTCGGAATCTTGATCACAAGTCTGACGCATTGTTGCAAAGCAAGGGGTTAAATTAACAGCACAAGCGTCCCCTTAAAAGTTTTTAACAAAAGACGATGTAGTAAATTGGGAGGGGAAAAGAATAGAAATCACTGTTCCCTGTTCGTAGATTGTTGCTTAGCATCAATATATCTACCTATACAATCATCGGAATGAAGCATCATTGCTGGCGAAACGAACTCACGCGTAAGTGACAACGGCCAGTCACACTCAATTGTATTATAAATTATCAAAGTAAACTATTAAAGTTAAATGCATCATATGAGACGTTTATTTTGAAAGTTGCTTAAGTCCATTTATGCTCGAATCGAGATATTGATGAGTTTGCGTTGGATTAAATTTAGAAATACGGGTAACAGATAACATAATAGAATAATGTTTTTGGGTTTCTAAAGGTGACAAATTTATCATCCCAATTAGCATAATTAACATTATTGAAGAAATAATATGTTTTTGATGGCTATGAATGGACTTACACCATTTTCAAAATCAATGAAACGACGTTTTCAATTCTTAAGAAAGCACAAGTCCATAGGAAAAGTAAATTTCCCTTGAAATTAAAATAAATGTATACACTTTTATGTTATAAAATCAAAAAAATATTCAACTTTCATTCTTTGTTAAATAAATTTTACATTAAAATTAATATAGTTTTATTAATTATTATTCAGTCTTCTCCAGTTTCTGTACGCGGGAGGGATTTAAAATAACTTTGTTGTGCAGGTGGTATATAATGTAATAAATCCATTAAGTTCTTATATTTTAAGTTTGTGAGTGATCTCACAAGTGGTTTTTTGTATAGTGATGCCATCTCGATATAATTAAAGTTTTTCTGTCTTCCCTGTTACGGTAGTAAATCCAATGTTTCGAATGGTGCATCCTCGTTCATTGTCGTTTCATAGAATAACTTATATGAATCGCTTCTCAAAAATCTCATTCAACATACTTTAAGCCAATTTACTCTTTCACCGTCAGTATTTTTTAGCCTTTTAAAAATCGCATTTTCTGTGGGCAGGCACTGTTCCGTTGTTTAAAACAAATTCATTGCACATTGATAATTCAACTGTTACTTTGATACTTAAACATAAAACTGGAATCTCATAAAATTTTATTGCATAATTATTTTCCATACCCATTTGAAACTCTCACAATGGGACTTGCGCCACTTTCAAAATAAACTTTTTCATCGCTTCATCAACCAGCAAATTTTCGTGTTACAAAATCTTAACGATTTTAAATATATTAGTAACAAGTTGCCTCAGAATGAAAAGATCTTGTAAAAATGTAACTATTATGGTAGCTGACTCGAATTTTTTTAAAATGGACTTACGCCACTTTCAAAATAAACGGCTCACATGTTGGCATCGATAGATACTAAACAAATAGCTGCAGGCTTTAAAAGTTGGATTAATAAAAAAACAACAGAACTTACTCTTAGACCTAATACTTGATGTGCTTTATCGAAAATTTCTGATGGAAATATTTTTATAACTTCAACAATTGCGACAGAATAAACTAGGAACCAGTCAAAATGACTGGTTTGGTAATTCTAGAGTTTAAAATGGGTAAATATATTGTTTTGTAAAAATGAAAAATGACTCTCAACGAGTCAACAACGAACAAGTTGTCTCAGAATGAAAAGATCTTGTAAAAATGTAACTATTATTGTAGTTGATTCGATTTTTTTTAAATGGACTCACGCCACTTTCAAAATAAACGACTCATATCTTTAAGAAAAATTGTAATTTACTTATCAAAAACAACATTCCAATGTGTTCGCGTGGAGAACAACATTATCCATCACACATTGCAGTGTCGTATCGTCTGCGCGTAATTCGCTTGAAACTCTGCCGTACAGAAAAACAGCTCGATTCGACAAATTAACGAATTATTATGATTCATTTTAACAAAAAGGTTAGGTTTAAAGCGTCTCAGGCACGGTCGTATGAACGACCCGAAAGGGCGGCCCTCGCGAGAATTCAATTTAGCTAATGGTCTCGAGCATCTGTAAACATTGCCGGTCAGTAAAACGCGGAGGATGCTTGAGCGGTCATCGAAGTTCCACATTGTCCCTGTTGACCGGTCCCCGGTAAATTGGATACGATAATGAGTGGCCCTGTCAGCATGATCGAAGTCGTCGGGACTTTGTCGGTGCTAATGATTTTGTATTCGGTGCAGGTTGTTCTGTTATCGTTGAGCTGGCCGCACGTAATAGGGGCGAGCGACGAGGCAGCGTCTCTCGATCAGATCGCGACTGCGTCGGAGACCGTGGCCAAGGCGGAGAAGCTCGAACGAAACCAGGAGAAGTTTCGCGATCAGCTGGTAACATCCATAATCGACACGACCGTGCATTATGAGAATTCGAACGGGTTCGTGCCGATGTTGGCCACCTCCACCGCGAAAACGAGCGATTTGTTCGATCGGGTCGAGGCGGCGAGCAACAACGCCACATGGACGAACTCGTTGACCGAGCAAAACAACTCCACCGTCGAGGACAACGCCGACAGCAGCGTCGAGGACACCGACGACGAAGAGGCGATCGACGCGGAGGAGGTTGACGAAATTAAGGACGATCCGGCCTACTCCACAGAAGCTCGAATATTCTTGAACTTCCCGAACCTCGGCGCCAACAACCGCAGATCCTTCGAGTACAACAACAGGCAGAACGACTTCGAGTTGCTAAAAGTCCAAAACGACACCCCAGTCGTTGCCAATTATCCAGACTTCTACGAGGATCCGAGTTCCGTCGAAACCGAGAGCGAGAAAACTCAGAGCTCTTCGAGGTACAGGAGCAAAGCAAGGGGACATAAACTGGACGATTATATGGGCAATTATGGAGCGGTGTCGAACAGCAACGGGGAGGCCGCTTATAATCATCGTTATTCAGCGAGGGATAAAGAAAAGTCGGCTCGAGAGAAAGTCGTAAGCAATTATCACCAGCAAGACGCCATCAGCTACAACGGTCACGGGCAGAGCACCACCGGACAGAACGAGCAAGCGTCGTCGTCCTTGCCGAGGACGACTCAGGAGGTGAACAACCCTGCGAAGAGCAGCAGCTTGAACAATTACGAGGGCGTTTACGACAACATGGTGGCCTCTTCTCAAAACGCGAACAATCACCAAAGACTCTCCAGGCCGGTGGTAGTCGCGGAGTACAGCTACGAGCAATCGAAAGGACCCGATTCGGGCATCGACGACTATCAGATGTCGAGGTTCATCGATTCAGCCAGCTCCGAAGTGGCTCAACACTTCACCATCAACAACAGAGACGGCAGGTTCCGGAGCGACGAGGATTCTAGAGACGTGTCCGACGACGGAGACTACGCAGAGTACACCGAGAGACCCAGAAGGGTACAGAAGAGCAGAAAGAGACCTTCAAACGCCGATAACGCGAAGAGGCTGCCCAAGGAGCATCGAGGAACCATAGACGACAGCATGGAGTACGAACACCAGGGAAAAAGACATCACTCGACGCGAACGAAGTCTCACAGGCAGAGAGTCAGAGGAAACTCTTGGTCCGACGACGATCGGCACCGCGATCAAGACGACAGTTACGAGGAGGCAAGGTACGACGGTAGATTGTCAGAGAGCAGACACAGCTCGAAGTCGCAGCAGAGCGGAAAGTTCAAACCGAGTAGCAGTTGGAATCAGATCTCCCCGAACCTAGAGATCTCGCACTCGAGCGGCGTGGAGATCGGTCAGCTGGAGAAACCGAAGTTCATCGTCCCTGTTAAAGTGAATCTGGTGCCTCTGGGTAACTTCGATCACGCAACGGCCCTTGGAAGCAGTCAGGGTTTCGACATGTCGAACGCGGTCTTGCAGAACATCGTTTCCGCCACGCCGGTGAATCCCGTCAGCTCGCCCGCCTCTGTAATGAGCACTCCGAGCGTTCTCGACGCTGGCCCGAAGTACAGAGTCTCCACAGCGGTGCCCGACATCGTTGTTGGCCAGAACAATTTTCAAGGCTCGATGCAAGCGGTGCTTCCGCACATGAACGACCAGGACAAGTACTCGACGAACGTGAAGCACCAATACGTGTCGAGCACGGTAGCACCCGTGTTCGCCGTCACGCCGAGCGTGAACCCTCACCTGCAAAGCATCCCCATTCAAGACGTGCAAGGGACCGTCTCGCCGAGACCGGCCTACGTGAACCAAGTGCAACAGGTGCCGACGAGTCAAGGAAGCATACCGCAGTTGATAGTTCCTCAACCGACTCTTCACACCGTGCCGACGTTGGTGCAGACCTCGGTCCACTCGCCGACGGACTTCAACATCCAGGTGAATCCGCACGGGATGCACGGGCAGAACCTAGTCAACCATGAGAACATGCAGGTACAGAGTATCCCAACCATGTCCACAGTGACACCTACACCTCAGACAGTCCCGGTCACGAAGATTAACTTGGTGACTGCCGAGTCCCAGGGCAAGAAGCCTTTCTACCCTGGCTCAACCGCGAACTTCTTAGCTACCGCTAGCTTGTCCTTCGGTCAGAACGACCAGCGGCAATCTCTAAACGGTGACTCTTACTATTTGCAGAGCTCGAACAACCAACAGGTTGTCAAGCCACAGGCGAACCTGTATCAGCAAGTGGTGAAGAACGTAAACATAGCGCCGAAAACGAAGACGTACATCCAGACGACGCATCTGTTGCCGGCGATGTTGCAACCGGTGCCGACGGTCACGACCATAACGACCAATGGGCCTCAAGCGATGCCTGGCCAACAGACGGTTCAAGGTACCAACTACATGATACAGCCGACCCGGGATCAGCAGTTCGTTAACAATAATGGCGCGTCGACGCTGAGGAACGTCAAACTGCCTTCTTTCGCCTATCAGATGATCGATAACGTTGGTAGTCATAGCACGAGCAATGTTAATACAGTGAATGCGTTGTCAGGTGTTTCAGGGACTCCTGAGAATGCCCAGCTACCCTACATAGGTACCAGGAACGTCGAAATCCTAAATCCCAATATGAAACCCACCCCGATCGACGGCGCGATCATAAACACCTACGAAGCGATGCATTACCCGGCAGCAGTATTCACCACGCCGTTCCCTATGTTCACTACGACCAGTGTGGTCACCTCGAGGCCGGCAGTGTTGTCCAGCTCGTCGGACCCCAGCAACGTTCATCAGAACATTATGAATTCGCTGACCGAAGCAGGCTCCAAGAACAACATGGCCGACCTGAAAGCCTACCAATCCCAGGAGAGACCGATGTTCAATCCTATCAACTTTGTGCCCAACATGGAGGTCGTGAAGAGCCAGAACGCTTTGAACAGCAAGCTCCATGCCAACGAACCGTTGCAGCAGAATCTGAACCTCGTCCCACTGATACCCGGAGGAAATTTCTTTAAACCGTCCTTCAACTCGCAGAGCGACCTGCTGGTCAAGCCGAAACTGAACACGGACCTGGAAACGTACGCGGAGCAGATGTTCAAGGAGTCATTGAAGACTATTTACAACTCGCAGAAGTGGAACAACGACAGAAAGCCGGGCACTCATCGGCAGAACGCGACCGAGTCCGACATCGCGAAGTTGAAGCACGAGCTGCAGAGGTTAAAGGCTTCCTTGTCGGAGTCGAAGCGAAACAAGGATCACGAGGCACATCATAGCGAGACGAAGCTGCACACGGCCGAGTATCCGAACAAGAAGCCCGACGAGCTGCTGGCTGCTCTGGAACAGATGCTCAAGTCGCAACCAGGAGAATCGTTGTCCGGATATTATGGCAACGGCCGGCCGCATAGGCATCGCAGACCAAGCGACTCGGACAAATACTCGTTCGGGTCTCACGATTTCAGGGACAACAAGCATATCAGAGACTTCATGGGGCCTCCGCATTCGGGTTCCCGTGGAAAAGGGCATTACCATGACAAACCAGGGAAGAAGAGACCGAATTCGGGACCGTCGAGGTACAACGGTCATTACCATGGGCCCAGGAGCCATTCCAGACACAATCTATCCCCTAAATCGGGCGGATTGGAGACTTCGGCTACCAACGTCGAGCCCGGTTTCATTGAGAGACCTCAATTCGAGAATTATTATGAACACGCAGAGTCGAAGAAAGGTCCTTTCGACTCGTACTCTTCGTATTCCGGGTCTCCGCCGGATAGAAACGGTTTCGCGAAAATCCCTAGTAATCTCAAAGGCGGGAAAGATCGCGGGATCAATCATCCGAAGATGCATAATTTCCTTGGGCTTTTGATGAAGAATAAACAGCTGCCTGTCAGCGGCACCACTCCAAATTACTTTCGAGACAAGGATCAATTGAAGCAGTTCTTCGACGACGAGAAGACGCGGTCGCAGCAGTTGTACGATGAAACCTTGAGGGACTATCTTTACAAGCTCTCCGAGAACAACTCGTACGCCAACATGGGCAGCTCCGGTGCTCGGAGATCCATGACCGAGAAGGGAAAGGTCTGAGACACCATTGGCGGAAAGGGAGGTGATCGATGTTCTGATCTAATTGTACATTTAATTTCGCCCTAATATAGTGCATTCGCGTTAAAGGGAGATTTGTAAAATCAAAAATTCGTCTATGTATGTTCTCGAGAACGGATACGAATCGACGGATACAATTTGGAAAATTTACCATCCAGCGTGATAAGCGGACTATGGAGTTTTCGTTGCGAGATAAAAATTGTTCTTGGTAATTGCAGTACACGGAAAGTAATTTCGTTTTCTTTTTGTGAAAATGAAAGACAATTTTCGTATAATGAACAAATATTTTATTAAATTATATATTGGCCATTCTGGTTCAATACCCTTTGCCATCTTTCTGGTAGTAGCATGATTCCACGCTCATAAAATTTTTGGTCTTTGCTGGCAAAAAATAATCGAGGTGGTTTTTGACCTCCTCATTTCAAGTGAAGGTTTTACCGTCTAAAAAATGTTGCAGTGACCGGAACAAATAATAATCCGGGGTGTCAGATCTGGAGAATATGGTGGATGTGGCATTGTATCCCATTCAAGCTGTAAAAGCTTTTGGCGAGTGACCAAACTTGTATGAGGTCTCGCATTATCTTGGTGGAACACTACACCTTTTCTGTTGATTAATTCTGGCCTTTTCTGTTGAAGTGCACCATTCAGTTTGTCCAGCTGATGACAGTAGACTTCTGAATTAATTGTTGTGTTATCCGGTAAAAGCTCAAAAAACGATTCCTTTAAAATCCCACGAAACGGACAGCATCACCTTTTTTTTTATGGACATTGGCTTTGGAAATGCTTTGAGCCGGTTCATCTTTTTTGCTCAATGATCTCTTGCGTTTGACATTGTTATATACAACCCATTTTTCGTCCCCAGTAATGATGCGCTTCAAAAATGGATCATTTTCGTGACGTTTGAGAAGCGAATCACAGACATCAACGCGACAACACAAATTTCTCTCCGTGAGAACATGGGGAACCCATATATCGAGCTTCGAGGTTAAACCCAGGTCTTTCGAGTGGTCATAAACAGTTGAATTTGATAAATTTAACCTCTCACCGATCTCACGTGTTGTTATTCGCCGGTTTCCATCAATTGATGCCTTTATCGTATCTTTATCAGCTTCAATCGACCTTCCAAAACGTGGTGCATCTTCGACATCAAAATTGCCGGATCGAAATTTTGCAAACCAGTTCTGGCACTGGCGTACTGTCAACACATCGGTTAATTTCGTTCTGGTTTGAACAGCATTTTTCCCTTTCCTATAGTAAAAAAGTAAAATATGACGAAAATGCTATTTATTGCTCTCCATATTTAACCCTTTGCACTCCGAACAATCTTAATTCCAAAATCGAGTCATTTCTTTTACGTAGAATAATTACATTGTATATGGTTCATTTTATTTCTTGCATATTAAATTTATTACTGTTATTTGTACGTACAACAGTTCAATTTTTAACGATTCATTAAATGCAATTATGGTCTAGTAATAGTTATTTCGAATAATAGTATGGCAATTTTTAGTGTCTCCTCAGAGGAGCCATTGGAGTGTTAAGGGTTAAAAGGGCACCAACCAAAAACTACTGCGTAGAATCAATTGGACTTTTTCACACACAAACCTTGCTCTATCAGCTCTCAAAACATATAATAATTATGCGGTTTAAGTATGAAGTTGGATGCAAAAAAATATAATTAAATCTTCTGTCGGGAAAAAACGAAATTTCTTTCCGAACAACCCAATAAGACAACTGGATGTTGTTGTTCTATTACTTTGTCTTACTTTTTGGAATTAGTCAATTCTTCAACACGATTTCTAACTTCTTTCTAATTTTGTAATGTCCTTTATCACTATAATAAGACAAGGCTTGCCAGTTACCTTCAGTGTTTGGTATATTTGGTGTTAGAGAAAACAGCAAATGATGAATGAGCGAGAGAAAATGACATTTGATCGAAAACCATCGTAAATCGTTGGTTATACTCGTTTGTCGTGTCGAATACGAATCTGCTATTCGCTGAAATTATGGCAAACCCGAAAGATAATATACCGAACGGAGTTATTACAGGGGAAGTTTGAATTGCAGTGTAACGCGTTAACTCCTTGGCCTATGATTTAGTTTCTGATAACAGTGACTAGATTCTTTTTATCCTCCACAAAATGACAAAAAGAAAAGTCAAATTTGTAATTACCACCTGCGTAGCTATTCTTCATCGATTGTATGCGATCAGAGATTAAATAGAATGATATTTTGGTTTAAAGAAAATTAAGGAAACACATGTGGAAAAGATACTGTTCAAAATGTTGATCACGAGTCTGACTCGTTGTTGCAGGCCAAGGGGTTAAGTGGTGTAACATGTAGTGGTGTAACAATTAAATCCTCTGTCGGGAAAAAACGAAATTACTTTCCGAACAACCCAATATTTTGATCGAGCTTTCGAGCAAGCTCTGAGGAATGCATCGATGTACTGAAATACTTTTAAGCTGTTCGCTGTTTGAAATCGCCGCCAGCAATTTTTGTCGCAAATGTATAAAATCTGGAGTCAATGAGAAGTAGGTATTAAGCGTATGGTACTTTGTTTCGACTACGATCGATCCGCCCTCTGTTCAATTTCTGTCCAAATAGAGGCTACCGCTTGCTTGTGAACTTAGCCGAGTCGAATTCGACGATACTTTTAGCTCGTTCGGGCCGAGACCGAAGGAGAAAGTCTTGATCGGTTATACTGTCGATTGTACATATTAATTGTAAACCGGAAGGTATCTTCTTTGGTCAGACAATTCAACGCGTTCGTTGTCTGCTTTTTCGACACTCGAGCGAATCTTTGCGAAGGGAAACCGAGCCGCGTTGTTTCTGTAAGAAACCGTGCAGATACATTTATGTGATACTTTCGCTTAAGAAGAAACAATCGAGGAAAAAACAAATCTGTTTCATTATGGTCCATGATTTTTCGCTCGTATCTACTATCCGGCGAGAATTTACTAATTATTCATTACTCTCACCTTTCTAACGTTTTTAAGAGTGTTCACCGACGGACAATCGCTGTCATCGTACCTTATAATATGTGTGTAAGAAATCAGAGAGTGCAATAAATTGTATACGTTACGTTTGCAAATGAATTTGTACATATTGTTGCGGTGAAAGTGTTTTCGAGATGAATTCGACGTCGACCTTGGGTTATTTTCACTTACTTTATGGAGAGCGCAGGAAAGTGTGAAGATCGTTTTTTCTCCCGGAGAACAGTACATAGTCACAGGTCCGAAAAGTCCCCGCATTTCTAGCATAATTTGCCGCTTCGTGTACGAGACATAATACAATCTCTGAAGAAACAGTAGCAATCAACGTTACGTCGTCGTTGTTCGATCGTAACAGGGATTCGAGGCTGTCGTGTAAAATTTGTTTACCAGCTGAATACCTCCTAGACACGGACGTTAATTGTTGGAGACGCGAACTGTATAATAAACTTTCAAATATACCGTATTAGTTGCTTCGCAATGTCACGCTGTATTACATCAAGGCGAAACGAATTATTTTAACGAATTTTCTTTTAATAATGTAACCGTCAAATTCGGTTGCCATCGTGATCTGAGTAAAGATAACAGAGCTCATGAAAGTCTGAGAAGTATCATTAGAGAAAGCAGTTTATTTCTTTTTAATTGGATAAGTATTTAATAATTATATTCTTAGGCACTGCTCCGGGGAAAATCGTTTACAAATTGTTTGATATATCAGATGAATCAACAGATATTTTTTTAGAATAACGTACAATCAATTAAGTCGGTTGCAATTGCTTTCAATTATACAAGAGTTTCTATTGTATAAAAGCAGATAATTTATTTCGATATCGATCACAAGTGTGTACATCTTCTAGAGCATTGATCTTTCAGGTACTGCCCGAGGAAAAACGTTTATGAATCGTTTCCTACAACAGGTGGACCAACACAAGTATTTTTATAATAACTTTTCGCAACACAATTATTGTTTCATTCTTACTTGCGAAAATCCAAGGACATTGTTGGGGTTCGAAGAAAGATCACACAGAATATAAAGAATATATAGAGAGTACTTTAGAATTATAAAAAATTCACTACACTTATACGGTTCTACGAATAATACTATAGGATATTATTCTACAACCTGCATCTCGACACGACGATCTGCCCGGTAACGCGGAAGCCAGGCTAACTTATGCTAGCAAAACAAACGACGCACGCTCGCCAAAAAACGCGCGAAAACCCCACAACGCCACCATAGAAGACGGCCCCTCAGAGAACTACATCCACACGCGCTCCGTCGACAGTCGAGACCCTCCACAGGTTTTAACGCTGAACAATAACTTACAGTCGTTTAAGTCAATTACTTTTGCTTTCAATTATAGAAGGATTTCTATTGTATTAGAAGACTTAATTAAATTTGATATTGATCAAACGTGCGTGCCTCTTTTAGATCGTTTGTGTTTTTAAGCAATGCTAGGCTAAAATGTTTATAAATCGTTCGCTATATCACGAGGCCACACAGTAGTATTTTAGAATAACTTACAATCATTTAAGTCCACTGCTTTAGCTTCAAATTATAAAGGAGTTTCTATTGTACAAGAAGACTTAATTAAATTTGATATTGATCAAACGTGTGTGCTTTTTTTAAATCGTTTATGATTTTAAGTCGTGCTGGGGAAAAGCGTTTACAAATCATTTCCTACATCAGATGGACCAACATAAGTATTTTTTAAAGAACTTACAGTCGATTAAGTCAACTGCTTTGGCTTTCAATTATGAAAGAGTTTCTATCGTATTAGAATATTTAATTATATTCGATATTGATTAAACGTGCATTCTTCTTTTAGGTTGTTTATGTTTTTAAGCAATGCTGAGGGAAAACGTTTAGGAATCATTTGCTATATCAGATGAACTAATAATAGTACTTTATAATAATTTATGAACATTTAATTCAATTGCTTTTGCATTAAATTATAAAATAGTTTCTACTGTA
>CM052097.1:5711709-5733559 GCA_028453745.1 Agapostemon virescens
GTGCAAGTTTTGGAATGAATGACAGAGCACTTTGGACAAACCGCTTAAGAAAACATAATTTTAACATTTTTTAAACACGGAGATTTATCTGATCTGCATTTACAAGTTAGGCAGTCGTGAAATTTTCTGGAGAAATAGTCTACGGTTATTTTTAGAGCGAAACAGGTTATTTCTTAGAGAGGTTTAGGTTTGAAAATCGATATTAAAGGCACGATTTTTTGTTCAGATTCAGAGAAGGATTTTGGACCAGGTAACAACGGCGACGACGGCTACGAACCGAAACCAGACAAGCAATTTAAACCGTCCCAAATGGAAGGCAATTTCAAGCCATCCTCTTACTTCCCGTTCAAACAATACGACGAAAAGTTCGGCAAGTATTCGAAACAAAACCACGAAGAAGCTGAAGAGAAGCCGTATACCAAATATAGTGACTATTCGTCGTCGAATGATGATGACGATGACGACGACGAAGAAGACAGTTCTTCGGGGAAGTATTCTGAGGAAAGCTCGTCTAAACCGTATTATGGTAAACAGGAAAGCGAAGACAACGGAAATAGTTACGATTACGATAGACAAAGGGGAGAGGATGATGGTTATAGGTCCAAATATGTTGAGAAAAATTTTGAGGACGATTATAGGGGATCTTATGGAAGAGAGTCGCCTAAACAGAGTATGTATAACTTTTTGTTATCAAAGTATTCTCGAATGTTTAACACTAAGTTTACGGGACTTATTCTAATATTTTTTACTCACGATTATTGAGATTGCAAAGATGTATCTATAAGGAATGAGACACCAGACTTATTTCTTTGAATATAAATTATTTTAAAAAAGGCTAACAATTCGGTTAGACACATTCTCGTTATTTTTATAAAGTAATGTAAAATAGTCGCTTTTAGTGCTCCGTAAAGCTAGTTTTAAAATAATGGCAAAAAGTTATTATTCACATGGAAGTACATAAAAGATAAATATTTCCAATATGGTTTCAGAGTATGTGAAGGAAGAGTCAGAAGATGAGTACGTTCCTAAGTCGTCGTACAGGAATAATGATAATTACGATTCCGATGATTCTACCGGACAAGGAAGCCGACAGAGATTTAGTTATTATAAAAATCCTCGAGGTTATCAGGATAATGATGGACAAAGCTCCGACATTTTAGCACAAGTAGCATATGAGGGAGGTTTTGGATACAAACTGCCCGAAATAGTGAGAAACTTTAAGAACAGAAAGGTTACTGTTAACTAATAAATTTATGCAAACATAATACATGTTATGTTCGTTTTGGATATATTTAATCGGTATTTACAATTTAGTTATTGAAATTACAAGTATTCAGAATATGTTGGTAGCCTGTAAGAATATAATTTATGCTATTGTTGTTAAATCTGTTTGTATATATGTTTCTGTTCTGTTATAAGTACATGTATGTTAAACATTCAACGTTTTTTGCTGCCTCGATAAAATTCTATCCCGTAATCAATCCTTGAAATCCCTTAGCACTCTAAGCAATATTAATTAAAAAATCAAGTTTTTTTATCGAGAATAGTTCCATTGTACATAGTTCATTTTCTTTTGTACATTCGAAGTTTATTGCTATTACTCGTACATGCAACACTTCGATTCTTACCAATTTCCTAATCCCTTGCCCTACAACATCGTGTTAAATATATTTTATACAGTGGTTCAAAATAAAACTCGGACACCTATATATTTTCACTTTCTGAGGTTATTATTAGTATAGGAAAATAAATTAAATGAAAAACAGAATTATTTTCAATAATTTATACTTAAGGTCAAATAAAATTTATTAAGCAAAGACAAAAATTATTTACGATACGAAAAACAAAATGGAAATGTTAAAAATCATGAAAACTAGCCTCAAACTGAAACTCGGACAGTTGGTAATCCTGTGGGAAAAACAGATGAAACACGGGGAATCACCCTTCATTTTTTCATACTTTCATTTTTTGTAAATTTTAGTTGACGTAAGTTGTTAGTTTCTGTGAAATTTTGTTTTAATTTCTCAAAATGGCTAGACAATGTGAACAAACGTCATTGGAAATCCGGGAACTTGTTATAAGTCAATTTAGAGACGGTTTGTCTGTACGAAATATTGCATCAATAATGAAACGCAATCACTCTACAGTTCTTGATATTATAAAACGCTTTAGATCCATAAATAATGTGGAAAATAAACCGAAACTAAGTAAACGGAAGATTTTCACAGAATCCGAGGAGCGTTGGATCGTACGACAAATTAAAAGAAGTCCACAATTACATTTAGGAAAAGAAGCTAATTCAGAAACAATGAGGATTATATTAAGAAAAAATAATTTTAATGGGAGAGTTGCTAGGAAGAAACCATTTGTGAGCAAAATAAATCATTCAAAAAGATTGCAATTCACGAAATTGTACAAAAATAAAGATTTTTCATTTTGGAGGACAGTTTTATATACGGGCGAGAGTAAATTTAACACTTTTCGATCCGATGGACAAACTCATGTTTGGAGAAAACCTAATGAGGAGTACAAGGAAAAGAATTTACGACCTACTGTTAAACATGGGGAAGGTTCAATAATGGTGTGGGGATGCATGTCAACTGCTGCACCACGAAATCTCCACATTATTGACGGAATCATTAATCAGACAAAATATCTACAGATTTTGAAGAACAATTTAAGGGATAATGTGGAAAAGTGAGGTATTGCCGATTCTTACAGTTTCTACCAGGACAATGATCCAAAGCATCCGGCTCATAATCTTCGTCTATGGTTACTTTATAATTGCCCACATGTAATCGAAACTCCCGCTCGATCATCTGATTTGAATGTAATCCAAAAGCCATGAATGTAATGTGAAAAGCCACATTATTTCTAATGCTAAAGATTTAAAGAAAGCATTAAAAGAGGAATGGGGAAATATTAATCCTTCGTATTGCGAAAAACTAGTACGGTCCATGCCGAATCGATTAAAAGCTGCAAGAGCAAATAAAAGACTACTAACAAAATATTAATATCAAATAAAAATAGCAGTTTAGAGTTCCATAAAAAATCTGTACTTTATAATGTAATCGTTTTATAATCTTAAGATTTTGTACGATTATAAAAAGTCACTGTTGCAAAGAGTTCTGTAATGAATCATTGTCTTATAACATAAATGCTTTATATTCTTTAAATTTTGTTCAATTATAAAATATCCCTGTTGGAAAGAGTTCTATAATGAATCTGTATCTCATAATATAAAAGCTTTATACTCTTTAAATTTTGTCCAATCATACAGGTTAGTGTTGCAAAGAATTCCATAATGAATCCTTGTATTATAATGTAATCGTTTTATACTCTATAAATTTTGTACAATTGTAAAACGTCATTGTTGCAAAGAGTCCCATAATAAATTTATATCTTAAAATGTAAATGCTTTGTACTTTTTAAATCTTGTATAATTGTAAAATATCCCTGTTGTAAAAGAAACTTGGTGTTCCATAATGAATCTGTAACTTACAATATGAATGTTTTGTACTCTTTAAATTTTGAATAATTGTAAAATATCCTAGTTGTAAAAGAAACTTGGTGTTCCATAATGAATCGGTATCTTAGTACAATGTAATCGTTTTGTACTCTTTATCTTATGTATAATTGTAAAAAGTTACTGTTGCAAAAGAAACAGCAGTCTTATATTTACAAACAATTTTTAATTCGCTTTCACTAATTATTTATTTTAATTGAAAGCTAGCTACTAGCTAAGACTAATTAACTACTTCAATTAAATGATACGCTCTTCCGGTGCCATTCTACACTGGCAAATACTTTTGGTTTAACGAACTTGCCGTAGCTCTATGACAAACAAGTCTAACCGGAAGCACGCAGGTTGCAGTCACTCTTCAATGATTTCCTGGGCCCGTAGATAAAAGTTATCGGTGTCCATCAATTTCAAGTCGAACAACCGGCTTCTGCTTGGTGATTGTACACGGACGCCAACGCGGGGAATCGTCATTAAACAATGCAGGCCTGTAATTCTGCCGCGGTATGTCGAATTTTTCCCATTCTCTTAATCGTCCTAATTAATTTTGTCATTACATCGAAGTTGATAGGGCCATTCCCCTGCGAATCAGAATCTGTATATATACGCGTCCCTCGACATGGAGGATTCAGTATCATCGATACAGTCATTCACAAATCTACCACGATGAACAGCTTCGCGGTAATAGTTACTTGAATTTTATATTTTAAAATATTAAGTACAGTAAAAGTAATAGTTACTTGATTTTTATAACTAAACTCTTTATCAGCCACGAGAATATTTGACTATATACTTACAGATCATTGTTGCCTGCGTTGCTTTTGCTCTGGCCAATATGGCGGAGTCGCATTCGACTTCAAAGAAAGAAAAAAGAGGAGTAGGATTATTCGGACCACCCGGCTATGATTTCTTCGGCGCGGCACCCATGTTCACTTCTCCATCATGGGCACCAACCAGCTTTGGATCCTCTTCGTGGAGTCCTTCGGGTGTACCTGACATACCCTTGACGCAGGTGCAAGTTCAGGCTACGCACGACGTTGCTATCCAGGTATCAACAACGAGCTAGATTGTTTCGGTCTCTATAATTATTGCGACTGTTTGTTAGATGAATTTATTATTTTTCTGTCGATGATAGGCCTTGAGGGATCCAGCTCCTGGGACTCCCAGCATCGCCTATCCCCCAGACGTTCTCAAAGCGATACAACAAGCCAAAGAAGCCAACCAAAACGTGAATTTGGCTTACCATAGGGTGGCAGAGGCTAAGCAGGCTGCTGTCATTCAGCAGAAGGTTGCTTTGGCGAAGGAAGCTGCTGCGAGGGAGGCTACTGCAAGGTAATCACTTTATAAGAATGATTAGGTCCTTTATTTTTATTTTTTAGTTAAATTGTTAGGCTTGAATCTGTTAAGTGGATCATTCTGTTGAATGGGTTAGTTTTCATGTAAAGTTCAGGGAAGTTCTTTTTCCTGTACACTTCTGAGGTAAGTGTTGACCAATCAAACACTGTCCTGTTATCAGAAAGCAACTTTGTTTTTCTAGTCTGTGAGCAGGTCTTCCAGGAAAGTGTCTCAATTCTTTTAGACAATGCAATTGGATTACATTGCAATTTGCAATTTCCAACATTATATGCTCTACCAAATTTCACTTATCACACTTCTTTTCTCTTTTTTGAAAAGATCCTTGCGACAGTTGATAGCTAGAAGATCGAACGCGGTTGTCCGCCATCAACCATCGACAACTCTGTTTCATTTCATGCATCCCTACTTAACACTAAACCTACCACAGCCAGTCAAATGACCTGTTTCATATTTTTTATTTAAAAATTCTTGAAGCTATAAAATTGCCTTCAAAGCAGTCGATTCAGCATATTTTTTATTTAATCACATGTTCTAATAAAATTCGTTCTAAAATCCAAATAAATTAAATCTCGTCGTTTGTATAAAACAATATACACTAACCAATTTTATTGTCTTCAGAGGAATCGATTCAGTAGATTTCTTTGTTTAATTATTATTTTTGTAATGAAAATAACAAATAATCCAAATAAATTAAATCTTGCCATTTTTATAAGACAATATAAGCCAACCAATTTTAATATTCAGTGGGTTTAGTGTTAGGAAATCCTTTCTCTTTAAAACATGATGAAGCTAACAAATATGTATGCATGCTCGTACAATATTGACTTTGATTCGATCTCTTATTTGATTGTGTTTGACTTTATTTCTTTTGAAAGTGTACAAACCATCACCGATTGATATTATGGCTTTAATGCTCTCGGATATGTAAGTATAAACATTTAGGGATTCATTTTGTAGTTTTACTTCTTGTCAAAGTGTTCAAACATTTATTGATTGTTACATTTAGCTTGGATTGTCTTCAGTATCTACAAAATTTCATTGATCGTCTGGCCAACAAGTCTGCACAAACTTTAATGCATTTGTATTATTGGCGATGGCTCTCTTAAAAATGTACCAACATTTATTGTTTAACACTTACTGATTGTTACATTTATCTTAGATTGTTTTGAATATTTATAAAAGTTCCTTGATTGTGTACCCAATAAGTTTGTACAAACTTTAACACGAAATTTATGGGACGCATCAAAATGGCGCTTTCTAATATTTTTACTTTGCAAATATTAAGATTTTAAAACTGTATTTAGTAAGAATTATTCAACAAATTTATTTTTGTGGATATATATTATAAAAACAATAGCTAAATATTTGAATAGACAATTTCTCGTTATTCTTATAAAGTAACGTAAAATAGCTGCTTTTAGTACTCCGTAAACTTAGTTTTAATGGATTATTACTTTTGGCGATGGCTCTCTCGAAAGTGTACCAACATTCATTGTTTAACATTTCCTGATTGTTACATTTAGTTTGGATTGTTTTGAATATTTCCAAAGGTCATTAATCGTGTAGCCAACAAATTTGCACAAACATTATGGATTTTTAATTTTAGCGATGGCTTCCTCGAAAATGTACCATCATTCATTGTTTAACATTTACTGATTATTACATTTAGCTTGGATTGTTTTGAATATCTATAAAAGTTCATTGATCATGTGGCCAACAAGTCTGCACAAAGTTTAATGCATTTGTATTTTTGGCGATGGCTCTCTTAAAAATGTATCAACTATCATTGTTTATTACATTTGGCTGTAGTTCCCTTGGAAATGTACAGTGGCTCACAAAACTATTTGGACACTCTTCAAACCTAAATAACTTTTTTAAGATTGAACCAAACGTCTTGACTTTTCTTGGGCAATTAGTTGTATTGATTTAATAAATGATATGCAAAATGAATTTTATAAATATTGGAATTGGTATGAATTACATGACCAACAAAAAGATGAACTTTTGCAATATTTTTTATTTGAGTCACGTATTAAAAAATTTTTAAAACGCATCTGGTAGGTCTATGATAGTTATACACGTTCAGAAAAATTCATTGAAATCGGACGACATACACACGAGCTAAATGCCATCGAAAATGGCGAAAATCACAATTTTTCACGATTCTTGGTCACTTTTTGCTTAAACTCCACAAATTCTTACATCTTTCTACACGTGTCATTTTTTCCCGCATCAATCGATTTCGATGAAATTAACATATGTGTAACTAACACAGTTCTGAAAGACGCATATTTTAAAGTTTCATTACGAGTTGGAATAAAAATGTTTTAAAAAATGTCTTTTATACTTTCCCACGTAATTTCTACCAATTAGAATTATTTCAAAATTATTTTTACATATCATTTAGTAAATCAATGCTTCTAGTTGCTCCAGAAAAGTTAAGTAGTTTGATTCAATTTTGAAAAAGTTATTTAGATTTAAAGAGTGTCCAAATACTTCCGTGAGCCACTGTACAAACAATCGTGGATTCATTTTTTGGCTTTGATTTTCCCGAAGATGTGTAAACATCTACGAGCTAATTTTTTAAATTTCGCATTTATAAAGCAAATTACTCGGTTTCTAAGGTCGCAAGAGATCTCGTCGACAGCCGAAGCGGAAGCAAGATCCAGTGCCAAGCAGCTAGTGGCTCTTCAGCAGAGATTAGCGTCCCTGAAGGATGCAG
The DNA here is from genome assembly GCA_028453745.1 of Agapostemon virescens. NCBI lineage: Eukaryota > Metazoa > Arthropoda > Insecta > Hymenoptera > Halictidae > Agapostemon > Agapostemon virescens. The sequence goes on from CM052097.1 coordinate 5,719,308, forward strand.
TTGCAGCTTCTCAACGGGTGGCAGCCGCCAGGGAGGCAGCCGCTGCAGCCGCGATTCAGAGGAATGCAGCGGAAACTGCTGCTGAGTTGCAGAAGCAAGATGTGGATAAGCAGATCACTCAAAGCGAACAGGAGGCAAAGGTATGATCGCATATATCGAATTATCAACATTAACTTCAGCATAACCCTCCTTTACCCTTAGTCTACTGAATTTCAGTAGCTGATACTGATCGATATACGTCCAGTAAACACGCTAAACAAATCGGCTAAAGTGTATTATCTTACAAAAATAGCAAGATTCAATTTATTCGGATTTTGTGAGATTTTTATTACAATACGTGGTCGACTAAAGAACTTTATTGAATCGATGAAAACAATTCTATAACCTCAGTATTTAAAAAAAAAAATCTAGAAAAGGTCATTTGACCTCTTATGGTAGGCTTGGTGTTAAATATCAAAGCTTCTTCTTTACAAGTGCTCAACACTGGAACTACCAGTCATAATGACTGGTTCCTAATTTCTTCCTCCACGATTATTGAAATTATAAAAATATATTCATCAGAAAGTTTCGAATAACTTTACTCATCGAAGCAGATATTACAATGAAAATGGTACGAGGTCTTAGTAAATGCAATCCATGACAGCAATTTTATTACTTCAATAATTGCAAAATGAAAAAGATTAAATCTGTGGTAGATTTAGTGTGAATTCCAGTAAATATTGTCGTAGATTTAGCATTAACCCTTTGCGGACGAGGACTTTTAAATGTACTAGAAATATTTTTTTCAGAAAGTTAAATATTGCATTAATGTTTCAAATTCTGAGTGAAAATGAAAATATACACTGATCTTATGATATTATAATAATTAAGTTATACTTGTTGCAAGTTTAAGTATTGCATATACGAACCTGATGTCGCCAACAAGACGGCATTCGTTCTTAAAGGGTTAAATATATTTTTGGTGTTACTTCTCGAAGACGCATTGGTCTTTCTGCTGATCTTAATGCAACAGCTATGAATTCAATTTAATGATATTATGCAAGGGAGCAGGGTAAAATGGAGTCAGTCTCGTGACGAAGACTTCAAGCGGAATCTATTAAAAATGGGCGTTATTAATTGTCTTGAAGCTAATATAAAATTCTGATTCGTTGTTGTCGATGTATAGCCGTAATGGCAAAATAAAAAATCTGAAAAGGGTCATTTGACACGGTGCGGTAGATTCAGCGTTAAATCTACATAGTCGCATTTTTTACGTAGTTTCCACAGGCATTCTCCGGCGCGAGGTACCTTCTTTCATATTCATACGTTTCCAGGAGAAGGACATCATCGCGGCGAAAGAGAACGCCGTGGCGAACGCAGTGCAGCTAGCAGCGTTGCAGAAACCAGTGCATCCTCCCTGGCGCCGATAAAACCCGTCGTTGTTCGTCGTAAAGCTCCTCTACTCTATATCGTTTTAGTTACGGTGTCGGTACCCTATACCCTTTTATACTTGTTATGAATAAACATTGTTTCACAAACCTGGTCGATTATTTATTCGAACCCGTGTAGAAAGTACCTATCACTTTCACCGCGAAAACGACAATGTACCAGTTAACGTATTATTGAAACCATAAACTGGTAACGATTCTACATAGGATCTAATTTCTTGCGTAAACCGCAAAGGGAAGTCTGGACTCGTGTCATCGGGCACGGTTCGACTAATCGGCATTCGTTCGCGATTTGATTACCTAACATCGTGACATAGTTGCAGGTCGATCATCGCGGTAAATGGATCGTTGAGTGCAGCCAGGGACTGTGTCGCTTCCTTTTTCGAGCGATCGCCGGAGGTCGAGTGCGGGGCCTCCTTCGAGGCCGCAATGTTTCCTGGATCGATCATGGGACAATGCTGTTGCGATTTACTCGGCCAGCCGGTCTAGGGGAAGTCACAGTGAAAGTGACGTCGTGATCCGTTCCGCGAGAAGACAGTGCAGCAGGGAGTGCAGCGGCACGAGACGGGATAAGAATGCAAGATCAGTGTCCAGTTACGTGCAACAGAATGGCCCGACTCGGCCCGTACCGGCAGCCGAGAGAACGACCGGGTTGGATAAACTCTCCTCGTCGGATTTACGAACGTGTCCCGCACGGAATCCTTTCACTCGCCTCTTTCCTGACCATCCGTAATGCCCCCTTTCTCCGCCGCGGTCGAACACCGGCGGTTCTTTCGGGCTTCGGCAGCTCCACGAATCAAGAACAATTACCGAGGGAAGAAAGTCGCTCGATCAAAGTCACTCTTTCTTGGCCCGGTGACTTCCATCCGAGCTCCCCGATCGTTCACCTGGACAATAGCCCTTTCTGTCACCGTTCCGGCCGTCGCGTCCAGCCAAAGAAAGAACACCCATCCCCCAACAGCCCCTGACCGATGCACCCACATCCCGTCGAATTGCCGGCGAACCTCGTCGGCCAGTTTAATCGGGCCACTGATTCGCCGCTCGATTCCCTCGATCGAAAATAATAAGTCTTCGAGGATGCCTCTACCACCCTCGCCCCTTGCTAAAGGGTGTCCCATAATTAACGCAAGATTTGAATTAATTAGACAACACAGTTTTTAGTCTTTAGATTGTTATTTTTTCATTGAATCATAAAGTACATAGGATAGGGTTATTTATGGAATAACACATCGGGCAAATGGTTTCCACGGGTTTGCTGGCACATACGCACTCTTTTGTCAAAATTTTTCATGACCTTTCTGCATAATTGTGGCTGAATTTCGTTGATGCAGCGTTTAATTTCCTCTTGTAATGCACGGGTGGTTGTGGGCTTGTTGACGTAGACCTTTGGCTTCAAATAACCCCATAAGACGAAATTTAATGGTGTTAAATCATACGATCTAAGGGGCCAATTCTGATCACCGAAACGAGAGAGTACACGATCAGGGAATGTCTCATGCAGTAATTTGTTGTTCGACAATCACATGTGGGTTCTCCGAACCCCAAACACAACAATTTAGGCGATTAACAAAGCCATCAAGGTGAAAATGTGCTTCATCGCTTAGGATGATTTTGCTCGAAAAATCAGCATCCACTTGTTGATGTTCAATAATCCATTCCACGAACTCTCTTCGCTGTTCATGGTCATTAGGCTTCAGTTGTTGTGTTAATTGAATTTTGTAAGCATGGAAGAGCACGGAGCACAACGCCGAATTGATGTTCCTGGGTTTTCACCAAAACTTTCACGCACTGCTTCGATATTGACATTTGAACGGCTTGTTTTTGGACGACCGGTGTGTTTATCGTCTCCAACTGATCCAGTCTCCCTGAATTTTTCAATTAATCTTTTCACAGTTGACGATGTTAAAACACTATTTTGACCATATTTTGTATAAAATTTTCGAACTGCGGCCGCCAAACTTTCATTATTTTTGAAATATTATTCCATAATGAAAACACGTTGTTGTATCGTATAACGCTCCATTTTTACTAACCCTAAACTCTCAGCTGTTAAATTGTTCTTTTTTCAGGTTTGTCAACAATTTACTGCAAAAATGGGGGCAAATTCAAATCTTGCGTTAATTTTAGGACACCCATTACATTATAACGAGTCAAATTCAAGTGGAAGATTTTAAACGAAGTCAAATAACTATACATGCTATGCCCCTTTTCTTAAACGATGTCTAATTTTATTTGTAAGCAATCAATATTTAAGTATGGAAGTGAATGCAGCTGTATGAAAATATCAATTTGCTTTTCATTTCTACAACATTTATATGGTACTTTGCTCGACGGACTATGTGCCTGTGTACCCGGGTGCATGTACGAGGATATAGCGCGATCAAGGCGGACGAAAGCGGTCCTTAGAAACGGTTGAATTTCGACCACTAAAGAAAGTAGATCCTCCGGCGTATAATTCTGTATTGCATTTTGTATTTTCTTAATATTCTTTTTCTAATTTACTATTGCTTTTAATAAATCTTACGCTTATGGCGATGAAGATGTTGTAAGGACTGTAGCCGAAAAGAAGCTGGTATGGCAAGGGGTTGACTCTAAACTGTTCGCTGACGCTCATTTTGATAATGAGTAAGATTTTCTCGACCTACTCTTCCTTACACGGGAACATATTCAGATGCGAAAATCCGATTTTGATGAAACTTATGGGAGCTTATAGTTCTTTGAAAAATATTTGACACGTGTTTTTTTTTATCAGTAACCATCCACTTTGAAGGGGTGAAAACAGCCCTCAAAGTTGAAGTATTTTTGAGATATCTCGGAAATCAGAGATTGAAAAAATTTAAATTTCTTTTTAAATTGCGTGTTTTTCAATGGAAAATGTATTCGCGCAAGAAAATTTTAACAAAAGTTTTTTGTTTAAACAATAAAGTTGTAAACTCCCATAAGTTTCATCAAAGTCGGATTTTCGCATCTGAATATGTCCTCTTGTTAGTCACGCTACAGTCAGCACTATGATGCATTGTCCTAATCTTACTCCCTCTCCCTTTAACACTTTAACTGCCATATCACCTATATATGAAATTATTTGTCCATGTTTAAAAATTAATTTGAATATTATATATATTTTCGTTGCACACAATTTAGTTGATATCTGAAGAATACAAAAAGGACAAAGAATAACTGTGTGTCATACGTTTTAAGTTTTCAATTGTTGCTTCATCAAATAAATTACTTTAATTTTATGGAATTTTTGAGGTTTTTCGTTGGGCAGTTAAAGTGATAAGGGACTACTACTTAAATCTAAGAAAATCCAAGAATAGACATTTTCACCACGTTAGAAGTAAGACCGTCATCGCATTCGTATTCCTGTCTAAAAACTGTTGTCGAGACTTTCGACAAATTATATTCTACCACGCCTTTTCCTGACTTCGACCGGAGGCAGATCGAGGAGTATTTATTAATAAATTAGTGTTTAATTTACTTTGGAAACCTCGCAATGTTTATCAACGCCTTGTCCGGTATGCAATAAAACCTAGTAACTATAATACAATTGTAATTAAAAATATGTCTTCGAATGTTCTGGAAAAGGCAACGGTGATTTGATTCAATTTGTTTGTAATAAAATAAGTACAACGATAAAGAAGAAAATTTTAATTTCTTAAGTATCCTTATCTTGAATTAGTTTTCAATCAAGCTTTCAAAAAGGGCATGAAAACATATTCTCGAACATCACTGTTAACTTTTTTGTGATATTTTCTTTTGTAGCGATTTGTAATAAAAGAAAATGTTTTTTCATTCACCTTCTTTTCTGAATGAAATATGTAGCTTTGTCCTTTCAGATGTATTACTTTTCTTAATTCTTTATGCCGCGATGAATTGTGAATCAATTTTCTCCCCTTGCAAATTTAGTTTCCATGTTTCCTGGCTTACACGAAAGCCTCTTTCAAATTGAAAGTTTTCATACAGAACGCACGACAGCGTAGCAGCTGAATGACTGATTGGTTCACGAGCCACATTGCAACGCGAGTCAAGAATAAACGAAACATTATAGCTAATGCAATGTATACTTTCGAATGTATGCACAACGTATGTATATCTAAATTACCATAGTCAAAATAAATGATTTACGGGGGAAAAGGCTCGCACGCGTATGTGTCCTTTTCCCATCCACTGACTCATTTATAAAGTTACTTCCAGGGTAAATGAACGAATAAATTTCTGTACTTGTGCTCGTATGATGATCAAAGTTGCACAAAATTTAAATAAATGCAGCTTTGTCACTTTTATCATATACTACACTTTAATCGCTTTTTATGCTTGATAAGTTTAGTGTTAATCGGTTCATATCCTTCTCCTTCTGAGAACATTTCGGAGATGTTTAGATTATGTTTAAGTAGAGAATGCTCGCAGCTATACGGAAAGTATTTTGTACGTTGCAGAACTTTCAGAGCTTTCAGCTCTGCCACCTTAATCGAGGAAGTTTGCGTTCTAATATTAATGGAAACGCTGAACTTTTGTTCAGAATACTGTGAGGATATTTAGGTTATTTTGTAATCCTCAGCTGCTGCGTTTCTTTGTCTTTAACAGTTTCCTAGTATACAGAGAAAACTTATACTTATTACATGTATATATTTACGTCAATGTTTAAATTTTTATTTGTCAATGTTATTATTATTACGTTAATGTTTGAAAATTTGCAGGAAAACTAGCAAAACGTCTTTGATAATGATGAAAATTATATAATAGATTATGAATAAAAATTTTATTTAACTACAAAGTTTGTTTTAGATTTGAAAATCATTTATTATATATGGGTACCCCTAATATTTTTCAACAATGAATGAATCAGATTACCGCTCTCGGTAATGCCTGGCATTTGAAGATTTATATGAGCCGTTTATTTTGAAAGTGGCGTAAGTCCCATTGTGAGAGTTTCAAATGGATATGGAAAATAATTATGCAATAAAATTTTATGAGATCCCAGCTTTATGTTTAATTATCAAAGTAACAGTTGAATTATCAATGTGCAATGAATTTTTTTTAAACAACGGAACAGTGCCTGTCCACAGAAAATGCGATTTTTAAAAGGCTAAAAAATACTGACGGTGAAAGAGTAAATTGGTTTAAAGTATGTGGGATGAGATTTATGAGAAGCGATTCATATAAGTTATTCTAGGAAACGACAATGAACGAGAATGCACCATTCAAAACATTGGATTTACTAACGTATCAGGGAAGACCGAAAAACTTTAATAATATCCAGTTGGCATCATTTTACAAAAAACCGAGACCACTCACAAACTTAAAATATAAGGACTTAATGGATTTATTACATTATACACCACCCGCACACCACAGTTATTTTAAATTCCTCCCGCGTACACAAACTGTAGAAGACTGAATAATAATTAATAAAACTATATTAATTTTAATATAAAAATTATTTAACAAAGAATGAAAGTTGAATATTTTTTTGATTTTATAACATAAAAGTGTATACATTTATTTTAATTTCAAAATTTTTTAATTTCAAATTTCGTTTCATTGATTTTGAAAATGGCGTAAATCCATTCATAGCCATTAAAAACATATTATTTCTTTAATAATATTAATTATGCTAATTGGGATGATAAATTTGTCACCTTTAGAAACCCAAAAACATTATTCTATTATGTTATCTGTTACTAATATTTTTAAATTTAATCCAACGCAAACTCTTCGATATCTCGATTCGAGCATAAATGGACTTAAGCCACTTTCAAAATAAACGGCTCATATGTCGATTGTTGTTGACTGAAAAGTTAGAACTATAGAGGAATACCTGTCTACAAAAGACAACCCCTAATAAAGTGTATACCGAGGCCTAACTAAAATTGTAATTAAAACATCTGGCATTTCAATTCCAAGATTCCAAAATAATACATTACTTATGGGTACTGCTAATAGTAATACCGCTATCTTGGCTCGGCCATTCGATGCGTGTTTCAGAGAAATGCGTTCATCTCGAATTCAAAGTCTATCGAAACGATGCATTAGGAGGTTCCGGAAAATCCGGTAGAAGAGGTTGACGTCGTAGGATCTGATCTTGCGACGCGATTATATGTTATATCGGTCAGTGAACCGACACAAGTCGACCCGCAATCGATATCCGTTCCAGTAACATAGCCTTGCATTTGTGCCAACCTTAGCCATAGCCACGGCCATCAATACCGTGCAACAGTGATTTTAAAAGAAGGGAAACGGTCGAACCCGTTCCAGTAGAATCACAGTAACTGCTGCCTTGGCAGCTACGGCTATTATAACGGTCGAGCAGCGATCCTCCTTTCACACCGAACCGGCCAATACTCGTACTTTCATCGATGTTGCTTTTTTTGGATCTACTCGCGTTTTGCCTTTTACCTCACCCAGTTTTATTTGCTTTCCTTTCTTATTGCGTGAAAGACGCAGCCACTCTCACCGAGCCCAATAAATAATATCATCGAAGGATGCGCGACGAAAGTGTTCTGTTTTTCGATACCTTCACAAAAACGCGACGCCAGGCATATTACGTATAATTTACAATTGAATACTTGACACCAGGTTTACGGGAGGCTTCAAAATCACGCAGCCTAATATTTTTTATGTACGATTAACACTAGAACTATTGGATGAATCAAAATGACTGGTTCGTAGTTTTTTCTTTCATAATTCCAGAAATTATAAAAGTATCTTCATTAGAAAAACTTGGAATGAATTTCTTCATTGAAGCAGACATTGTAATAAAAATGTGACAAGGTCTGAATAGATGCAGTCCTGTCATTATTACCAGACAATGTACATTAGTCGCGTTTATTACTCGATAATTCTAGTGTCAATCAGGTTGAAAAAGCGTATCCCCGAGGAAGAACTCAGCTGATTCATTTCTTTGTATTTGTATTATTTAAAAAATAACTAAAAATTTGAATAGACATAGATTTATTATCTAATATAAGATATTTGCTTTTAGTGCTCCGTGAATCTGGTATTGATGAACGATGTTAACCACTTTGCATGGATGGCGATAATTTCGGAGTCAATGGTATTAACGTCGTCCGGTGCATCCAAATCGCCAAAACATGCCCAGAATACCAATTCAAAATGCTCGAATTTAGTTAAAAATTGATACTTCGAAGATTCTTGGGATGCTGATTGTGAATCTGATATTCAAATGTAAAACATAATGGTGGATGTTTGACTCAGAAAATTATTCGTATTATTTGTATTTTATAAAAATGAGACTGATGATATTTAAATTCTGTTGTCACAGATATATTCCTTATATTCCTAAAAGTGCATAAGTTTGCCATGTAAATCATTCCCAAGGTATACGATAAAATTTGTTTCGACGATGCTCTATGAAAAAAGAAATATTCCGTATCTTTCCGATATGTTTATTCATTCGTATTAAAGTAAAAGTCAAAAATCTGTTCGCTGTGTGCTGCTACTTTCTCGTTCTTTATTGCCTCGTCAGAAGAATTCAAACTAAAAGAAACAGAATGGCCTACACCGCAGAAGTTTGGTTCTTGTCGTAACATAAAATAACAACGTACGTTTCATAGCTTGAAACATGGTTTTCACAGTAATGTTTAATTCCTAACGTCCTTCAACGAAGGATGCAAAAAAAATGTTGCAACTGAAAACTCGCAAGGTAGTGCTTTTTTAACCCTTTCCACTCCAAGCAATTTTAATTTCTAACTCGAGACATTTTTCTGTCCTAGAATAATTCCATTGTAACTGATTCATTTCCTTTCGTGCATATCAAATTTGTTACTGTTAACCGTACGGGCAACACTTCAATTTTTACTAATTTCTTAATTACAAACATTTGTAATGTACAAATTGTTTTGAATAATAGTCTGACAATTTTCAGTGACGCCTCAGAGGAGCCATTGGTAAAAAATAATTGACTTAATAATTAAATTAATAACCAAATAATTTTTGCAAGAAATCTATTCTATATAATTTGCCCTTCATGTGACCTTCATGCAAAGCTTTTGTAAAATTACTACGAAACTATTACCACGTCGAACGCGGAGCTATTTTTCCTAGCTTTCACGTGACATTTTATTTAAAGAATTGCTTTTGTGTATAAGCAAAAGACTCGCTTACCCCATTTGTGCTTTTCTGTTTCAATCGAATCTATTAAAAAAGCGTTAACATTTCTTAACAGTATATGAATTACATACACAACATTACCTTGTGAATTTGATACCGCCAGTCCCCACGGACTGACATAGCACTTAACTTGTTAACAAGCTCGCCTAAAAGTATAAAATATTTATTCGAACATGTTTCTTGTATTTTTCATAGTTTTAGAGAAACTTTACCCGAAACTAATAGCCTAATCATGTTGCAATGATAAAATTATCAATACAAGCAAAATGGCATCTCTTGGTAATTTAATTTAACGATCAGCGAAAGATAAAAGCGGCAATTGTAAGCCTGTGCAAGCATTTCAGTACAATATCGTAAAATATGCAACTTTCACTCTACTTCTTTAATGCCAAAGGCTTAAATTTTGCCTTTCATTCTCCATAATCAAATTCACAATTTCACGTTGTGATTACGAACTATTTTAGATGTATCAGTACTCGTTAACACTCTAGCTACATTCGGGAAAAGCATCCATTCAGTAGAAATACAATCAATGCAAAAATTATTCGCTCTGTCAACGTAATTCACTGCACGAAAACTGCAATGATAAAAACTATTGTCCAAAGATTTATTTATCTATTTTATTCAAATATAATATATTATATTATTTGTATTGGATTGTTCGGAAAGTTCGTGCCAATTTTAACGGAAGATTGAAACGTAACGCATTTAAGTTTTCCTATACATTTATTAAATTATATAAGTGCCACTCTGTTCCACAACCTTTCTCCATCTTTCAGGCAACTTCACACACAGCAAAACGCATGTCATTTATTTTCATTAATTTCAATATATTCAGACCTGTCTATAAAGATTATATAAAATATATATAAAGACTCAGCTGATTAATTTCTTTGTATTTGTATTATTTAAAAAATGACTAAAAATTGGAATAGACAGATTTGTTATCTAATATAAAATATTTGCTTATATATTATATAAATAATATATATAAAATTATATATATATAAACTAGATTATATAAAATTATATCTACCGAAAATCGGCACGAACTTCCCGGACAATTAAATATTTTCCAGACGATTGAAATTTAACACTTTACCGACCGGAAGCATATTATTAAGACTTTCAATAGTTGCACTGTAACAAAATCAAGTCTAATAAACTGCTTTTACATTGTAATTTGTAACGAAATTATTAGATAACGTCATTCAGGATGTCTCGTTGATTTACAATAAAAAATGCTGTGAATGTCGAGAGATCCATTGAAAAGTTTTCAGTCATGGACAATGGACCTTGAAAAATTCTGAAATACTCGCCGGTCGGTAAAGTGTTAAAAGAAAAGTTTGCAACGATGAAAGGAGATAATATTTGCACTCGGAAAACCAGGCATAAATGTTGAGATTGTCTCGGTTGGTCCACGGCATTATTATCCGAGTGTCTAACAAGCCAAGAGACACAAGCCACCAATGAAACATGGATTTTTGGCTATTCGGCCGCGTTTCACCGACTCGGTCGCACGGTGTACAGCGCTCTAAATGCGACAGAGCTTTTTCCTCGGATCTAGCGATCGGGATCGCGGCGAGCGTGCACGGTTGGGTTCCGAACTGGAATTTCATGACGGTGACATCGCAAAATAGGGCAAAACGGAAGAAAGAGGACTCGCATAGAAAAGGAAATCGCTTTCATCTCTTGCTCAATCGCGAGAGATCACGGTTGGTCCGCATGGGCGTTCACCACGTTCACCTAGACCACGATAGTTAGCGAATCTGACGGTGCATTCCGTCAGCGTTTCTCGAGTAAGGCCAACGGACGAGTTGGTTCCCCTTCGCGTGAATTTCAACCGTACAGCGAAATTCCATTCGGAGATTATGTTCGCCGTGGCTGCTTCCTCGACGTACAGGCACCGTCGAATTTCTTTCGCAAGCCTAACGATCCACGCGAGAATCTTTTTATCGAGCTCGGCCGACGACCGTCCCAGAAGAGAGAATCGCAACGGACGAGGTCGGACAGGTTGAACGAACAGGTGGAGTACCCTTCGAAGTCCTCGGTCTCAGGCACCGTGACACTGAAAGTTTGCCTCGCGTCTAGGATGTCGTTCGAAGCCTACGAGTGTCGAGTTTCGTCGTATTTCCTACACGCGCGCGCGTATGATACGAGCACGAGCATGCAAGTCCGGTTTTCAGGAGAGAGATCATCAGCCCGGGGAGAGGGAGAAAGCGTATAAAAAGGAGCGGTCCATCGGCAACTACCCGCAGTATCCATTTCTTGATCCACTGTCCCCGTCAAAGCGGTAGAAGTATGTTCTCTTGGCCCTCCGTAAGTAAATCGACAGGAGAGAAATAAAAAAAAAACGAAAAAGAAACAAACAAAAAGGAAGGAAAAAAAGTTACACAGAGAACAGAGAAAAATCTGTCCGGGGGAGATAAAACGAGCCGAAGGGGAATTACCGTTTCCTCGAGGGAAGCTCCGGTGTACCGTGAATAGAAATTACTGGCTGTACCGCGAACAATGCCGATGAACAGTGTGTCGATCACCTTCCCCGTGCTTTCTTCCGTACATGCGTAGACGAGATGGCTCGTAAAACCGTCGATCCCCATTCATAACCGAGTTTTATATTCATGCGGAGTTACGGCCGCCATTGTGGACACATCATCACGGACATGTGATTTTTAGTAGTTCGTTGACCGAGTTCTCGGCGTGTACCACTGTGCCAAATGTAGTTTGCGAGAACGCACGCCGATCCCGTCCGCGGTCCTCGAAATTACTTTTTCCGTTCGCTTTCTTGTTTTTTCTGGGGTGGGGGTGGAGGCGGAAAGGGAGGGGAAAGTTACTTCCGAGGAGTCGAACTAATTCGATCGAATATTCCAGGTTTTCGTGGTGTGCCTGGTCGCCGAATTAGTGCTAGCTAGCATCGAGGTCGGCGATGCAGGTGGATGGCAGGGGTAAGGGATCAGGTATTCGCGAATCTAAATCGTCGATGGGTATCGATTAATTGGGCGGTTATCTCTGTCAGGATATCTAGCGAGAGCAGTTACGGCACAGGACACGGCGTGGATTTAAGCGGACATCTATCCGGTGGTTTTCACGATGGACTTTCCAGTTACGGGTCTTATGGGGGTGGACTCGATCACGGGTTGCACGGACACGTACAACACCATTACGCGCCTGCTGTTCCTGTGAGCGAGCATGTTGAGATCACGAAGCCTGTTCCTGTACCTGTTGTTAAAAATATCGGTAAGTTTTATTCTGTGGACTTTGACGTCACCATTTGCCATTAGTGCTCGTGGAATTTGATTTCTTTTAAATTGGAGCGTCATATTCTGAACGAAAGAATATTAATTTAAAAAAGAGGATTTGTTATCGTATTTATATATGGAGTTCTGAAGGAAAATTAAAAGATGATAATTGTTATTCTAGTTATGAAGCATTCGATATATTTCATTATCTGTTGTTACAATAGTATTCAGTAGCTTCTGTCCAACCCTCACACGTTCCTCAAACATAGTGGAACCAAAGATTCTTTGTTAATGTTCATCCTTCCTCATAGTTCAATTGTGTTAATTGAAAAACAACCGAGCACTAAACTAGAGTAAGATACTCTGTTTTATAAAATTAGCAAGACTGTATTTATTCAGACTTCGTACAATTTATATGTTAACACTTTACCGACCGGAAGTCTATTAGTAGGCTTTTTAATATTCGCGCTGTATCAAAATGAAGCTTAAAATTGTATTTTTATATTCCAATTTGTAACAACATTATTGGACAATATTATTGGGGATGCATTGTTGATCCGCAATAAAAATTGCTGTCAGCGTTAAAAGACCCATTAAAAAGTTTTCAGTCATGGGCCTTAAAAAAATTCTGAAATAATCGCCGGTCAGTAAAGTGTTAACATATGCTTCAATGAAAACATTTATTTAAAAACTTTTTGTGGAGACGTTCTCATCATTTCAATAACTGTGAAAGAAGAAATCAGTCACAATTTTGACTCGTCCGGTGGTTCTAGTGTTACTCGTAATGTCGTACATTTAAACAAATGCATTGAGTTGCGTCGCGAGGATAGAGGAACAACGGGTTTGACATTGATCGAAAGAGAAAGCAGCTAAGGAAATGATGGAAGGTTAACGAGTTCGTTTTGTAAAGTAAATTCAATCAACTGCAGACCTTATATAAACCTTTGCAATCGTTACAATTTTAATTCCAATGTTAAGACATTTCTTTCAACATTGAACATTTTTATTTTGTTGAATCCTTTTTACATTATATATTTGACGTGAAATCTGTTCTCTTGTTAATACTTTAAATGCCAGAACAACAACCTCAAAAATTCCACAAAATCAAAGTAATTTATTTGATGAAACAACAATTTAAAATTTTAAATGTACGACACATACAGTGGCACACAAAAGTATTCGGACACTCTTCAAACTTAAATAACTTTTTTAAGATTGCACCAAACGTCTTGACTTTTCTTGAGCAATTAGTTGCATTGATTTAATAAATGAATATGCAAAATGAATTTTGTAAATATTGGAATTGGTACGAATTACGTGACCAATAAAAAAAAAACCTTTTAAAAATTTTTTATTTGAGCTACGTACTAAAAATTTTAAAGACGCATCTGGTAGATCTATGATAGTTATACACATGCAGAAAAATTTATTGAAATCGATCGACATATACACGAGC
>CM052097.1:5764833-5788552 GCA_028453745.1 Agapostemon virescens
GAAATATATATATTGAATATAATATATATTGAAATATATATATTGAAATATATATATTGAATATAATATATATTGAAATATATATATTGAATATAATATATATTGAAATATATATATTGAAATATATATATTGAATATAATATATATTGAAATATATATATTGAATATAATATATATTGAAATATATATATTGAATATAATTATATATATATTGAATATAATAATATATATATTGAATATAATACTATATATATATGGATAGATATATGGATATACATACATGACGGATATAATCGTCATGACACAAAATTTTGCCACATCTCCATGACGAATATAGTCGTCAAACACACTTAACTGGTTAAAAGATATTCGTGGTAACGTTCTTAAAATTTCAATAACTGCGAAAGAAAAAATCAGTAACGACTAGTTTTGACCCGTCCGGTAATTCCAGCGTTCAAGCAATTTCTGTGCGATAGAAGATCGTCATGAATAGTTTCAAGATACCATAATCGACATTTACACTCTCGCCGGGAGCACTCTGCGCATTAACGACTGGAACTTTTCTATTTTATCGTATGCATGAATAGGCAATACAAAGATTGCCATATGTGTTTCGTGGTTCCAACGATATTATTATATACTAATCAACAGTGATCACAATTTGTTGGATCGCGTTCGAGGTCCTCGGACGACGGTGCGCGAATCACACGCGATCTGAGATGAGTAATGATCAATGTAGTAATCAAAAGAAGTTTGCAAAATATAGTCGCGCAGCGAGATTCTCATCTCGGCTCAATTAAAACATCATCAAGGCCTTCTGGTGCATTAACCTCCACGAGGAAGCAGGAAGTAGGCGCGCGGTACTCCCACCGCGAAATTCATCTAATCCGTTTCAAGAACCTCCATTAGCGATAAGCGTATAGTGGAAAGCAGAGCGATCGCTCTGTTCAATGAAAATAAAATGAACGGGGTCCAAATCGAACAAGGTTGCGCGCCGAGCGTGGTTCAGGGAACAGGGAAGTGATCTAGTTATGCAACCATCATGGCGGACCCACGCTCCGTTTGAAGAAATGGAGAAATGTAACCTGCATAGTGAAGGTGTTGAAAACGTTTTCTCAGGATAGTGGGGTTACGTGTCCCACGTTCCTCCTATATAAACTCACCACACGAAGAATTCGTCTCGAGTTGATCTTTTATTCACGAAGTACTCATATGCACCTATCAGGCGAACAATGGAGAACCTCGTACGTGAGTCACGTCGTCGGGAAGCTGATTGAAACGGAAGGGTTGAACCGTACGAATCCTAGCATTCGACGAGAAATGTTTAGACGTTAATTCTACCGAAAGTACGGCCTGTCGATGCGAAATCACAGATTCGGCAACGACGTCGTGTGGTATCGGTAGACTGTGAATCTTTGTGGGAAATGAGTCGGTTGTCGAGAACAGAAATCTAAGAGAAACGTATTTCAAAAATAGTGTAATATTATTTAAGAGTTTCTCTAACGTCTTCACAATTTTGTATTTTACTTATTTTTTTTATATATTAAGTCCGCAGTCTAGTTTGTTTTTTGCCAGGAATTTTAGTAACAGTGTTCTCGCTTCGTACTTCGAGGCATAACTTTTCAGCCTTTCGTTTTTTATCACCATATTCAGTTGGCGATAGAAATCTGCTTTTACCGACCATTCTGCTTGCAAGATCCTAGTTCTGATGATCGCCGGTTCCTGTTTCGCTGGTGAACTAGAGTTGGGAGGTCACGGTCTGACGTTAGGCGAAATTGATGTGGGTCACGGTGGCCATGGTGGCTTCGACTTGGGCGAAACCGGTCTGGCTAGTTTAAAATTGTTGAATTATTGTCGTCGCGTGCACGAATCTCTAATGACTCTAGTATTTTGCATTACCAGGAGGAGATTATCACTCTGAGATTGAGTTAGGTCACGGAGGTGGTTACGGCCATGGAGGTGGAGGTGGTTACGGCCATGGAGGCGGAGGCGGACACTATATACCCGTTGTCAAATCCATTGGTTCGTAACTCTACCTAACAAACATAGCGGCTTCCTTCTTAAAAAAAAAAAAAAACAAATAAAACTCTCATACACGAGTTTTCGAATCTTCTACTACTTGATTTATAGTTTTACACTGCACAGAAATTTTGCTATTCCTTTACAAAGATGTTTACGATTTTATTTCATACATTCGAAACAGGAGTGCCAGTGCTGAAGAAGTTTCCAATTGCCATTCCTACTCTGGAGATTCAGCAAGTTCCGCAAACCTACTCGGTTCCGATGATCGTGCAGAAACCCGTCCCGTACACGGTGCATAATTCGATTTTGATTACTCTATTGCAATACGTTGGGATTGATACTATACATATATACACGGTTTGTATTCACCGTAGGTGGAGAAACAGGTGTTCACGAAGGTAGAGAAGAAGGTGCCCACACCGGTGGAGAAGATCATCCCGGTAAAGGTCGAGAAGCCAGTCCCGTTTCACGTGGTGAAACATGTTCCCGTTCCGGTAGTGAAGCACATCCCCATCAAGATCCCCGTGTACAAAACCATAATTCACAGCCATAAGAAGCATTAGCAGTGCCGAAATTTTGTTGATTGTTAGCTGTTCCAGAGAAATTGTTACGCGTTCGACACCGTGAGTTCCTAGAATAACGTTGCTTGTTAATAAATTTGGTTACTGATTTTAACAAAAAGAGCTCTACTTGTACCTATTTATTCCTACATGAAAAAGAACGCTATCGATTAATCGAAGAAACATCGGAAACTGTATTGCAACGAGCTGACCCAGGACCACGGAATCGATTATACGAGCTAATTAATTATATAAACAGTTCTCGTCGTCTCGGAAGCGGCGGCAGACTTTCTTCAGCCTTGTATAAAATGAAATTTAACGTTCTCGTTCGGTTTAATAATGTTGCTTCTGTGAAAGTATCGAGAAACACATTTCTTACGATCGCGTTCTCGAATAGGGAATCGAAGGGAACTTCCGAGTGACCGTAAAGCATTGACATCGCGATTTTTGGGACGTCAAATCGCCGCAATGGCAACCGGGAGAAAAGAGAACGTCCCGTTGGCGAAAGCAATCAATCGGGACTGCTTTCCTGTGTCGTTGACCTGGAAGAATTCGGCTTCGAGGACATGTGCTGACGGTGGCAGCTATAAAAGAGTGTATTAACGTGGGAAAAAGGAGAATGTCGCTTTGCGATACTTTTTTACGGGAGAAAGATAATACATATAGCCTGAAGGATTGCCGAGACGCAGCTCCCTATGTAAAAGAACCAACAGGAAGACGAATGATGAAATCGAAGTTCAAAGTCGACTTTCACTGGCGGTTTTCCGATCAGTGGTCCCGAAACCGGAAAGTAATGCACCAGCGGCGTTCAATCGAGAAACGCGATCGCGCCGTTAACCCTTTTGTTCACAACCGAAAAATTTCACGATGTTCCGTGACCGGAGTGTCCGGATATCCACAAATAGACAGTATGTAAATCGTTTAAACAACGGAATAAATTGGTCACTAAGTTTACGGGATGCGTTCTTATATTTCTATTTTACAATTGTTGGGATTGTTAATCTGCACGCAGGAATTGTTCAACAAATTTGTTTCTTTAGTTATCCCAGAGAGCATACGACTAGCTGAAATTTAAATACAAATAGGCGCACCACTTTAATTCTAATAAATGCTTTATTTTAAACTGAATGAAAGAAACGTCTTTACCGTTCGACTCGATCACGGAGAATAAATGCTAATTGTGCCCATATTTATGAAAGTGGTCCAAGTCATATATTTCTTGTTTCGAGATATTTAATGAATTGCATTTGAATAAATTAAATAATATTTTTACATTGTGCGACATTTCAATTTATAATTTTATTAGTCTTGATTAATGGAAATTTATTATGAATATGAAATTTTGTGTGAATTTCATACGAAAATGTTGTTTTGAAAGTTTGAACCGACTTAGACCATTTTCAAAATTAACTGAATGTCCTATAAATGACTTAAAGCAATAAAGAACTATGAGTTTTATTTGAAACAATAACTTTAATGAAATAATTCATGAACATTTATTAATTATTTTTAAAAAGTAATCCGTTTTTATCATTTCGAGTTTTTAAGATTCTTAAAATGTTCCTGAAAAACTGGAGGGATGTATGGTAGTAAACACATAATATCTTTATGTATTTCTTTTTGTATAATGGAAGTAATTTAATATTTCCGTATATTTTTGGTCTTCCTCTTTTAGGTGGAAGATCCAAAACGTGGAATTTAGAATCAATTTACAGAAGTTTTATAGAACATTTTATAAGGTTCATTTTTCAAGAATCTCATCCATTGAATTTGCAGCCAAGAGACAGATACTCTTCTAGTGATTTCGTTGAAACAAAATCCGGCTGCGACATTCGTTTTATCGAAAATGTATTTCTTCTTCTACACTTTTCTATCAACTCATAATAATGCTCAGGGTTGTATAAGTAATTTGTTTTTTTAATTTTTATTTCCATCAACCAAAAATCACGGTCATTCGGTAGAAAGGAATGAGCCGATACCAAAAATTTGTGTTTCAATATTATTGTTTGATGACTGAGCAACTTTCATCCATGTGAATGCTACTTTAATGTTACGATTTTGGCCTGAACAATTACGAAGCCAATTGCGGCCGCGGCGCGACTTTGAAATTTTGGGGCTGGTTAAAATCGCGAAAATGGGCAAAGTGGGGTTACTAAAAGGTAGCTTCCTGAAGTCCCCTGAAATGCTAGCCTAGATATTGAGAGCTCTGCTTAAAGAGGAAGGTTTGGGGACGATTTTCCCGTTGGAATCATGTCGATAGCTCTAATAGTTTGGTCGGGGGACGCCTTCAAAGATTGCCAAATATTGCCAAATATTGAAGGGACGTACCACCCCCTGTCGAAAATCGTTAAAAATTGGGGAAAAATTTGTAGGTCCCCGATTCTTTTGTAAATTTTCCTACAAAATCTTCAATTCTGGAAAAATATAAGAGTTAGTCTTTTGTAACTTTTTTGTCTGAATCTGCAATTAAATTGTAATCAATGATTTTTATAGACCTGTGATGATTATATGTATACACGATGAAAATGTAATTGAAAAAGGTTGACATTGTTTCGAGTTACAAATTTTTAAATGTTATCACCTAAGATCGAAATTCTGACAAAGCTAGACAGCTATGATTTTCATCTTCAAGCTTTCATCTTGAAATATTCGTAGAGCATAGCAATATTGATTCTTTTCGATGAATGTTTTTGCATGAGTGGCCTTGAATGACCCAGATAATAGTTAATGTATACAAAAAATCTAATCGTTCGATAAAAAGAACAGACTTGATGTCTCCACCTATAAGAGAATTAACAGTAATTCAAAAACTATCTTCTTTATACATTATACATCAAAGTAATTTTTCTACATAAATCTCAAGTCGTTTGGACCAGTTTTTAGAAAATGATTAGTTTTCAGATCAGTCCCCGACTGTCTGTTCCTGCTCCAATCATCGAGGATTGGTCGTCAAATCTACAAATAATGAGACATTTCTTGACGAAGCTCGCTACTGAATCTGTGTTACATAAGTACTTCCAATTAACTATATAGACTATCCACTTTTCAAATCACTCCACGAATTCCACTTGATTCGACAAGAAGAATAAAAATATAATAGACATTTTTTTAACGATTTTCATAGATGTATCAATTTGTAACGTGTCCTTCCAAAAAAGTGTTCGATCTCTCAGTCGATGTAAAATGTCATCGTAGACAAAAAAGAATGATGGATGACCCATATGGACGCTTGAAACTTTTATAGTAGACCTCCCATTGTGGGTCAAATAATACTTTTTAGATTTTCTACTTCACTCTTATCAACACTAGAGCTACCGAATAATAAATCCAACGGTTTATATTGATTTGTGATAATATCAATATTGCATCTATTCAAACTTCATTCAATTACTATTGTAACATGTGGTTCATTAACGAAGTACATCTGAAAATTATTAATGAAAACATTTTTATAACTTCAGTAATTGCGAAAGAAATAAACAGGGACCAGTGATTCTGACTGGTTTGATAGTTCTAGTGTTAAAGTTATAAAATTGCGTTCATAGGAATCGATTTCGTAGATTTCTTCGTTCCATCGCATACTGTAATAAAAGTAGAAAATTTGTTAACGATTTTCACAGACGTTTCAATTGGTAACGGCTTCTACCAAAAAATTGCGTTCAATCACTCAGTTGCTGCAAAATGCCATCGTATCGTACACAAAAAAGAATGATGGATGACCCATATGGACGCTTGAAGCTTTAACAGTAGACCTCCCATAGTGGGTCAAATGATCCTTTTCAGATTTTCCATTTTTCTATTATTAAAGTTATGAAATTGCGTTTATAAAATTTGACTCCGTAGATTTCGTCATCCAGTCGTATACTCTAATAAAAATCGCAGAAATTCTAAATAAATTATATCTTGTATTATTTACAAGACAATGTACATCAGTCAATTTTAATGCTCGGTGGGTTTAACGTCCATTTCCAAATTATTTTATGTATTATTATTTTTAACAAGGTTGTTAAAGAAGCTTCAACATAGCAGCAATACGGTAGAACATTTCATACAGTTGATTGGTTATCTCTGTCACTGGGGGAACCTCGATGCTTGCTGGCTTTCTTCGGAAGAGCAACAGTAAAATACGGTAACCGTTGAATAGCGAAGTATCACGTTGGGCAGGACTCGTTATCCTTTCGTTGGGTATCGGGACCAAGGCCTTCCTCATTCCCTCTGAAATCGAACCGTGAAGGAATGTGAAAAGGATGAAGTACACAATGCGGAAAAACCAACGGCGAAAGTGAAGCACGAAGATGATCCTCAGTTCCGTAGATTCCAGTAATAGCAGGATTGTAAAAGGAGGAAGAAGCAACCGCGAACCGGGACAATACCGGCTAATGCAGAAACATATCTCTCAGCGGGAAATAATCTTCGTGTCCGTCGGTCTGTTTCCGTGTTTTTCCTACGCATCTCATTACCGAACAGCTATGTTATCCATGTATACCTATCTCGAATCGGAGCAAGTTCTTAATAAGAAAGGTATCGTACGCTTTGACAGGAAATGTCATTCCAGCGGAAATAATTAGGTAAATTCTTCAGACAATAACATTGCGGTTACGTATTCTAAGGGCAAAGATGCGGCATACATAAATTTCGGGATATTTCATAGTGAATCAATCCGGAATAACTTGTGAAAAACTTTAAGAACTATAACACTTGCAACAAATAATAAATAACAAACGACGAATAGCGTACGAACATTACCAGACATCGTACATACAGTAGCGCACGAAAGTATTCGGACACTCTTCAAATCTAAATAACTTTTTGAAAATTGAACCAAACGACTTGACTTTTCTGGAGCAACTAGCAGCATTGATTTACTAAATGATATGCAAAAATAATTTTGAAATACTTCTAATTGGTTGAAATTACGTGGGAAAGTAGAAAAGACATTTTTTAAAACATTTTTATTTCAACTCGTAATGAAAATTTAAAATATTTTGACGCGGGAAAAAATGGCACGCGTAGAAAGATGTAAGAATTTCTGTAGTTTAAGCAGAAACTGATCAAGAATCGTGAAAAATTGCGATTTTCACCATTTTCGATGGCACGTAGCTCGTGTGTACGTCGATCGATTTTAATGAATTTTCCTGCATGCGTATAACTATCATAGATCTACCAGATGAGTCTAAAATTTTTTGTGCGTGACTTAATTAAAAAATATTTAAAAAGTTCCTTTCTTATTGGTCATGTAATTCACATCAATTCCAATATTTACAAAATTTATTTTGTATATCATTTATTAAATCAATGCAACTAATTGCTCAAGAAAAGTCAAGACGTTTGGTCCAATCTTAAAAAAGTTATTTAGGTTTGAACAGTGTCCGAATACTTTCGTGCGCTACTGTAACAATTATGCCAGCGAGGAAAGAAAGGATATGCACGAGCCGAGGTTCGGAGCGGTTCTAGCTTTTGTGTTTATCTCGAAAAACACTACAAATCCCGATGCATCTGGAAAGCCTATGCGTTTCAAAGACAGTGAAAGAAAATCTTTTTGCCGAAACGTAAGGGCCCCGAAGTGTTTCGGCATTTTGTTGCCTGCTCTTGAGTTTGGTGGCCACGTGTGTAGTTCTTAACTAGGGATCCATAAATTAAAAAGAAATTGTAGGTCATTAGGTTAGATATAATTGAATTCTTTTAATCTTGAATTCATCGAAGGCATTGGCAAGATTGTGAGTTTCTCTTCGTTTTGACTTTTGTGGTCTGCATAGGAGCCACTTTTGCGAAATCGCCAGCGTTTCGAAACCTTTTTACAAAATTTGCGGAAACAAATCGTGATGGTATGTTACGGTCAGAGAATCTTCCACTGTACACACGTACCGCTTCCTCCATAATTAAGTGATAAATAACAAGTGATAAACATTTCCTTTTTTTCTACTGTTGTGTAAGGTAAAGGTTCCAGTAGTTGGCCAGTTTATGAAAAAAATGGCAACAATAGGATTTCTATAAGTTTCGCATTCGTTTTCGAAAGGTGTACGAATACTGTGTGCTTTATCCTGGTAAATTAAAATACTTCGTCTCGCGGGTCCAGCGTATGGTTAACAACGTAATCAGGGAATCTGATTTCTCCCGAACGATAGGAATTTCTTCAGGAACGTAAGATCTTACGTTAAATCCGTTAAATTGCCCGGAGAGAAATGCATGGGCCAGGCAAATTTAATTGGCCATGCAAACAAGTGCGAGGACTATTCTAACTGTGGCTTTCGCGTGCGGCTGTCTTTAACGTCGGTTCTTTACGATAACGAGCATAATTCAACGTCGGTTCGGCAGCATGAGCGCGTGCCTGTACAGGGACGAAAACGCAGGCGAAAGAAATGCGCCAGCAACGGAAAAAAAGTTCCCGGTGAAAGTAAAATCCAAAGTGGAGCTCGGCTGTCTCTTCGCGCCGTGGCGTTCTAAAGCGAGAAGATATGCCTCGATTCCGCATTAAACAATCAAATAACTGGGCTGTTAACGACATCTTTCCTTTTTACGCTGATCGATCGTTTTTACGACATCGTGAACCCTTTGAATCGACAGCGGATTGATGTCAAGCGTTAACCGGGGATTCTTTGCCATGGAACGATAGCATTGCACTATAAAAACCTGAGGAGCAACGTTTGCGAGGCTGTTTCTTCGCCTCAGGGAAATAACCGAATGTTTCTCCAGAGAACTTCCCGAAGAGAACGAATGGTGTAACAGAAGAGGAAACTTCTTACCACGAATGCCACGTATTTTCAAATATATTCGATTTAATCTTCCATTTCATCCGTTATTCTTCCGTATATTTAACCCTTTGCAGTTGAAGCAATTTTAATTCGAAAATCAAGACATTTCTTTCGACATCGAACATTTTTATTTTGTGAAATCATTTTTACATTTCGCTAAGCGAAATGTAAATTATTTTCTTTTTCAACGGGCGAACGTTTAACAATTTATTGGATACAAACGAGTTTGGTAATGTGAAAGCAGTTTTGAAAAATGCTTTGGCAGAGGTGCCATTCGAGTACAAAGGGGTAACTGGAACTACTGAGTACTAAAGTAGACTAATATACCAGGTCTGTATACAGGGTGAGTCACCAAACGTTTGCACTTCAAATGTCTTTGTTGTTTCTAAAGATATGTAAAATATGGTAAGGACAAAGTTGAATGGTACAATAGAGCTGACACGATGCTATAAAAAAATTTTGTTTTTATGTCATTTTTTAGAGATATCAAGGTCACCTTGACATTTTTAAATGGAACCACTCTTTTTTCAACGCCTACAATGATAGTTCCTTTCATTAGGAATTCATTGACTACAGTATTTCAAGGTCATTCAAGGTCAAGGACAGAAAAAAATGTATAAAATTAAAATATGGAAACAGAATACCTGTATTTTACAAATGTTCCAAATGATGGCCTTCTACGTCGATACATTGATGTAAACGAGCTCTGAAGGAACCTTGAGCTCTGATAAGTACATCCGAGGTGGTATTTGTTCGTTTGAATGATTTTGAAGCAATCCCCATTTACAAAAGTTAATTCTACTTTGAAAATCATTCCCGCGCAATTCTTGATGGAGCAATATGTGGAACGGATGAAATTTATGTCGGGTCAGAATTCGTATTACGCTACTTTGACTTATGCTGCTTCCCGGGTAATTTTTCTCGTACTCACGTGAGGATTGACAGCTATAGCTGCTAAAATATTAATTTCATTGTCTTCATTGGTCGTGGGATTCTTTCGTTTGTAATGTCTTGCATGTACACTTCCAGTACTTTGAAACAACCTGTACGTATTAATGAAAGTCTGTCTAGGAGGAGTGTTTCGCTCGGGGTACTTCTCTTCATAAAGTAATCGAGCCTGCACTGCATTTTGTCTACATTCACAGTAAATCGTGATCATATCACACTTATCACAATGTTGAATAACAGTAACATTGAAGGACCTTAGTATGTTTACTTTAACTACGACCATAGTATGTTTACTATTTACTACAAGTCTCAACCATGATAAACGTATTCTGCTTTCATATTCTAAATCTTACGCGTTTTTTCTGTCCTTGACCTTGAATGACCTTGGAATAATATAGTCACTGAATTCCTAATGAAAGTTACTATCATCGTAGGTGTTTAAAAAATGGTGGTTCCATTGAAAAAAATCAAGGTGACCTTGATATCTCGAAAAAAATGAGATAAAAACAAAATTTTTTTATAGCATCATGTCAGCCTCATTGTACCATTCAACTTTGTCCTTACCATATTTTACGTATCTTTAGAAACAACAAAGGTATTTGAGGTGCAAACGTTTAGTGACTCACTCTGTATGTGAAACCGGAATTTGTCCTTACGGTAGCTGTCAATGTAATTACTGTGAAACCGCATTATTGGCACCATTTTCTCGTTTTGTCATCTGATTATGATTTCCAACTCCCAACCATACAAGTTCCATACAACAGCATAGGTTTTAAAAGCGTTGACATGTCAAATTTTCTGCCGGGAAACTACGATTTGCGGACAGCATTGATTTTCTGTTACCATTTGAAGAAAACCGCTACAGGATCACATCGAATGCTTACGGCGAGCTTTCTGTTGGTAAATCACAGTGTTTTAAGTGGTTTCAAAAATTAAAAAATGGCGATTTTGACGTGAGAAACGAAGAACATGGAAGACCACCGAAAAGTTTGAAGACAGCGAATTACAAGCATCGTTGGATAAGGATGATGCACAAACGCAACAACTCGCAGCTTAATTAAATGTGACACGAAAAGTCGTCTCCATACGATTGAAAGCTATAGGAAAGATCCAGGATGGGATTAAAAGGCAACGCAACATGATTTCGCTTCATGATAATGCATCATCAAAACCGGTCAAGGAAACGATTGAGACGTTTAGTTGGGAAATACTTTCGCATGCGGCTCACTCACTTGACTTGTCTCCATTCGATTATTACGTATTTGCATCGATGGGACATGCACTTGCTCAGCAGCGCTTCACATCTTACGAAAATGTACGAAAATGGCTCGATGACTGGTTTTTGTATTTTCGTATATTTTCTTTACAAAAATTCCACCTCCATATTTACATAACTGGTATTTAACATTGGAACTACCAAGCACTAGATAAGACTAATATACACTGTTTTATAATGAGAAAGTTGAAGGTATTCAAATTTTGCATAACTTTTACGTTATCATATGCTTTCATGAAACAGTTTATCTAAAAAATTTTCTTGGGAACATTCTTATAATTTCAATAACCGTCAAATAAGAAGTCAGTAACGAGTAATTTTGACTCATCCCTTCACTCTAGTGTTAACCTTTTGCACTTGAACGGCGACTCTCAGGAACCAGTGAAAATAGTTGCAGCACTGTTTAAAATAATGTTTACATCGCAATGCTTGAGTCAAAGAAATTGGTAAACATTTAATTGTTGCAAGGACGAGTAATAGTAAACAATTTTCGTATGCATAAGATGAAATATATCGTGTAGAAGGAAAATGATCTAGGTCAGAAAAAATGCGTTGGGGTTGAAGTTAAAATAGCTTCAAGTGCAAAGGGTTAAATATTCCAAGGTGCATTATGAAATAAGAAGGAGTAAGTTAACACTAGAACTAACATTTTGTAAGAACAGTCTTATAATTTCAATAATGGTGAAAGAAATAATCAGTAACAAGTCATTTTGAGCCTTACGGTAGTTCTAGTGTTAAATGTGCCGAGGTACGTTATGAAATAAGGAGTAGATTAAAACTGAAACTAATCTTTTGTATGAACATTCTTATAACTTCAATAACTGTGAAAGAAATAATCAATAACAAGTCATTTTGACACGTGCGGTAGTTTTAGTATGATAGAAATCTGTATCCTTGGATTTTATAGGCCCTCTGGAAGATTTTATAGAATTCCTTGATTTTTACTAGAAGGTTGAATTCAATGAACGTTGGATACAAGTTTCTGAAAAATTCTGACAATGAAGTCTCTCGCAAAAGGAGCAGTTAATATTTCTACGAATTTAATCGTTGTATAAGAGAGAATGGTAATTGACGACACTTAGCTGTGCTGAGGTTTTCTTAATAATTGGACGTTTATGGGTGTTAAGTTCAGAAAATAATACGGTGAAAGTATTTGTGTAGTAACTCTCGTTTGAGCTCGGCTATACGTTTCATGTTATCGACTGTAATACGGAATTAATTTGTCGGTGATTGGATTTATATGTGATTCTACTTTCGAAGCATGAGAAAAAACTTATCGTTGATCTTTGATCTTGGATTACAGACTATAAACGTTTCAAGTTACAGGTTCATACCAACGAACAATAACGTGGGATGAAAGCGTCTCGTATCGAATTGGATACTTCAATTTATAGGATAAATCTTTCTAAAAGAAAATTATTCTTGTTTTACACCAGCGGAAAAGAAGGTTCGACTATTTCCTGTCATGCAATTCTGTCATTACAATTTTTTTCAGAAATGTTTAGTATGTTCTGACAATATTGATCTGACATATGTTTGACATTATTACTAAAAATAAATAAAAATAGATCCTTAACGAAAGAATATTATTCTTTTTATTATGCAATAATTTAAAAAATAATTTAACACGTTGCGATTGCAATACATAGAGAAATATGACAGTGGTCAAACGAATGATTATTTTAATACACTTTGTGAAAGTACATATTTCCAATAAATACAAATAAAACAGGTTCCTGTAGAGAATATCTTATCACTACTAGATACTGTTTTAAATAGACAATTGAACCGTTTATTTTGAAAGTGGCGTAAGTCCATTTAAAAAAAAAATCGAGTCAGCTACCATAATATTTACATTTTTACAAGATCTTTTCATTCTGAGGCAACTTGTTACTAATATATTTAAAATCGTTAAAATTTTGTAATACGAAAATTTGCTGGTTCATGAAGCGATAAAAAATTTTATTTTGAAAATGGCGTAAGTCCCATTGTGAGAGTTACAAATGGATATGGAAAATAATTATGCAATAAAATTTTATGATATCCCAGCTTTATGTTTAATTATCAAAGTAACAGTCGAATTATCAATGCGCAATGAATTTGTTTTAAACAATGGAACAGTGCCTGTCCACAGAAAATGCGATTTTTAAAAGGCCAAAAAATAGTGACGGTGAAAGAGTAAATTGGTTTAAAGTATGTTGGATGAGATTTTTGAGAAGCGATTCATATAATTTATTCTATGAAACGACAATGAACGAGGATGCACCATTCAGAACATTGGATTTACTACCGTAACGGGGAAGACCGAAGAACCTTAATAATATCCAGTTGGCATCACTATACAAAAAAACCGAGACCACTCACAAACCTAAAATATAAGGACTTAATGGATTTATTACATTATATACCACCTGCACACCACAGTTATTTTAAATCCCTCCCGCGTATACAAACTGGAGAAGACTGAATAATAATTAATAAAACTATATTAATTTTACTGTAAAAATTATTTAACAAAGAATGAAAGTTGAATATTTTTTTGATTTTATAACATAAAAGTGTATACATTTATTTTAATTTCAAGGGAAATTTACTTTTCCTATGGACTTGTGCTTTCCTAAGAATTGAAAACGTCGTTTCAGTGATTTTGAAAATGGCGTATAGCCATCAAAAACATATTATTTCTTCAATAATGTTAATTATGCTAATTGGGATGATAAATTTGGCACCTGTAGAAACCCAAAAAGCATAAATGGACTTAAGTCACTTGCAAAATAAACGGCTCAATTAATTCTTGTAATGTTACCAGACAGAATTAGTAACAACTTCTTCAGTTATTTAACTATTTCGTCATTAACTCAACATATTTCTTTCATGCTACGTCTTTCCAATCAAAATTTGCTGATCCTTAGCTAGGAAGTCGAAGAAAGAGGAAATTATTTTGTTAAAAACTGAATGACCTGTTTAAAATCATGATTTTGAATATAAAAATGTTTTTTTTTAAAGCGTACTTATTAATACAAAAATTATAAAACATTTATTTATTAGAAAGATGGAAAATCCACAAATTTTTAATTGACAAGCATTTTCAAATAAAAATGTTACGAGTTTTTCTCTGAAAGAAACCAGTTTGACACTTCACTGACTGCCTAATTGTCTAATAATCTTTAAAATATTGAGATGAATCGTTGAGAAATCTTCAAGAAGTTATTTAAAGGCAACAGCAATTTCATTAATAATTGAACTTACTTTTGAAACGAATATGGTATAACAAGTTCTTGAGAGCATTATTTGAAGCAACGTTATTGACTTTCGTTTACATACAACGCATTACCAGTCATTAAGAAGCCCATTAGGGAGAGTTCTCTTAACGACGGACGGCACTTAATGCCAGACAGTAGTTATACCTTTAATATTTTAAATTTTAATGAGCTGTTACACCGTGTAGGTTGCTGCGGAAGAAAATAAAACAATAATCATGTTTATCCCATTCCTGGCGCGTGTGCACTGCTAAAGAGATCAGCTGATTGCTGCGGTTGCTAAGAATCTGGTGCATCATATAAATTATACATTAATTATTGTGTTTAGAAGATGTGTGAATTACGGTGTTACATCTTTTAATAAATAATTTTTTTATTTTTGTATTTGTCTTGCTTGTCGGATAGTAGGAATCTCAGTCTTGTGTATTTCTTTCTGCACTATTATTAATTATTTCAGTTTGGGTGATTAAAGAACGCTCGCAAGTAGTATAAATAGTTATGGAAAAGATTCAAAGAGAAATGTTTCAAATAAACTTTAGATTGCTGGAACTCCAGATCTGAGACGGACAAATCAAGGGATAGTATGCATAGTTTGTTTAAAAAATAGCGACGAGGATTGGATTCGCGTTCAAAATTGGGCCAACGAAGATGCGACGATTTCCCAAAATGTTTTGACCAATATATTTGCAATCGTTGTAAACTGTTATTGATAATTCTTACTATCTCCGGTACTAAGAGACACTTCATACTTTTTCAAAGTCACAGAACCTAAATACAATGTAAATTTAAGTTAATGATTACGGAAATGTTGATCATAGCTTACTTTATTTTGTTAAAAGCATTTTAATAATTCCAACAACTGTGAAATAAAATCTTAATAATTTCAATAACTTTGTAGTAAAATATTAATAATTTCAATAACTGTGAAATAAAATTTTAATAATTTCAATAACTATGAAATAAAATCTTAATAATTTCAATAACTTTGTAATAAAATATTAATAATTTCAATTACTGTGAAATATAATGTTAATAATTTCAATAACTGCGAAATAAAAATTTAATGATTTCAATAAGTGTGAAATAAACAATCTAAGAACGGTCATTTGATCGGTAGTAGTAGGTTTAGCGTTAAATACAGAACAATTTCCGCCATAGGTCTCACAGACACAATTTTAAACAAAATCTGCTATCTACAAATATTATAAAACATATATTTTATAACAAAAACAAATTAAATTCTTTTACTCAATTCAATTAAACTTTTACTGAATTCAATTAAACTGAATTCAGACATATAATAATCAACAATTTTCTGCCTTCTTCTACAAAATTATCGAAGACGAAGGAGTTTACTCTACTCATTGCAGATGTAAAACAATCAAACTACAAGGGGTTAAACGCGAAAACATTCTTTCATCAAAGCTCCCAAGTTTTTGGAAAAGAAATTTTCAAAAACTGTTTCTCGTCCAACTGGCATCTCCCCAAAGCATAACCCTTTCAAGCCAGAGAACGGGCATAAAAATTGAAGACCCGCTTTCACCTAATCAAAGGCGGCGGGTTGTGACCCAGCAGCGTCCTGTTCGCTCCGAATCAGGAACAATGGAAGTCGTGGGTGTCCAATTGAACTCTGATCGCCGGTGGATCTGTGCAGCCATAAAAGTCTTATTCGTCCAATTTGTTAGGGTATCGTGGAGGGTCTGGGAGCATCGGAGTCGAAGAATCACCTGACAAGGTAGCGTGTCACGCGTCGCGTGCCGATAGAGAGGCGGCTTGGAGCCGGGAAGTCACAATAAACAGGCAAATAAACCGGGACGTTAGGTTAACGAGGCCGATCGAGCACCCTCCACCGTTTGCGTTGTCGTTCGTCGTTGTCGTCGTCGTCGTGAGGGGTTTATTCGCCGCCATTGGTCCGGTTCAGCGAGTTTAATAAGGTGGGTCGCGAACTGCCGGTATTTACGTTTGATGGAAATGTTGTCCTTGTATATCGAGCGGCGGAAGTCCGCGCAGAGAAGCCGCTCGTCCTCGCAAACCGTACCGAAATCCGAGACAAACTTTCCACCGTGAAATGATAGCCCACGGTTGCACGGTCTCCCATCCGGAGATATTACCATATTACATACTATCCGCGTTCGCAGTTGCCATTAACTTCTGATCTCTCTCATCTCCGGGCATCTGGGATTAATATATACGCCAGCGGACAACCAAATTGCGTCGCGACGCCACACCCGCGTTGGGAGATGTGCGGCCGAATAATTAAACTCGTGGATAGGGGACCGGAGTCGAATTAGAATTAGGGATATTTCTTGTTTATTCATTGAATTCGTTCCTAGTCCCGTTGCCACGACTGAGCACAAACATTGGTACAGTGGCTCACGATAGTATTTGGACACTATTTAAGTCTAAATGGCTTTTTTAAGATTCAATCAAGTGTCTTCACTTTTCTTGAGATGCATTGTTTTACTAAATGATTTTGGAGTACTTTTCGGAGAACACTGGTCCTCAATGTAATTCGACGAACCTTATTGATCCTTGTTTATTCCTTCAGCAAATATTCACACTTCGTTAGCTTCTATTTTTGTAATCTAGAACTTGGCTGTGTAGAGTCAAGATTGCTCAACAAGAAATACAAAGACAGTTTATTAAAAATGTAATGCAGTGGCTCATGAAAGTATTCGGATACCACTTAAGTCTAAATGGCTTTTTTAAGATTCGATCAAGTGTCTTGACTTTTCTTGAACAATTGGGTGTATTGATTTACTTATTGATCTTGGAAAATGTACTTTTCAGAGAACACTGGAACTCAATTAAGTTAGACAAACTTTATTGATCATTGTTTATTCCTTCGGCAAAAATTACCACATCGTTAGTTTCTAATACCGTAATGTAGAACTTGGCTGTGTAAAGTCAAGATTGCTCAACAAGAAATACAAAGACAGTTTATTAAAAATGTAATTCGATACGGCGCACGTGGCCACGAGTATGAACCGTCTTTACGAAAGAACACATCGTGAATGCACACTTTGTAGAGTAAATAGCGTAGCGTTTCGAATGTGATTTTAATCACATCAAGCTGGGACTTTCTTTTAATCTAAACGCTTGCATCCATGTTTGCATATGTCTGATGCTTCTAGGAAATTCTTTATTGCGAAGTAGCATAGTACATGGATAAGTAGTATTGTGTTGATGAAGAGAAACGCTGCATACTGAATCATTAATCTACCGAAAGGTCGTTGCTTGGATGTCGACTGTAGATGACGTTTCTAATAAAAGGGTTAATATTCCTTTCTTTTAAATATTAGATTCTCAATCAAAGTTACCAGTTTGTAAGTTTTTGACTATACTCTCTTAAATATTGATTTTTATTTGTTTCATATACACTAGCGTTCTATGTCTTTCTCTCAATCAAAGCCTCTGCAATTTGTGGTTTCACATTCTATTCTTAACAGGAAGTGATGTATTATTAGGTGATGTACATCGTATGCTGTAATATTAATGTAAGTCTCGCCGATCATGTAACCGTACCATCATGCAATATCATAGTAAATGATTTCACATGGGATGATACCTTCAGGGGAATTCTTTGTTAATGCCAATTAGTCAACGAACTATAGATCTTCATAAAAATTCTGTAATATCGATTTTTTTATCTGAACTATTGATGTAAAGTCAATTTAAATTTATTTATACTATTAAAGTTACGATTAAACGGCTTTGAAGTTAAGAATTGAAGTTCCCTCAATTAGCACCGTTTATTTTGAAAGTGGTGCAGGTCCATTTTCTTCTGTTTCGAGAAAATTAAATGTTAGCAGATCTGATAATTAAAAAATATAGGTTAATTATGTGAAGTCTAGGAATGTTTGTACTAATTTATCGATACGTAATTTGATTATATAAATTTCTTTTAGGCGAATTTAAGTAAAATAATACATATTTCCAGGCTGCTAATGGATTTACACCACTTTCATAATTAGTCAATTGTAAATATCATTTAATTTCAATTTTGAAATAACATATCATTTAAAATATATTTCATATTAATCCAATTTTGTTTATAAATAATAACAAGAAATAAAATAGAATTAGTATTTTTTATTTTGAACGATAATTATTTTTATATATTGTTAAACTTAACACAAGATATTGGTATTATTAATTATTTATGCTTTCCATGTGTTTTGAAATATTCATGATGCACAGGAGGTATATAAGGTAATAGCTGCTGCATATCCTTATATTTTTCGTATGTAATAGGCCTGGCATCATGATACAAAGGCGCCAGGGCGATTTTTTCAAATTCTGGTGGTCTTCCCCGACATGTAGGTGATAAATTTAGAGTCTTAAATTCTATGTCCTCCATTGATGTTTTATATAAAATAGTATACGGTGCACTTTTGCAAAATCTCATCCAACATATTTGCAACCAATTTACTTTTTCTCCATTAGTATTTCTTCTTATCTGTTTTTGAATTGCGTTTTGTAGATTTTTTGTTGAAACGAAATTCTCTCGTTTCATTTCGTGTAAAATAAATTTATTATGTTGTCTACATTTGTTTATAACGTCATAATAATCCTGTGGTGTGTACAGGAAATTCTTTTTTCATAATGCCATTTTTTCTGTCTATGGAAATTGGACTTACACCACTTTCATAAATCAATGGTTACGCAATTTCTTTTACCGGTAAATTTTAAATTGAACAAAGCATAGGCATTTTTTAAGATATTAAATACTAACTAGTTATAAACAAAAAGTTTACAATAAATTAAGCATAAATTACGTCATATCTCATCTTTTTAAAAGAAGGACTTACATCACTTTCAAAATAAATGGTCCATTATGATTTAGTTACATCCAGTTCTTTGATTTATTTAATTACGCTAACATTGGCATTAAAATTTAATCCTTTCACGACAAACGCGATCATATTAACGACGACAGGTTCACGTATTTAATTTGTGTGCATGCAAACAAATAATTTGATTGTTATAGAAACATCACATCATTACGTATTTTTATTTATCTTAGAAGTGAAGACTTTAACATAGAATTTGATGTCCTGAGGAAACTATATAGGTTGTTTATTTTATAATCATCATTTACAAAGGATTAAAATAATCGCAAAGGGTAGCACAAAGCTTTCTAACTCAACAATGAAGAAGGATAATCGATTGTTTCATATTTCAATACTGCTATGCTCTCTTAATTAAACAACTCTTGGTGGTTCCTCATAAATATTCAAAATCCACAGTATACTGCTCGTCAAGAAATCAATGTCTCGAATCATATTGCGTGCGAAAGTCATGGAATATATCCATGCAAGATGTTGCATATATTAAATCACGGAAGAACTATTTTTCCATCGTATTTCCATGGATTTCGTGATATTTTGAAAACCGAAGGGACAGAAATCTCCTGAGCGACAGAAGCATCTGTTTGTGTTGACGAACAGTTACCGCATCGAATACCGCGTGGAATTGGAAATTTCATTTGTAGCTTCCGACCACCGCAACGCGAAGACGTTAAATCTTCAAATCTCTCATGAATATTAAAACGAAATAGTAAGAGTTCGAGTAAATGATACACGTTCTCTTTGGATTGTCTGGCGGCTGGCGAGGAAACCGCAGCTGTTTATACTTCCCGTTAATTAAAAAATCTTGCCAGCAATTCTCGGAGAAACGATTTTATCGGGACACGCCCAGAGAATGTCGAAAAAGCTGACGGTATAGCAGAGAACGCACACTTTCTGATCTTGTCTAGGGATTCTCTACACCGTTGTCAGTTTGAAGCAGCCCGAAATCCGCTTTTACAGGAACAAAGATCGCCGTAACCGATCGCTTTTTCGCAAGAAGTCCTTTCACAAGGCGAACGCGTTCGGACTTTCATTCCATCGCTCCGAAAAATTTGATCCGCTTTGAGTGTCTTTTACCGAGAGCGTTCTTCACCTTCACTTCCGGTAAGCCCGAGATTTGCACACATGCGCACGCCCGCGCGCGGACCCACACACACACGCACACATTTACATACGCACAGAAACGAACACACACGCGTGTGCGCTTGAAGGTGTCGGTTTGCTAGGTCCGAAAAAGAAATCGACTTCTTAGCCAGCATCGCTAGTTTCATCGAACCGATTCTTCTGATCGAATTTCCCGATGCGTCGCTGATCACGATCACTATGACTTGCATGGTTAAGGTAGAGGTAAACGATCTCCTTTTTTATCTTTTTTGGCGCGCGGTAGAAAAATTCGGTCGCTAATGATATCGGGCTCTCATAACTGTTCCCAGACGTTCACTTCCGGTAAATGCAGCAGCAATGTAAATTTGCGGTTGCAACTCGACGCGCTTTTGATCTTTCGCTTTGCCAGTGACTTCGCAAGATCTGGCCACTCCGTTGCACGTGCTTCATTCTCGTGGCCGCAAGGTCGGTTCGCTCTGAATGAAG
This sequence comes from Agapostemon virescens, assembly GCA_028453745.1. Lineage (NCBI taxonomy): Eukaryota > Metazoa > Arthropoda > Insecta > Hymenoptera > Halictidae > Agapostemon > Agapostemon virescens. The sequence goes on from CM052097.1 coordinate 5,786,092, forward strand.
ATGATTAATAAACTGCGAACACTTTCCCGTATTCTTTGGCGAGCCGGAGAACTCATTACCCATTCGGTGCCGGACCTGAAAGGAATATTATCTCTCAGTACTCTTTATCGAATAATTTTCCAGCAATAAGATGTAAAACAGAATGTTTACGCCGAGAGGAATTTTAATAATCTGCTGTGCTCGATTGTGCAATCGGAATATTGCGAATTTCTATGCAAACTAAACATTATGTGCATTAACACACTGATTGTTAGCAAATAACCTCTTTATCGGATTCTTTCGGAGTAGTAATACGTGGAAGGAAAATATTTATGAGAAGTAGCATTTGAATAGTCTATTTTATTCATGTGGTTATTAGTAGGCTGTGATCATGTGTTCTAAAGAAACATTACCTGTATTAATATATTTATTGTCTAATAACAACTCCTTAAAAGATGCTATAAATTCAAAGCTGGTTATTACAGAAAATTGAATCAGTAAGATTGAACTAGATTTAAGTAATTATGCTGCAAATTATAATTTAAGTTATTATAAATTATAAATTATAGATGACTTTAATGAGTTGAAAATTTAGCAGTTCTTTTAACTTCTGGTACTGTTGTGCATTTTATCTACTCGTTCTTGTTATAAATGAAGAAAATGTAGTAATCGCATTTGAGAATTCAGCAAAATTTGATTCTCTGTTTCAATATCCTCGACACGTTAAAGATGTAATTGGTTTTGAATTCTAATTATGTCTTCCCATTTTAGTAAGTTTATCTATTAAACCATGAGATTCAAAACATTCGTTGTGCACTGTGAAAGCAATTCCACAGACTCGTAAGGATGCAATTAAAGTGGAATCTCTAATTAAATTTGTCAGGAGTATGGAAGAGTATACGAATAGATTGCAAGAATGTCATAAGGAAGAATATATAAATAATGATGAGAGATACGAACGAGATGTTCGAGAATAGAGACACTTGTCTCAAGACGTCGTTGCCTCTTTTCGTACTATCTGGAAATTTCAACTTTAGGCTTCTTGCATAAATGAAGATGTAATTTGCATGGTAAAGTTCGAGAAACAATGTTTACTTTAAGTATTATCGATTAAAACTTTGGTGTTCTTATATAAAGTGAACTTGGGTGGACGTTTTAATTCGCGGTAATGGAAAACGATAAGAGTAATTTAAAAACTTTTAGGCTTTCATGGATTACTCAAAACTTCATGTTCAGCGACGAAAAGAACAAGTTTTCAGTTCACTATGCACTGGTCAGAATAATTCGCGAAGATGATTTTTCCGGATCTAGTTAAATTTCCATTAAGCTCTTCATAATTGTCTAAGCTTTCATATTAAACATATTCCATGATTATTGCTTTCAAACGTTTGTTTAATATCATTCTCAAACTTAAAATTCTTATAAATGTTCCTGCGTTTTGTACATGGATTAAATAATACTTAGGAAGTAATTAAGAAAATTGACCCATTAATTACTTTCACTTGAAGTTTGTCTTCAGAGCGATGTCTTCGCACGCATAATTGTATAAATCTTATATTTTATATACTTATATCTTATATACTCTTGAAAATTGTGCAAGCTTTCGTATGAAATAAATTCTATGCCTAACGCTTCAAAACATTTGTTCAAAAACATTTTCAAAATTAAAATTCTTATTAATATTCCTACATTTTGTACATGGATTAAATAATGCTTAGAAACTAAATTTAATTAAGAAAATTCGCCTATTAATTGGTTTCACTTGAATTTCGTCTTTGTCTTCGATTTTGAAGGTTTATTGAAGATTCCACATCTTACCACGAAACACAGGTTTCTAGTACACTGTGCATTGGTCATAAGTAATTCGCCATGACGATTTTTCCGGATTAAGTTAAATTTGCATGATGCTATTTATAATTGGCTAGGCTTCATATGAAACAAATTCCATAATTATCGTTTCAAAATATTTCCCGAGAACCTTTCTTAACATTAAAATTCTTATACAAAGATTCGCCTGTTAATTAGTTTCTTTTTGAACTTCTGAATTTTGTGAGCAGACCGACGTTTTCGTACACATAATTGTCTAAATCGTTAAATGTTTCGGATTTTGCAGGTTCATCAAAGATTTCACGTCATGCGACGAAAAACTGGTTTCTAGTTCACTATGCACTGAGCGGAAATGATTCGCAAGGACGATTTTTCCGGATTAAGTAAAAGCGTGATGTTCTTCAGAATTATCTAGGTTTTCATATGAAACAAATTCCGTACTTATCGTTTCAAAATATTTCCTTCAAAACTTTCTTACAATTAAAATTCTTATAAGAAGATTCGCCTATTAATCGGTTTCTCTTTGAATGCTAAATTTTGTCAGCACAGCAATATCTCTGCACGCATAATTGTGTAAATCAGATAATATTTTCGAATTCGAAGCTTTGAAGGTTTATCGAAACCTTTGCCTGGAAGAAACTGGTTTCTAGTTCAC
>CM052097.1:5788952-5816064 GCA_028453745.1 Agapostemon virescens
AAACTGGTTTCTAGTTCACTGTGCACTGATCGTATGTGTTTCGCAAGGACAATTTTTCCGCATCCAGTTAAATTTGTGTGATGCTCTTCATAATTGTCTAGGGCTTCAAGATTCGTCTGTTAATTCTCTTCGAATTTCTCTTTGAATTTCTGAATTTTGTCTTCAGAGCGATGTGTAGGCACGCATAATTGTGTAAATCGAAAAATACTTTCGATTTCGAAGGTTCATCGAAGATTCCACGTTATGCGGGGAAAAACAGGTTTCTAGTCCACTGTGCACTGGTCGGAAGCGATTCGCAAGGACGATTTTTCCGTATCGAGTTACCCGTAATCAGGCAGGACGAGCAGTCTTGACCCGAGCGCGTCAGTTTCTTCTTTCCGTCGATCAGAAAGCGTTCGGTCGATCGGAACGCGTTACTCTAACGACGGGACACTTCCATGCGTCGTGCGCTTCCGGTGTCCGCGATCGCGCGTAATCCTCACTTCCGGTGAGCCGTGTACCGGCGCGGCGCGGCGGTTGGTTCAACGAACCGCGTGAAAAATGAAACGGGAACCTTTCATATTCATCGGCGTCGCGTAAGTAGAGTTCGGCTGTAGGTTGGCGGGTGGCGAGACCCGATTCACTATATCCTGGAAAGGGTCGACAGTCTAGCGGAAGGAATCAGTGAAAGGTGGTGGAATCGATGTTAGTATATAAGCTCCCTGTTCTACAGCCGCAGACATTCAACGCTCGATCTTTCTGGACATACAATTCAGAGACATACCCACAGCCCGAAAAACCTGCAGCCATGAACCAAATCGTAAGAAAAGCGTCCAATAGTCGCATGTCGCAGGAAAATTCGGGTTACCGACCATGTATTCCGGGATGTAGTGTCAATTTATCAGAAAATTGAATCTAAAACGTTCGGACACTCTGCTCTGTCCCCTATGTTTGCTACTTTTTTCTCTCTGCTCTCCTGTTTCGCGAACGACTGAGAGGCTTCGATAGTAGAAACGAAGGATAGTGATATACGGGTAACCATTTATCAGTCGAACGGATGATTAACGATCGAATGTTTACAGATTGCTTTTGTTGGTCTCGCGGCGCTCGTAGCCATAGCATCCGCGAGCCACCTGGACGAGGACCACGGACATTCGACCTACGAGGAAAAATCGCAGCCCGTGGAGATACCGATCTATAAGAAATACGGTGAACATTTTGAATCATCCAAACAATCGTCGCCTAACAAATCATCGAAATCATCGTAAACACGACATACTGACCGGAGTTTCGTGTGACATTTTCAGCAATACCGATTCCCCATCCGGTGCCAGTTCAGGTACCCCAGAAGATCGAGATTCCGATCCCTCAACCACAGAACGTCCCCATCGAGATTCCTCAGCCATACCCGGTCGAGGTAGTCAAACACGTCGAGATCCCCGTGGAAAAGCCCGAACCTGTCGTTGTGGAGAAGCACGTAAGTACACAAATTCTGTATACAATTTTAATCGTCGATTCGCCAGGATTCCACGGTTATTTCGAATCGATGAACGATTGTTCTGACGACCGGCGATTATGTTTCGCCCGCAGGTGCCGTTCGTCGTGGAAAAGCCGTACCCGGTCTACGTTGAGAAGAAGTTCCCCATCCCGGTGGCGAAACCATACCCGGTCCACGTACCGATCTACAAGCACGTGTTCCATTACACCTCGAAGGGCAAAGGATGGCATTAAACTCTGAAACAACGCGCGTCGGACGTCCAGGACCCGTTTCTCGCCGGACTGGCCGTCGATGGACCTGGGAACGAGAATTATTTAATTATCGTGCGAACACCGACATTCTTGTCGATCGTTGCCAATGCTGTTGTTAATATTGTAATTTTATACACTCGTTAAGTTTTTACGTACCTAGATGATCGCGTTCTGTTCGTTATGTTAATAAATGATTTGCAAAAAAAAGAAAAAAGAAAAACATCTGAAACAGGAAGAGAGAACTGGGGAACGAGTTGTTTAATGAAACATCTTGGATCGCTGCGAACACACAAACACGCTCGCTTGCGTGCGACGCGAATAATTCAATTAGAGGATCGCAGGAGATAATCCTGACGGGAAGCTCCAGGTACTGGGTCGAGATCCTCTTCCTGCTCGTTATCGGAACAATGGGAAACCGCGTAATCTTTCCTCTCCGTTTCTTTGTCATCCGGCCGTGTTACCGGCTCGATCCGAACAGAAACCAGCCGCCGGACCAGCCATTCCGATCCCGATCTTGATTCGCCATAATGAGCCTGAAACAGCCGAGTCAGCGTTCCTGCATCGAAACCACTTTTACTCGGGATACACTTTCACTGTTCCGCTCGCCGATACGTACGCGGCGTCGTACACGATTCGAATCTTCCGAGAGAACTTCTCTCCTACGACCACACCCCGCTCTGCGTCTGGCTACACCTTCCGCCATGGTGACGTTCTAACGCGATCGCAATAGTAGAAATATGTGTATACACGGTGTACCGTTTGAAAGCAACTGCTCGAATGTGGCGGAAATTATTCAGCGCAACGAGAAATGTTTCGAGCGAAAGATACAGGCAGTTTTATAATTAGTGGCGTACATGCTAAAACAGGATAACTTTTCTATAAATGGACCGAATAAATTCTGTGTCTTCGTCGAGATAGATTTGTTTACTGGATAATATATTATGAAAATTTTGGGAAAGTAACGGTTAAGCCGAATTACAAAATTAATAGTGAAAATTACTTTTCGCAATTCTTTTATTCGTTTGTGTAACGAAAATTTAGAAAATAGCGTATGGGTTCGAGTAAGCTATAAGCGTGCTGAATATATTATCAAAATTGGTCGGTAAGTTTGCTAATTTTGCTAATTGTTTTGTTAAAGTTTGATTGTAGAATGAAACAGCAAATGAAAAATGGCGAGCAACGATGAGTTTCACGATTTTAATCATTTATAAGTTTTAAGGTCTGGTAAACATTTAGAGTGACCGGAAATCTAAATTCCCTTGGCCCACATATAAACACGTTATTCTAATATAAAATCCCATCGATTATGCGATCAATTGCATATGCTTTTGAGCGACATAATTCTACGTTAATGATTTGTTTGTGGGTGAGGAAGTGCCTTCACATACGAAGGTCAATCTCAATTGTTTAGTGTAACCTTGTACCTCGTTATTCCCCATGAAAAATAAACAATTATTACTTAAACAATTACTTAAACTTATTTCTACTAAAACAAAATTCCATTCAAGAGTTAAAAGTAATCTTCCTGCACCATCTGTTCCTCCACTAACAAACAAGTCATTAATATTTATTTGTTAAAAAATGATGTCAACCTACCTAGTTATTTAATAAAAATCGTACAATTATATTTGTTTAGAATTTGTGTGATCTTGATTGCGATGTATTCTTAACCCTTTTAATGCCGACCGAGGATATATCGTTATAAATGGTTTAACCCCTTGCCCTACAACAACGAACCAGACTCGTGATGAAGATTTCAAACCGAAACTTCTCAATATGTGTCTTTTTGACTTTTCTTGGAGAATGGAGAAAATCTAGTCACTGTTACCATAAAATGGAAGGGGTTAATAAATATAAATGGTCTAATTTCATTGCAAAAGAATTTAAAAAATTGTTTTTGGACTTAACTTGTTAAAAAATAAGCTTCGCTCTATGAAGGTTCTGGGGTAACTGTCCCAAACCTTAGCAAATTCGTTAAATTGGCCCGGTATTTTTTGCATAGGTAGGATACATTCGCTCGGCACTAAAAGGGTTAAATAAACAAATGTGTATAATTACTTCCAATGGAGGGATATTTCAATTTGAATATTTGCTAGATATGGAACCTGAAAACAATCGGTTGACATGCGTTGATGGAATGTTCGAGTGATTTATTTTAAATGGGACATCCTGTATACGTATACGGTTGTTGTTGTTCCATCACTTCACAGCCTCCGGCGATGCATTCGAAAGACCATCGGATAGAATGCGTTTCCACGTGTTCCGGAGAACGGGTGTTCGAAAGTTCGATTCGCGGCAAGATGATTAATGGAGATTTGGTGCACCTTGGAAATTTTAGCCTCTGGCGATGCGTAGGCGTTTGTGCACGATTTGCGGAAACAATAAATAAAGAGGAGAGTTTAATGCAACCTTATAGTGTCTTTGAACTTGCTGATGTTGTATAAATATATTGAATTGTCCAAAAAATTCGGGCCGATTTACTTTTAGTTTTAATAAATATATACCAAAACTTAATCGCATTACGTTTCAATATTCCATCAAAATCGACACGAACTTTCCGGACAACACAATACTTACCTAAATCATAGATCTTTAGGCGTTTAACAAAGATCTACAAAAGCAGCAAAATCAAACATTAGATCGGTCTATATTAGGTCATTCGGTAAATTCGTGTCGTTTACTGTTCCACTGTTTATTAAATTAATATAGATAATACATACTTCTAAAATTTGGGAAAATATGTGTTCACCCTTTCGTTCCACAATCCTTTCTCATATTTATGGCGAAGACTTCATATTGCCATTGATAAAATTTCTGTGATGTTTCATTCATGATCGCGAAGAGTATAAACATATGAGCCGTTTATTTTGAAAGTGGCCTAAGTCCATTTATACTTAAATTGAGATATTTAAGGGTTTGTGTTTCAATGCAATTAAAAATATACGTACAGAATACTAATGAGTCATACTGCTTAAGTGTATCTAAAGGTGTTAAATTTATAGTTCCTATTAAAATAATGGCAATTATTAAGTCAATAATATGCGTTTTCTTACCAAGAATGGAGTTAGGCCACTTTCAAAATTAACAACCAGATTCGTTATAAAATTTGAAGCAACCCAAGTCTATTCAACATAATTTAAGATGCTTCAAATTGAAAAACACAGTACTCATTTTATTTTACATATCTGTACAACACTTCAAAAACATAATTTATGCGATTCAAAACATTTTTTACAAACATAAATTACAAAACAATTTACTACTCATCTACATTTTGTGTGTGTGTGAAAGGGATTTGAAGAAATCATGATGTTCCGGTGGTATATATCGTAATAGGTCAATTATGTCCTTGAATTTTGCTGTTATAATTTGTCTGATATTTTTATACGGTGGTGTCAATACAATATTTTCGAACTTTCTTGGTCTACCCCGACGTGGTAATAAATTCAGGACTTTAAAATTTTCGTTCTCATTCATTGATGTCTTATAGAAAATTTTACACGGTTCATTTCTGACAAAACGCATCCAACATATTTTTAACCAGTTTATTGATTCTCCGTTAGAATTCTTTACCCTTTTAAAAATCTTTGTTTCGGAAAACTTTTGAAGGTACAATATTTCCGGTTTGAGTACAATATCTTTTTCCTGAATTCCGTTTAATCTTTCGCACTTTTTGGATGTATGTTTCATGAATCTTTTCTCCATTGTTATCTGTATCTTCATCCCCTGAAGACGAATATTGTTCTATAATTCTCTTTCTTTTTCGATTTTCTTTGAAATCATTAGTTACTAATTCTTCTTCACTATCTGAAGTAAATGGTCTTGTCGTTTTATTCTTCCCCATGGGTGAAATAATTTCTAAAATTTAATATTACATTTTAAGTTTTATATTTAATTGTAGGTACATAATATGTATATTGCGTAAATATTGTTTAACTGCATTAATTAAACGTACTGATTATTCAACTAATGCAATTATCCAAAAACTGAGGTTAACTTGTTAAATACTAATTAATTAAAATTACCTTCATCACTGCCTTCGGACATTATCAATGATAAATATCTTAATTTAAGTATAAATGGACTTAGGCCACTTTCAAAATAAACGGCTCATATCCGTGACACGAGCTTATGGGGTGATTAAACAAATGGGATTTAGAATATTACTTATGAGCATTCGTAGAGCATCTACAGAAACAGTAAACTAAAGAATTTCTCTTCTGTGTTTGCAATGCTATTTTATAGTTTTAAATACAAAACTAGAATTGTCACCCACACAAATCGCTATTAGCAATAAACTGTTATGTCGACACAGAAGACTAAAATGCGAACATCCAAAAGGCTTATTAAACACATAACAACCGGCAAGGGATAGATTCCTCATGTAAAATCTAGTCGAAAATAAGGAATATAGCTTTTTTTATACGGGGCTTCATTTTCGAGAAAATCGAGTTTGAAAATTCGTTACGTACGCGTTGGACAGTATCTGCTTTGTTCGCTCGGTCTATTCCTCAATTTCCAGTGCTGCTTGCATCTGTAAACAGTATCGTTTAGGATATGATATGACTTTAATTAATAATTAGCCGTAAATTTCAATAATTGATTTATTCTAGCAATTTATAAATTTTGAAAATGTCTTCCTTGCTTTTGTAGAAAAATTCTTGCTCGACGAATTAATTAATTAATACATAACGAATTTTCAAATTAGATTTTCTCGAAACTGAACCCCTGTATGGAAAAAGTTTGTTCTATATTTTCGATTCGATTTCGTGCGAGGAATCATCCCCTTGTCGATTGTATCACGATTTCGCAAATATCCTGTATGTATGTCGTCGAGTTCATTACAGTACTTGCCGTTTGAAGTAATGGTAGCCATTGATCATTATGTAAATATTTGTAAATATTTTTTTAAATAGACAGAAATAATAAGAGGAATATATAGGAAAAATTGTTATAGTTTCATCAAATGTAGGCTGCAGATTTTTATCAATTCGTAGTTTGTGAAAACTTTATGAAGGCAGAAAAATAAATTGTGCAATGAAACTGAATATACAATAAGTTATTCGTGTGTTCATCAATGTATTTTAGAGGAATGTATAATACATTATTAAAATAAGAAATTACGTAATATTAATTGCGCAAACGTAACATTCTCGTAACGCAGTTTCAACGGTTTGTTTGCAAGCGTATATTCATTAATGATATAATTAGTATTTTAGTCACGTAGTTTTAATAGTTTCTACTGAAGTTATATAATATTAATTAACACCTTACTGATACACTTTTAATAGTTTCATTTCAAGAAACAACATTGCGCTTAATATATATATAGTACTACGGCTATCGCGAAATTTATGTTAACAACTAGACTACAGATTTTGATGTAAAATAAAAATGGTTCTAAATCAATTGCAAAAGATTGGAACTATACAAAATTTGATTTGTTTTTCTTAAAACAACTTGAGTTGTTTTAGTAAATTATTCGAAATATTCTACGCCTCTCTTAATCTTTCTGTTATTTCAAATTAGAGTTGTCCAATGTCGTCATAAATGCAGAAAATCCCCAGTCAGTTGAACTTTTATTATCTTGTTGCGATTCCGATGACGCAAAATGAAGTCAATCTTTATTCATCCATTCAATAAAATAAATATTAAATATATTTAGTTATTGCAATTTTTGAAATTCTGGGTTTACTCCAATTCCTTCTCATTCGTGTACAGAATCGAGAAATTATACAAATTTCCACAGTATAATATTTTTGATAAGCCGAGTGTGAAAATTCTTGCTACTTGTAGCTTTTGTTGTTCATTAAGATAAGATAGTACATCTCATGCTTCATATTTAACGTAATTGGCAAACATAAAAGTTTCTCGACCTCCACAAAGTTTTATTGCTTCAGATCAGTTTCCTAGCGCATTTAAACACGATTTGCCAGAATAATATTAACCAACTGGTTTCTAATTATTGAAAAAAAGAAAGGATACTGTATTTCTCAAGGAAAACAGCCTTGTAATTCTAATTTCACTTGTTATTACCGCCGGTAGCTAATGTAGAAAAAGCAATCTCGCTAATTTGTGAAACGAAGGTTATTGCACTCATTAATGATTACTTCAATCAGCAAAATCACTCTAACATTGAAACATTGCATTCTTCGCTTATATTGGGTGTACAAATAGCCGAGCGAACAACACAACGATGCTGAAAGAAACAGATATACTATAATCAACTTGATGAGCTTGATTCAATTACTTTTCTTTTTCTTTCGCTAGAGATGTCTCTCGTCCTTCCTCCGTTACGTAACATTTTACAATTTCCACTAAGTTGTTCACATTATATATATATATATATATATAGATAAAAATAAAACTATACAAATCAAATCTATTGCTACATTTTAGAAGAAAATTAGACAACCTAATTTCATACACGGGAGAAGACTACAATTATCTGAAAAATAAAAAAAGATTCAACAATTTCCGTTGAAACATTAGCTGACATGATCGCTAATATATTGAGAAAGAATGCTCAAATTTTGAATTTCATAACTGCTCATATGAACTTGGCCGAAGAATTCTCAATAAGCATGATTTCTGTGGTCTTGTACTCCGCAAGAAGCTTTTCATACGCAAAGTGAATAAACAAAAGAAGTTTTGCTAAAACATACGTTGACACATTGAATGCGATGCGGTGGTCACCGATGACCGGAATCATTGCGTTGTTTAAAAATAATGATTATAAAATTAGTAGCATTGAACAATGAGTTATTACTGCCGAAATTAACCGGATTATAAATTTCATTTATAGACAGAAATTTAGTAAATCTGCTGTTATCTGAGAACATAATACTTTTCCAAAACTCATTGTGTTTATCAACAAGTTGAATGCCGAGCTGATTTTGTGTGCTGTGGGCAAATTCAATTTATTTAAAATATAGAAATTTATAAATGAAATCAATTGAATTTACTTAAAGCATATAAAATTTGCTCGACATTCAACTTCTTGATAAAGACAATAACTTTTGGAAAAGTATTATATTCTCAGATAAGAGTAGATTTAACCCTTACCAATCTTAGAACCAATCTAAAACACTTTTAGATGCAAAATAATTCCCGTATAGATGGTTCCTTCTTTTTCATACGTATAAAGTTTATTATTATTACTCGTACGTGTAATATTTAAATTTCGACGGATGTCTAGAATGCAAACTTTGTGATGTAAAGTTATTTTGAATAATGGTACGGCAATTTTTAGTATCGCCTCAGAGGCGCCATTGGAGTGCTAAGGATTAATAAATTTATGGCTGACGATTATTACAAAATTTGGAGAAAAGTGAACGAAGAGATGAATCCTAAGAATCTTCATTCAACATTAAACTATGGCGGTTCAGTAATGATGAGGGAGTTTATGGGAAGTAATGACGTTTACATATGTTAACCCTTAGCACTCCAATGACTCCTCTGAGGAGACACTAAAAATTGACATACTATTATTCTTAACAACCATTGCATTACTATGTTTGCGTTTAAGAAATCGATAAAAATTGTAACGATGCACGTACGACCAATAGTAATAAATTTTGTATAGACAAAAGGAAATGAACCATGTGGAATCCAACTATTCTAAGCAAAAAGATTGTCTCTATTTTGGAATTAAAATTTCCTAGAGAGTAAAGGGTTAAAATAAAATTGAAAACAAAATGTGGAGAAACAAGGTGTAATAGACAATTTTTATTTCTAACAGGACAATGATTCAAAACATACCGCTCATATTGTAAACGATTGAATTACACATAATGTGACTCTATTAAGCATTTATGGGCGCAAATTGGAGAACGATCATCGAAATACTTAATACATTCAAAAGAAGCGATGAAAATCTAAATTATGGAAATTTGGGATAATATCCAAAAATTTGGTGAATACAATACAACGGCGTTTGCAAGGTATAACAAGTGCACCTTCTCCAACAAGTATTAAAATTTTGTGTTTCTGCGCAAAATGTATAGTTCGAATATTCTTGTGGTCTTCATATCATCGATATTTCCAAGAAATATTTTCTAACGAATGGTAACAATAATGTACCGTCTTCAAATTTTACATATACATATAGAACACTTACAACTCACTACTAGAATAAAAGAATTATAAAATTCGTAACATAAGTTCATTGTTCAAAGTCTCGAACACTTTGACTGAAACCGTTCGAATACTTTCGTGGTTTACCGTACCTATAATAACGTATGAAAAATGGGAAAATAACATTTCCAGAAAAAGTTTACTTTACAAACGGCAACTCTCTAAGTGTCGAATATAAATTGTCGCTTACATTAGACGTGACAGTGTCTCCTGTGGAAACGAGCAGCGAATCATTGTCGCCGATCAAGCTGAGCAGAATCTTTCTGCTCCGGGTGTTCAAGAATGCACCATATTATCCTAGAGTATACGAAAATATGCTAGAATATCCCAGAATACACTGGAATAAAGCAGAATATACCAATATATGGTTTAACATAACAGAATATACAAGATTATACTAGAATGCACCTGGATATACAATAATATTCTAAAATGCACCAAGATATACAGTCCACGACAATAGAATAGCACACCTTCTAAATTTCGTAGTATTTTAAAAATAGAACAGAAATGAGAGCGTTCAATCCATATGTTTCTTGAGTTACTTCTTATATATCCATCTTAGTGACTTTGACACGTAAACACTGCCCCTAAATTCTTAGAATCGTTGTTTTGGTAGATTTCATGGAAACGTAATCCGACAAAATAATAGCACACATGCTACACTCTCACTTCTCAGTTGAACCCGAGCAAAGGAAGGTGGCTAAGTATTTGATATATAGTGTGGTGAATTATTGCGGAAAACTTCTAAAAAATGGGTCGTGGAAAGAAGTTAATAGATAGTGAAATGAAAACAATTATGACACCATCTAAAGAAAATGTTTCTATTTCATAGATTGCGAAAGTAATTCATAGAAGCCGAAAGGTTGTCATGAATTATTTGAAAAACCCCGAGAAATACGGTAATACAAAACGTCCTGGACGACCTGCGGCACAACAGCACGAGAGAAACGTGCTATTCTAAGGGCAGCATCGAATGCACCAATGACTACCAGACAGATTGCTGAAGCAGCAGGCGTACAAACAAACGTCAGAAATTTGCAACGTGTCCTGCAAAGATCTAAGCACCTGCAGCAAAGGAAGCTTAAAAAACCGCCTCTAACCGAAGCGCATAAGAAGGCAAGGCTGCAGTTCGCAGAGCAACATGCTCACTGGAAGAAAAAATGGAGAAAAGTCATGTTCTTCGCGAAAAGAAGTTTAATCTTGATGGACCTGACGGGTGGAGTTATTATTACCACGATTTACGTAAAGAAAAAATGTTTTTGATCCGTCGCCAGATGGGTGGCGGAGGAGTCATGGTGTGGGGAAAAACACATATTCCAGCAGGATAATGCAGCGGTTCACACCGCAAAGGTTGTGAAAACATTCTTCGAGACGGAAAATATTCAAGTCTTGCAATGGCCAGCTCGTTCCCCTGACTTGAATATTATAGAAAACTGTTGGGAAGACCTTGCTAGAGCAGTTTATGCTAAAGGGAAACAGTTTAATAACGTAAACGAATTAAAAGAGTGCATTGCACTCGAATGGGAACGAATGAAGCAGAAAAGGATTAAAAAATTATTCAAGTCGATTCCAAGGCGAATAATTTCGGTTATAAAAAACTCTGGAAGATCTACAAAATATTAAATATTGAATTCCCTTCGTATGTATGCATAAATGTTAATTAATTGCAATAATGTGCTATTATTTTGTCGCACCGGTTTATCAAGATATATACATTTTTGCAGATGAAACAAAAAGGACCATCCTTGTATATAGAAACTTAGCGCTATTTGGTGTTCAACACTTATGTGTACCTGTCTACATATTCAAAATTATATTTTTATACTTTAATAAATAAGAATTAACAAATTTTACGGGGTGTGCTATTCTATTGTCGCGGACTGTACAAGAATTGTCTCGAATGTTCAAGAATGCACGATACTATCCCAGAGTATACGAAAATATGCTAGAATATCCCAGAATACACTAGAATAAAGCAGAATATACCAATATATGACATACAAGCCGAAAGACTTTGAGATAAAAGACGAAAAGCGGCATGAAATTATTCGCGCAGAGCTGGCGCGAAAGCTACACTTCTTCGGGCTCGCGTGTCGACTAGAGATGGGAACGCCTCGATTTGTAATTTAACAGACTAACAGTAATTTACAAATTGCTAAACCGACGAAGTAGACCATGACAAAGCAGCGTCCACTTCGGTCGGCCGATCCCGGTTACACGATCACCAAAAACGTTTTATCGCACTCTCGGATTTTGGATTTCAGGTGTCAAATCGTCCGAAAATTTCTGAAATCACTCAATAAAAGGATAATTGAAACGAACGATCATGGATTTTCTTTCCGTGCAGTTGTTCGACGAACAATGTTTCGTTCGCCTTCGGTTACGGAGAAAATCGAAAGCGGCTGCTGTATTTGGCTTCCGTGGGAGCGGTGCTCGCGAATTTCTCAAATATCTTTCTTTCGCTCGCGTAATTACTCGAACGGATATGGATGCGGTTCTACGGGTCCATGGACCGATGTTAGGTCGATCGCCGACTAATTATTCTCAGCAGGATTCCAATTAAATCGTAAAATCACCGGACTACCGAAGATTCAGCGTTCGTGCTCTGGGGAATCCGCTTCGTGGCAGACACGAGGCGCGAAACATTTCTGTTCGGTGATCTTCGGAAGATTATGCAGATCCATTTTGAGAAAGGTTGCGGCTTTGCTGTGTGTGCGTTACCGGGACCGTTCGGTGTGATATCGAAGCAGAGGATCGCCGGATTGATCGTATACGTGTGCAGATTAACACAACGAGCAGAAAGAGTCAACGTAATGAAGAGAAGGGGAGAAAGTGACGTTGGTATATAAACACTTGGCCGTGACTTTGAAAGCATCAAAGAGATCGTGGCGAGTTAACACAGCGGGTTCCGTCGACTGGGTTCGTTCAAGTGTGATCGTTGGGTTCGATTAAAAAATCATGAGGATCGTCGTAAGTTCTGGACCAGCTGCGTCAAACTTTTCGCCTTCTTCTAACTAAATCTCGCACGAATTTCCATTGAGCAAATTTAACTTGCCAGCAAGGGCAATTGAAAGATTTCATTGTTAAGTTGGACTTTTTTTTTGACAACAGTGATATCAGTCTTCCTTTTTGTCGCAGATTCTAGCAACTCTGGTGGCAGTGGTGTCTGCATCCTACGAAGAGGAGCATGGCGGATCCACATACCACGAGACGTCGAAGCCAGTCGAAATTCCGATTTACAAAAAATACGCCATACCAATTCCACATCCTGTCCCAGTGGCAGTACCCCAGCAGATCAAGGTCCCCATTCCTCAGCCGTACCAAGTCGAAGTGGCAGTGCCTCATCCGGTACCCGTGGAAGTCATCAAACATGTGGAGATCCCCGTGGAAAAGCCGGAGCCCTATGTAGTCGAGAAAAAGGTACTTGTCATCGAAACATGTGACGTTTGTAGTTCTATATGCTAGTCGAATTTCAATGCTACGCACATTGTGTTCCATTGTTCTCTAGTCGGATGCTCGCCATCTTTGACGGTCATTGAACTTCAAATACTATTTTAGTAAACTACTTTATTTTAAATAACTTGGTGTCTCTGTTGACTCTATATCTGGAAAAAATTAGTCACTTTTGAACGAACAGGTTCTTTAACATTGAACCTACTGGTCAATACAATTGGCTAGAATATGTTGTCTTTGTCGTGATCCCGGAAGGAGAAAGACTTTGATACTTGGTTGATTCCTTTATTTTATACAAGTTGACTCACGATGTGTTCGGTTCGAAGTGCGAATGAATTCTGCGTTTGGGTGGTGCGAGGAAAAATGGGGCGAAGGTTGACTTTAGGGTAGGAGAGTTATGGGGGAGGAAAAGTGAAAGTTGGAGACAAGTCGAGGGATGGTTGCTGGAGAGGATGTCTGGTTTTCGTCTTTTTCAAGGATGGCTAGAGTCTTGTAGTGATGTGATTCTAAGGGAAATTAGAGAAGAAAAGGGAGGGGAAGAGTGAGAGGATGGAGAGGACGGTTGACTTTCCTATGGGCGACGAAAACTCAGTTCGCGAAAGTGATTTATTGGGCTCGGGGTCCTTATGGTTAAAACGGCGTAGGCTAGGGTAGGTACGATCGTAGGAGTGTGGAGAGTATCTGACATCTTATACAAATGTCAAGATTTAATTTATTTGGATTTTGTACGATTTTTATTGCAATAGTAATAATAATTAAATAAGGAAATCTATTGAATGGATTCCTGTGATGGAAATAAAATTGACTAGAGTATGTTGTCTTATAGAATTGAGAAGATTTAATTTATTGGATTTTGCACGAATTTTATTACAACAGTAATAATGGAATAAAGAAATCTATTGAATCGATTCCTATGAAGACAATAAAATTATCTAGTGTGTATTGTCTCATACAAATGACAAGATTTAATTTATTTAGATTTTGGCCGATTTTTACTATATATGATAAAGTAAAGAAATGTGCTGAATCGACTGCTATGAAGGCAATTTCGTGGCTTCAATGATTTTAAAATAAAAAATATGGTAAAAAGGGGCCATTTGACTGGCCACGGTAAGTTCAGTGTTATAACCATTTCGCTGTTCTGATTCTGTGATAAGTAGATAATGTAGATAAGTAGATCCTCCATTTACAGTGGTGATCAAATTATTATGAACAGATGAAACAATTACATGAAAATAACTCCTGCCTTTAGGAATATTACTTTATTATAATATTATAAAATATTTAAATCATATATTATTCCTCTAAATATATTATTCCTCATGGTAATGATTAAAAGAAGGTGTACTCTCTTTTAAATCTTATTAACGTATAAATATTATTTTTTCTACTTTGATACTGAAGTAGTTGCAATACTTAATTGTAATTAATTGGAACAGTGAAAAAGGTACAGTTTTCATCAAAATAAGCAAGCAGAGTTTACTCAAATTTTTCAAATTCAAGACATTGTTATACATACAATATTAATTCCATTTGTTAATATACTTCAATGTATGTGAAGTTCCTAATAATTTGACCAATTTACATATAGAGAATAGAATCAAAAAAGGTTCCTTCACCCTATTAAAGGTTCTGTTACAATTCAACGAATATACAAATATCGTTAAATTTTTTTCAAGATTTTTCGGATATTATTGGGACTCCATATCTTTTTCATAAATGATACAAAAACTCTCAGAAATACAATTATGTAAATTTCACAGTTAATTAAACGAATAAAATAAATATAATATTCTACTGCACAGTTTCAAGGCTTCTATGTATGTAACATGGTATTTCAAGTTATATAAAAATTACTTCACAGACGAATTGGTGAACAGACTTCAAATACTACACATATAAAAATAAAGTAGATGACATTTACCATAGCAATCACTTCTGAAATTCTCTCACAGATTCAAACAAACTTTGTCGTACCAAATATCTACGAATTTTCAAAATCAAAAATCAACAGTTCATTATTTCCCAGCAATTTCATTAAGTACTCGTAAATTTTTCCGAAATAATACAACACAACAGTTTCTTCCGAAATAGTAATATAAAAGAAAGTTTCCGACTTTCTTGCACGGTACGCAACATTCCACTGCTACCGTGAAACTCAAAAAATTCATTTCTCGTTTCTCCTCAAAAGGATCCCCTGCAATTAAATCCTTCCAGCAGACTCTTAATAAGCTTTCACAAAACAAACCGTTGAGAGGTTGTAATAAAACTTGGACTCGCATTCGACAAAAACAAATTCTATCCCCGATGTATGGACCGAAAAGGCAGTTACAGGTTGAAACCATTAATACGCCGTACACTCTGACGCGCTTTCCAATAATTTAAACGACACCATCTTTGAGCATGATCCGAACAATCGTCTATGCGCTAGAGGCTCGCAGCAGTATCGCGTTGCCGTGAAATGGAACACTTGTGCAATTCTGTTCGCATGAAATTTAGGATCACGTTACGCAGTCTTGTTACACAGCATTATGAGCATTCGAATGCGCCAGGGACATTATAAATTATGATTGTTTCGCAGGTGCCGTACGTCGTGGAGAAACCGTACGCGGTGACAGTCGAAAAACACTTTCCGGTACCGATCCCGAAACCATATCCGGTCCACGTACCCGTCTACAAACATGTATTCCATCATCAGGGCAAGAGTCATGGCTGGAAGCACTGATCCACGTTCGGTAACCCGCGACACCGAACACCAAGACGTGTAGCCAAAAATCTACTTAAAGACAGAGAGAAACGGCCGTTTCTTTGCGTTGTACATAGCTCGTTGTTTAATACTTAATGTAATGTTGTTTTAAATAAATCGTTTCTGTTTACCTGTTCGTGGACAGTCACTGCGTCGACGCGTTCCCTTTCCAACGGCAGAACGAACGGTTCGAAGCCGAGACTCGGATGATTGAACGATTTCGAAAGTGCGTCGCCCGACTGCGGGTTCGTCGGAGCAACTGGCTATAAAAGTCACTTTTTCTTTGTACTACACTATTTCTTAATTAGGTCAGTCACGCCGTACACGATTCCGCTGCTCCAGAGGCTCTGCACACCCCGGCGATCGGTTTCTCCATCTGCGAATGTGGTAAAATTATTTGCTCTCGGCCGAAGGAAAAGTTGATGTTACATATCGAAGATTTCGAACTAGTCTATCTAGAATCTCGCTTGATGCTTTTATTGTTGCTAATATATCCGTTGGACTAGCTGCGCATGTAAATGGATTGATAAGTAGGCGATTATGCGATGGTTATCCCAAGACCGTGCGTTTATGCAATTTATATTCGTTGCTTCGAGGTATTCTAAAAGATTCGGATTCTTCTCTGGTAGCTTTGTAATCCGACGAATCTCTTTATATTGTGAAACTAGGGACGACACGATGTTCAATTGTAGAGAAGAGAGAAAATAGCTGAAATATCATACCATCTCTTGAGTTATAAACTGCGCATCGTAATGTGCTACTCGAGTTACCGCATTGACAGTAACGTTGTTCACTTTACGATAAGACAAACTAGTATGAAAAATAGAATCAAATAATTTCTCTTGGTGAGTCTACGATAAACAGGAATTGCTGCTAGTATTGAAAAATACGTGGATTCTTAAAGAGTAACAATGAATTGTTTATTTATGTCGTAATTAAATGGACTAACAAAAGAAGTACAAATAAATGCGCAGTTATCTGTAACTTAATTTCTTGGGATGAACGTTTGGTTCTAAAAGTTTTACGAGAAAGATATCGACAAGATGTTAATGTTATTAAAAAGTACAGAGTGTGTATCTAAGACAGCATAAGTTTTCAAACTAGCAAAACAAGCTAGCAAAACAAGCTAGCAAAACAAACAAAAATTAATATGTAAGTATTTCTAATTCTTCAATGAAAATAAAATCTTTAGTTTCGATAGATTTGTTAGAAAAGTATGCACCAGATACAAATATTTTTAAAAATTACATAGAGTGTATCTAAACTAACATAAATTTTTAAACTTGTAAAAAAAATTTGTAAATATTTCAAAGTTTTCTTGTGACGAATGAAATATTTGGTTGTAGAAACTTTGTTAAAAACATGTGCACTAGTTGTTAATGTTATAGTTGAACTGAGAATAGTCTGATTTTAGAGACTTGTAAATAAGTACATACATAATGCTTAATTACTAAAAAGTGCATATATTCGTAACATTTGAACAATTTAGTACTGTTTCGTGTTTTCCTTAACAATTACATTATCGTCGAAATTAATTCTTGTCCATCTACATCGGTATATCATACTGTGCGTAGTGTGGATTTTAACCCTTTTAGTGTCCACCGAAAAATTAAAATTAAGTGAAAAATGGTGAACCAAATATGCGACACCGAAGAGGAACCTATAAACTAGAGTAAAATATCAATTCTACTATTATTAGAAACGTTTACATTATAGTGCAACAATATAAAAGAGAACAATTACTTTTCGACGATATGTCGTTGTTCGGCATTGAAAGGGTTAAATTTCGCTGGCAGTGTCTCCACGGAGTGACTACATTCGACAATATAACCCTATGCATTTAATGCTAGAATTACCGGACGAATTAAAATGATTAAAAAGATGTTGCAGAATGTTTCTTTCGCAGTTATTGAAATTAATAAAAATGTTCCCACAAAAACAATTGTTCATGAAAATTGAGTAGATGTCTATGTGCCAATGTAAATTAGTCTAGTTTATTCTCGATAGTTAAATGTTAAATGGTGTCCCTAGGCGTCAATAAAAAATGTCCATACATTTATTTAACACGCTGAATTTTCCGTTCAGGCCGCTTGCAGTTCTAATTGAGAAGCGAAGAATTTTTTAAAAATTCATCGTAGAGTCAAATATAGATATCTTCATATCATGCATACTGCATTTCTTATAGCGTGGGACGTTCACGCAACACAAGGTACAGCGATCATTTGAGCCGTTTATTTTGAAAGTGGAATAAGTCCATTTATACTTAAATTGAGATATTTAAAGGTTTGTGTTTCAATGCAATTAAAAATATACGTACAGAATACTAATGAGTCATACTGCTTAAGTGTATCTAAAGGTGTTAAATTCATAGTTCCTATTAAAATAATGACAATTATTAAGTGAATAATACACGTTTTCTTACCAAGAATTTAAGTATAAATGGACTTAAGCTACTCTCAAAATAAACGGCTCAATTATTGAACTAACTCTGAAAACTTATGTGTCCAGAATTATCGTATTTACTCGGAATATAAGTAACTTTAAATACTTTATTGATAGATAACTTGAAGTTGTACATGTAACCACGGGCAACCGGAAATAATTGACAAATGGCCACTTTCAAAATAAAGGGCTCATTTATTCTCGATTGCCCTTTGTTGAAAAGGCAGAGATTTTATTACTTATTTAATCGCAAAAGTGTGGATCGTATATGCTCCACACGACCTGAATGGAAAGTCTTAGATACTAGAACTACCGAACCAATCAAAATGACTGGTTCCTGATTTTTTCGTTCACAATTACTGAAGTTACAAAAACATTTTCACCAGAAAGTTTCCAATGAATTCCTTCATTGAAGCAGACATTCTGAATCGATGCAATTTTGTCATTATTGCAAAGCCATATACGTCGGTCGGATTTATTACTCGATAGTTCTAGTGTTAACACTTTACCGACTGCACGCATATTATCAGGACTTTCAATAGTTGCACTGTAACAAAATGAAGCCTAACAAACTGCTTTTACATCGTAATTTGTAACCAAATTATTAGATAACGTTAATGAGGAGGTCATGTTGATTTACAATAAAAATTGCTGTCAGCGTAGAGAGATCCATTGAAAAGTTTTCAATCATAGACAATGGACCTTGCAAAATTCAGAAATATTCGCCGATTGGTAAAGTGTTAATTATTCAATCTTGGTACAACAAACTGCTGCTGAATTTTCAAAATGCAATTGTATATCCTTTTCACTATTTAGCAAAATTTTGAGTACAGTACTGTGTCCCTTATAAGACAAATGCAATAGAAACCTCTGTTTTCTCAATTAAACTAGTAAATTAATTTTCGTATAATTTGCTTTTAAATATATGTAATATACTTAAATTTATATAAATCTCTTAAAATTTATATAAGTATATTATTAATTATTTATTAAATTTATATTATATAAGTTTAATGTCTTTGTGTTAAAATTAAAAGCCAATGTAAGCCAATAAATTTTCTGAAATACTCGCCGATCGGTAAAGTATTAAAAAACGGTCTGTCAAGGAACGTGTTAAAACAGTTTATATATCATTAAATTCGTCTGCGTTCTATAAATTGCTAAACAATCAATTGTATCAGAACCCAAGTTCAATTTCAGGTGCAGAATATAGAAAAAGATTGTACGATTGAAAACGTTCTAGGTTCAAAGACACGTCTCGATGATGGAATTGAAATTGCCTCGAGTGCAAAGGGTTAACATATCCTTGACTATGATTTCCATCGAAACGCGTACAAATGATTTCCGATTCCCGATCGATCGATCACGGATTGATTTACCGTGCCGCGATTTGAAACGTCGGCGATTGGAGTTATTTCAAACGGGACGCGGTTTTTTCCTAAGTCTGGCGAATTTCTGAAGGCAACACCTGGAGGCGATCGGCCGCGTTACGAAACTGCCCTCCGGTTTTGTCAGTCCAGAAACTAGCCAGTGACGGTGTGTCCGATCGATGGTGTTGCTAATGACGACCGTCTAACGACGACAACGCATATAACCCGTGGCCGATGCCCGAGGTGCAGAATTTATTCAGGAAATACCGGGGCGCGATCGGTTGCGTCATAGTCCTGACCGACGACCGCTTTTTACAGCCGCTTAAGGGAATCGCATTCGACTCCAACCGGCATGAAACTGCCCCGTTGAAGTCGAGCAAAAGTTTATAAAACCGAGGGCTACGCACGACGCGCTTCTAGTTTCGCCCGGGACTGTAGATCCGTCGTTTATCCGGGACCCATCAGTTCAGCTACCTTTACGAATCATGTTCAGGCTACTGGTAAGCAAAACCGAGAGGGAGAATCGACCCCGGCGAATAACTATCATTAAACCTACCACGGCGGGTCGCATACCACTTTTCAGGTTTTTTGTCTCGCAATTATCAAAGTTGTAAAATTGCCTCCGTAGGAATCGGTTCGATAGATTCCTTCATTAAATTATTATTGCTGCAACAAAAATCTGGCAATCTCTAAACAAATAAATTCTTGCAATTTTTACGCGATGATACAGTATATTTACGAACCATAGAAGTTGTATTAGAATCTCAACCCAAGTCAAACAACCCTTTTCGAGTTTTTTTGTCTCGCAAATATTGAAATTGTACAATTGCTTTTGTAGGAATCGGTTCGAAAGATTCCTTTATTAAATAATTAACATTATAATAAAAATCAGGCAATCTCTAAATAAATAAAATCTTGTAATTTTTACGCGATGATACAGTATGTTTACGAACCACAGAAGTTGTATTAGAATCTCAACCCGGGTAAAACAACCCTTTTCAGTATTTTTGTCTCGCAATTATTGAAGTTGTAAATTCTCCTTCGTTGGAGTCGGTTCGATAAATCTCTTTGTTAAATTATTATTAGTACAACAAAAATCAGGCAATCGCTAAATAATTATAATCTTGTAACTTTTATGCAATGATACAGTGAGTTTACGAACCTTAAAAGTTGTATTAGAATCTCAACCCTCTGCACTTGAAGCAATTTAACCCTCTATGGACCCATGTAACTTTCAGGTCACATTTTAATTTATCGACATTTTACCAAATAATTATAGCTCTTTTCAAGAGATGGCGTATAAACCATGGTACAATTTGTTAATTAATGAATATATTGCAATAAAATTGTTTAAACGGAAAAATTTTTTTTTTATTTGCATATATTGGTCTATAATTTTTTTATTTTTCGTTCCTCCAATTTTTTTTTTTATTAAAAACAAAAATTCGGCCCATAGAGGGTTAATCCCACATTTCAGACATTTGTTTCAACCTAAAACATTTTTATTTTATGTAACCATTTTTACATGATGCACGCAGATAATAGTCTGGTTTCTTCGCGCAACAGTTGAATGTTTAGTAATTTATAGAATACAAAGGGATTTAATAGCGTTACAACCGTTTTGAAGAATGTTATGGCAACTTTTACTGGTGCCCTCGTAGTTACCATTTGACTGCAAAGAATTCAAAATAATGGAAACTATATCAGTATTTAACACTAGTCTACCGAATCAGTCAAAATGACTGGCTCCTAATTTGTTGTTTCACAATGATTGAGATTATAGAAATATTTTCATTAGAAAGTTTCGAATGAGTTTATTCATTGAAGTAGACATTCCGATGAAAATTGCATGAAGTTTTAATAAATGCAATATTGTTGTTATTACAAAGCTATATGCACAAGTAGCATTTATTACTCGGTAGTTGTAGTGTTAATTTCCTAGTTCTTAATTCTAGTTTCTTTAATTATCATGAATTCACTACTCAAGGTAATTCAAAGACCAGCACATTCACATGTTCAAAATGTATTTTTTATTTGAGATTAACGGTTAAAAATTTCCTAATGCAATATTCGAAAGTACCAGTGATTTCACTCATAAGTGAACAATGTTTTTATGTCAATACACTGAAAGAAATTCTTCTGATATTATCATGTAACACCAAAACTGCCATAGCGGGTCCACCGACTGTATTCAGACTTTTATTCCTCAAATATCGAAGTTATAAATTTGTTTACTCAATTGTTTTTACTGTAATAAAAGTTACAGAAAATCCAAATAAATTAAATCTTGTCATTTTTATAACACAATATAGACAAACAAATTGTTATGCTCGGTATGTTTAGCGTTATTGTTCGTTATCATCAACGATCAAACATCCACACTGAGGCAACAACGAGCAACTTTTTTTTGATGTTGCATGTATTTAAAAAAGTCGCCGTTTTCGCAGAATAACAGAAACAAGAGGCTCGATGTTGCTTTAATCTCCATGTAGTTTTATCGTCGCGGTTCTCAGCGGCCGAGACAACGCTAAAAAGTCAAATTTTTTAAGCGTAAAATCTGAAAATATTCAGATATATTGATATGAAATATTATATATATTGTAGGGATAATTCATCCGTTAATCGTTTTGAATACGCGCGCTAATCGAACACGACCACTAATTGTTTTCATTCAACCGATAATCGTTTTTCTCTCGTCTGTCTCGAGGAGAGAAAGATCGCAATTGACGACGAGACGTGCTCGAAAATACATAAAATCATTATTTTTATTAATCAAAAACCTACACAATGTAGTTTCTAGTCGTGGTTTTTATTAAATATACCAATTGATTGTTAAATCCTACGAGTAAAATCGAATGGTTAGGTCTACATGTTTTCTGAAACGCGTGCTTGAATATTTACTCAATTAATTTGCTAAAGATAAATTTGTGTACAAGTTATGTTTAGTGTTTCGAGACTTGTCTAACCCACCAAATTTTTCTGAAATACTGTGTGAAATGTTTATCAATTTTGATTCGGGTTATTGAAAGAGTATCACGAAGTATCTCTTTGATATTTTCCATACTACCTCTTAACACATCAAACTTTAGACAGCAATCGGTATTACTTGCTTGAACTTGTTCGAATCGGAAAAAGTAGCGGAAAATTACGGATTCACTTTCGAAAGCGTACGCAACGGTAGGCGAGTGTTTATATCTTCCCGCTGCAAAAAGATACTTCTCCGTTCTCTTGACAATACTCTTGAATACATTATATTTTTGAAATAGCAACTAATTATATTCGCCTATCTTTGTCTGAATCAGAGAAATAATAATTTGAGCAGTATCTTGAATAATGTTATAGCAACGTTATTGAATTCCTGATACATTATACAGACGTTTTACCCACATACAACAATTTAACAAAACAAAAGTTTAATTCAAAAGTTGCAGGATACGGGGTGTACAATAGATATCACTAAGAAATTTTAAAAACATTTCGTTTTCATGGCGAAATCAAGGTCACTTTGGGTTCTACAAATAAGAATATATATATTTTGTTACTACAGTGGCTTAAAGTAAAACTCGGACACTGACATTTTTAGGCCTTATGAAGCGATTGGTAGGGTAAGAAAAGAATATAAATAAAAAATAAAGCTATTTTTAGTACGCTATATTCAAGGTTATATAAATTCACTAAAAACAAAAACAAAATTTATTTACATAAGAATTTGACCCCAAAATAAAACTCGGACAGTAGACAATTTTCTTGTAGATATGTAAATATGTTTTATGCTATTTTTATTTGATATTCATATTTTGTTGGTAGTCTTTTATTTCCTCTTGCAGCTTTTAATCGATTCGGCATATACCGTACTAGTTTTTCGCAATACGAAAGATTAATATTTGCCCATTCCTCTTTTAATGCTTTCTTTAAATCTTTACCATTAGAAATAATGTGGCTTTTCAATTTTTCTTCTAAGTACGCCCATAGATGTTCGATTACATTTAAATCAGATGATTGAACGGGAGTTTCGATTACATGCTGGCAATTATAAAGTAACCATAGACGAACATTATGAGCCGGATACTTTGGATCATTATCCTGGGAGAAACTGTAAGAATCGGCAATACCTAACTTTTCCACACTATCCCTTAAATTGTTCTTCAAAATCTGTAGATATTTTGTCCGATCCATGATCCCGTCAATAATGTGGAGATTTCCTGGTCCAGCAGTTGACATGCATCCCCACACCATTATTGAACCTTCCCCATGTTTAACAGTAGGTCGTAAATTCTTTTCCTTGTACTCCTCATTAGGTTTTCTCCAAACATAAGTTTATCCATCGGATCGAAAAATATTAAATTTACTCTCGCCTGTATATAAAACTGTCCTCCAAAATGAAAAATCTTTATTTTTGTACAATTTCGCAAATTGCAATCTTTTTGAACGATTTCTTTTACTCATAAATGGTTTCTTCCTAGCAACTCTTCTTTTAAAATTATTTTTTCTTAATATAATCCTCATTGCTTCTGAATTAGCTTCTTTTCCTAAATGTATTTTAGCTTCGGTAGCTAACTTCTGGACACTTAATTATGGATTTTTTTTAATTTGTCGTACGATCCAACGCTCCTCGGATTTTGTGAAAATCTCCCGTTTACTTAGTTTTGGTTTATTTTCCACAATATTTATGGATCTAAAGCGTTTTATAATATCAAGAACTGTAGAGTGATTGCATTTCACTATTGATGCAATATTTCGTACAGACAAACCGTCTCTAAATTGACTTATAACAAGTTCCCAGATTTCTAATGACGTTTGTTCACATTGTCTAGCCATTTTGAGAAATTAAAACAAAATTTCACAGAAACTAACGACTTACTTCAACTAAAATCTACATAAAATGAAAATATGAAGAAATGAAGGATGATTCCCCGCGTTTCATTTGTTTTTCCCACAGGATTACCAACTGTCCGAGTTTCAGTTTGAGGCTAGTTTTCATGACTTTGAACATTTCCATTTTGTTTTGAATTATCGTGAATAATTTTTGTCTTTGCTTAATAAATTTTATTTGACCTTCAGTGTAAATTATTGAAAATAATTCTGTTTTTCATTTAATTTGTTTTCTTATACTAATAACAACCTGAAAAAGTGAAAATATATGGGTGTCCGAGTTTTACTTTGACCCACTGTATATTATAGAGAACGTTGAGACGAATTCAAACCACAAATTATATAATACTTTTACTAACATATTACTCGATTTAAGTTGGTGGAAATGTAAAATATTATAGAAACCCAAACCCTGTAACTATTGTTCTAAACGTTTTTTTATCAAGTGGCTGTAACATCCTGTATAAACGGGGTGATCCAAAAGTCGGTCAGTGAGCGATCGAACAATATAGATCTTATGCACCGTAAGATTTTCGCAACTTGCAGATCCCATGCCTGATATGGTTGTCCAGCGTGCGTTCGGAGATGTCGATGCACATGCCGGACGGCATGATGGAGGATCATGCGGCCATGACGGACGCCATGATGTTGAAGCCAAAACGGGAATCCTACCATAACCCGTGCCCACCGGTGTACTCTCATCCGATCTCGTATTCACCACCACCGCAGATTTACGTGAAACCGGTGGTGCACCCGGCTCCGATGCCGGTCTACCATCAGCCGATTCAAGTGGTCCAGAAGCCTATGATCACATACGTGAAACCAGCCCCGCCTCCTGTGGTGGTGAAACCCATAGTTCAGCCGAAGGTGGTGCTGCCGGTCTACCAAAAACCGATGATTTCGTACGCGCCGGTTTATCAGAAGCCCGTCTACTACGCGCCCATGGTGCAGAAGGTGATGTACGAGCCGCCGAAAGTTCTGCTGAAGAAGTACGAGGTCCCTGTCACCCAGGTGATTCAGAAGCCCCAGATCAGTTACCCGGTTCAGTATCATCAACCGAAAGTGGTCCATGTGCCGCCTCCGCAGATCAACTACGTGAAAGTCCCGCAACCAATCGTTCATCCGCAACCTGTGTACCAATCGGCGATAAAACCATGGTGCCCGTAGAGTCCGTGGATCGGACATATCACGATACGAGCACAGAGATCCAGGCGATCGATCGTCGAGCTTCGAACGATTTGGAAAAGCGGCACCGTACCGTGGTTCTTCCGTGAAACTTCTCTCGTCGGAATCAACCATGTCGTCTTCAACAGCCATAATGAACCGTAGTCATGCGTTTTTTAGCGAGGCACTCGTTTCGCAGATTTCGTACAATAAAAGAAGAAACAAAACGAATGCAAGTGTCTTGTTGAATTCTCACATTGTCCTCCCGTTCGTTTCAAATACATTTTCTTGTTCTACGAGGTTGTCATCGACAGCATTGCCGAAGACGTTATTTAAACATCGCTTCCTTCGTGATAATGATTCCAATTATGGAAAGCCACGTTTGTCTAAGCGTCAGTCAGGTTACGAAAATTTAATTTCTTTTTTAAACTTGCAGCGTTCGATGCTTTTGAGATATTTATCTTGTTTCAACCTAGCTCGAATAGTTTGTAAGGTATTAATTACGTTTATTAACACGTTAAACTATCCCTGGGGACTGACGGTATCAAGTTCATGAATTAATGTGTTATATATCATTTATATAATATTAAGAAATATTCACACTATTTTAATAGATTTGATTGAAATAGAAAATCGCAAAAGAGCAAGCTTTTTACTTATGCGCAATTGTATTCTTTCCATTTAAAGTTAAATCAAATGTGACGTCAGAGCTAGGCAAAGTAGCTCCGCATTCAACGTGTTAATAATGTTCTGTCATCACTGGATCGTTTTGTTATTTTCTAGGAATTTTTTCAAGTCAGTAGCATTGGTAGTCTGGTTGTGGTAAATAGCTGACGGAAATCTAAATAAGGCTAATTTTTCAATGGTTAACCCGATGCAGGGGCTTAAGAACTTTTTAAAAACTTTTGGGTCGCCGATTTTTCTGTAACTCCGCTCATAGCTTCATGGATGTATGGTCAGTGTATCTTTCAATTTTCAGGTCGATAGCGATCGAATAGTGGTCTTGGTATGACATTGAATTTTCCTGGTGCTAAAAATCGAAATAGTGACCAAAATGATCTTAATATAATGATTTTTTTATGCCGGCCCCTGAAATGCTAGCCTTTTCTAGCTTTGCGGGTACCTTGAGGGATGTTGGGAGCAACTTCAGGAATTTTTTCAAGTCTATAGTGCTGATAGTCTGACCACGGCAGTTAGC
>CM052097.1:5816464-5827149 GCA_028453745.1 Agapostemon virescens
GCTCCAAAACTGCCAGAAAAATGTTAGATCGCTAAGTTTTCTGTAACTCTGCGCATAGCTTTCAGGATGCGTGGCCAGTGTGACTGTCAACTTTCCGGTCGATAGCGATCGAATTTTGGTCGTGGCACGACACTGAATTTTCGCGGTGCCGAAATTCGAAAAAGTGGTCAAAATAGGCTTGATATCGATATTTTATAACTGTCATACTGTACGCTATTAGATTTATATTTCATTTAATTTGGAAAATGGTGCACAGTTTTCTAAAAACGTCGAAATTTGAATGAAAGTGAGTTTTCGAAATTATGTTTTTCTTTAATTCATAGAATCCTTTCTCCAACGAATAACTTATTTAATGATACATACATTATGCAAGTTGTAATAATAATTATATAACATTTGCAACGAACAATTTTAATTGATTAGAATATTTGTGAAAGCAGAAAAAAGCCTCGCTGAAATTCAGAAAAGTGAATGGTAATGCCATCCGACGTCGATTAGCATAATCGCCGAAGGAGAAAGAATAAACTTAGTATCGCTACAGACAAGGTAAAGAAGTAGATCGATCAGCCAGTATATTTTTCACATGCTCGTGAGACTTAAGCGCCCAATTACCATTTTTGTATCTTTAAATTTATTAATCAGAATTGAGTACTTTGTATACCTTATTTCATAAATGTTTGCTAGAAAAGGCTAACTAAAACATTCATGCTTTAAGATGTTCCTCTCTATCATTTGTAGTAAGGTGATCAAGAGAGCGTTTGTCGATACAATTGACAAAACGAATTGTAACAAATAATAACGTGGAAGAAGCTTTTATCCCTTGACGAATAAGTCTCGTCCACACAGTACAAGTATAATAAGTATGAGTATAACAAAAACATATATTGAAACATTGGTCTACTTCTATTTCTCGATTATGTTAGTATTACAGGGAAGAAGTATGAGTAGAATTACAGGTGAACTACAGAAATTATCCAATCACTATATGAGGTTTTGTATCATGCAATTTGAACTACCGACGTTGTTGAAAATAAGTGATTTTGTAGCTCAGTATACAAGTCAGAAAGAGGAGCATCATAAATGCAAATAACTGAACCAGTGTTTGTTCAAATTAATTATCACTGTTCAAATTAGCAATACTTAAGTAAGCATTTAATTTTAATCCCTAGCACTAGTCTTAGACTAATTCGTTATGATTTCTACTGCAAATTGATAAAATTAATATCAATTGATTTACGGTCCCGATTTTCACTGAAAGGAAATCTTTGCAAAGCTCAAAAAGCACAAATAATAATTAAATACATATGATTAAGGAACATGAGAAGATTGGAACGTTAATCGGCACAACTCTGTGTATTTTTTCACCTTCCATTAGATAGCATGATTGCGGCAAGTCAACGCCAGGAAGGGAATAGTAGGGAATTAATTATGGGTCGTCCTTTTGTGGCAAGCTTTCCAACCGATGCCCGATTATTTCAAGGAATCGTCGTTTCGCCATGTGTCCGCAACGCATGGGAATTGCACAAGGCGTGGCTGGCGGGACGAAACGCTTCGCGATTTTAAAACCACCGATTTTCTTCTCTCTATGACAATCAACGAGCATAAACATCTAGTCAGATTTTTACATAGACTTTCGACATGCTTCGCAATGCGTATAAAACGTATGCACGCGGGTCGATCTCGTTCAGTTAACGTCGAAGAGGATATCCTGCACACCTTCATCGTTCGCTATGAAATACCTTGTGAGTATCCCTCGTTGTATTATTCAATACATTATATATTTATGTAGTATTTCGTTTTAATCAATCTGAATTTGCCTTTCGATCCATCCAAAACACTTTTGACGTTGAAACTAACTAACGTAATACGTACAGCAAACTGATATGCTTGTTATGACGAATCTTTCGCAGATTTTATTAGGGGTAGCCATAAGTAATCAATTATTTTGAAATCTGAAACAAACTTTGTAGTATAATCAAGTTCTTATTTATAATCTATTCGATAATCTCCATCATTATCAAGAACAGTTTGTCATCTTCGACTCGAGGTCCCCCCATTAGAGAATGTTCCATGCGTTTAATTAGCGTTTTATCACTAATCAGTTTCTATATAGAATTAAAGTAATATTATGCAGTTGAACGTTTGACAATTCGATGTTGAACTATGAAAACTCAGTTTGCTTGAGTTTCGTGATAATCGAAGGAATGTATATGTATCTAATTTATAAAGAAATAGACAGACATCTTCGAGATCGAATCTTTAGTTGGGGATAATATTGAACAATATTATTGTACCTTCGTTCTTCATATACTTAATAACTACAACATAACATAAAATAAAATATTTATATAATAAATTTATACTAAATATAAATAAAGAAATAAATACTAAAATTAATTTCATTTTATTAAATTAAAATGAAATAAAATACTGTCAAAAGTTCTACCATTACTGACTCATCAGAGAGACTAGTCCATTCAATGGAACTGCATTAACCTCTTAGGTATGGCATTGGAACGAAGATTTTGATAACCAAATTACAATTTTTCTTGAAAATATAATACAAATACTTTAATTTTAACAATTTTTGGAATGAAGTTTTTGATAACTAAATTACAAATTTTCTTAAAAACATAATGCATATACTTTGACTTTAGTCATTCATTTTAATAATGAATAGTACAATTGAGTGTGCTCAAGCCACTATAGTGACGCATCGTATTGGGTTGTTCAGAAAGTAATTTCGTTTTTTCGCGACAGGGGATTTAATTGTATTTTTTTGCATCCAACTTCACACTTAAGCCGCATAATCATTATATGTTTTGAAAGTTGATATAGCAAGGCTTGTGTGGGAAAAAGTCCAATTGATTCTACGCAGTAGTTTCTGGTTGGTGCCCTTTTAAATATGGAGAGCAATAAGCAGCATTTTCGTCATATTTTACTTTTTTACTATAGAAAAGGTAAAACTGCTGTTCAGGCCAGAAAGAAATTAACCGATGTGTATGGAGAAGATGTGTCGATAGTACAGTTATAGAAACTGATAAAGACGCGATAAAGGCAGTAGTTGATGTAAAACGACGAATAACAACACGTGAGATCGGTGAGAGGTTAAATTTATCAAATTCAACCGTTTATGACCACTTGAAAGGCCTGGGTTTAACCTCGAAGCTCGATATATGGGTACCACATGTTCTCACGGAGAGAAATTTGTGTCGTCGCGTTGACGTCTGTGATTCGCTTCTCAAACGTCTCGAAAATGATCCATTTTTGAAGCGCATCATTACTGGGGACGGAAAATGGGTTGTATATAACAATGTCAAACGCAAGAGATCATGGAGCAAAACAGATGAACCGCCTCAAAGCATTTCCAAAGCTAATATCCATCAAAAAAAGGTGATGCTGTCTGTTTGGTGGGATTTTAAAGGAATTGTTTTTTTGAGCTTTTACCAGATAACACAACAATTAATTCGAAAGTCTACTGTGATCAGCTGGACAAACTGAACGATGCACTTTAACAGAAAAGGCTAGAATTAATCAACAGAAAAGGTGTAGTGTTCCACCAAGATAATGCGAGACCTCATACAAGTTTGGTCATTCGCGAAAAGCTTTTACAGCTTGAATGGGATACAATGTCACACCCACCATATTCTCCAGATCTGGCACCTTCGGATTATTATTTGTTCCAGTCACTGCCAAATTTTTTAGATGGTAAAACCTTCACTTCAAATGAGGATGTCAAAAACCACCTCGATCAGGTTTTTTCCAGCAAAGACCAAAAATTTTATGAGCGTGGAATCATGCTACTACCAGAAAGATGGCAAAAGGTATTGGACCAGAATGGCCAATATATAATTTAATAAAATATTTGTTCATTATACGACAATTGTCTTTCATTTTCACAAAAAAAGAAAACGAAATTACTCTCCGAACAACCCAATAATATAAGATGACATCCTCGAAAGTCACTATAATGGCGCATCGTGCGCAAGAGGTTAATGTAATACGAAATATTGTTCTTCTGCATTTCAGTTTTTCTGTTTTGCGATTGTCACCGCTTGCAAAGCGGCAAGACTACCCAGAATAACAGACCAGGGCTATTTCCAAAATTTCCAAGGTGCTTTCCCAAACAATGATGCCTCTGGCTACCACAATGTCCAAGGGGGTGGCGCAGGAGCTGGGTTTTTCGGAGACTACAGAGGTCAGGAAGGAAACGTGGGTCTGGGAAGCGAGTTTTATCCGAATCCAGCTTCCTTCGGCAGCAGACAGGACCTGAGTCACTTCGCAGGAGGTAATTATCAATAAAACCATTAAAAATACAAACGTTACAATCCGCATCTTCGATTTTCAGTTCCCTTCGGTGACGGCGGTGCAAACTTCAGACCTCAAAATTACGGACATCTGAGCAACGATTATAACTTCCCGGCACAGAGATTCTATTAACATTACATGAGTATTAATTCATCACGTACGCCACGGGCTGTCGATGATTAACAACATCCTCGGCGTTGTTGAATCGCTTAAGCTGTACAAATACACCGCAGAAAATAAATGATCGATCGGAGACACGACAGAGTGGTAGTGAGCTAGAGATCTCTTTATTTTTCCATATTATTTTATATTGAATATATATATATATACACACACATGTATATATATATTTATGTATTTTATATATATGTAACATAGGGTAATATAATCATTTATGTAAATAACATTATTAGAATGAAAACAACGACGCGATAATCATTATGCTAGGCTCTCTTTCGGTTTTCTTCTCTTCGCTCATAGTTTATGTACAATGCTGTTCAGCCAAATTCTCTTATTTTGGACCATTCGCGCGACAGTACGCACTGGAGGCAGGAGGAAGAAAGTATTCTCGAAATGAGTACCTGCTCGATCGTGACTGAAGATCGCGGAGATTGTTTAATACTTCTTCTTCTTCTTTTTTTGTTTTGTCGGTCCTGATCTCCGCGCGGTCGTTCTCGAACAAGAAAGCGTTCTCCTTCTGTGTTATGTTGCGCGAAAGTCACGGGCGATGACAGCGAAGGAATAATATCGTCGCGACGACGAAAAACCCCGACGAATTCCCCTCAGCGTTAGGCAATGGAAACGCAACACACGCGCTCGCACAGTCGATCCGGCACATTCACATCGTACGATAGAATTCGATAATAGCGTTAACAATCGAAAAATATTGGAATCGTCGAGTCGGATGGCACGCTAGCTCCACGCGACCCGGTTTCATTGTGTACACGGCGTGATCGGTTCAAACCTACACGCGCAATTATTCTTCAATCTGCCCGGAATCCGGCGGCGTTGTTCTCTGCCTGTCGACAGAGTAATGATTCGAGGAATGATTGTAAGTATATATGGGTTGCCTAAAAAATATGGGTCCGGGATTTAGCAGCGAACGCAGATCTGAGCAAAACGGCGATAGACTGCGGATTCTATGCGTCCATGACGGCAAAGGGCAAGCGAAACATTAATCTGTTAGACAATTGAGAGAACTTGACGCTAAAACTACCGCAGCTGGTCAAATCATTCTTTTCAAACTTGTAGTTTACAATTATTGAAGTTGTAACATTGCCTTCGTAATCGAAGGCACCCGAAGTAGAAATTAATTAAGTCTTGTCATTTTTATAATATTTTATAATATACACCAGCAAATTCTACTGCCTTCGTAAGAATCGATTTAACAGATTTCTGTATTCAATTCTTATTATTATTATAATAAAAATCGCGCAAAATCCAAATCAATTAAATCTTGTCAGTTTTACAAGACAATCTACATTAGCCAATTTTACTGCCTTCGTAGGAATCAATTTAATAGATTTCTTTACTCAATTATTATCATTATTGTAATAAAACTCGCACAAGATCCAAATCAATTAAATCTTGTCTTTTTCATAAAACAATATACTCTAACCAATTTTACTACCTTCGTAGAAATCGATTCAATATATTTCTTTATTCCATTATTACTACTGTAATAAGAAGCGCGCAAAATTGAAAAGAATTGCATTTTGTCATTTGTACAAGACAATGTACAGGGTGAGTCACTAAACGTTTGCACCTCAAATATCTTTGTTCTTTCTAATGATCCATAAAATATGGTAAGGACAAAGTTAAATGGTACAATGGGGCTGACACGATGCTATAAAATTTTTGTTTTTATGTCATTTTTTTTAGAGATATCAAGGTCACCTAGAATTTTTTAAATGGAACCACCATTTTTTAAACACCTACAATGATAGTCCCTTTCATTAGGAATTCAGTGACTATATTATTCCAAGGTCATTCAAGGTCAAGGACAGAAAAAACATATAAGATTTAGAATATGAAAGCAGAATACGTTTATCACGATTGAGACTTGTAGTAAATAGTAATCATACTATGGTCGTAGTTAAAGTAAACATATTAAGGTCCTTCAATGTTACTGTTATTCAGCATTCTTATTTACTATCAGTATGTTTCCAAACGCGATTCCGCTGTCTTATTCAATGACTGAAAAGTGTGATATGATCACGATTTACTGTGAATGTAGACAAAATGCAGTGCAGGCTCGATTACTTTATGAAGAAGGATATCCCGAGCGAAACATTCCTTCTAGACAGACTTTCATTAATACGTACAGGTTATTTCGACGTACTGGAAATGTACATGCAAGATAGTACAAACGGAAGAATCCCACGACCAATGAAGACAATGAAATTAATATTTTAGCAGCTATAGCTGTCAATCCTCACACGAGTAGGAGAAAAATTTCCCGGGAAGCAGGCATAAGTCAAAGTAGCGTAATACGAATTCTGACCGGACATAAATTTCATCCGATCCACATATTGCTCCATCAAGAATTGTATGGGAATGATTTTCAAAATAGAATTAACTTTTGTCAATGGGGATTGCTTCAAAATCAGTCAAACAAACGAATACCACCTCGGATGTACGTATCAGAGTTCATGGTTTCTTCAGAGCTCGTTTACATCAATGTATCGACGTAGACGGCCATCATTTCGAACATTTGTAAAATACAGGTATTCTGCTTCCATATTTTAGTTTTATACGTTTTTTCTGTCCTTGACCTTGAATGACCTTAGAATAATATAGGCACTGAATTCCTAATGAAAGGGACTATCATTATAGGTGTTTAAAAAATGGTGGTTCCATTTAAAAAAGTCAAGGTGACCTTGATATCTCTAAAAAAATGACATAAAAACAAAATTTTTTTATAGCATCGTGTCAGCCCCATTGTACCATTCAACTTTATCCTTACCATACTTTACGTATCTTTAGAAACAACAAAGATATTTGAGGTGTAAACGTTTGGTGACTCACCCTGTATATTAGTCAATTTTGTTACCTTCAAAGAAATCGATTCAATACATTTCTTTATTTAACTATCATTATTGTAATAAAACTTGCACAAAATCCATATCAATTAAATCTTAACAGTTTTACAAGACAATCTACATTAGCCAATTTTACTGCCTTCGTAGTAATCAATTTAATAGATTTCTGTAATCAACTATTATTATTGTAATAAAACTCGCGCAAAATCCATATCAATTGAATCTTGTCTTTTTCATAAAACAATATACTCTAGCCAATTTTACTACCTTCGTAGAAGTCGATTCAATAAATTTCTTTATTCCGTTAATACTACTGTAATAGAAAGCGCGCAAAATTGAAAAAAATTACATTTTGTCATTTGTACAAGACAATATATATTAGCCAATTTTGTTACCTTCAAAGAAATCGATTCAATACATTTCTTTATTTAATTATTGTTATCGTAATAAGAATCGCGCAAAATTCAAATCAATTAAATCTTGTTGTTTTTACAAGGCAATATACACTAGGCAATCGTAATGCTCGGTAGGTTTAGCGTCAAAGATACCTATACAGTAGCCTCTCGCTGGTTGCACGAAAAAGGACTACAAGTGTGCTCTAAAATCAAAGTTGTGCAATAAAAGAGGCTAGCCAGCGTAGTGATTCGTAATGTTGGTCTTATTTTATTTATACGTAGCCACCAGAATGCGCATCACTGGTTTCAAAACTTTGAACGCCTCGTGATGAAAATCGCCAGTATGCAAGAAACGAAGATTTCATAGAATAAACGAGATTGCAACTAGCCAGATTCTACCGTATACTTTCCTTAACCCCTTGCCGTACGATTTATTTTATGGTAACAGTGACTACACGTTCTTCGTCCTCCTAAGAACGACGCAAAGAAAAGGAAATTTTGTAACTATAGCGGACGTAGCTATTCTCCAATTACTGTATACGAGCAATAATTAGACAAAATTTTATTTCGATTTATAGAAAATGAAGGACATACATATTCAGAAGATTCTATTCGAAATCTTCATCACGAGTCTAACTCGTTGTTGTAGGGCAAGGGGTTAATTGACTAAAATTCTTACCTCTCGGATAACAGGACTTGGGTCCGCATTACACCGAGTTACAAACGTTCTCTCAAAATTATAGTCTCTTAAAAGCCTGTTCAAAAAACATTAGTTATTCGCGATTAGATTAAACAAAAAATTCGTTGATCTTATAGAAGTAGATTTAAAAATACGTAAACAAATAGGAATCCGCAAGGATTTAAATAGACGCTGCCGTGACTCGCTGAATCGTCGAAACTTATCGCTTTTCGAGGGATGAAAGAAGAAACGCATCTCTATCTAACCCCTGTTGTTCAGAATTGATAAAGATAAATTTTTATTTTACATAAAGATCCGCAGTCTGGTTACAAAGAATGGAATGAGACGCTATTCCGGAAGCTGTTATCTTTGCGAAAGCATGTGCGTACGATGTTACGATTAATGAATCTCGTGGACATTGATTTTGTTAGTACAGGTTTACAGACATTTAGAGTAACTCGATCGTAGCTACTTCTTCTTACCTCATTCGACAAAATAAAACTACCTTTTTTCTCTCTCTCTCAGTCGAACCTAAAGTTTACACGGCGAAGTCACACTTAACAATAATAGTAACGATAAACGTTTAACGGATACCTTCTCCTCGGAACTGCATTCTCTACCGAATCTTAGGCCAGTGTCCCTATTTCTAGAGACACCGTGTTCGTTTCAACCGAGCACACCGTACGTATAATAAATATATACTTATCATTAATATAAGAACTTGACTAGATCACTTTAGTTTTTATTGACTCCCTTATTTAGTCTAGGTACTTGCTCGTGCGACGACGGAGAGTATGGAGAGTTACAAGATGCTTCTTATAAAAAAATATCCAGGAGAATGAACTAGAGTTACGATTAACGCGGAGGTTCTCCGTTCGCTTCCGGTTCTCAGGACGTTGACGTTCTGCCGCGTTGTTTTCTTCTTTTTTCTTTGCACACGGCCACGTCGAAAGGTCCGAGAACGTCGGCCAACGAGGCTTGATCCCAATTCCAATTGTAATTAACGTTTGTATGCAGATACTCTGAACGCAGCACCTCGAGACTTCTCTGCAACCGGTCAGTCACAGAGGAATGCGACGGAACGCGGCGGCCATCACACGTAGAATTCGGTTTTTGGGGCCAGCTCGTACTCCATCTCTTCGTTTTTGTACATATCCATTATCTGGAATTGCAACGTTAGAATTAATTCGTTATATTGCCATCTTTACGCCATTCCGTATACAAATCGGAACGAGAAATGAAATTAATGAAATATTGTTATATTCATATTTATAATTAAAATATTATGAATGCTCGATAGATTTAGGGTTAAGTGTTGTAAGATGTTAATTGTGTCCCTAATTATGAAAGTGGTAAAAGTCGTATATTTCTTGTTTCGAGATATTTAATGAATTGCATTTTATTAATTAAAAAATATTTTTACATTATGCGACATTTTAATTTATAATTTTATTAGTCTTGATTAATGGAAATTTATTATGAATATGAAATTTTGTGTGAATTTCATACGAAAAATGTTGTTTTTAAAGTTTGAACTGACTTAGACTATTTTCAAAATTAACTGGATGTCCTATAAATGACTTAAAGCAATAAAGAACTATGAGTTTTATTTGAAACAATAACTTTAATGAAATAATTCATGAACATTTATTAATTATTTTTAAAACGTAATCCATTTTTATCATTTTGAGTTTTTAAGATTCTTAAAATGTTCCTGAAAAACTGGAGGGATGTATGGTAGTAAACACATAATATCTTTATGGTTTTCTTCCGTTACTAGTCTAGTGGTGGTGTATAATGGAAGTAATTTAATATTTCTGTATATTTTTGGTCTTCCTCTTTTAGGTGAAAGATCTAAAAACGTGGAATTTAGAATCATCTAAAGAAGTTTTATAGAACATTTTGTAAGGTTCATTTTTCAAGAATCGCATCCATTGAATTTGCAGCCAAGAGACAGATTCGACCGCGGTATTTTTTACTCTTCTAGTGATTTCGTTGAAATAAAATCCGGCTGCGACATTCGTTTTATCGAAAATGTATTTCTTCTTCTACACTTTCCTATCAATTCATAATAATCTTTTTATTTGTTCACATTTGAGAGATCTTTAGAAACTTTGTAATGTATACTCACGAATTTTTCGTTAAAAATGTTCTAAATGGTATAGTAGATGCAAAAGTAAAAACACGTTTGAACTGAAATGATTTTATAATATTTATACTTCTTAAACTTTATTTCAAATCTTCAACGCGAGTATGACTCGT
>CM052097.1:5832149-5847089 GCA_028453745.1 Agapostemon virescens
GCTGCATTTTCAAAATGCAATTGTATATCCTTTTCACCATTTAGCAAAATTTTAAGTACAGTAAGACCCCGTTTAACGCTGCTTCGCTTAACACTGTTTCAGTATGACGCGATAGTATTGGGATTCCCCTAAATCGCACACTGTATTAATTCTTGTATATGTATGTGTGCAAATGAAACGGCCATGCACCAACCAAAAGCGGCGCACTATATAACGACGGTGTACACTATGTATGTTTTTCAACGCTCTTTTGTTAGTCTGTCCAGAATAAAGGTTCCAAGTGTATTCCCCGAAGTAGCAGTCATAGTACGAACGCATCTTTCCTGCGTCACAGTTGATTTATTAGCTGTTATCAACGGTACTAGGTGTATAAAGATATAAACATAATATTTTATTTTATTGTGATAAATCAGGCAATTTTTAGTTCTTACGATAGGTGATTGCAAAAAAAAATGAAAGTAAAGCGACAAGAAAAAGCATTTCGCTGGAAACTAACATGCAGATGTTAAGACGGTTAGATGCAGGCCAACGGCAATCTGATATCGGCACTGCATTAAATTTGACGACTTCAATAATACGGACAATTTTAAAAAATAAAGAAAAAATCGTGTCATCAGCAACTACAACCACAACGACTTCTGCAACAAAAATTACCCGTTCTAAAAGCAATGTGATTGAGGAAATGGAAAAACGACTTTCCATTTGGATTGACGATGAAGTTGAACGCAATATGCCATTAAGTCAAGCAATTATAATGGAAAAAGCGAGAACAATTTTTAATTATATTCAGAATGAAAAAGGCGACACCAGTGAAAATATTGTCGCTGGTCGAGGGTGGTTACATCGATTTAAAAATAGAAACAATCTTCATAACATACAGATTACTGGAGAAGCGGCAAGTGGAGATACAAAAGCAGCTGCTGCATTTCCAGCGACATTAAAAGCAATCATTGAACGAGGGAATTATCCTCCTGAATTGGTTTTCAATTTTGATGAAACGGGCTTTTTTGGAAGAGAATGCCAAAACGTACATATTTGTCCCGCGAAGAAAAGCGAGCACCAGGATTTAAAGTTGCAAAAGATCGTTTAACACTTGTACTGAGTGGTAACGCTAATGGAGACTTTAAATTAAAACCACTGCTTATTTATCATTCCAAAACCCCAAGAACAATGAAGGGAATTTCAAAATCAACTTTACCAGTAATTTGGGAGTCCAATAAAAAATCTTGGATCACTATGAAAATTTTCCAAAATTGTCTGTTAAACGCTACTGTGAATTTAAAAACCTAAAACCGAAAGCTTTACTTTTAATTGATAATGCTCCAAGCTATCCAATGCATTTGTCCAACTTAACAACATGCATTCCAGTAGAAGTGGTTTTTCTGCCGCCAAATACAACTTCGTTGATCCAACCAATGGATCAAGGTGTAATATCAAATTTTAAAGTTTATTATCTCCGGCGGACATTTCGACAACCGATTGATAAAACCGATGGAAAAGATAAATAATTTATTAGAGATTTTTGGAAAAACTGCAATATCATGGATGCTGTAGACAACATCAATCTCTCCTGGAATGAGGTGACCGAGAAATGTTTGAAAGGAGTATGGAAGAATGTATGGCCGGAGCTAAGCAAAGATGTTGACACAAGAGAATCCATTGTTGATGTCGACGAAATTGTCAAGCTAGCTGATGAAATAGGGTAGGATAATATAAGTGCGCCGGATATTGAAGGAGTTGCAGGATACTGCAAATTACAACTGGTGAAAGTCTTTTCAACAACGATCTTAAAGAATTCGTAGAACAACAAGTGCACGAAGACGACGAAGTTAGCGTTTCTGAAGATGAGGAGCAAAGGGAACTCTCAATGGATTTTCTAAGAAAAAGTTTAGCCACTATAACAGAAATTATGGATCAATTTGTACAAAATGATTTAAATTTTGATAGAAGTTCAAAGGCAAGACGAAGTGTCATTGATGCTGTATTTTGTTATCGACAACTGCTTTCTGAACGAAACAGGAAAAGACAGACGACTTCTGATGACTTCGTCACAAAAAAGCAAAGAATGTCAAATGAAGAAGAACTTTTTTTTATTATATTTTATATTAGCAATAAATAAGTCTATACTCAATGTATTAAAAAGTATTTAACAACAAATGTTACAAAATATATAAAACAAAAAAAGAACTGATAAATTTTCTTATTCTCTGTTTTTTTTCACTGATCCCCATTACATATTTACATATGTACGTGTTAATTTGCCTTGTTTAACGCTGTTTCGTTTAGCGCTGGAACTTATTAGAACGTATCTCCCGCGTTAAGCGGAGTCTTACTGTACAATACTTTGTCCCTTATTAGACAAATGCAATAGAAACCTCTGTTTTCTCAATTAAACTAGTAAATTAAATGTCGTATAATTTGCTTTTAAATTTATATAATATACTTAAATTTATATAACTCTCTTAAAATTCATATAGATCTCCTTAAATTTTTATAAATCTCCTTAAATTTATATAAGTTTAATGTTCTTTGTGTTAAAATTAAAAGCCAATGTACCAAAGAATTTTCTGCAGAATAAAAACACACAAGAGCAATAAAGCAATTTATTTTCTGATTTACAACGAGTCTAATGACTCTTCCCAGATTTTTTATTTTACAATTACCAACGTTACAAAATTGCCTTCATAGGAATCGATTCAATAGATTTCTTTATTCCATTATTATTATTTTAATAAAAATTGTGCAAAATTCAAATGAATTACATTTTGTCACTTGTATAAGACAGGATACACCAGTCAATTTTAATGCTCGGTAGGCTGAATGTTAATGTTAAAAGTCTTCTAATTTTTTGCTATTTCGTATTACACCTAATCGCTTTTTTCCGACAAATGCATGCAGCTGGTTCATGCATAGTTCACTGACCTCCGTATCCGTCGGGCACGTAAATCTTGATCTCGATGTTACAGAACAGCATAGGCAGCGACATAGGAAAATTCGCTTCCGTCCTCAGAGCTATATGCCGGTAGCCTGACTGTAGACCGTCTAAAGGAACGATTCTCTGACCCAAAAGCTTGCCGTTCGACTCGTCGTAAACTGCGAATCGCAAGGCTGCCAAATCTGGCAGGACAACTTTTCGGAACAGGAAGGGTTCTTCATTGTACACAGGATTCAGGCCGTTCGCTGGTACCACTCTTGTTCGGAACTCTTTGCGGATCGTGTCTGTCGGTAAACCGTACATCTCCACCTCCACGAATGTACCCACCTTCTTGTCTGATAAGAACTGGCCCGCTATTACCTGATTATTAAACAAAAATATACGAATTGTACGATTCTGGTGTCGGATGTCAGAGACCGTCTCAAACATGCCACCCGTTGTACGAAATGTACCCATCTGTTATTTAATTTTAAGGTGTGTGCGTGTGTGCGGGCTGATTTTGCTTGTTTAACACTTTTACTGCCATGTCACCCATATGTTTGTGACAGAATTATTTGTCCATGTTTAAAAGTAAATTTTTACGTCAATATATTCGTTGCACTAAATTTAGTTGATATCTGGAGAATACAAGAAGGTTGAAAGTGAACGATTTGGCACACAAATTGTTACTTTGTTAAATAAATTATATTGATTTTGTGGAATTTTTGAGGTTGTTGAATCTGACTCGTAATATAGCAAGGGGTTAAATATGGTCAGAGAAATTTCTATAGTTCCGCTAAAAATTTCATGAGATTCCATCAGATGTAGAAATGAATTCTTCCCGATTCTTTTGCAAACTAAAAGTTTTATTTAACCAGT
Source organism: Agapostemon virescens (assembly GCA_028453745.1). Classification (NCBI taxonomy): domain Eukaryota; kingdom Metazoa; phylum Arthropoda; class Insecta; order Hymenoptera; family Halictidae; genus Agapostemon; species Agapostemon virescens. The sequence goes on from CM052097.1 coordinate 5,835,943, forward strand.
TAATTTTAGGAACCTCTTTTCCAAGCACGTCTTCAAAGACACTTATATGTGTTGCAAAAGTTAAGCGAGGCAGTTCCAGCTAGACCATACGAAGATGCATGAATCCATCTGAAATTATTTATATTTCTTATTTGTTAGTTTTATTTCGTCTTGACCTACAAATATTCTAAACATATTGAAATTTACGAATACATTTTAATACAATGGTAACTAAATTTTAAGCGTGACGAGTATACTCGTCGTGACAGAAAATACTGTCAATTCTCCATGATGAGTATACTCGTCAAACACAGCTGACTGGTTAAAAATAGATATAATATCATCGAAATATTCGCCAGTTTTCTGTTAACTTGAAGAGTTAACAACTTTTCTGTTAACAACAAGAAAACTTGATCGCAAGGCAACAGAGTCATTCAGGTATTTGCGAAATGTTTTAAAATGTGTATCTGCTGAACGATGTTTAAAGATCGAAAGAGGTGAAAATCAGACGCTGCCATGTCTGGAGAATGCGCCGCGCGAAAGAGAATTTTTCAGCTCAACGAGAAGTTGACCTCTTTTGTGTCCTTTGTTGTATATGGCCAAGCGTTGTCGCGAAGAAGAATCAGCTTACGACTACCTTGACCAGACAATGGCCTTTCCCGGTCTATTTCGTCACTCAAATTCAAGAGTTCCTGATAACGATCACCAATCTTTCCCAGGATTTAGCAGCTCATAATACAACAGCCCCTTCATATTCCACAATATGCAAACCAATACTTTCTTGACGTGGATGTGGGGTTTTGCGATCGACTTCAATGACTGGCCAGAATTTACTCGTCATTTTTTACGCTTCTGGTTGACGCGAAAATTACATTTTTCGTTCAAACGGATCAGTAAAATTAGTGCAGTTTTGCTCTGACAGTTCGTGGGGAAGCCATTTTCCTAATATCTGTGTCTTTCCGTTTAGTACAAACGATATGAATTTGCCTTTTGGGAAACACAGAGATGGATTACATCTCTAAAAGAAAGGGAGATTATTTAGGATCAAATCACCGTTCAAATTGTACGAATTTTTTGCACTCGCTGAGATTCCAAATTGAACCGTCACTGAGGCAACTTCCATTCAACTCGCACTTGCTCATTTGTACTATTAACTTTAAGCATTAAAACTAGTACCCGAGACTGTTAAAGTTTAACTTTGATTTTAAAACAAGTTGTGTATTTTGTAAAATCATTAGCACCACACTTAAGGGGGGAATACACTTTATAAGATGAAAATTTTCGATTTTTTTTTTTTGAAACTGATTCCAGTATGTGTCTAGAATACGTGTATAAAGTTACGGAGCAAAATTTTATATATTTTGGGAGATACAGTTAGCCGAACAGGTAAGCGTCAGGTGCAACTGGCGCAAAGCTGAAGCGAAAGGTGAATTAGATAATTTTAATCATCCCAATCCACTTCACCCAGATGTCCTTCAACATTTAAAACCGATATATGAAGAACTTTCAAAGGAGGATTTATTAACCAGGTGTCTAGGTGGACACACACAGAATTGCAATGAAAGTTTCAATTCAACGGTTTGGCGCCTAAATCCAAAGCATCTAAATTCTGGAGCAAAAATTATCGAAAGTTCCGCCTTTATTGCGGCTGGCATTTTTAACGAGGGCTACTCAGCTATATTAAAAATAATGAATGTATTAAATATTAATATTGGGCAACAATGCAAATTCTTTGCCAATACGTATGGCGCGCAGCGCATAACGAGACAGGAACGCCTCACAAAAGCAGCACAAAAGAGACACGAATCTCTCGTAGGATACACCAAATGGAGCAAAATGAATTTTTTGAAGCCACAGAAAGCTTACTGATGGCTCTGGTATAGCGGATTAATTCCCTCCAGAAGTAAGTGTTCAATAACTACTACTCTAACAGTCGAAAAACATTAAACGCGTTTTTCTCAATATCATATTTCTGAATCTTGTGTACACGATACAGAACGATCTATTGGACCAATTGAGCTCCTAAGGCGATTTTTCGTTAGGTAATGATAAAATGTCGTCGATAAACTAAAAAAATTTCTAAACAATTGCATTTTTTCCTTTCAATTTACATTATAAAGTCGATATTTTTAGCGAAACATCGTAACTTTTTCAATAAATCTTAAAATTTTTGCATTTGTGTACTTTTTGTTGAAATTTTTTTAGTTCATCGAGCAGATAATTTTACAAGGATTAAAAAAACTGTTGTTTTCCTGTTTCAGATGAAAGTTAGAAGCTCTAGGATGTACACAAACTGACGATGCGCATGGCGCGGAGCTGTGAAGATTTATAAATATTGCGAAAAAAATACATGAATCATTAAAATAGAAAATTTTTTGTATTGTTTAAATATAGAACATAATATCATGAAAGTTTAATAATGATTCACTTTGTAGTTATTGAGAAAAATAATATAATATTCTTTTAAAATCACTATTTTTAAGGCGCTCTAAAGTGTATTCCACCCTTAAATAGTCGATCATTATTAACACTTTATCGACCGGCGATTGTTTCAGAATTTTCTAAGGTCCATGATTCATTACTGAAAACTTTTTAATGGGTCCTTCAACGGTGGCAGCAATTTTTATTGTAAACCAACAAGTCATCCTCAGTAACGTTATTTAACCCCTAGACTACTGTGGGCGCCTATAGGCGTTTAGAAATTTAACGTTTGTGACACTGAGAGCGCCTATAGGCGCTTATCTCATTGTGGTCGTCCGAGATTGAGGGCGCCTAAAGGCACTTAACGCAGTTTTATTAATATAAATATATATGTAATTTTGTATTAATAAATAATAAATATATAAATTTCATTTACAGGCATTTTCCACTTCATACGTAAAAGATATAGCAATTTGAAAAAATGTAAGATGAAAATGTGTATTGTGTCGAAAACAAAAGAAATGAGACGCATTATGAATGTAAGTAATGAGATGTAGGATTATGTATTTATTCATGTATCGAATTATATCACATTTTACTAGATAATTAGATATATTGTGAAAAAAGCTTTACATTAATATTAAATTTTTCATATTTATAGTAGCAATGAGGTTCAGAATACAAAGAAATAAATAACATTGTTTTAATATAGTGAAATTCAGTTGTTTGATATGGCGTATGTCGTCTCAAAGTCTGCCATAGTCAAGGGGTTAATAATTTTGTTACAAATTGCAATGTAAAAACAGTTTTTAAGATTCGTTTTGATACATCACAATTATTGAAAGTCCTATTAATAGGCCTCCGGTCGGTAAAGTGTTGAGTTAATCCTCGAAACGTACGAATAAATTCAACTCGTTAGAGTCACTTTAAGATTACTTACCACTCAAGTTAAGAAAAATCGGAATTAGAGCTTCCGGTATGTATAAAGCATTGACTGTATATAAAAGAAGTTTGTGCAAAATACCTGAACGCTGCATTGCGTGGCGATGACACCATCCACAGGACTCTCAGCGAAAGGATCAAAGCTTCGATCGGCCCTTCTCATGAAGTCCGGCTTCAGAAGGTACCCCGACGATCCGTTGTATTCGAACTTCCCCTGATTCAATTGCATTGGCAGGTCCGCGGTTTGGAAATTCAACGACACCATTTGACAGCCAGCGTTCCAGAAGACCTGTTTCCAATGATCGATCGTTAAACGAAACTGTTCTGGCGGCTGTTTCGGTCTCGTTAAATCCAGAGTTACCTGTGGCATGTAATTTGACGAGTCCGCCCGAGTTCCTTTCGGATAAATCCGACTCATTTGTCGTTTGTTGTAATTGACGAACTCGATAGCTTGCGTTTTCAGGTAATTCAGGCCAGCGGTTTCCGCGAAGGAAGACATATTGTAATGGATGTTCTTCTCTGTAAATCAAATCATCCGGTTTAATGCGACGCCATCGAACATTGATTTATTTTAGCGAGTACGACGCGAAGTGTCGTATCCATTTTGTTCCAATTAGAGGAAACTGTTTCGTTTGTAGCATGTGTAGGTATTATTAATAATTTCCCGTTACTATGTAATTATTTCACTGCTAATTTGATGCAGACATTACAAGACTGAATGGAGGAAATACGAAACCCCGATGGCATTAAAAATTTTATATTCTTTTCGAATTATTTTTACTATTAATGAGGATACATACTTTCATTTAACTTTTGCTTTTTACGCTTAATCTGGGCAATGTTGATTTTACGTACTGATGCACAATCTAGTAATTATTTTTGTCGTAACTAAATTCAATGACGTCCATAATGTAATCCTTTTCAAACCATTAATGTGAACATACTATCTCAAGAAAATATGTATTACATAATATTGTAGTTTTATTGAAACTATTAACGTGAACATACTGATATCTCAAAGAAATATGTATTAAAGAATATTGTAATCCTTTTGAAACCATTAATGTGAAAATACTATCTTGAGAAAATATATATTAAAGAATATTGTAAACCTTTTGAAACCATTAATATGAACATACTATCTCAAGAAAATATGTATTAAATAATTTTGTAATTTGATTGAAACTATTAATGTGAACATACTGATATTTCAAGAAAATATGTATTAAAGAATATTGTAATTCGATTGAAACTATTAATGTGAACATTACTGATATCTCAAGGAAATATCTATTAAAGAATATTGTAATCCTTTTGAAACTATTAATGTGAAAACACTAATATCTCAAGAAAATATGTATTAAAGAATAGTGTAATCCTTTTGAAACTATTGTGAAAATATTGATATCTCTAGAAAATATATAACAAAGAATTCGTGAGGGAATATTAACCCTTTGAGAAGGGACGTTTCATATTGCCGATATTAGGCCCACATGTTTAATCTTTCAAGATAGGAACGAATAATTTAATAGTTGTAACAGGAAGGGATCAGTATATGCTTTTACAGTTTTCAAGAACTTGAAACTTTTATACATTCCAATACTTTAAACAATGTTTAAGCGTGAAGGTGATCGTTATAAGGAAGATTTATTACGTTCAGCAACGTCGAAACCGGGGAACTTGATAGGTTGAGCGTAGTTGACCATGGACGAGAGCCACGGGTGGACATTGGTGGTACTTCCGGTATACGGTTGAACCACTGCCAACTCTAAGCTGTCGGCTGCTAACACCGGTGCAGAGCCAGCCTGCGGTTGGTTCGTGGCGGCCGCGACGACGACAGCTTCCGGTACAACAACTTCCTCCTGGAAACATAACAAATTTCGTGAAATATAGGGTCATTTCGTCGGACTCTACTGGAAGAAGATCAGGGTGATCATGCCGGCTATGAGGGTTACCTTTACCGATTGTTGTTCGACTACCGCGGCAACCACCGAGGGAGCGCTGGCGTCCTCCTTAACCTCGTCCTCGATCACGAACTGACCTTGCCAGAACAGTTCCAGCTCCTGCTTCTCCACTTCCGGTTTCAGACGTTTGTTCTTGATCAGGATCTTTCGCTTCAGCATACTCGGGGGTGGCAGCGCCACGCCAGTATCCAACTGCAGTCATCGCAACGTAAATTATTTCAGAAATTGGAAATCGTTGTGTAATTTCATTTATTAATATCTAATATTAGAAATACCCATAAGTAATTAGTGATTTGATTGTGGCACTAGTTATTTAAAAAATTGCAGTTGAAGTTGCTACAACTGACATTAATAAGAAACTGAAAAATATTAGGGGTACTCATAAGTAATCAATTATTTTGAAATCTAAAACAAACTTTGTAGTAACATCAAGTTCTTATTTATAATCTCTTATATAATATCCATTATTGTCAACGACGGTTTGCCATCTTTCCTCTCCATGGTGCCTCCACTTCGAGGCCTTTCAGAGAGATCATAATCACCAGCAGCAAACCTTCTGAACCAACGTTGACACTTGTTGACCTTTGACACATCTCCATAAATATCGCAAATTTTCTTTGTTGTTACCGTTGCATTAAATCCCCATGAAAATGAAAAAGTATGCAATGATGAATATAATCTTCGCAAGTCACGAATGCCGCCATTTTGAAGAATGTATACTTCTTAGAATATTTAGAACATAGGCTGCTTTACTGAAAACTGTAAAAGAATACGCGTTTCCTCATCAAAGATGGGTGCAGAACTAAAGGCAAAAGACTTCTTTCCAAATAATTTATTAATTATGAGTACCCCTAATATATACAGCTGATTCATTTCTTTCAGTATCATCTCATTTATGACTAAAAATATCGCAATAATTGCAAACGACTGAAACTCTAATAATCATATTTTTCAGTATTTTTTATAAAATACTGAAAATGTGCCATTAAAATAGTAAAATAATCAACAATTTATATAAGTGACATGTGTAATTCTTAATGTAACTCAAAATACGAATACTTCTTCCTTCTTGCATATACCATAAGTCAGCCTTTGTTACTGCAACAGCGTAATAAGAAGCTAGTAACGGTTTATTGTGGTTTGCTGAATGCTGTGCGTTAAAGCCATAAAAGGTTCCAAGTGCTTCATACCTAATGAATACAATTAATATAGACAAATTTTTAAAATACAATCTTGAGAAAGACAAATTCAATTTTCACTAGGTAAAAAATTGAAAAGCGTTCTGGTGAGAAGACTGCGTTTAATCACACAGCCGTTACCTCACAATCATAAAATGATAAGACTTCCATTAGCTCACGAAAAACTTCTAACATGTTTATCACTGTTATAGCAAATATATTACGCTTTCTGTACACATTCAGCACTAAATCAATCGAGCAGTTATCAAAGACACGATTAAATTTATCTAGCTCTTATATAATCTTGATTTGAATATATTCTTAACCAGTTAACTGTGGCGACCTCTTTTCTAGCCACAGCATATGGAGATACAGTGGCTCAAAGTAAAACTCGGATACCTATATATTTTTACTTTCTGAGGTTATTATTAGTATAAGAAAACAAATGAAATGAAAAACAGAATTATTTTCAATAATTTACACTTAAGGTCAAACAAAATGTATTAAGCAAAGACAAAAATTATTCACGATAATTCAAAACAAAATTGAAATGTTAACAGTCATGAAAACTAGCCTCAAACTGAAACTCGGACAGTTGGTAATCCTGTGGAAAAAACAAATGAAACGCGGGGAATCACCCTTCATTTTTTCATACTTTCATTTTACGTAGGTTTTAGTTAACGCAAGTCGTTAGATTCTGTGAAATTTAGTTTTAATTTCTCAGAATGGCTAGACAATGTGAACAAACGTCATTAGAAATTCGGGAACTTGTTATAAGTCAATTTAGAGACGGTTTGTCTGTACGAAATATTGCATCAATAGTGAAACGCAGTCACTCTACAGTTCATGATATTATAAAACGCTTCAGATCCAGAAATAATGTGGAAAATAAACCAAAACTAAGTAAACGGAAGATTTTCACAGAATCCGAGGAGCATTGGATCGTACGACGAATTAAAAAAAATCCACAATTATGTGTCCCGAAGTTAGCTACTGAAGCTAAAATACATTTAGGAAAAGAAGAAAATTCGGAAACAACGAGGATTATATTAAGAAAAAATAATTTTAATGGGAGAGTTGCTAGGAAGAAGTCATTTGTGAGTAAAAGAAATCGTTCAAAAAGATTGCAATCCGCGAAATTGTACAAAAATAAAGATTTTTCATTTTGGAGGACAGTTTTATATACAGGCGATAGTAAATTTAACATTTTTCGATCCGATGGACAAACTTATGTTTGGAGAAAACCTAATGAGGAGTACAAGGAAAAGAATTTATGACCTACTGTTAAACATGGGGATGGTTCAATAATGGTGTGGGCATGCATGTCAACTGCTGGACCAGGAAATCCACACATTATTGACGGGATCATGGATCGGACAAAATATCTACAGATTTTGAAGAACAATTTAAGGGATAGTGTGGAAAAGTTAGGTATTGCCGATTCTTACAGTTTCTATCAGGACAATGATCCAAAGGATCCGGCTCATAATGTTCGTCTATGGTTACTTTATAATTACCCATATGTAATCGAAACTCCCGCTTAATCATTTGATTTGAATGTAATCGAACATCTATGGGCATAATTAGAAGAAAAATTGGGTAGTCACATTATTTTTAATGCTAAAGATTTAAAGAAATTTATTAAAAGACGAATGGGCAAATATTGATCCTTCGTATTGCGAAAAACTAGTACGGTCCATGCCGACTCGATTAAAAGGTGTAAGAGCAAAATATAAGACTACCAACAAAATATTAATATCAAATAAAAATAGTATAAAACATATGTACATATCTACAAGAAAATTGTCTACTGTCCGAGTTTTATTTTGAGGTCAAATTCCATTACCTTTTAAACTTCGTTTATTTATGACTTAATGTAAATAAATTTCTTTTTTGTTTTTAGTGAATTTATATAACCTTGAATAAAGCTTACTAAAAATAGCTTTATTTTTTATTTATATTCTTTTCTTATCCTACCAAACTCTTCATAAGGCCCAAAAATGTCAATGTCCGAGTTTTAATTTGAGCCACTGTACGTGAATCCAACTGAAATTATTTATACTTTTTATTTGTTCGTTTTATTTCGTCTTGGCCTCAAAATATTCTAGACATATTGAAATGTTCGAATACATTTTAGTTTTCTCTAAAATTACAATTTAAATAACTGATGATAACTAAATTTTACGCATGACGAGTATACTCGTCATTACACAAAATACTGCCAGTTCTCTATGACGAGTGTACACGTCGAATACAGCTAACAAGTTAAATAAATAATCGTGTACAATTGTTTGAAACGGAAGCATCGTTGCAATTTTAACAACTGCAAAATACAGTACCTGGATATGGTTAGTTGACCGCGCGTGGTAGGTTTAGCGTTAATCTAATCTTGGCGCATATATGGCACCGTGTGCTCTGCGGAGATAACTTCGATCCGATAACAATGTAGCGGCGTGTTTACCGATCGGAATCTCGACTCCGATTGACGTAGGTGCTCCCCTTGTTATCGGACTCCCTCATCGGCGGACGTCAAAACATTGTGAAGCATTGTTCGTTTCTGTTTCCCCGTGCGTTGCACGCGATGATATGTACCGATAACAAATGAGTAACTTACGGGATATTCTTTGAGGGGCTCCTTCAGCAACAAGTCACCTAGAATCTCGTCGCAGTATTTGGCTAATTTGTACTGTTGCTTTTTCGTACAGTGGTTCTCAAAGCTGAGGATCACAGGGTACTCGGAGGTGACGAAGGCGGTGTCTCTCACCGCGTAGATCACTTCCTTGAACAAGATGTCCGTGCACATGGCCTTCCCGTGCGTGATTATAGGCTCCTCGTCTTCCCCCTTGCCGTCCCAGCAATCTAACTCCACGCACCTTACAGTAAAAATATCAGGAATTTAAAAGGTTCCGAAAATAAATGTTTCAAAACTGTTATCGCTTCTGACTGAAACATTTATGGAGAACCGAAAAAGTTTCATCAACATTACACGGTACATCGATACTGATTTATGGGGACCAACGATAATATTTGGACACTCTTTAAATTTGAATAACTATTTTAAAATTGGACCAAACGTCTTGACTTTTTTCGAGCAATTAGATGCATTGATTTACTTATTGATTTTGAAAATGTACTTTTCGGAGAACACTGGTGCCCCATATAATTAGACAAACTTTAGTAATCCTTGCTCTTTCCTTTGTCAAAAATTCACACACCGTTAGTTTCCAATACCGTAATGTAGATCTTGGTTGTGTAATATTAGAATTACCGAACAAGAAATATAAAGACAGTTTATTGAAAATGAAGAACAGTGGCTCGCGAAAGAATTCGGAGACTCTTTAAATCTAAATAACTTTTTAAAAATTGAACCAGATATCTTGACTTCTCTTGAGTAAATAGATGCATTGATTTACTAAATGATATGCCAGAAGGATTTTGAAGAAGTTGCAACTTGTATTAGTTACGTGACAATTAAAAAGGAACTTTTTAAACATTTTTTATTTGAGCTACGCACTAAAAATGTTAAAGACGCGGCTTGTAGATCTTTATTAGTTATAAACATGCAGGAAAATTCATTGAAATCGATCGACGTACACACGAGCTACATGCCATCGAAAATAGTGAAAATCCCAATTTTTTACCATTCTTGGTCAGTTTATGCTTAAACTCCACAAATTCTTACATCTTTCTACATGTGTCGCTTTTTCGATGACATTTTCAGCATGCGTACAACTAACACAAGTCTGCAAAACGCATATTTAAAATTTTCATTACGAGTTGAAATAAAAATGTTTTAAAAAATGTCAGTTTTATTTTTTCACATAATTTCTACCAATTAGAATTATTTCGAAATTATTTTTGCATCTAATTTAGTAAAGCAGTGCTTCTAGTTGTAAAAGCAAAAAGTCATTTAGATTTAAAGAATGTCCGAATGCTTTCGTGAACCACTTGTACATCGACCTCGGTTTCGATTTTATAATTTACATTTTTCGATCAGAATTTCGGTTATATTTCGAATTTGAGAATTTACGGTTACACAACATACGTGTAAATTACGTGTTACTTTAATAATATAAAACATTTCAAAGATACGATGAAACCGCAGGTATGTTATGTTTAACACTAAACTTACCGAGCATTAGAATTGGCTAGTGAATATTATATTATAAAAATACCAACATTTAATCGATTTAGATACTTTGCAATTTATATTACAATGTAGAATTGAATGATGAAATCTATAAGATTGATTCTCGCGAAGTTAATGTTATTACGTCCAGAATTGTAAAATGAAAAATCTGAAGTGACAGATTTATTTTTAAATACAAAATCTAAACTTTTAATTCGTAAATGAAGTACAATGTCTTTATTGCGTGAAGTAGAAGTATAGTCGAAATACATAACCAAAATCGAGAACGGAAAAGTAACAGTTACAGAACAATAAACGAAATTGATAAAAGCCAAAACCTATAGTGAATCACTTTAATATTCGGACACTATACAATTTTCACTTTGCCGCATTGTAATTTTGTTCACGATGAAGAAAAAAACAAATTAATTCTAAATTACATTACTGTATAGGGTCTAGTTAATAAAAGCATAATTTTTATTTATACAATTGCTAACGTTTACTAAGTATTCTATTTTAAACGAAACAATGTCT
>CM052097.1:5847189-5871153 GCA_028453745.1 Agapostemon virescens
TTATAAATTACATTACTGTATAGGGTCTAGTTAATAAAAGCATAATTTTTATTTATACAATTGCTAACGTTTACTAAGTATTCTATTTTAAACGAAACAATGTCTAGTTTTAACGTGACAATAATATTCGGACACCTCGGAATGTAACAATTTGCGTGAGCTAGTGTGATATTTAATGCGATTGTGATGTATATTTACAAACATTACAGTCTGTAATGTGTACTGTGTAAACTGTCTCGAGCCTCAGAAAATCAGTTGCGTTTAGATATTCGCCAAGTTCACTGGTAATAATCGGACGTAAGAGAACGTACGCTAACTTGTCATTTTTCACAATGCAAAAGGTGAATCGTAAAGGAAAATTGCAGCAATGCTTAAAACTAGTAAAAGTACAGTGTGAGATATTATTAAAAGATTTAAGTATGAAGATCGAATACAATATATCCCGCAAAGAGGCCCACCAAAAATTTTGGACACGCGAGATAAAAGAAAAATTATAAGAAAAATAACGAAAGATTCTACATGAAGTGCACCAAAAATAGCTGTCGAATTATGAAAAGAGACCGGAAAGAAAGTGCACCCCCAAACAATAGGCAGAGCATAAAAAGAATGTGGTTATAATGGACGAATTGCTCGGAAAAAACCGAATGCGAATGAAACTAATAGAAAGAAAAGATTGAACTTTGCGAGAGAATTTATTTTAAAGAGGATACGTGGTGGAATGACGTTATTTTTAGTGATGAGAGTAAATTCAACATTTTTTGATTGGATGGGCAAAGAATGATGCGACAAAAAAAAAATGAAGAATTCAAAATTAAAAATACGAAGCCGACTATAAAGCACGGGGGTGGAAATGTACTTGTATGGGTATGTATCTCAACATTTGGAACGGGTGAATTAATTTTTATTAATAACGTAATGGACAAAAATGTATACCTGAACATTTTAAAAAATAATTTACGTAAAAGTACAATAAAAATGGAGATTCAGAATACATTTAAGTATTATCAAGGTAATGACCCGAAGCATAAGGCACGTATCGTACAGGAATATTTGCGGTATAATTGTCCAAAATTATTACAACCGCCACCTCAGTCCCCAGATCTGAATCCTATAGAGAATTTATGTGGTGAACTAGACCGACGAATTAGAACAACTGCAATAACATCTAAAGAAACGTTTAGTACAGAATATCTGAAAAAAATAGTTTGCAATATGCCTCAACTATTAAAAGAGGTAATTCGTCAAGAAGGACATCCTACACAATATTGAATTACTTGTCGGTTGTAAAAATTAGTACAAAAACTATCAGTTTTTAAGTGTCCGAATATTATTGTAACGTTAAAACCAGACATTGTTTTGATTAAAATAGAATATTTAATAAACGCTAGTAATTATATAAATAATATTTATACTTTTATTAACTAGACATTATGTAGGAATGTAATTTAGAATTAACTTGTTTTTTCCTTCATCGTGAACAAAATTACAATGCGACAAAGTAAAAATTTTATAGTGTCCGAATATTAAAGTTACTCACTGTATGTACCTTATAACGGTTACGAGATCTTTTCGGTTTTCCATAACTGTTCCCAACCCATGGAAGATATGATTAATGACGAGGTTTTTCATTCATTAATGGTAATAAAGGGTTAGAAGTCAGTTCGTTTTAAGGGGAAACCACTCAGTGGGTTGTTTGGCCCGAAAAGCTGGTAAAATATATTTTAACGTTATTTCAAAGTTTAAAACCATGGTATGGTCGGTCGTTGAGTTCATTTTGGCACAAGCTGTTATAGGATAACCGTTTTGTATTTATAAATAAACATATTGTTTTATGTAATATGTTTTTCTCAACTCGTACTATTTCTTCGACCATTCCACTGTGTAAATCCATATACCTTAACATAATCTATGAAGTAACTACTTTGAAGTAAAAAATAAGTATTGTCGTTCAATATGTCACTTTGACATTCGTTTCTAAAGTTTTCAATATTACTTTCCTATATTGCAATTTGTAGACAACAAAATGATAATTAAATTTCTCTTGAAACATCTTTTTATTCGATTACGAAAGAAAACTCAATAGTCCTGGCGAAACTGAGGTATTTGTTTAAAAAAACTGGCCTTAATTATTTTATTTGCTGTTGTACTATTTGGAAGTAACACAATCGATTATTTAATAGGATTTTATTAAGGAATATGTAAAAAAAGGTTTACCAGTTATGTATTTACTTTATTTAGTATTATTTACATAATTTAATTTTATTGCAAATTTTGTTTTGCACTAATGGAAAAGCGTCGAATGTGAAAAAATCGATCTGATTCGTCCATTTTTGATTCTGTGTCTGTTACTAAATCTGTTTCTGATTGCTCTTCCGGAATATTACAGATTTAAACAGATGTTTAAGAATTTTTTTAAAAATGATTATTATTTTATCACTATATGCGATCAGTGAATCTTTCGTTGAAATCGTACTGATTGCAAAATTAAAATATCTCTACTAAAGAAATCTGAAATTTTGCAAGGCGTCGTTAATAAAACTTGTTAAATAAAACAAGACCTATTAGAACCATTAAACACATCAACATAAACCACTTTGTATTGGTTACTTTAAAATTATTGAAATTATTAGAGCATCGTTGTAAGAAACGATTTAATAAATTTGTTTGGTGGAGTGCATACAGTAATGCAAGTTCTAAAGTTTTGCAATGCGTCGTTAATAAAAATTGTTGAATAAAGAAAGACCTATTAGAAACATTAAACAGATCAGTACAAACAAGTTTATATTGGTTACTTTAGAATTGTTGAGACCCTCAGAATGTTTTTACATGAAACGATTTAATAAATTTGTTTGTTGAAGTACACACTGCAGCGCATATTCTGAATGTTTGTAAAGCGTCGTTAATGAAAATTGTTAAATAAAAGGAAACTTATAGGAACCATTAAACAGATCAACACAATCCACTTCGTATTGGTTACTTTAAGATTATTGAAATGCAAGTTCTAAAGTTTTGCAAATCGATACAATCCATTTAAAATTTATAACTTCGCAGTTATTGAAACTTCCTGCAAAACTACAAGGGACCTTGAGAGAGCTCTACTGCAGCAAGAAAATTCCTCGAGCGCGTTGCAACAAACAGAACGCTTAGCAACCCGTATTGACACGAGCTGCATGCAGAAGCCTGGTGCATCGTAAACAAGAAGCTTCAGCGATTGTAATGAGACCAAAACAACCATTAATATTTATTTGAATGTATAATAAAATCATTCATCACGAAAAGACAATGGAATAAGGAAGTGAAAATTATTGGAAAATAAAATACATACCAACCTGAAAGAATCTGTAAAAAAGACGTTATTTATTTGCTACATGTTATAATTACCATTGAACGAATGGTGTTTCACAGAACTCTTCACTTGTGAAGTGTAATAAGTAATACGTCATGAGTGAATGCATGAAAACAACAATATTACGTCATAATAGAGATAAATGTTTCATTTTAGACAGACTTCTTGAATTCACATTTTGGCCAGCTTTTCGGGCCAAATTCCCCACTACGAACCGGTCGTCAGTCATGAGATCAAATCAACATGCTACTAATTTTTGTGATGTTGAAAATACATAACAAGCGTTGATAGCTGTATTTTCGGATTGACTGACTCACTGCACCGACAGATAACTCACACCCACGTACCTACAACCAGCTAGCAACACTTGTCTGTACATCTCTACGCTGCTCCTGCCGCCAAATTGCCTGCCGCTCAAATAAGTGTTGTGGCTCGAATTGATGTAATAGTGTGCCAACGGCTGGTCCATGTCCATGTAGACGTCCAGTCTGTCCAAGAAAACCGGCGCGTTCTCGTCAGACATCAGGTACCTTATGAAACCGTCCTTCGTCATCGTTTCTGAAAGGATGTTGCGCAGATACTAAATGAATCAAACGTCGAAAATATGGCATGCAGATTTTCGGTGCGAGACTGACACCAGAAAGTCACACCGCTATGAAATTAGTGAGAGTATGGACCTTTCTTAGCTTGAACAATAGTTAGCAATCATATACACACTATACCTGTCTGAATAAGAAAGGTTGTACTCTCAGATAATTTATAAATCCGTCGTTAGTTATCATTTCCGAAAGAATGTTTCGCAGACACTAATTGATTCATACATCGAAGATGTGACATGGAGATTTTTTATGCGAGACTCAAACAAAAAAGTTGCAACACTATGAAACTAGCAAGAGTACCGCTCTGTCTTAGCGTTGAATAATAGTTAATAGTCTTATAAGCAACGTATACTTGTCTGAATAAAAAAATGTCCTACTCTCACCACATTTATACAGGATTATCAAGTAAAACTTTAAATGCGATTTTCCCGGATTGACACTTTTAACCCCTTATCATATTACGGAGAGCCAAACTTGCATTGAAGATTTTAACCCCTTGCATTACCACTTTCTTTACAACTATTGAGTTGTTCGGAAAGTAATTTCGTTTTTTCCAACAGAAGATTTAATTGTATTTTTTTGCAGCCAACTTCACACTTAAGCCGCATAATCATTATATGTTTTGAGAGTTGATATAGCAAGATTTGTGTGTGAAAAAGTCCAATTGATTCTAGGCAGTAGTTTTTGGTTGGTGCCCTTTTAAATATGGAGAGCAATAAGCAGCATTTTCGTCATATTTTACTTTTTTACTATAGAAAAGGAAAAATGCTGTTCAAGTCAGAAAGAAATTAACCGATGTGTATGGAGAAGATGGGTTGACAGTACGCCAGTGCCAGAACTGGTTTGCAAAATTTCGATCCGGCAATTTTGATGTCGAAGATGTACCACGTTTTGGAAGGCCGGTTGAAGTTGATAAAGATACGATAAAGGCATTAGTTGATGCAAACCGGCAAATAACAACACGTGAGATCGGTGAGAGGTTAAATTTATCAAATTCAACTGTTTATGATCACTTGAAAGGCCTGGGTTTAATCTCGAAGCTCAATATATGGGTTCCCCATGTTCTCACGGAGAGAAATTTGTGTCGTCGCGTTGACGTCTGTGATTCTCATCTCAAACGTCTCGAAAATGATCCTTTTTTGAAGCGCATCATTACTGGGGACGGAAAATGGGTTGTATGTAACAATGTCAAACGCAAGAGATCATAGAGCAAAAAAGATGAACCGGCTCAAAGCATTTCCAAAGCCAATATCCATCAAAAAAAGGTGATGCTGTCTATTTGGTGGGATTTTAAAGGAATCGTATTTTTGAGCTTTTATCGGATAACACAACAATTAATTCGGAAATCTACTGTCATCAGCTGGACAAACTGAATGGTGCACTTCAACAGAAAAGGCCAGAATTAATCAACAGAAAAGGTGTAGTGTTCCACCAAGATAATGCGAGACCTCATACAAGTTTGGTCACTCGCCAAAGGCTTTTACAGCTTGAATAGGATACAATGCCACACCCACCATATTCTATAGATCTCACACCTTCGGATTATTATTTGTTCCGGTCACTGCAAAATTTTTTAGACGGTAAGACCTTCACTTCAAATGAGGAGGTCAAAAACCACTTCGATCAGTTTTTTGCCAGCAAAGACCAAAAATTTCATGAGCGTGGAATCGTGCTACTACCAGAAAGATGGCAAAAGGTATTGAACCAGAATGGCCAATGTATAATTTAATAAAATATTTGTTCATTATACGAAAATTGTCTTTCGTTTTCACAAAAAAAAAAACGAAATTACTTTCCGAACAACCCAATACATACAAATACTACAGTTATTATAACATTTTCATCGCCAAAAATGTTACAGAAAGGAAAAGAAAATTTCTATTTCATTTACGGCTGCATTTAATTCAATGCAGAAATATAGATTACACATGAACAATGCTTGATTTCGTCTGAAAAGAAAGGCGTCGTATTTATATTTGTTATGCGTCGTACGTCATAATATGGCAAGGGGCTAAACAAAGTTTAATAAATATAACTGTTATGCCTTTCTTTTTAGGCGGTCTCAAATTTTATTATTTCGTAATCAATATTGAAGCGTTGAACTAAATGCAGTTATAATAAAAAATTTGTCTTTGTGAATTCATAAAAATCTCCAAGCTATAGACCCCTGTGATAGTTTTAGTGTTAATTTCCACTTTTTTAAAGATCTTCCGAAAGTTTTTCGGTATTGACTGTTATTGATCATATTTGTTTGTAACCCCTTGCCACATTAAGATAAGTCGAACTCGTGTCGATGATTTTGAATAAAGTCTAGCAAATATAAATATTTTGCCTTTCCTTTTAGACGAAATCAAATGTTTATAATTTGTAATCAATATATAAGCATTGAAGTATATGCACCAGTACAAAACATAATTTATATCTTTTCTCTTGTGCAACATTTTTAGCGATGAAGATGTTACAATAACTTTAGTTACGAAGAAAATGGTACGGCAAGGGGTACCGGTGTACAATCAATGTATTATACTCCGTTAAATAGTTAGAGGTTTGTTAACTTTAATAAATCCATTTCCTGCCAGAACAAAGTAAAGTGGAAGCGAAGAGGCGAATTTGAATCCTGTACACTGCTTTAACCTTTTCAAGTCAAGGGAAACGCTATTTCGAGTACAATGCACTGTGCCTTCGCTGCGCGATCTCCGCTGAATGGACCCGCGGACAATGCTTCTATTTGATATTTTATTGCAACGCGCAGAATATATTTCACGGGATACTCGCCGTTGGCAATAGGTCCTTCTCCTCAGAGACCCGGAAAGCGGTTCGGAAACACTGCCAATAGAATTCTTACTTTGATTACGAGCTGTCTCGTTCTGTTCGTAGTCCTTTATGATCTCCACAGCCCTCTTCTCGTCGTACAGGGGGTAGAGGATCTCGTTCAACGTTGGATCCCGTTGCTTCTCATTCAGGAACGTGACCAGTTGCTCCAGATTGATCGTGTCTGCTTTGCCTTGGGTGCTGGAACCCCACCAAGCAAACGAACGATCGTTATCATCGAACGATCGATCTACCTATTATCCGCGCGATCCGTTTACTCACATGGACTGGAACAGTTCCTCTATGTCGTTCCGCGGACAGATTTTATGGTAAAGTGCGTAGAACACGTCGAAGGTGAAGTCGTTCGGTTCGATCACATCGTTCTGGAAAAAATGTCGAATGGTCGATTTATCGCGAGCCAATGCCTAAGCTGGTGAAAAAATTTTATGAACACGGAAAGAACCCGTGAAATTAAAATAACAAGATTTAACCCTTTTAGTGCCGAACGACCATCTGTCGTTGTTCGCAATACTTGCGAAAAATGCCAACGACGATATATCGTTGAGTATCCGATGGCGCGTTACTATTTGCGTTGCGAACGAACTTTGTCTCAAAGTAAATTTATAAAACGTTGTACATGGTTTAATTTCATTGCAAAAGAATTAAAAGAATTGTTTTGGCGGTTTAATTTGCTGGAAAATAAAAGGTTAGCTCTATGAAGGTTCTGGGGTAAGTGCTGTGGTGTTCAACATAGTATGCTTCCCAGTAGTCATTCTAACTGCCTACTCCGTGGCCAGATCCTTATGGGGGGAATACACTTTATAAGATGAAAATTTTCGACTTTTTTTTGTTCGAAATTGATTCCAGTATGTATAGAATACGTGTATAAAGTTACGGAGCAAAATTTTATATATTTTGGGAGATACAGCTAGCCGGACAGGTAAGCGTCAGGTGCAAGTGGCGCAAAGCTGAAGCGAAAGATGAATTAGATAATTTTAATCATCCCAATCCACTTCACCCAGATGTCCTTCAACATTTAAAACCGATATATGAAAAACTTTCAAAGGAGGATTTATTAACCAGGTATCTAGGTGGACACACACAGAATTGCAATGAAAATTTCAATTCAACGGTTTGGCGCCTAAATCCAAAGCATCTAAATTCTGGAGCAAAAATTATCGAAAGTTCCGCCTTTATTGCGGCTGGCATTTTTAACGAGGGCTACTCAGCTATATTAAAAATAATGAATGCATTAAATATTAATATCGGGCAACAATGCAAATTCTTTGTCGATACGTATGACGCGCAGCGCATAACGAGACAGAAATGCCGCAGACAAAGCAGCACAAAAGAGGCACGAATCTCTCGTAGAATGCACCAAATGGAGCAAAATGAATTTTTTGAAGCCACAGAAGGCTTACTATGTGACCCTGGTATAGCGGATTAGTTTCCTCCAGAAGTAAATGTTTAATAACTACTAGTCTAACAGTCGAAAAACATTAAACGCGTTTTTCTCAATATCATATTTCTGAATCTTGTGTACACGATACAGAACGATCTATTGGACCAATTGAGCTCCTAAGGCGATTTTTCGTTAGGTAATGATAAAATGTCGTCGATGAAGAATTCCTAAATGGTTGCATTTTTTCCTTTCAATTTATATTATAAAGTCGATATTTTTAGCGAAAAATCGTAACTTTTTCAATAAAGCTAAAAATTTTTGTATTTTTGTACTTTTTGTTGAATTTTTTTTGGTTCATCGGCGAGATAATTTTATAAGGATTAAAAAAAACTTTTGTTTTCCTGTTTCAGATGAAAATTACAGGCTCTAGGATGTACACAAACTGACGATGCGCGTGGCGCGAAGCTGTGAAGATTTATAAATATTGTGAAAAAATATATATTAATCATTAAAATAGACAATTTTTTGTATTGATTAAATATAGAACATAATATCATGAAAGTTTGAGAATGATTCGCTTTGTAGTTATTGAAGAAAAAGTTCCTAAAAATTACTATTTTTTAGGCGCTCTAAAGTGTCTTCCCCCTTAAGGAACAGAATCTCTAAGTTTTGGCAATGCGAATCACGAAAATGTAATATGTATACTTAATCAATGTTTATACTGTAATCAATTCAATATATTTTAATATACCGTAATATACTGGAATATATTCAATATTTATACTGTAATCAAACGTTGATTATTCTTCTCTGGAAATAATGTTTTTAGAAGAGAAACTCATTTCTATGTTTTTCATAATGCTTCATATTGATGTTGTTCGTATGATTTTCAACAGATATCGAAATACAATAGGCATTACTTTATTCTTTCTTTATTTCGTAATATGCTACTTTTTGAATTTTGTAAATATCATTTTTAGTTTGGTTTCTATCAGCTTTTTCCCACACCTTAGCGAATTCATTAAAATATCTCGGCATTCTTCAAATAGGTACTGTACCTTCGCTCGGCACTAAAAGGGTTAATAATGGAATATTATTACGGCGTAACAACGTTTAGATACACTACAAAACATACACAATATCTCGTAGATTTAATTTAGGCACCCGGTATATTTTCGCCAAGGTATTTGTACTTTTTCACTGTCATAAACTGCCGAAACCTCCCTGCCATCTTCCAACTAGGGGCAAGGAAAACAATTGCACCGCTCGACCAACTCACTGTCAACGCCAATGGTGTGCTGGTCTGCACCACATTTTGTATAAATATCACACATTTTTTGCACTCACTTTTCCAAAGTATTTTGAATTTGATTCTGATAGGAATGTCTTTGCAAAATTTGAAGTTAAAATTTGTAACAACTGTTTTCTCGAAACAACTTTCTCCCAGTTGGTTGATATGATTAAAAAAAAGTATTGCACCGATCGACTTGAAATTTAAACTGTATGCTAATAAAGAGTTCTTTTATTATTTAACCTACAGGTAAGACGATAAGTTGTATACTTTTCTTTTTAATTAATAAAATTCGGATAATTTTTTAACAGGAATCGAACATTTGGATTTAAACAATTATCATTTACCGAAAAATGATTTTTTCTTTGATAGTTGTAGATCAAACGATAATTACAAGTGTAAAGAATGAAACCTCGTCAGAATTTTTTATTTCGGATGAAATGGAGGGCAGATATCATGTCAACCGTTAATGAAGCAATTGTGCGAAGCGTCCTAGTTCACGGGTAATTCAAACTATATTTTTAAGTGAACTGAACTGAAGAAAGTCATACAATACATTGAAAGTATAATAAAAAATATATTCAAATTTCAAATTAATTAATGCTATAGTTTTGTAAAAACAAAATGCTAAAGTAGCGATATATTTTACCTGTAAAATAGCAATTCCCCCTTTAAAAAGATAGAACACTTTTGACACCTTGACTGCCATGTCACCCATATATGGGTGACAGAATTGTTTGTCCATGTTTAAAAATAAATTTCTACGTTAATATATTAGTTGCACTTAATTTAGTTCATATCTGGAGAATACAAAAAGGTTGAAGGATAACTATATGCCAGATATTTTAAGTTTTCAGTTGTTGCTGCATTAAATAAATTAATTTGATTGTATGGAATTTTTGAGGTTGTCAGCTGGGCAATTAACGTGTTAATACTACCGTGCCTCAATGAGTTAAATCAAGAATGTACTCCAGAAAGTCGATATTATTGGTGAATAATTTATTACACTTTTTGTAGCATATTTAGGTATTAAAAATTGGCATGGCCGTTTTATGCTAGCTCGCGATTGCCACAATTGAGACAGAACTATCCCCACCTTAGCGGCCACTGTTCCCCGCCAGCAGATGTTGTTATCATGAAGAAAGAACACGCTTGGTGTCGCGTAGAGATGCGCGGGTACCCGATATTATGGGTTCCCGAATGGATACCCGATAATATGAGGAACCCGACTGCTTCGGGTAGCTCCTTGCAACACGACACGAATATTCGCAGTTTATGATCCCTAGAGGATTTGGTTCGAAATCCCATTCCGGAAAGAAAACAAGAGAAAAATTGTAAAAATGCAACGATTTTATTCCTTTCAATTTCAAGCGAAACTGCATTTTCAAAATGCCTTTGCTTCCTTTATTATATGAATCACTAGAAAGTATCACCTCTATCGAGATTTTTTCCTAAGTTAATTGTACACGTTGTAATGTTTCTATCTTAAGTGAAAGCTTTTACCTATGCAAATTGGAATAACTATTATTGTTGAACTAGAACTTTTTCCACTTACGAAAAAATAAAAGTTGCCTTCTTATAGAAATGTTTATAGAATAGACTTTCTAATAAATATACGCTACTTTATAACTGTGTATTTAGAACAGAATATAGTTAAATGACTTAACACTTTACCGATCGGCCATTATTTTAGAATTCTTCAAGGTTCATGACTGAAAACTTTTTAATGGATCTTTCAACGTTGACAGCCATTTTTATCGCGAATCAACTGGGCATCTTCAGTAACGTTACCTAATAATTTCATTAAATGTTATAGTGTAAAAGCGATTTTTATGCTTCATTTTGCTACAGAACGACTATTGCAAGTCCTATTAATAAATTTCTGGTTGGTAATGTGTTAAGTGAAGCAGTTCACGGTAAAGAAATTACTGTTATATCACAATCAGTTAAAAATGTTAACAGTTTGATTCTACCCCTAATTAAAACAATTAAAATATTATAAATAAAATTAAATAGAAGAAGATAAATAAATATTTATTTAACTTCTATTTCATGTAGACAATGTAAGAAATTTTCATTTTTTATTATTCTTTTGGCAAAGTAAATGCTATTCTTTATATAATAATAAAATATTATAAATATTAATATTATATATAATATTCTTTTATAAATAAACCTACAAAATTGTAAAAATTCTCCGCCGTCCGAGGGCGAATAAACCGCATTGCGATGAGCACAAAAGTCGTGACAGTTGTAATAAAGAAGATACAATGATTTCGATGCGATAAAAATTGACTGGTGTATAATAATTTTCGATTTTTATTATAATGTATAATTGAAGAAAGAGATCTATTGAATCGATTCGTATGAAATCAATTTTAGAACTTCAATAATTGCAAAATAAAAGTTCTGAAAAGGGTCGTTTGACCTGCTCTGGTACGTTTAGTATTAGAAACGACGATTTTCCTGAGTTCCTATTTTTAGAGACAACTTTCCCCATGACTTTTAGGGGCGCCGAATTTTCCTCTCATTGATACGTTTTGGGAAGTCCTTGACCAGGACACCGAAAACTCCTAATCAACACATTTACCTGAACACTGAAACATAATTAATTAATTTGGCAAATCTTCACTCACCTTTCCACTGGGTAGGCCTAATTCAGCGAGGCATTGATAGACGAGCTTTTCCGTTTTCCCAGACGCGAAAGTTCTCGCGACCACTTTCACTGGAACTTTTGCATTTGGATCGACCAGCATTCTGAGTCGCATCCAACTGAAACGTAGCAAAAAGCGTACATATTTTTCACCAATAAAAAGGATAATCCGGGGAACTTTCCTATTGGAACTGTGAAACGGTCGTCCGAACGACGAGATCGCCGTGTCACGTGACTCAAAGCAATAATAAAAGTTTCACGGTCCTGTTTACGTTCTTCGGCGAGTTTCGCGAACTATGGCGAGAAACGTTCCACAATACTATAAAACTCTTGTAAGGACCGTATGAAACCAGTTACCGATTTTTATTTGTCAGAATCAATTGTCTCAGACACAATGTTAACCCAAGGACAGGAAATTGAATAATTTTATTCTACTCCTCTTTCCTGTCAGTACAAATTCTAGACAATTTATTCTAGACCGGAACTGTAACGAATAAGATAGAAATAATTGGAGCAAATAAAACAGAGTAGTGTACGGTAAAGTGGAAGGAAGGATCGATGAATTACAGTGTAAGATAATAGGATTATTATTGCAAACCGCGTTCCCTTTGTTGTAGCTAGGGAACTGAGAAATAAACTATCTGCTGAAACAAGTTATTTATTGTCACAAATCCGATGATACTTTCTGTCGCTGAATGTTACTGAAAAATACGACTGACAGAAATTTTCTTACCATACATATACAGGGTGGTCCACGCAATTGTTTCAAGTCATAACCCCGTTATTATTGCATTTACGAAAAAATGCCACAGGAGAAAGATAAATGTTTCAAAGAGCACTACATCTGTAGGCCTTTAAATTTTGTTTAGATGCAGCAGTGCATGTACAATTAACAATTGCAAATGATTAGGGTACCATGGCAAAAAAATTATTAGATCTCGAGATATTTTCAAAAAATGTCTTTATTGAAGAAGATACTCTTCACTTCATGACTATGTTGTAAAGATAAACACCCTTTCAACATTGTTATCGTAACAGAAACTGATTTGTACGAGTAAGCAT
Organism: Agapostemon virescens; assembly: GCA_028453745.1. Classification (NCBI taxonomy): domain Eukaryota; kingdom Metazoa; phylum Arthropoda; class Insecta; order Hymenoptera; family Halictidae; genus Agapostemon; species Agapostemon virescens. The sequence continues at coordinate 5,860,354 of CM052097.1, forward strand.
ATCATCATTCAGTAGCAATTCACGTATCGTAACTCGAGTACGAAAATGAAGAATTTGAAAAAGTGTAACTGTATTTCACTAAATACAAGAAAATGTATTTTACTAACAGTGAGAAACAAGATACGTACGACACTTTTGGGTTTTGTGACAAAAATACGACTGCCGCCGCAAGACTGTACCAGGAAAAATATTCAAACCGACGACAACCATCGCGACAACTGTTTTTCAAATTGAATAATAGTTTGCAACACTATGGTGCATTTACCAAACACAAAAGAGAAGTTCCAAAACCTGTAGTAGGAAATGAAAACAATAGAGTGAACATACTCGCTTATTTACAGTGGAAACCACAAGCATCTACACGAGAAATATCAAGAGAATGCAATGTAAGTCTCGGTAGTGTGAAACGAATTTTAAAATTAGAGAAGCTCCATCCGTATCAATTTAGTGTTGGACATGCCTTGCATGCTGGAGATTCAATAAGACGTATGCAATTTTGTTAATTTGTTTTAAACGAAATTCAGATAGACGAAGATTTCCCGCGACAGATTTTGTGGACGGATGAATGTACGTTCACCAACAATGGTATTTTTAATCGTCATAATGAACATACATGAGCAAGAAGAAAACCATTCCTTAGGAGGAACATACATCACCAAATAAGGCACACTATTAATGTATGGTGTGGGATTTTAAATATCAATATTATTTGTCGATATTTCATTGATGGTGCCCTAAACGGAGAAAAATATCGGCACTTTTTGGAATTTGAATTGTCATCTCTTCTCGACGGCATTCCTCTCCGAGACAGGCTGAATTGTAAATACTTTCAACAAGATGCTGCACCGGCACACAACTCACAAGTGGTCATGCGGTTTCTAAAAAATAAGTTTTGCAATAACGTTATCGCAACAAATACATCAATACATTGGCCAGCCCGTTCACCTGATTTAAGTCTCCTTGACTTTTTTCTGTGGGGTTATTTGAAAGATAGAATTTATTCAAATCCCACAGATTCTGTAGAGAATCTGAGAGAAAAAATCATACTGGAATGAGCAGCAATAACTGCAGATAATTTAAACACAGTTATGCATACAATAAAAAAAACGTTATCAGAAATGTTTAGAATGTAATGGAGAAGCGTTTCAATAAAGCGTTTCTTCAATAAAGACATTTTTTGAAAATATCTCGAGATCTAATAATTTTTTTGCCATGGTATCCTAATCATTTGTTACATAGAATGAACAGAAGAATCGATCTGTGTAAAAAAAACATGCATTTCTATTTAAAGAAATGATGCAATTGTTAATTGCACATGCACTGCTGCATCTAAAAAAAGCTGCAGATACAGAAAGATACAGATGTAGTGCTCTTCAAACCATTTATCTTTCTCTTTTGACATTTTTTTATAAATGCAATAATAACGGAGTTATGACTTGAAACAATTGCGTGGACCACCCTGCATAAGATAAAATTATATTATTTTATTAATTATTATATATTATTATGAATACATATATGTAGATATATAATATTGTAGATTTATTTTACTATTTAATTTACTGTACTACTAGGTAGAAAATGAATTCCACGTTGTTACCAACATATTTCTTGACAATGTCCAACAACGAAAACTATTGTAACACTTTACAAGGATTCTGATAACTGTTTCAGACCGAGTACTTACAAAAAGAGTAGTAAATGACTTCTCTTTACTAGAATAGCAACGAGAAGTTCATAGAATGAACTAATAAACATTTAGTTCCAGCACTCTCGGATACAGGACAAAATGGCGAATTCTAGGAGACGAAAGTACTACATGGGTCGGCAGAACGTTTACGAGAGTTTGGAGTAACGTGGAAAGTTTCTCCGCACAGTTAGCCACAGAAAGAAGACCAGATCGTTATCAAACGATACACGTGGAGGCGTTTAATGCTTTTGTTCGGAATTATGGGCAACATGCTGCGTCGAACGATTTGACGTCTACCGGCGCAAACGGTGCGCGTCGATCGGACGACGTTTCTGTCTAATTATTTCACGCAAACATTAGGTCAGCGTAGGCGTGTATGCGTGTATGTGTGTGTGCGAGTAATTGCATCTGTAAACTCACTGTTTCTTCAAGCACGTAAGCGGGCAAACGTTGTTGGCTTTCACGTTGTGCGTAATCGATCGTATGCCATCCAGCCATATCTGTCATGGGACACAGCAAACACGTAGACTTTATTGATCATCTTATTAATCGCTTAGCCAATGAACTGAAACATCTCTAATTTTTTAACCGACGCGGTTTCTACGTCTACGAATGACGAAGAAGCGTTTTCACCGAAGGAGCCTGAGATAATCAGCGATCCCCGTGTTCCGTATATCAATTTTTCGTCGATCGCCATCAAAGATAGCAATTATATAACGAGTGAACTTGCCTTTGCCGTCGCTGGATCCGGACAGACGACGTGCTGGTAATTAATGTTGGTGTAATCTGCGCCTGAGCAGATGGTTAAACTTTTCTCGTCCAGTTGCTCGCCATGTTTCATTAGCAGCTTGTCGTGTAGCTTCTGATCCTGGATAAAATTAGAAATTTTTTTTTGAAAACTTGTAGTCTGACCTTCGACGAGAAATCCTCTAATCGGAATAATTAAACAAGACTTTTTTCTTTTTGTTTAATCGAGTACGGTATCGTCTGCTCAAGTGTTGCAATTTTTCCTGCGTTCGAATGTTCTACAATCATCCCCATTTCCTGGAACTACCGCGATGATAGACTGAACGTTGCATTATCTTTTGACATTCGTCTCTCGCGTATTCTGCTATTTCTCGTGTCCCTGTCTCGTCATCGACGCACTCGACGAATGAACGATACGGCGTCAGATAAGCCCGAGTGATTCCTAGAACACCTACCTACCCGGATGGAAGAGGTATATTTACGGGATATACTGGTTCTTCATTTTCGAAAACACGCTGCGTTCTTCTTGCTCCTTCTTTAGGCATAGACGTTTTGAAATATGTATGCAACAGGATTTTTTTGGAATTTGTACTATTGACATAGTTGTAGATATTTGAAGAATGCAACTCGCATTACGAGATATTAATAGTGGAGTCTTTAAACGTGTTTTTCTTGAAACCACATTTTTCGAAACGGTTGTCTCGATGTCGCGATATTTCAGGTTCTAGTTGTGTAATTGACTCGAAATTTCGAAGAAATCTTCAGCACATATATTCTTATCGTCTGAACAACATTTTTTAACACTAGATTGCGCAAGGAAGTCATTTCGACTGCTTTTTAATTGCAGTTAGAACAATATTATGTATATAATGATACAATTTCTTACAATTTTGTGACTTTTTGTACAACATATAAATGCGTTTATTAATAATTGTAGTTACCCCCACCCCCTCCATCATTTCCGATATATATATGTGTTATACCTATATTGCCCAAAAGCAGTCGTTTTGACTGCTTGGGAAATTTTAAAGAATCAAATTACTCTTATTATTGAATTGAGTAAATTTCTTATATTTATTATATAATTCTTATATAAAATTGAGTTATTTATGGTCAGCAACGTGGGGTCCCAAATTTTTTAGAAAAACTATGACCAGAGAAAAGTTCAAGCAAATACTACGATTTATTCGTTTTGACAAAAGAACCGAAAGAATTAGGCGCCTACAAACAAATAAATTTGTCTTGGTTCGGAAATATGGGATAAGTTCATTGAAAACAATCAAGCTTGCTATCAACCAGGGCAAAATATAACAGTTGATGAGCAATTATTTCCTTCAAAAACCAGGTGCAGGTTTACACAGTATATGCCTAATAAACCCTACTTTGGCATCAAATTGATAAAAGTAATAAAAAAATGTTACCGGAATCTATTCAATTTTATAACAGCACAAAATTTGGAGTTGATATGGCGGATCAAATGACCAGAAAATATACAGTAAAAGCTAGTTTTCGTAGAACGCCCCTCCAAATATTTTTCAATATTTTAGATTTGGCTGCTATGAATGCTTGGATCCTTTACAAAGAAACGATAGGAATACAAATACAACGAAAAGAGTTCTTGTTTCAATTAGCAGAACAGCTTTCCACCGAATACAGACCTGCAAGACAGAAAAATTCACCAGAACATGAAGACCCACAAAAATCAGCTGCAACATCATCGAATGCAACCCATTCTAACAAACGCAAAATTTGTCAAGTACGACTTTGCCACAACAACAAAAGAAATAATATATGTGACAAATGTCAAAGGTATGTTTGCGGAAGATGTACACATGAAAAGATTTCCACTTTTATTTGCATAAAATGTACAAATAATAATGCATAAATTATTTTATTTTCCAAGTGAAGCAAATTTTTTTTAATGTTAATATTTACTAATAACCTGTTATATAACTGTAAATAATATTAAAAAATATTAAAAATTAATTTTAAATAAATTTCTTTAGACATTAGTTATTCTTTCACAATGCAGTCATTTTGACTGCTTTTGGGAAATATAGGTATATACTATAAGTTTCAATCTTTCTAGTGGTAAATCTGTATATTTGTTCCTAATTTTTTTATCGTTCCAAGGATTGAAAAATATTTGAAAAATCGGTTCTTCTACACGAAACTATCGCCATTTTGTAAATAATCAAGGTTTAACAGTTTTCATCATTCTATATTTCCATCGCTTCTATCTTTATTCTGATTAATAAATAACTTGAACATCAGCTTAATAAACAACTATTTTAATTTCTGTAATAATATATATAATTCAGGTAACGTTGATTATTTTTACTGTTAAAATCAGTGTGCATAGACACCAATACATAGATGTGCAAATACCAAAGGTGCGATTTTTAAAAAATTGAGTTCGTGTAATAACGCCTTCGAAAACCAGTATACCACTTTAAGCGGACAATACTTTGTTAGGAATAGTAATTACCCCTTCCCAAATAGTTTTATACAATCGATAAATCTATTTCAGTGGAAATATTCTCTTGTCCTTTTACGATCCTACAGCATTAACAGAATACTGCCAAATATTTAAATTCCACTTACGAACAAAAATAACCATGTAATGCAGAAAGGATGTTTGCAGTTAAGATAAATGCAGTGAAAGTGATAAATAATGTCTTCTTCTCGTTGACCTGAGGAACCCTTGAGGAGAGACGTTTTTTTAATGTCTTGAGAAACTCGAACATACTAGCTAAGGATGAAATATAATTTGCAAAATCTCGAGAAAGAGGTAAAGAAAATTAATGCAGCGGAAGTAATAAATAATGCCATCTTCTCGTTGAGTTGAGAAATTTTGTCGGGGTCTTAAAAGACCCCAGTATACTAGTTAAGGATGAAATGTAATTTGCAAAATCTCAAGGAAGAGGTAAACAAAATTAATGCAACGAAAGTGATGAATAATGCCATCTTCTCGTCAAGTTGAGAAACTTTTGAGTTGAGAAATTTTGTCGGAGTTTTGAGATACGCTAGTATACAGGTTAAGGATGAACTATAATTTGCAAAGTCTCGAACAATAGATAAACAAAATAAACGCAACGAAAATGATAAATAATACCATCTTCTCGTTGAGTTGCGAAATCTTGTCGGGGTCATGAAAGATCCTAGTATATTGGTTAAGGATGAAGTATAACTTGCAAAGTCTCGAACATGAGGTAAACATAAATTATCGAATATTCGATACGATCTGAACCAGAGAAAAATTAAACACTAGGTTTACTGAACCCAACAAAATAGGGTTTCCAATATTTTTAATTTACGATAACAAAGATTGTAAAGATGCATCCATAAAGAATTATTCAACAAATTTATTTCTTTGGGTATGTACTATTTACAAAATAGCTAAAAATTTGTTAATTTTTGACTGGTTAATGAAAGAACCAGTCAAAATCACTGGTTCCTGATTTTTTCGTTTACAATTACTGAAGTTATAAAAAAATGTTCACCAGAAAGTTTCGAATGAATTTCTTCATTGAAGCAGACATTACGATGAAAATTGTACGAGATCTGAATGGATGCAATTTTGTCATTATTATAAAGCAATATTACAAAAAATTGCATTTCGTCAACAAAGAAAGTCATGGCATTTATATATGTTAGATTTTGTCTAAAATCTTTGACACGAGTCTAACTCGTCATAACAGGACAAGGGGTTGAAATAGGGTAATTGAAAATGATCACGTTTAATGCTCCGTGATTCTAGCGTCAACTAAAACGCAATCGTGCAAAACTGTATTAAATTATACATTATGGTTCCCCCTTTATCTTGGACCGAATAAAAGAAGCAGCTAAATGTAGCAGAAAACGTACTCCGTTAAAGATTTCGTTAACATCTCGAACGGATTGGAGGCAAACTCTCTTTGGCTCGAGTGTCGTGCCAAAGCACACTGCTTCCGTCGGACAGTTTCGAACTGGTCCGGTGAATATTTTAAACGAATGCTGCCGGTTAATTCCAGTTGCAGGAAAACAAGGATTTTCTTACCTTCGGCAAGCCACCAGCACGTATGTCGCTCACTTGACACAGCTCTATCACGTCGCCGTCCTTTACATGAAACAGAAATGAATGACAGAGAATGTGAGACCCTCTTCTGCTCGTGTCGAACGAGCTTTTACTCCAATATATACGGTGTCTCAAAAATGTTCGAACTCATTGCAAGGGGAAATTCCTAGAGTTATTCTGAGAAAGTTTTTCATTTGCGAAAATGTCATACACGAGTTCGTTTTCGAGTTATTAATAGAAGATCATGGACCAATCAGACCGCAGTTACAAGAAACGTGTTTCGACTCGATGACACGCCCCGTTCAGCGCGACGTTTCCGTAGGCCGAGCAAAAACAAGTTAGTCGCAGCTACGCGCTGATTGGTTCGTGGTTTTCGTTGATAACTCTGAAACGAACCGTCGAATCGCGAATTCGTAAAGGACAAAGTTCCTTAGAATAGATCCAGGAATTGCTTATTTCAAGGAACTCGAACATTGTTTGGATACTCTGCATTAATTTAACTCCTTGTCATAGCATTTTCTTTGTAACTAAAGTTATTTCATCTTATTTTATTACAATTAGTCTTCTTATTAACAGGACTAATTATTTTATTTTATCTTCTTATTAAGAAGATTATTTAATTATTATGTATTTAGTTTTCTTATAGAGAACACCAATTATTATAGTCATTTTATTTAGTCTTCTTATTCAGAAGACTATTTAATTATTTTATTTAGTCTTTTTATTAAAAAGACTATTTAATTATTTTATTTAGTCTTGTTATTATTTATTTAATCTTATTAAAAATATTATCTATATTATCTATACATCTACTTTAATGTTTAAATATTGATTACAAATGGACATTTGATTTCATCTAAAAAGAAAGGTATAATATTTATATTTGTTAGACTTTCTGTAAAATCTTCAACATGAGTCTGACTCGTCATAACATGGCAAGGAGTTAATCGAACACTTCAACGCACATCTTTACATCAATGTTTGATTACGACATATAATCGTTCACCGATAAATATCAACGATAAATGTTATTTAACTGTGCGGCTTTTTATCTAACAATTATTTTAATTGTTCATTATAACCATTAATCGTGGCTCGACATATAGCAGTGGATCTGAGAAATATTGGTGCATCAAACACTTGATTCTCGAAAGATTTCTAACATTCGAACCCTGACAGTTTGGTAAAAAATTATCGTACGGTAAGAAATTTGGACTCATATTCAAGCTAGAAGCAACTAGATTTATAATCCATAATGCAATGTATTCTAAAGTTTTTTAATGATATATCAGAGGAGAAACTGCAGACAAGCTTTTTCTCAAAAACGTTATGTATTTGAACGTCTATGAAAACTTTGAAAATATTTTTCGGGACACAAACTGCAATAAATTTAAAGATTAAAACTTTTTCTTTCTGACGACACCTTTAAAATTATTGTACAATTGTTTTTAGTTATTTCTTCGAGCATTTAATGTGTATTTCATTTTAAGGTAGCATACGTTACACGTTGATGGTTTTGTAAAATCGGATTTGTTACATATTTTTCAGTTTCAGAACAGTCGTTGCAAAGAGAAGACCGCAATATTCAAATCCATAGCAATTTAATGTGCAATCAAAATATTTCTTAGTATTCGTTAGAAATTGCAGCATTTTTTAAAGGAAACTTGGGTCTTAGGATTTCCCTATTTGCTTCTGATTTTATTTTGTTAACTTTTATTATAAATGCATAAAATTCGCAGTCTAGTGCTATAAATATTTTAAAATAGTAGAGAAATTAAAAGAGTTTGTAAATGTTAATGCACTATTTTCGACCGGAGTTTTCTACGGAGTTGTTTTTCTGCAAAACAAGTTCTCACAAAGGAATGTTCCAGAGGAGAAAACTTTAAGGCAAGAATCTTTGAATTTAATTTCTTATTTCTTATTCATTCTTCAGGATAAAGTTTGGCCCATTTATCTGCGACCTCGATGCTAGGGATTCAAGATAAAATGTGCAAGTCGGGTGACCTCTTTAGAGGACCGGAAGATAATAGGAAGTTTCACTCACCCTTCCTACGCTCTGCCAGTAGATGAAGAAGCCATACTCGTCGACCTTGAACATACACTCAACCTCCAGTTCCGTGTTGTCCTTTTCTTCTGACCATCGGTCGAACACACATCCGCGACGGAGAGGAAGAGGTACCTCGATCTGCCAGTTGAATTCGAATCTCTTCGTCATCTTCCTTGCACCGGATGGAACGTGTCAATCGTTAGACGCGTCTGGTTTCGTCCAGTTTCTAATAAAGAAATCAATTTATTTAAATCTCTTCAAACGTTGCTATACAATTTGTCAACAATTTAAAACCTCGGCGCAACAATCGCGCAAGTCTGATTTCTAATAAAATTGTACGGTAAGATCCTGTACAACATAATAAAAAAATATTTAATACTAGAACTATCGTGCAATAAATCTAACGATATACATTGCTTTGTGATAATAACAAGACTGCATCTATTCAAACTTCATTCAAACTTTGTTGTAGCATGTTAACGAAAACATTTTTATAACTTCCGTAATTGCGAAAGAAAATAAGTAGGGACCAGCCATTTTGACTGGTTTGGTAGTTCTAGTGTTAACAGATGGTATGCACAGTCATCGATAAAATTAGTCGTACAGCTATTTAAAAATAACAACTTTGTGAAAGTTAGACCAATCGACTTGGATTTTTAGAAATGAGTGAAGAATTGCTCTGTATGTAATCTATAAAATACGTTGTTTGAAATCGTTATCGGACGAAATTTCGACAGCGAAAGCGATGTTCGCGATTAATAACTTTTTAATCTGTGTTTATAATGAAAATGAAAAATTGAATACACTTGCGATATTATCTCCGTGATGCAATTTCCGTGAGAAACGAATTTACATTAATAAAACTAATCACGAACTTCGATTATCTATTTGGTACATACGCCGTCGTAAAATGGAACGATCAAAAGTTCACAGGTGTAGATTGAATATTGCAGTTTTTACAAACGTTTCGGAGGAACGTGACCAGAAAACGTATTACGCGTTTCACGTTTCGAGAGCGACCGTACTAGTTCGTGCAAGGTGACGTACGAATTTTCATTGCTAATCCACTATATAAATTAAAAAAGCGAAACGACATTGATTCGATTAAATGTTGTATTTTTATTGTATTATATGTTATACTTAATGCGTTTATAGAGAACCAGCAAACTACGTTTTATATTCTCAATAAAAAATGGTTATATAGCGTGAACGTTGGTTTAATGTATTCTCCACTACTTAACCCTCCATATTCTATGCCGGAGTCAATCGTGACCCGTCGCGCAGCGGTGGAGACAAGATGAAATATTAGTGAGGGTCATCTCAATGACTCCTCCATATGCGCAGAAGTACGAGTTGTTGAAAAACTGATAACGAAAACTCATTTTTCGAAAGCTCCAAACCAGAATACTACACTCAATACTAAACCCACCACAGCTAGCCAAGTCTACCACAGGTATCAATTATGCTAAAGCATACAGTGGCTCAAAGTAAAACTCGGACACTGACATTTTTGGGCCTTATGAAGCGATTGGTAGGATAAGAAAAGAATATAAATAGAAAATAAAGCTATTTTTAGTAAGCTTTATTCAAGATTATATAAATTCACTAAAAACAAAAACAAAATTTATTTATATTAAGTCATAAAAAAACGAAGTTTAAAAAGTAATGGAATTTGACCTCAAAATAAAATTCGACAGTAGACAATTTTCTTGTAGATATGTACATATGTTTTATGCTATTTTTATTTGATATTAATATTTTGTTGGTAGTCTTTTATTTGCTCTTGCAACTTTTAATCAATTCGGCATGGACCGCACTAGTTTTTCGCAATACGAAGGATTAATATTTGCCCATTCCTCTTTTATTGCTTTCTTTAAATCTTCAGCATTAGAAATAATATGGATTTTGAATTTTTCTTCTAAGTACGCCCATAGATGTTCGATTACATTCAAATCAGATGATTGAGAGAGTCTTTCGATTACATGTGGGCAATTATAAAGTAACCATAGACGAACATTATGAGCCGGATGCTTTGGATCATTGTCCTGGTAGAAACTGTAAGAATCGGCAATACTTAACTTTTCCACACTATCCCTTAAATTGTTCTTCAAAATCTGTAGATATTTTATCCGATCCATGATCCCGTCAATAATGTGGAGATTTCCTGGTCCAGCAGTTGACATGCATCCCCACACCATTATTGAACCTTCCCCATGTTTAACAGTAGGTCGTAAATTCTTTTCCTTGTACTCCTCATTA
>CM052097.1:5871936-5889480 GCA_028453745.1 Agapostemon virescens
CATGTTTAACAGTAGGTCGTAAATTCTTTTCCTTGTACTCCTCATTACGTTTTCTCCAAACATAAGTTTGTCCGGATCCAAAAATGTTAAATTTACTCTCGCCTGTATATAAAACTGTCCTCCAAATTGAAAAATCTTTATTTTTGTACAATTTCGCGAATTGCAATCTTTTAGAACGATTTCTTTTACTCACAAATGACTTCTTCCTAGCAACTCTCCCATTAAAATTATTTTTTCTTAATATAATCCTCATTGTTTCTGAATTAGCTTCTTTTCCTAAATGTATTTTAGCTTCAATAGCTAACTTCGAAACATTTAATTGTGGATTCGTTTTAATTTGTCGTACGATCCAACGCTCCTCGGATTCTGTGAAAATCTTTCGTTTACTTAGTTTTGGTTTATTTTCCACATTATTTCTGGATCTGAAGCGTTTTATAATATCATGAACTGTAGAGTGACTGCGTTTCACTATTGATGCAATATTTCGTACAGACAAACCGTCTCTAAATTGACTTATAACAAGTTCCCGAATTTCTAATGACGTTTGTTCACATTGTCTAGCCATTCTGAGAAATTAAAACTAAATTTCACAGAATCTAACGACTTGCGTTAACTAAAACCTACGTAAAATGAAAGTATGAAAAAATGAAGGGTGATTCCCCGCGTTTCATTTGTTTTTCCCACAGGATTACCAACTGTCCGAGTTTCAGTTTGCGGCTAGTTTTCATGACTTTTAACATTTCCATTTTGTTTTGAATTATCGTGAATAATTTTTGTCTTTGCTTAATACATTTTATTTGACCTTAAATGTAAATTATTGAAAATAATTCTGTTTTTCATTTAATTTGTTTTCTGATACTAATAATAACCTCAGAAAGTGAAAATATATAGGTGTCTGAGTTTTACTTTGAGCCACTGTATATAACCTAGATGGAAAGAATGAGACATTGTAAAAAATGTAGTATAGAACAAAGCAAATAAATTTGTAATAATGTATAAATCTTTAGTTACATATTAAATGAGCTGCATGAAAAGTCGAGGAAAAGTAAAACGATTTGTCTGGGTATCCTGTGGTGTAAAATGATGATCCTGATTTTAGATTTGGTTGCTACCGGATTTTGAATGAACTACTTTACTGTTTATACATGAATTTAGCTAGAACTCGGCATAAACCTTGTCTGATGTAGGATCATTATTGGCCTGTTAGAGTCATCAGCTGCAGAAACGCTGTTTACTAAACTTTGTCTTATCTCGTTTACCTCGGTCTCATCCAAGGTTCATTTAATAACAACTTCTGAGCTGTGTTACCTCTAGTTTACTCAATGCCCTGAAGAACTAATGTTTTACCTTCACTTCGTTTTCAACGCGTTTTCTATAATTGTCAGTTTAACCGAGGATGGTTAAAAATAATTTCATACATTTCGTTGTTTAAAGCCATAACAATTACTAGTATAATCTTTAGAAAATTTTTAACTTTCTGCTGTTAAATTGTTCCAACATTTCATAAAAGAGGTACGTTGCATTTAATGGAACGAGGTTCATTTAATAACAAGTTCTGAGCTGTGTTACCTCTAGTTTACTCAATACCCTGAAGAACTAATGTTTTACTTTCACTTCGTTTTCAACGTGTTTTCTATAATTGTCAGTTTAACCGACGATGGTTAAAAATAATTGTATACATTTCGTTGTTTAAAGCAATAACAATTACTAGTATAATCTTCAGAAAATGTTTAACTTTCTGCTGTTAAATTGTTACAACATTTCATAAAAGAGGTACGCTGTGTTTACTGAAACACTTTAATGAGGAATGTAGACAGCGAAACCTAAACGAAAATATTAAACACTGAAACTACCAAGTAGTAAAGGTGTAAATATGTTAGCAAACACTTTTACTCATTGAAAACTATTACATTATTATTCACAGAGTATCCACGGAGCTTGAAGATATTTACAGATTAATTGACATAGCTAAACATACGTGACATTGTAAAATTTAAACCACAAAAATGATAAGTTACAGCTCGAACTTATTTTGTGTAACTTACCTTTCTAAACGTGACTTTGTGTTGGTTAACTTTCTATAAAAGCATTATTTAATATAATAAACACGTAACATTTAGTAAAATTAATACCATTTCACTTTTCTAATGTTGGAACTACCGAGCATTATGTTAGACTAATATACACTGCAATAGTGTAAGTTTTGTACAACTTTTTTGTTAATATGTACTTCGACTCTAAATCTACCACAGGAGTCAAATGACTCTTTTCATATTTTTTATTTTACAATGATCGAAATTAGAAAATTGCCTTCATAAAAGTCAATTCAATCTTTGTTCAATTATGTTTTGTAATGAAAATCATAAATAATCCAAATGAATTACATCTTGGCATTTTTATAAGACAATATACACCAGCCATTTTACAAATAAAGTCTAACAAATATAAGTATTATGCCTTTCTTTTTAGAAGAAATCAAATGTTGTTCAATTTTAATAAATATTTAAGCATAGAAGTAGATGTAACAGTATAAAAGATATAAATAATTTTAGCGACGAAGATGTTAGAATAACATTAGTTACAAACAAAATGGTATAGCAAGGGGTTAATATATGCTTTAACTATAAACCCACCACAGATGGTCAAAAGAGTATTTTACCATTAAAACAATAGATTTATTTATTCAATTATTAATGTATTTAGTAATAGAAATCGCTCAAAACCCAAATAAATTTAATCTTGTAATGTTTATAAGACAATACTCACTAGAGAATTTGAATACTTGATAGGTTTAATGTTAATTCTTCGAGGCACGAAGACAATTGTTACAAGTGTCCCACCTTTTTAATGCATAAATATATACGGTGGGATATTTGTTGACTCAAAAAGAAAAATAGCAAGGGTTCTTGTCCCGAATAGAAAATTACTAAGACTCGTTGTTAAATTCGTTCATTTGAATAATATATTCGGCAATCTCGGATAACGGTAATAATTCGTTGTACGGTTCTAGAAGCTGTGTCTGCAAGCGCTCGAAACAATCTCTTCGTACAGAGAAGTATTCGGGAAGAAGAAGACTCGAAACCCCTTTCCAAAGAAAACTAGGAAGTGGTGGGATTTTGGCTCTGACCAATTGTGTACATTTAGGGCGGTTTTCGACTTGCGTAACGCCCACAATTCGGCGAGTTAGTTTGGGGTAAGTCGGTCAGGAGGGTGCGCAGAAAATGTCACGAAGACCCTTTTACATTTTAAAGAATCGAACCATAAATTATGGGACCTGGCGCTATAGGTGGGCCTACGCTACATCAAATGCCATTAAGGGCGGTACGGCCGAGCTTTTCTCACGAAAACTCGGCGATATTTTACACCCGTGCCCGCAGTCGTAAAGTAATAAATTTGCGGAAGAGGTATTGAGAGGAGTTCTAGAAAATGACAAACCCAAAATCGACCGTAGCGTAAATCCAGACTGAAATCGGAGATGGCGACGCAGTGCGAATGGTGGTTGTAAAATGATGTTGTCACACATAACTCTAGTATTGACCCTTTGCCCTCGAAACTGTTTCAACTCGAAGATCAAGGCATTTCTTCTTATCCAGAACATTTTCCTTCTATATGATTTATTCCATCTTGTGCATATGTGTCTTTTTATTATTAGTCGTCCTTACAACCGTTAAAATTTTAACAATTCCTTGGACGCTAAGATATCGATGTTAAAATTGTTTTCAATTATAGTGTGGCAATTTTTCGTGGTGCCTCAAAGTCACCACTCGAGTGCTAAGAGTTAACAATTATAATAATACTGATAATGGACAATGATATAAATAATAATAACGATATTGTAAGATGATTGTAAGATGTTGTAAGATGATGTTACACATGAGCTTTTATTTTGACAGTGGCCCAAGTTTATTAACGTTAAAATCGAAATATTTAAGAGTTTGCGTTTTAATAAATTTAAAAATATTGGTAACCAATAAAATAGTAGTATTGTGTTTATGTGTTTATGTGTTTATAAGACTGTATACTTTATCAACTCAATCAGCCCTGTGGACATTGTTTAATAGAGTAATATTTTTTTGATGGCCATAAATACTTTCAATATTAATGAAACAACTTTCCTAATTCTTGAAAAGGCATGAGTCCATGGAAGAAATAAAGTTCCCTTGAAATAGAAAGAAATATATATTATTTTGTTATAAAATTAAAAAATATTCAACCGTTATTCACTATCACAAAAATGTTACATTAAAGTTAATAACATTTTGCAACTAATTATTTATTGTTCTCGCATTTTCGTAAGCAGGGACATTAAAAATAATTATGGTTTGTAGATTGTATACAGTATAATAGATTCATTAAACCGTTGCATTTTAGCGTTGCGATTGACCTTGTTTTTTCGTATATTAGTGTATATTAGCGATTTTTCGTTAGGTAATGATAAAATGTCGTAGATGAACTAAAAGAATTCCTAAATGGTTGCATTTTTTCCTTTCAATTTATATTATAAAGTCGATATTTTTAGCGAAAAATCGTAACTTTTTCAATAAAGCTAAAAATTTGTGTATTTTTGTACTTTTTGTTGAATTTTTTTTAGTTCATCGACGAGATAATTTTATAAGGATTAAAAAACACTTTTGTTTTCCTGTTTCAGATGAAAATTATGCGCGGAGCTGTGAAGATTTATAAATATTGCGAAAAAAATACATTAATCATTAAAATAGAAAATGTTTTGTATTGTTTAAATATAGAACATAATATCATGGAAGTTTGAGAATGATTCGCTTTGTAGTTATTGAGAAAAAAATTCTTAAATATCACTATTTTTTAGGCGCTCTAAAGTGTATTCCCCCCTTAAAGGGTTAAATCGAGAACAACGGATGTAGCGAGATCGTGTTCGAGAAACTGGAAATTTGATCGGTGTTATTAATTGGGACGGTAGCGGTGAAATGGTGGATCGCGCAAGTTATTGTCGCGCCGGTTCATTAGCGATTCTCTCGTCGTTTCTCGAGGTTACGAAAATTGTCGACGCGGCGAGGAATACTAAACGATCGCGGCGCGGTTACCGTTTGATGCAGTTCGTTTATTCGGAACGAGCCGCATCGCACGTCGATTCCTCCGCCTCGATTGGCTCGCACGAGTCCCTTTAATAGTCTTTTCCAGCAGCCCCGATTGAGTATTAACCTCCAACAGACTGTGGCAAATAGGTGCTTTCGACCCATTTCAACGATATTAGAATCCAATTAAACGTTGATCACGTTAAACAGAGGGTCCCGACCGTTCACGAGAGCGATAACTGGCTTTCGAAAGGGGACGCTCGCAAGGTACGTCGCGTTCGCGATGGATCTCCGGGCTGTGTCGGTCGCGCCTTTCAATGGAATCTAGGCGAGTATCAGTCAATTTTGTTATTGTTGGCTGCGACGCCACGCCACCGTTCGCCGAGTATTTAACACTATTTTCTCAACCTGGATGTCCTCTTCGAGCAACGAGTTAACCGCATTTCCTAACAAAATTCTCCCACTGCGTAGAACAACCTTTGTCGCAATGTTTTCCTTCTATCGTTCTCCTTTCTTTTCGAAAACAGCGGACAAATGTCACATGAACTTCGTCGCAGAAGTGATCCCACATTGTAAAAATCTGATCTGAATTCGTAAATATTGGATAGTTGGAAAAGTATTCAGAGATTTTTGTTATTTTTTTATTAAATATTTCTTATATTCAGAATGAATTTTATTCAAGTATATATTGGCCATTATTATCGATGACCTTCTGCCATTTTTGGGGAAGAGCCATAATCCCATCGGAATAGAACTTCTGTGGTTTAGCGGTTAAAAACTTGGCCAAGTGATTTTCACAGACCTTTTTGAATCCAACTTTTTACCATCAAGGTAGTTTCGCAGAGATCGAAACAAACGATAATCTGATGGCGCAAGGTCTGAGCTATACGGTGGATGCATCCAAACTTCCCAGCCAAGCTTTCTCAATTTTTGCCGAATCATCAAACTTGTGTGTGGTCTGTGTATATCTGTTGATAAATTCTGGTCTGTCTTTTTAAATCGATTGCTGTAATCTGGTTAATTGTTGAAAGTAGAGATGAGAATTCTCTTCCAATCCCACCAAATATACAGCATTACCTTTCTTGGTGTCAATTCTGGCTTTGCCATCGTTTGTACTGATTCATCGGCCTTTATTCAAGACCTTTTTCGCACATTTTTATTGTATGTGCTCCATTTTTCATCATCCATTAACAATCTTTTAAAAAATGATTTGATTTCATTACGCTTAAGCAATGATTCGCAGATGGAAACTTGATCCATCAAAGTATTCTCTTTTAAATCATGAGGCAACAAAATATCGAGTTTCTTTTTGTATCCAGCCTTCCACAAATATTTCAAAACGGTTGAACTGTTCCCTAGCAATCTCATGACTGCTTATATGCCGATCTTGCGCAACCATTGTCATTATTTCATCAACTTTTTCAGTGATTGATCGACCAGAGCGACGTGCTCGAAATTTTCGAAATTCTCCGAACGGAAGCGAGCAAACCATCAACATGCTGTTACATTTGATAAAACATCTTGACCGTAAACATCACGAATTTTTTCCCAGGCTTGTGCAGCGTTTTTATCTTTTTCATAGTAAAATTGCAAAACATAGCGAATTTTTTCAGAAATTTCACTCATTTTCACACTAATATTACTTTTAACACGATTGACAAAATACAAAATTGTCATATCAGTATCAAAATGTGCGTCAGTATGACGCAATTTGATTAGTGTTGCCCGATATATGACATCAAACAACATCTAATGACAAAAATTTCTCAATACTTTTCCGACTATCCAATATTTTAATTATGTATTCTCATTTATGTATTAGTATTACTATTTTGTTATGATAAAAAACTTCATTCAACATTTCCACTGCCAACCTGACAATCGTAAATGTTCTATAAAAATATAATTTATTTAACGAAATTACAATTGGAAGCTTAAAATGTACAATGCACAGTGGTTCTTCGATCTTCTCGTATTCTCCAGATTTCAACTTTTGGAGCAATGAGTATATTAACTCACAGATTTTTTTTAAAATTTCTTTTTATATTAACTCACGAATAACTTTGTCTATGCGGGATGTTTTATATTATGAACACAAAAATGTTTTAGTTGGTTTGGAATGTCATTTTAAACAAATTTTTATTTTCTATAAACTCGCCTTAAAAATTCAGTAATTAACAATTGATTATAAACATAATGCTCTCGATGATTTTGATATATCGGCTCGTCCTAAACGAATTTTAAGTGAACATGGATGTCTTTAAATTACAAACATCTTATTTTGCTTTACGAAGGAAGGGTTAAGAAAAACTAATAAAGTTGTCATTGAATAAACAGATTACCAATGGTATTATCAAATCCTGTGCCTCAGAATCCTATGATGGCAATAACCAACATTTCATAAATTTTGGAGGACGTTGGAATTTTGAATTTAGTTTTAGACCACTGTACATCGGTATTTTGCTATTTGAACACTAAATTGGACACGTCGGGGATTTAACATGCGATGACATACTTTTGATATTATTCACATAATGCAGTTTCGCCGAGCGATGAATTTCAACTAATAAAACCGGTTACGAACTTCGATTGTCCGTTTGGAACATACGCCACTGTAAAATGAAATAATCAAAAGTTCACAGGTGTAGATTGAATATTGCAGTTCTTACAAACGTTTCGAACGTACGTGACCAGAAAACGTATTACGCGTTTCGAGAGCGAGTGTACCAATTCGTGCGAGTTGCGTGTGAATTTTCTTTGGTAATCCAATTCATGAATTAATACTAGAACTACCGAATGGATGAAAGTAACTTGTTACTGATTGTTTCCATCACAATTACAGAAATTACAAGGATGTTTCTACAAAAATATTTTAAATAAACTTTTCCCTTAACACAAAACCTACCAAGCATTAACACTAGAACTACCAAATAATAAATGCAACGATATATGAGCCGTTTATTTTGAAAGTGGCGTATGTCCATTTTAAAAAAAATTATAATCAGCAACCATAATAGTTACATTTTTACATGATCCTTTTATTCTGATGCAACTTGTTACTAATACATTTAAAATCATTAAGATTTTCTGACACGAAAATTTGCTGGTTAATGAAGTGATGAAAAAGTTCATTTTGATAGTGACGTAAGTCCTATTGTAAGAGTTTCAAATGGATATGGAAAATGTTATGCAATAAAATTTTATGAGATCCCAACTTAAAATAGCTGTGGCATGGTTAAAAATTGTCCAATTTACAGAAAACAGTGTACATATCATTGACCATAAGTCCCTGCTATCAGGGCATTAATTTCTACCTAATGATAAAAATTTCGGAGTTGTAGAAATGGCGTTAAGGAAAAACAATTTATTGTTTGTCCCTCAGGAATTTTACGAAGTTATAAAAAAGTGTCGAAAGAATAAGTTCATTTTAAATGAAATGAAACGGGAGGAGTTCATGTCAACTAAGTCTCTAGAAAACGTGAATTTTAAAAGGGCGACAAATATTGACAGTGAAAGAGTAAATTGGTTTAAAATATGTTGGATGAGATTTTTTAAAAGCGATCCATATAAGTTACTTTACAAAACGACAATGAACGAAGATGCATCACTCAAAACATTGAATTTACTACCGCAACGGGGAAGACCGAAAATATTTAATAATATCAAGTTATATCAAGGACTTAATGGATTTATTACATTATATACCACCTGCACACCGCAGGTATTATAAATCCCTCTTGCATACAAACAGGAAAAGACTCAATAATAATTAATAAAGCAATATTAATTTTAATGTAAAAATTATTTAACAACGAATAAGAAATGAATATTTTGTAGATTTTACAACATAAAAGTGTGTACATTTATTTTTATTTCAAGGGAAATTTACTTTCCCTATTGTGCTTTCTTAATAATTGAAAATGTCATTTCATTGATTTTGTAAGTGACGTAAGTCCATTCATAGCCATAAAAAACGTATTGTTTCTTAAATAATGTTAATTATGCTAAATGGAATGATAAATTTGACACACTTAGAAACCCAAAAAAATTGATTCTACTATGTTTTTTGTTACCCACATTTTTAAATTTAATCCTACGCAAACCCTTCAATATCTCGATTCAATCATAAATGGACTTACGCCACTTTCAAAATAAACGGCTCATATATTGCATTGTAATAATAATGAGACTGCATCTATTAAAACTTCATACAATTCTTTTTGTAAGGTATACGTCATTAATGAAGTATATCCGAAAATTTCTTATGGAAATATTTTTATAACTTCAACAATTGCGAAAAAAATCTAGAAACCAGTGAAAATGACTGGTTTGGTAATTCTAGACTTTGAAATGGGTAAATATATTGTCTTGTAAAAATGACAAATGACTCGCAACGAACAATTAATCAATAATTCCACATTTAACATTTTTCTTCACGCATACCTTTTTGTACATGTTTAATAGTCTCTCTCATCGAATGTACATTCTTCTTCATTGTATGATTGATACGATTCAACATTAGGAGATAAATAAAATTGTCATCCGTCTTTCACCCACTTCAGTAAAACGAAAATAATAGTATTGTTATTTCGACATTCTTTTATCCTTTTACTGTTATGAATCTTGTCTGCTCGTTTTTCTTATAAATGTACCAAATCCGCCGTCTAATTATGAGCAATAAATTCATTTTCAAAAGTGACACAAATGTTTTTGGCGCGTTAAACAAATATGTCATCGTATACCACCGGTGGTACACTTGGCACGGAACGTGTTAAGATTTTTTAATGCTAAATTTTGCGGATGTTGATTATACACCTATTTTTACTGAAGTGAGCCAATTGGACTCATACAAGAAAATTGATGTTTTTTACAAAGAAAATAGTTGCAAATCAATTTAAATGAAAAATTTATTATTAAAAAATTCATTGAAAACATTTTTTACAACTCTGTTTTTGATATAAATTTTCCGCAAACATTTCGATTACATTTAGCACAATGGTTTTTACATCTATTTCTGTTACATGATACTTGAACTTGACAATTCTTCAGTGCGTCAGTATTATGAATTTTTGTCAATGGAATGGATGTGTTCTCGACATCTTCACTATATTTACTTCTTAGCTCTTCAGTCAATTGGAAAATAAAATCTTTTCTTGAAATATTTACATGAGTGATAAGCTATAAATTTCAAGTGTTATGCGATTAATTTTTAAATCATTTTATGAGACAAATTGGCTTACAACCATAAAAATAGGTATACCACATTCAATAATGCGAAATGAAGGGGTCTGCGGGGATGAGGAATCAACATTTATATATATTTCATTACGTAACTAAAAACCAACATATGTTTTTCAAAAATAATATTTAAGTTTTATATATATAGTAATAAAATTTTTAATCAGTCAAATTGGCTCAGTCCGTAAATCTAGTGTTAAATGAATGAAAATGTTTATGGTACGGACACCTGATTTCCGATATTTTTGGGCACAGTATTCAATATTATAATTGAAATGCCAGATATTTTAATTAGTATTTTGTTAGGCGTTCTCTTTTAGAGATACGTGGTCCTCCATGGTTCTGACTCTTCGCTCAATGGCAATTGATGTATCATAAACCTGCAGATGCGATCCACCAGGTATTATCGAGCGCGTTCACCTTCGAGCCCGCACCTGAGACATACCGTCTTCAAGCCTTCTCAGGTCTGTTCTTACCCACCTGTGTGAGGTGGGCGTTATTTTAAACAGCAAATAACTGTTCATGAATATTTCAGGATACATTCATTGGTGAAAAATGTTTACGCCTTGTCAATGAGTTCTAGTATATGTATCCGGTTATCGTGACGCTCGCTACTGTTTTTTTTTTAAATATTTTGTGTTGCAAGCAACGTTGTTTTATCTTATATTTACTGCAACGCTGTATTCTTCATTCGTTATTTATCATTAAAGTGGGAAGTTCTTTTTGTACACTTATAATTCTCCAGTTACTAAATTGTATTGTTTCATCCGATTATATTTATCTATTTTTCTTCGTAATAATCGTCACAAGTACATATGAGACGTGTGATCAGTCAGTGTCTGACTAATACTGCCGTGCCTTGTCAAGATACATAACAACCTACTTACTAAGGTATGAAGTTAATGATAAAAAATGACAAGCCTAATTTAA
Organism: Agapostemon virescens; assembly: GCA_028453745.1. NCBI lineage: Eukaryota > Metazoa > Arthropoda > Insecta > Hymenoptera > Halictidae > Agapostemon > Agapostemon virescens. The sequence goes on from CM052097.1 coordinate 5,883,156, forward strand.
AGAAAGAATGCATCGATTACAAGAATTAAGATAAGAACGGTAAATTATTTTCGATTAACTAAAATTAATAATGGAAGCAGTATTGTAATAACTCGTGTTATTGCATTTACACTCACATATTACGAAAACACAATTTGGTGTTGGAAATGAGCCGTTTATTTTTAACGTGGCATAAGTACATTTATACTTAAATTGAGATATTTAAAGATTTGTGTTTGAATGCAATTAAAAATATACGTACAGAATACTAATGAGTTATACTGCTTAATAGTTCCTATTAAAATAATGGCAATTATTAAGTGAATAATATGCGTTTTCTTACCAAGAATGGAGTTAGGCCACTTTCAAATTTAACAACCAGATTCGTTATAAAATTTGAAGGAACCCAAGTCCATTCAACATAATTTAAGATGCATCAAATTGAAAAAAGCAATACTCATTTTATTTTACATATCTTTACAATACTTCAAAAACATAATTTATGTGATTCAAAACATTTTTTTACAAACATAAATTACAAAACAATTTACTACTCATCTACATTTTGTGTGTGTGAAAGGGATTTGAAGAAATCATGATGTTCCGGTGGTATATATCATAATAGGTCAATTATGTCCTTGAATTTTGCTGTTGTAATTTGCCCGATATTTTTATACAGTGGTGTCAATAAAATATTTTCGAACTTTCTTCGTCTACCCTGACGTGGTAATAAATTCAAAACTTTAAAATTTTCGTTCTCATTCATTGATGTCTTATATAAAATTTTATACTGTTCATTTCTGACAAAACTCATCTAACATATTTTTAACCAGTTTATTGGTTCTCCGTTAGAATTCTTTACCCTTTTAAAAATCTTTGTTTTGGAAAACTTTTGAAGGTAGAATATTTCCGGTTTGAGTACAATATCTTTCTCCTGAATTCCGTTTAATCTTTCGCACTTTTTGAATGTATGTTTCATCAATCTTTTCTCCATTGTTATCTGCATCTTTATTCCCTGAAGACGAATATTGTTGTATAATTCTCTTTCTTTTTCGATTTTCTTTGAAATCATTAGTTACTAATTCTTCTTCACTATCTGAACTAAATGGACTTGTCGTTTTGTTCTTCCTCATGGGTGAAACAATTTCTAAAATGTAATATTACATTTTAAGTTTTAGATTTAGTTGTAAGTACATAATATGTATATTGCGTAAATTTTGTTTGACTGCATTAATGAAACGTACTGATTACTCAACTAATGCAATTGCCCAAAAACTGAGGTTAACTTGTTAAATACTAATTAATTAAAATTTCCTTCATCACTGCCTTCGGACATTATCAATGATAAATATCTTAATTTAAGTATAAATGGACTTAGGCCACTCTCAAAATAAACGGCTCAATTATTGAACTAACTCTGAAAACTTATGTGTCCAGAATTATCGTATTTGCTCTGAATATAAGTAACCTTAAATGGTTTATTGATAGATAACTTGAAGTTGTACGTGTAACCACGGGTAACCGGAAATAATTGACAAATGGACTTAGGCCACTTTCAAAATAAACGGGTCAAATAGTCAATATTTATATTATAGTCTTTACTTTGTTAATATTAAGACTTTACCTACCGGCAATTGTTTCAGGATTTTTTATGGTATATAGTCCACGATTAAAAACTTTTTAACGGATCTTTCAACACTGACAGCAATTTTTATTGGAAATCCACGAGACACCCTCGGTAACGTTATCTAATCACTTCGTTACAAACTATAATATACAAAGAGTTTTTTAAACTTCATACTGTTAAATATAATTATTGAAAGTCGTATTAATAGGCTTCCGGTCGGTAAAATGTTAACAATTAATATTTTGTATAATCGCCGGTTGCTTCGATTACAGCTTCTGAGTGTCTAGGAATGTTGGTTGTTGGTTGTCAGATTTTCCGTGTAAACTAATTCGATTTTTCTAGATTCTAATCGAAAACTAAGAAATTCGGTTTTTTGGTTTTCTTATTGGTACTTTTGGATATGATAAACTTCAAGGTTTCGAATCGAATCGATTCGATTCGAAAAATTGTCTTACTTTTGTTGGCGGTATATTTCGAGATAATTTTCATTTATGATATTGATCTATTAACTAGTAATTTAATTTATTATCAATTAGTAATTAAGTAGAGAATTTTCTTTGAAATTCATTTTCTTTTCGATATTTTCCGATCTTCTCTGCATAAGCGATGTTACTCACAATAAGTCTGAACTGTTATTGACAGATTTGTTATGGATTATTGCGTACAAGCATGATCAATTCGTGTATATAAATTTCTTGCCTCACGATGACGTTACAAGTTTTGCATTCCAGATTCACCCTTTTGCAAGTCAAATATATCCTTATGCAAATCAATTTTACTCTTCTGCAAATGAATTTCACCCTTTCGCAAAATCAATTTAGCTCTTTTGCAAATCAATTTCACCTTTTGCAAATCAATTTCACCCATCAGGAATATTTAAAATTAATGACACTTGAAAGCATCTCTCTTGAGTCCAGAAGTGCATGGACAGGAGGGTACAGTGAAGTGCTCAGTGACGTTAGGCACTTATAATGTGAATTGAAAAAATAATGTGAAATAATATTATGGCATATATTGGTACATCATAGATAATAAATAAAATTTTCAATCATTTAACAATAAATTCACATTTGATTTGGTCTATTTTACAAAAACTTAAAAATACATTATTTGCAAAAAGTTGACATTGATTTGCAACAGGTAAAATCTATTTGCAAAAGTTTGAAATTGATTTGCAAACAGATGAAACTGATTTGTAAAAGAGAGAATTTGGTTTGCAAAACTTGTATTGCTAGGTGTCCACTCATATTTGTCTCACGAGAAACAGCTAATTAACATTAAACCTACCACGGTGAATCATATGACCGTTTTTACATATTTCATTTTATAATTATCGAAGTTATAAAATTGTCTTCATAAGAATCGATTCAATAGATTTCTGTATCGCTCATATTTCTCTCACGAGAAACAGCTGATCGACACTAAACCTACTACAGTGAATCAAATGATTTTAGATATTTTATTTTCTAATCATCGAAGTTATAAAATTGTCTTCATAGAAATCGATTCAATACATTTCTGCATCACTCATATTTGTCTCACGAGAAACAGCTGATCGACACTAAACCTAGTACAATGAATCCAATGATTTTAGAAATTTTATTTTATAATTATTGAAGTTATAAAATCATCTTCACAGAAATCGATTCAATAGATTTCCGTATCACATATAATAATAAAAATATTTAATAATCCAAACAAAATTAAATCTTGTAATTTTTATAATACAATATATACAAGTAAATTTTACCACTCGGTAGGTTTCTTGTTAAATCGTTGCAAATTGCGAAATATGAAATGCGAATTGCGTACATCGAAGTGTAAATATTAGTTATTAATATTTCTCACTAAATAATCAATGTGTTATACGAATAAAAACTAAATGAAAATTAAGTTTACAACAATTTCGACTATATCTCATCGATACCTATTCTCTCTACTTGTTCACTTAATTTGGTCGGCAACTATTTGTTACTCAAAACTTATTCATTGGTTCCTCTGTCGACGATGCAGTCAACTGACAGTAGATGAGAGAACTAGTTTCGGCTGATAGAGTGGTACACAGTTAAATTTACACGACTCAGCCCCACTCTATCTGCACCACTGAGTCGTTAGTGGCTTGATGAGATGTGCCGATATTCGAAAGGATGGACTCGAACAAACTTGGGCGGGTACCCGAAGTGACGGACTCGGCTGGACTCGGACGAGCTCGATAACCGATACATGTGTGCACTATTTTTGGTCAAGTCGGAAAAACGCAAACGGTTTTGGACGAGTTCCTGCAGTACGCTTCCTCTGGATAAGGATGGCAAGAGTCGAAGAGACTACGACTCTGTTCGACTTTCCCCGAGCTGGCACGAAGGAGTTACACGCGCGAGGAGTTGGACAGTAATCAGGGACATGCGGGACAACGAAACTGGGAATTCCCGACTCTTGGATCGAGTCGGAATAAATCAGGATGGGTTCCCGCAAGTATCCGGTTGCTAAAAGTGGGATTTCCTAGGTGAGCCACGCTGATGCGTTCTGCGATCGTTGTGTCACTTATACTCCATTCGTCAAACTTCATCGGAAGCGTATGTGTATGTGTCTGGACGTAATTCCTGATTTTTATGAGGACACTTTTTTCTATTCTACTCTTTAGTACGTCGGAGATTATTCAATGAAAAAAGGGTTTGTTTATTTATGCTGTATATTAGAATAGTTTACGCAGACGGAAAATGTATTTTTGTAAATGATTTGAAAGTAAAAAATGTTTTATAATTTTCGTTTTACTGCATTCTAAGGTTGATTGTTTTAAACAGGGGTTGAAAACAGTTACGTTATCGGTTTCGGTTCTAAAAACTCTTATGAAGCAGCGAATGATCTCAAAACTGTTATAAGTTCTGGTTTATATCTATTCTATAATTGTTAATTTTCGATTCTACTTTTAATTTACGTAATAAATACATCTATTTTGTAACTGTTACTTTTCAATTCTACTTCTAATTTACGTGATTAATACATTGTATTTCTTTTTTGGAATTAAAAGTATGGATTAATATTTAAGTTTAAATCACATGCGGTTTGATTGAATCTTTGAAATACTCAGTATCATTCACTTGTATATTGTATACACGTAAAGCCACGAATTTGAAATACAACTGAAATGCTGAATCGAACAGATCTCAAAATTGTTATAAGGTGTATCGGTTCTGGTTTATATCTATTCTATAACTATTACTTTTCGATTCTACTTCTAATTTACATGATAAATACATTGTATTAATTTTTAGGGATTAAAAGCATGGATTAATATTTAAGTTTAAATCACATGCGGTTTGGTTGAATCTTTGAAATACTTTATATTTTTAGCACACGTAAATCCATAAATTCGGAATACCAGCGAAACGCTGAACCAAAAAATTACAGATATAGAACTAATATAATCTCGGTTCTGGAGAACCGAAACAGATATAAGTCAGAACGGATATACCTTATTACGGTTATGAAACTTTTTCAGTTGGCCATAACTTTTTCAGTCACAAACAATATATAACAATTTCAAGCGGTTATTTTCGGAACCTTTTCAATCTCCAGTTTTAAATTACTATACCAATAGAGTTTTGTTCTCCGAAATGTCATAATTATCTTCTGTTAAGTTATATGAAATAATATATATCCAACATTTATACCAGCTTTTATTTTCAATATTTTGTCTTTCGTACTTTCAGTAAAATAAGTCCTCATGAAACGGACACATCGCGCAAATTAACCCTTTTAGTGCCGAGCGAAAGTATCGAGCCTATGCCAAGAATACCGGGCCAACTCAACGAATTTGCTAAGGTTTGGGACCTCACGGCACTTATCCCAGGACCTTCAAAGAGCGAACCTTATTTTCCAAGTTAACTCTATGGGGCTGTGTAACTTTCAAGTCACATGTTGATATATCGACATTGTACCAAATGATTTTAGTTTTTCATAAGATAACGTATACATCTAAATTATATAATGTTTCTGAGATATCAAATAACAATGTTGATAACGGTTGGCAGCACCGTCACCCTGAAATATCAAAGTAAACGCCTTGCAAGTTGCCTGCAGATAGAAACGAACGAAACCAACTTGTGTAATTTACATTATTTGTGCTCCTATCTATTCTATTATGTTCTACCTATTAAACAAAACAAAGTGTACGTAATAGCTTTGGGTTTGCATATCAACACCAACTTATTTGTTTGCAATTTTAATAAGCATTTTGTTACTACTTGTGTATGATACAGTTTTGTGACTTTCAGGTCATGATAGATTTAGGTATATTTAGGATAATGCTTGTACCTTATTCTACTTTCATAGATGTATATCATATACCCAAAATATGAATAAATAATCATATAAAAGTAATATAGGAATTAGAATTAGACGCATTAGCGGCAATAGATCCGATGATTCTATATGAGATTCTGAGTCTGATGAAGATCATCCAGTAGTATTTACTCGAAGACACATAAATATTATGACAGTGACGAATTTAGTACCGAATCATCATGGGATAAGGAAAATTCAAGACCACAAAAAATTCTTTAACAATCAGTATCCCAGACAAATAATAGTTGTCACCGCCCTTGGAAAGGAGATTATCCTGAAGACCCCGAAGGACCCAACTCTTCGGTGACCTATTTCCGAAAACTATTTGACAATGAAATTATAAGTGATATAGTTGACTATACCAATATATTTGCA
>CM052097.1:5912307-5926081 GCA_028453745.1 Agapostemon virescens
CAACCATACAAGTTTCATACAACAGCATAGTTTTTAATAGCGTTGAATATATCGAATTTTGTGCCTGGAAACTACGATTTGTGGACAGCATTGATTTTCTGTTACCATTTGAAGACAGCCGCTGCAGAATCCTATCGAATGCTCGTCGAATGCTTACAGCGAGCATGTTGTTGGTAAATCACCGTGTTTTAAGCGGCTTAAACAATTCAAAAGTGGCGATTTTTACGTGAGAAACATAGAAAACGTGGAAGACCACCGAAAAAGTTTCAAGACAGCGAATCGTAAGCATTGTTGGATGAGTATGATGTTTAAACGCAACAAATCACAGATCAATAAAATGTGACACGAGAAGCCGTCTCCATACGTTTGAAAGCCATGGGAAAGGTCCAGAAGACGAGTGGAATATCAGAAAAGGCAGCACAAACTTATTTTGCTTCACGATAATGCATCATCGCACTCAGCAAAACCGGTCAAGGAAACGAATGAGGTGTTTAGTTGGGAAATACTTTCGCATGCTATTCACCACACTTGGCTCTATCCGATTATTATTTATTTGCATCGATGGGACAGGCACTTACTGAGCAGCACTTCACATCTTACGAAAATGTTCGAAAATGGCTCGATCACTGGTATGCCTCAGAAGAGAAATAAATTTTTTTGACGTGGCATTCATAAATTGTTAGAAAGATGGGATAAATATATAGCTACCGATGGGCAATACTTCGAATAAAATATTTTGTATCATTTTTATTCAATGAACGTGTATTTTCTAAACAAAAATTCTGGTTTCATATTTTCGTACCTGCTATATTATCCACTATGATCGAAATTATTTGTTTAGATCATAGAATTCGATCCTAATAACCATTAAAACTATTCACACTTTGACTGCCATGTCATCCATATGGGGTGACAGAATTATTCGTCCATGTTGAAAAATAAATTTGTACGCTAATATATTGGTTGCATTCAATTTAGTTCGTATCTGGAGACTGCAAGAAGGTTGAAGGATAACTATGTGTCAGACGTTTTAAGTTTTCAATTGTTGCTGCGTTAAATAAACTACTTTGATTTTGTGGAATTTTTGAGGCTGTTGGTTCGGCAGTTAAAGTGTTAATCATTAACCCTTAGCACTGCAATAGTAAGCGATACTGAAAATTGTCAGACTATTATTCAAAACAATTTGTACATTACAAATATTTGTAATTAGAAGTTAGTAAAAATTGAAGTGTTTCCATACAATTAACAGTAGCAAATTTGATATGCACGAAAGGAAATGAATCATACTCAATGGAATTGTTCTAGGACAGAAAGATATCTCGAGTTAGGAATTAAAATTGCTTAAGTTTTAATTGTTTAAGTTTAAATTTCATCATAATTGTAGGAGAATACTTCTCTGCAAATAATTACCATTGTCTGTTAAAGTCTTCACAAAAATTTCCAGAAAACAATTGATACGAATTATTGTATGTTAAAATGTGTATAATATTGTTGCATAGATTGAATAGAAACGGAAATACACGAAAAGCTACCTCCACGCGTAATAAGTCATGATTGACTCGAGAATAGGTTATTAGTACGCTATAACATGCCAGCGATTCAATCTTGATTATGTTTCCATAGATAGTCAACGACTGACACTTCATCTTTATTTTGTACAGCGTACATGTCGTAGGGTTGACACATTGATAATGGCATTACACCTAATAATCGAACAAAGTGACACGAGACAGAGTGATGCGAGGTTATACACCGTGGCAATGAATTATGACAAGGTCTAACGAGTAGAATAAATTGACTCCATTTCTCGCAAGCCTTTTATGCGGCGAATAAGGAAACAATTTTTTTTCTCGCGAGGTGAATTATTTGTTGCCGTTTGTCAGTTCTACTTCGCTGTTCGGTGACTAATATTTGGAGCAACGTCCAATCGCAACTGATAATCTTATATATTCGAATACAAACATGACGCATTAAGGAATTTACTGATACGTTTTTGAAAATCTCCATATAGTTATTTTTCGGTGTGGTTTCTTAAGAGAATTAATTTTATTAGATTCCTCCTAGAATCTAAAATACTTCTTTTCCAAAATATTTTTGTTCGTCTTTACCTTTTAATTTGTTTCTACTTAGTGTCACACAAAAACCACCATTATTACGAGAATGTAATCGTGAAATGTTATAAAATAACACGATGACTCTGTGAAAATGGATATCCGCAACTCTGTACACGATTTGAATCGAAATAACAGGAAAACATTATAAAACCCTTGCCATACTACTTTATTTGAAACTAAAATTATTATAATATATTCATCGCTAAAAAGTTTGCAGAACAGAAAAGACAGTTTATATCTTTTATACTGCTGCATCAACTTCAATGCTTAAATATTGAATAAAAATGAACAACATTTGGTTTCGTCTAAAAAGAAAGGCAAAATATTCGATACTCGGAAAAGTATTGAGAGAATTTTGTCACTAGATGCTGTTTGGTGCCATATATCGGGCAACACTAATCAGATTGCGTCATACTGATGCACATTTGAGAGGTGACATTTCAGTCTACAATTTTCGTGCAGACAGTTTTGTATTTCGTCAATCGTGTCAAAAGTAATATTAGTGTGAAAATGAGTGAAGTTTCTGAAAAAATTCGCTATGTTTTGCAATTTTACTATGAAAAAGGCAAAAACTCTACACAAGCCCGGGAAAAAGTTTGTGGTGTTTACGGTCAAGATGCTTTATGAAATGCAATAGCATGTAGATGGTTTTATCGTTTTCGTTCTGGAAATTTCGATATTAAAAATGCACCTCGCTCTGGTCGACCAATCACTGAAAAAATCAATGAATTAATGCAAATGGTGGAGCAAGATTGGCATATAAACAGTCATGAGACTGCTAGGAAATTAAACATTCACCATTCAACCGTTTTGGATCATTTGCAGAAGGCTGGATATAAAAAGAAGTTCGATGTTTGTGGGCCTCATGATTTAACAGAGAAAAATTTGATGGGTCGAGTTTTCATCTGCGAATCATTGCTCAAACATAAAATTGAGAGAGCTTGGTTGGGAAGGTTTGATGCATCTATCGTATAACCCAGATCTTGCACCATCAGATTATTGTTTGTTTCGATCTCTGCAAAATTATCTTGATGGTAAAAAGTTGGATTCAAAAAAGGACTGTGAAAATCACTTGGCCAAATTTTTAGCCGATAAATCACAAAAGTTCTATTGCAATGGAATTATGGCTCTACCTCAAAAATGGCAGAAGGTCATAGATATTAATGGCCAATATATACTGGAATAAAATTCAATTTGAATAAAAGAAACATTTGACCGTTTATTTTGAAAGTGGTGCAAGTCCATTTTCTTCTGTTTCAAGAAAATTAAGTGTTAGCAGATCTGACAATTAAAAAATATAGGTTAATTATGTGAAGTCTAGGAATGTTTGTACTAATTTATCGATATGTAATTTGATTATATAAATTTCTTTTAGGTGAATTTAAGTAAAATAATATATATTTCCAGGCTGCAAATGGATTTACACCACTTTCATAATTAGTCAATTGTAAATATCATTTAATTTCAATTTTGAAATAACAAATATCACTTAAAATATATTTTATATTAATCCAATTTTGTTTATAAATAATAACAAGAAATAAAATAGAATTAGTATTTTTTATTTTGAACGATAATTATATTTATATATTGTTAAACTTAACACAAGATATTGGTATTATTAATTATTTATGCTCTTCCTGTGGCAGTGTTTTGAAATATTCATGATGCACAGGAGGTATATAAGGTAATAGCTGCTGCATATCCTTATATTTTTCGTATGTAATAGGCCTGGCATCGTGATACAAAGGCGCCAGGGCAATTTTTTCAAATTTGGCGGTCTTTCCCGACATGTAGGTGATAAATTTAGTCTTAAATTCTGTGCCCTCCATTGATGTTTTATATAAAATATTATACGGTGCACTTTTGCAAAATCTCATCCAACATATTTGCAACCAATTTACTTTTTCTCCATTAGTGTTTCTTCTTATCTGTTTTTTAATTGCGGTTTGTAGATTTTTTGTTGAAACGAAATTCTCTCGTTTCATTTCGTATAAAATAAATTTATTATGTTGTCTACATTGGTTTATAACGTCATAATAATCCTGTGGTGTGTACAGGAAATTCTTTTTTTTAATGCCATTTTTTCTGTCTATGGAAATTGGATTAATACCACTTTCATAATCAATGGTTACGCAATTTCTTTTACCGGCCAATTTTAAATTGAACAAAGCATAGGCATTTTTTAAGATATTAAATACTAACTAGTTATAAACAAAAAGTTTACTCTAAATTGAGCATAAATTACATCATAACTAATTTTTTAAAAAAAAAGGACTTGCACCACTTTCAAAATAAACGGTCCATTTAATCAAACAATGACAAAAAATCTCTCAATAGTTTTCTATCTATCTAAAATCTCTCATTTATATTTGTTAAACTTTATTTAGAATCTGCAATATGAGTCTGACCGTTATAATATGGCAAGGGGTTACACTTTGATGTTTTCCGATGTTTCCTGTCCAAGAAAATGTGCTACAGAGAAAAATGTTTTACGTTGGTGGAAACTGGAATCTTGTGATGGTCATCCGTTTGTATTCGTGCAAGAGGTACCGGATCCCAGGATCGTCTGTCGTGTCAGATTTATTATAGAAAAAGCGCACTTCCTTTATTAAATAGAGAGATCGCGTGGGATAAATCGACGACTGAAGGGCATAAGTGACATCCTCGATCGAAATCAGCTGCACGTTGTTGAGGGGACGTGATCGGTACCGTCGCGGACAGCGTGTATTGATTTTCGAGGGTCTAATGGAATTCAAGAATTCAATTATCCCCGGGCAACCGCGGCTGCGGTAAAAACTCTTCGCCATTTAAATAGGCCGGCAGATCTAATTAAAGTTATTGAATATCGTCTTTCCTGAAGAGGAACAGACTTCGACCTTCCGGAGGCTGACGTTGCCGTGCGTAACGCGAATAACACGCTGACATTATAATCTGCAAGTGCTGCCTCGCTTACCCAAGCTATTTCCTCTGGAACGAGAATCATCGTAATTATCAATTATTTTTGTAACGCTACCCTTTACAAAAAGAAATGTAACAGACTTTTTCTCATTACCGTGTGCAATCATGTTTGAGAATGCAATTGCAGTATAAATGAGAATTAGAGTAGACTGTAAAGTGGAATGTAAAAAATTAAATGAACTCGTATGTTTCCGAGTAAATGCAAGCAATAATAGTCTCGGAACAATTTTCATTTCGTTTTAGCAATGTATTCTATGATTGGAAAATAAAATGTATACTGTAATAAATTTTAATGATGTGAAAAAATGTATTGAGTACCACTACACCATACTTTTTCAAAAAAACGTTCACTCATCGGTAGAGTGGATCGTTAACTGTAATGTTTGTTAACTTTTAAATTTAGTTAACTTAAAATCGTTAACTTTAATTCAATAAAGAATTAACGTTTATTTGTTTAGTAGATGTATTCTAAAGTACTCTAAATGGATCCTGAATCTTTTATACAAATGTTTTTAAACGAAAATGAAAACACGTTACGTATGCATAGTAATATGTAATAAACATAATTATAAGATGCAATCAACATCGTCAACGACGGTATGAAATATTTGTATTTTCTGAGAAAATAAGATTTCTTTAGATATACTGCAAGTATAGTGATAATCTTATTTGTCACTATAACGTAATTATTTATAGGATCAGAATATTAAATAATATTGTTGGAATAAAATTATATTCGCTTCGCTTGGTATAAAATTTGTACGACCTACGTACAGTAGAGTGATACTCGAGTGCTGCAAGCAGAATAATAATATTAATGAATTCAAAGAAGAGATTTAAATACAGGCTTGGACTGTAGTGACAAAAAAATTATATAAAAACCTGTTTCTGCGTGCGAACATGTGAATAGAGCATAAGGTAGATAGTATTCATTCTTAGTATTGAAACTATGCAAGACTATTGTTGAGATACATTTTTTTATTCTCAGGAATTAACGTAATATTATTAAATAAAATTCCTTTACTTTTTTCTATGTTAAAAAATTACAGTATTTGTGCTTACATTATTTCTATAAAGAAATAATTTTGTCACAGACGGAATTTCCTGTTATATTTTTTGCTAGTGCACGTTTCTCTCAAACGTGTTTTAAAATTAGTGAATTTTAACACTGGATTTACCAGAGAAACCAGAAGGATTAATTCCAAGCTATTTTATGTGACGGTTATCGGAGACTATAAATAATACGTTTTTATAGACGATTATCGAATAAATTAATTCACATCTACTTGTGTTAAAATTATAATCGAGTAGTGCCGCAATTCTGAAAATCTACCAGTAATGTTAACAAATTGTGTTATCAACCTTATATTGCTCGATGATTCCAAAGCTAACTTTTATCAGTTTTTGGCGATACTCTAAACGCTAAGAGAACGATAAAGATTTATCGTAGTTCATATTGTAGCTGCAATTTCGTTTGTATCAATTGACGTAGTTATTAGATTTTATATCCCATATACATGAGTGGAAACCCACCGTAATGGGATTTGAACAACCGTGACCCATAAATTAGTAGTTTCACATCTTACGGTCACGGGCACTGAAGACTCGTCACAAACACCATTCTTGATGACATATTTTTACGAACTGTATCCAAAACTTTCCATTTTCTACTTTTAGAAAATATCTATTCTCAGATCGAACGAAATTACTTCAACGAATCGAGAAATAATTTTAACCTATGATACGTCCAACAGAGTATAGTATTTTCTCTATATAGTACAGTATAGTATAGTATAGTAGTATAGTATTAATATAGTATATTATAGTAGTAATATTATAGTAATATTATTATAGTAGTTATAGTATAACTACTATAATAACTATATTATATTACTACTGCTATATTATAGTTATAGTAGTTACAGTTATAGTTATAGTACTATATATAGTATTACTATAGTATTAATATAGTATAGTTAATATAGTAGTAATATAGTAGTATAGTATAGTATTTTCACTATATTCTTCAGTATAATATTAAGTCTCAGAGAAAGTTACTTTCTTCTTTGTTATGTCAAAATTTCGAAGTTTGTAATTAACCCCTTGCACTGCAACAACGAGACAGACTCGTAATCGAGATTTCGAACATCTTCTAAATATATGTGTCATTAATTTTCCGTAACCCGAAATCAAATTGTATTGAATACACAGAATGACTGTGTATTAATACACAGTCGTTGGAAAATATATACAGTAGCTCACGAAAGTATTCGGACACTCTTTGAATTTGTATAACATTTTTAAGATTGAACCAAACGTCTTGATTTTTCTGGAGCAATTAGAACCATTGATTTACTAAATGATATGCGAAAAGGATTTTGTAACAGTTGCAATTGGTATGAATTACGTGAAAAATATAAAAAACATTCTTTAAACATTTTTCATTTGAGTCACGTATAAAAAATTTTAAAGCCTCATTTTGTAGATCTATGATAATTATACATATGCAGAAAAATTCATTGAAATCGATCGACGTACACACGAGCTGCACGCCATCAAAAATGGTGCAAATAGCAATTTTTCACGATATTCGGTCAGTTGCTGTTTAAACTCCACAAATTCTTACAACTTTCTACGCGTGTCGTTTTTTTATGCGCTAATCGATTTCAATGAAATTTTCAGCATGCGTATAACTAACACAGGTCTGCAAGATGCATATTTTAAATTTTCATTACGAGTTAAAATAAAAATGTTTTAAAAAATGTCTTTTTTATTTTTTCCTGTAGTTTCTTCCAATTAGAATTGTTTCTAAATTATTCTTGCGTATCATTTAATAAATCAATACTTCTAGTTGCTCCAGAAAAGTCAAGTCGTTTGGTTGAATCCTTAAAAAGTTATTTAGGACTGAAGAGTGTCCAAATACTTTCGTGAGCTACTGTATGCACATGCGAGCCACAAATTTTCTTCTTGTGCTAGGAAATTATGGACCGTAAAGAAAATTTAGTTATTGTAACCATAAAATTAGTCGTAGTAGAAGTGGGTAATAGATAATCACATACACTGAAACAGATCTGACGTCGGTTTTGAGAGTAGGTATACTACTGTACTAAACGATAGAACTTAGTTCACTAAGCTATTAGTATCTAATATTAATCTGTTCCACAACGTACGATTTGAAAAAGCATTCGAGGCACTGCATATTGTATGAGAGCCAAATAGGAAATACGCAGTGCAAGCGGCAAAATCTTATGCGCTATGTTTGGCAAAACCGCAGTGACATCAAGAACGTGTTAAATATGATTCGAGCAATTTAAAAACGGTGATTTTTTACAAACCCGTTAAAAGCTGTGTATGAAATTTACAAATGAATATGTTATATATAATTCATATAATATTAAACCTCTATGGGTCGAGTTATTTTCTTAAATATAAAAAAATATATGCAACGGAAAATCAACAATTACAAACTTATATATGCAGATTCAGAAAAATTTATCAGTTTAAAAAGTTTTATTATAATATGCAGCTTTGTAACTTTACAGTAGCAACGGCTTACGATGTTTGCACCTCTGTGCATAAAAGCGTAAGCGTGAAATTCCATCAAATAGTTTGCAATTTGCATTAAACATAGATGTACTTTGCATTTGGAACATTTGATTTTTGGAACCCCTTTGTTGGATCATACTGCAGTACATATGTATCGGTATAGTCAACTATATCACTTATAATTTCATTATTAAATAGTTTTCGAAAATAGGTCAGAGGAGAGTTGGTTCCTTCGGGGTCTTCAGGGCAATCTACATTCCAAGGACGATAACAACTATTATTCGTCTGGGATACTGATTGTTAAGAAATTTTTTGTGATGATGAATTTTCCATATCTGATGACGATTGGGTACTAAATTCATCGGCACTGTCAACAATATTTATGCGTCGTCGGGTAAATACTACTGGATGATCTTCGTCGGACTCAGAATCTAATATATGTAGAATCATCGGATCTATTACCGCTAATGCGTCTAATTCTAATTCCTCTATTACTTTTATGTGATTATTTATCTATATTTTGGGTATATGATATATAACTCTGAAAATAGAAGAAAACATAAACATAATCCTGAATATACCAAAATCTATTATAATAGCCTACTGTAATCTGAATGTCACAAAACTGTATCATGTACAAATCGTAACAAAATGATTATGGAAATTGCAAACAAATAAGTTGTTATTGATATGCAATCCGTTATCAATATTGTGATTTGATACTTCAGAAACACTATATAATTTAGACGTACACGTTGTCTTATAAAAAACTAAAATAATTTGGTAAAATGTCGATATATTAACCTGTGACTTGAAAGCTACACGGCTCCATAAAAGGTTAAGAAATATGAACACTATTTTAACACTTTACCGACCGGAAGCCTATTAATAGGTTTTTTAAAATTACCCTATAACAGAATTAGGCTTAAAAACTGCTTTTACATTGTAATTCGTAACGAAATTATTAGAATAAAATTATTAGATAGGTTAGGAGACCTTGTTGATTCGCAATAAAAATTGCTGTCGGCGTTGAGGAATCTATTAAGACGTTGAATGCCACGCTAATTTTACATACTTCGAACAAGTTTCATTTGTTATTGAACAAAATTGTTAGTTACTAAAAACTAATGTTTTCACCTCGTACTATAATCTGGTTAATTTTGGCAGTACTGCTTTAATGTTCAATGCTGCTTATTTATTGATAACCGTTCTTAAACGATGTAACGGTGCCGGTCACCGGTGACCCCCGTGTCATTCAACGTGTTAAAAAGTTTTCAGTGATGGATTATGAACTTAAAAGATTCTAAAATAATCGCCGGTCGGTAAAGTGTTAATAGATTCGATTGAAACAGAAAACCACAAATGAGATAAACAAGTCTTTTACTTATGCGCAGTTGTATTCTTTCTGTTTAAAATTAAATAAGATGTGAAAGCTAGGCAAAATAGCTCCGCGTTCAACGTGTTAATAGAAAAATCCAGATCACAGACTATTTATGATGTTATTTTACGAACCATGATTGAGAGCAGACATACATTTGCGTCCAGTAATATTGCAAACATATTTGGAGTTCACTTTATAATAGCATTGGACCATTGAACGTTGAATAAATACATTACTTGAAATTTATAAGAACCAAAATGACAGAACTTTCCTTTACACTTAATGCGATGCCATACAATCGCACTATAAACCTTGCGACTGTCATTTAAACTGTGGAAGCAACTTGCGTCGTACAGTTAGTTGTACAAGGTCGTCGAGATAAATCTGGAATTTTTTCGAGCAATCCCATAAATAAGATGTGCTCTGTGTATTTTGCGATAGTTCTCGCGAAATAAAAGTAAGGGCGATTGTTAACACTAAACGTACCACAGTTTTTAGACTTTTTAGATTTTCTATTTTACTATTATTCGAGTTCTAAAATTGTCGTAACAAACATCGAGTCCGTAGATTTCTTTACTCAATCATATATCGCAATAGTTCTCGCGAAATAAAAGTGAGGGCGATTGTTAACACTAAACCTACCAGTTTTTAGATTTCTTAGACTTTCTATTTTACTATTATTCGAGTTCTAAAATTGCCGTAACAAAAATCGAGTCCGTAGATTTCTTTACTCAATCATATATCGTAATAAAAATGGCACAAAATCTAAATAAATTGAATTTTGTAATTTTTATAAGACAATGCACACTAGTCAATTCTGATGCTCGGTAAGTTTAATGTTAAGAATGGAGTGGTAGGTTTCATTTCGCACACATTGTGGCTCTGACGGAGTTTTGGGTAAAATGGTCAAACAACGCTGCGTAGGATAATGGTATCAGTTGCCATGTCTCGCCTGAATGTCGCAATCAAAAGAAATTTGTCAAAAATTTATAAAAATAACGCGAAGTACCTAGAATGACTATATTTATAACCCTTAACACTCCAATGGCTAAGAAACCATCCTCAGAGGTGAGGAGACACTAAAAATTACCATACTATTATTTAAAACAACTATTACCCGACCATAATTGCATTTAATGAATCGTTAAAAATTGAACAGTTGTGCGTACAAATAATAGTAACAAATTTAATATACAAAAAAAGAAAGTGAACCATGTACAATGTAATTATTCTATGTAAAAGAAATTACTCGATTTTGGAATTAAAATTGCTCGGAGTGCAAATGGATAAAGATAAAATTTATATTTCATCTTCGTATATAAATCAGAAGTATAATAATTCTTGTTTAAAATATGTAAAGTATTACGCAAAAGCCTCATTCCCTGAGACAATGTAATTTTCCGTTTCTGTTCATAGAGAATGTTCAAAATCGTGATATATTAAAATGATTTAATTATGCTGCAGCATAAAAAGTCCTAGCTTCTACAGTTCATGAAAAAATAGCACAGGTAAGTAAATAACAATGATTTTTAAAATTACAACAAATTTAAAAATCGAGTACAAACTTTTAAAATATTTCTTTTTACAGGTGATTATTGACCATGTCAAGCCTTTTTATCAATATTGACATTATCGGACTGCGGCACTGGTGTTCGAAGGTAAATAAAAGCATATCTAAGATTTCTTGTCTCGAGTCGCATCGATGATAAGTATAGTAGATAATACGGCTGAATGTCCGGTAATTGGAACATGGGAACTGGTTATCACAAATTTCTTGTGTCCAGGAAATAGGACCGAAACTTCGAAACAAAATTTAGTTAACAATCCCTTTCTTTTTTAATAAAACCATCCGGATAAATTTGACGATACAAATAAAAGGCTGAAAATTAATCATCATTGCAATAATGCAAAATAAAATACGCAATACCGTTAAATTAATAAAATACTTTGAAGGAATGACCAAGTATTCCGTGGCTGATACCTTTCTCATGGCATGTGACATTGAAACATAAACATTAGGTTACGAGATCGTCAATATAGGGATAGGTGGAACAAACGAGGTCCTTCTTTGCTCCTGTGCCGCCCTGCGAGACTTCTTCTTAGGCACGAACGGTAGGTACACGATGAATATGAGCAAAGTAATTGCTGATATGCTAGCTCACTAAATAATCCAAGCAGTGAACAAACGAGAAAACTATAGCGGAATTCCAAAGTGGCAATGAAGGAATTTTCGGACATGGAAATCATTCCCAGAGCCATAACCTGGTCGCCAAAGAGTCTTTAACATTAAACGTACCGAGCATAAAAATTAGCTTGTATATACTGTTTTTTAAAAATGCCAAGATTTAATTTATTAGGATTATTTGCTACTTTCATTAGAAAGCATAATTGAACATAGAGAGTTACTGAATCGATTCCTATGCAGGTAATTTTATAATTTCAATAATTGTGAAATGAAAAATCTCAAAATGTTAAAAGCAACGATTTTCTTGAGTCGCCATTTTTGGAGGCAACTTTCCCCATGTCATTTAGGAGTGCTGAATTTTCCTCTCATTGGTACATTTTGGGAAGCCCTCAGCTAGGACATCGGAAACCCTCTGCAGGACGAGCAGAAAGCGCCCAATGTTCAGCGAATATACAATGGTTGTACGAAGCATTCGTTCATCTTTTAATAATTAATAATTTTTCTGAAATTGGACCAAGTAACTTGAGCTTTTCTGAAATTAGATCAAATAACTTGAGCTTTTCTGAAATGTCACAAACACTGGGTTACTAGTTAACGTGTAAATAATTTTTTTTTAAGTTGCTGTTAATTGGGATTGTAAAAAGGACTAATGATCAAAATTTTTATCAACTTTATATATGCATATCATGAAAAGTTAAAAGGTGCCTTTTATTCGCCTAAGTATCTTATGTACATGTACAAAGATTAATAGAAATCTATTGTAGTTTGAAAAATCTTCGAATTTATAGTTTTTAATTCATTTAAATCAATCTCTCGCAATGTTTACCACACTTGTAGCTAGCAGCACGTATAGCTCATATTCAACATTAAACGACCGGTTTTACATTCTTCATTTTACAATTATTCAAATTATAAAGCTATTGCCATAGTAAACGATCCATTAAATTTCTTTACTAAACCAAACATCCTATAAAAACTACGCAAAATATAAATGAACAAAGCCTTGTCATTTTTATAAGAAAAACCAGTCAGATCGCTTGCGATGACTGGTAAAATTACTGACAACTGCCCTTTACCGATTGAAGTATATAGGAAGACCGCAGAAATTTTGTTTGTGGGAAGGTCGAAAGATTTAAAATTAAACTGTTGTCAGTTTAACAAAACAAGAGAAAATACATATATGGACCGTTTATTTTGAAAGTGATGCAAGTCCATTTTCTTCTGTTTCGAGAAAATTAAATGTTAGCAGATCTGACAATTAAAAAATATAGGTTAATTATGTGAAGTCTGGGAATGTTTGTACTAATTTATCAATATGTAATTTGATTATATAAATTTCTTTTAGGCGTATTTAACTAAAATAACATATATTTCCAGGCTACAAATGGACTTACACCATTTTCATAATTAGTCAATTGTAAATATCATTTAATTTCAATTTTGAAATAACAAATATCACTTAAAATATATTTCATATTAATAAAAAATATTAATAATAAATCTTTGTTTATAAATAATAACAAGAAATAAAATAGAATTCGTATTTTTTATTTTGAACGATAATTATATTTATATATTGTTAAACTT
>CM052097.1:5938117-5950925 GCA_028453745.1 Agapostemon virescens
TCATAACTAACTTAAATATGTTGCAAAAGAGAAGAGATCATTTTTGTTTCGTATAAGAGTGCTGTTATTATCGTGTTTATCATCTTGCCATACCGTTTTCTATGGAACTAAAGTTATTTTCATAACTAAATTAAATATATTGCAGAAGAGAAAAGATTATTTTTGTTTCCTATATGAGTGCAGTTACTACCATGTTTAACCCCTTGTCATACCGTTTTCTTTGCAACCAAAGTTATTTTCATAACCAAATTAACATTAAGTATGTTATAGAAGAGAAAAGATAATTTATATATTTTATACTGTTACATCTACAATGGCCCACATTAATCGGACACCATGATACTCGAGAAGCTTTTACTGTATATCTGCACCGCTAATGGACTTAAAGAATTCGTCGTTTTGTAATGACAAAAACTACTTATTTTAAATGCTAGAAACATCGTTTTTATTTATTTAAATTGTACACTTTTCGCGTTAATTAATATTAAACAAAATAATTCTCATGTTCTGTTAAGTCAGATACGGTGTGCGGTGGCAATGTTTATAAACACAAGATGTAAGCACTATTTGGCAAAGTTAGTTTCATTTCGAACTTCGTTCGTATCATACGTATTAGTTGTGCAAATGCCACGTAAAGGTAAAAAGTGCATCGTTTGATGTACGTCAACTTGTTATTTATAATCGCGAGAAAAGGAAGTCATACCGACAAATCGGTACATTATTACAATTGAGTAAGAGTGCTGTAGCGGACATCGTAAGAAGATATAATCTTGAGGCTACAATCGAATCTATTGTTCAGTGTGGTCGTCCAAAAGTATTTGACGTTTGTGACAAACGTAATATGATTAGAAAAGTGAATAAAGATCTTAGTTAAACCGGAAAGAAAGTTCCTTTTGATACAGTCCGTCGAATGCTTCATGAAAGTGAATATCATAGCAGAATTCCACGAAAAAGACCATATATTAATAATGCAAATCGAAAGAAAAGATTAGTGTTCGCCAAGGAATACATTTTTAAAGAAGTATTTTGGAAAGATGTCATTTTTGCAGATGAAAGCAAATACAATATTTTTGGATCCGATGGACACAAACTTATATAACATAAAGTCAATGAAAAGGTTCATTCTAAATATCTCAGTCCCACCCTGAAACACGGCGGAGGAAGTGTAATGGTTCGGACTTGTATCTCGGCTGCTGGAATGGGCGAATTAGTTTTCATTGATGGAAGTCTGGATAAGAATAAATATTAACATATTTTAAAATAAAATTTAATAAAAGGCGCCACTAATATGAACATTCGCCACTGTTTTAAATCTTATCAAGGTAACGATCCGAAACACAAATCAGGTGTAATTTAAGAATATTTATTGTATAATTGTCCAAAAGTATTGTATCCTCCTCCACAGTCATCGGATCTAAATCCAATCGAAAATTTATGGGATTATTTAAATCGTTGAATCAGAATATCACCGATAAGGTTGAAGGAAGAATTAAAATTACGATTGAGTGAAAAATGGTTACGTATTCCGCTAGAATATTTAAATAAAGTTATTTTTAGTAAGCTTAAACAATTGAGCCATGTAATTAAACAACAAAGTACTAAAATCGACATCCTTTTGTTAAAATATATGTACATTTTCAATTACAAAATTATAATGTTTAACTCCTTGCCATACCGTTCTCTTTGTAACTAAAGTTATTTTCATAACTAAATTACAATTGAATATATTACAGAAGAGAAAAGATAATTTATATCTTTTATACTGTTACATCTACTTCGATGCTTAAATATTCAAATTTCTATTGCGGTGGGTACGACGTGTATACTCGTCGTGTCAAATAAAAAATTATCATTGACTATCAAATCTCGAAATTTCAATAAAGTACGACAAGAGTATTATTTGATAGTATGTTTCCTTTACATTTCCAATAGAATTGTTAATATTTTATTAAATAAAAATGTAATCCTTCCTCGTTTTTCGTAAAATACGTACGTACGCCATTACTTGATTTTAATTCTACACCCAGTGGGGGATTTCCAAAATTAAATTTCACGCTTAACTGGTTAAAGGCATAATATTTATATTTGTTAGATTTTATTTAAAATCTTCAAGACGAGTTAGACTCGTCGTAATATGGCAAAGGATTAATATACTGCACAAAATATGTAAGATAAAAATTGTCTGCAATCACTGCAAGAGACAGGAGCCAAATTGAAATGTATCTTTCATTCTTAAAAATTGTAATTCGTTGAAGATATTACATCGTCAGTATTAAATATTTTGAAACCCTTTAATACTATAATCTTAGCAGATTCAATTATACCATAAATGCACAGGATCTGCAGTTGAACGCTAAACCTACCGAGCATAAAAATTGATTACAATGTTCTACCTCGTAAAAATGACATAGCTGTATTTATTTAGACTTTGTGCAAGTATTTATTAGGATGTGATCAGGAACAACGAACAATTATTTTCTATAAAAGCAGCGTTATAATTTTGTACAATAAGCAATATGAAACTGATCATTTGACTGATGTTGATTATCAACTCCTTACCGTACCCTTTTCTTTGTAACTAAAGTTATTGTAGCATCTTCATCGCTAAAAATGTTACAGAAGAGAAAAGACAATTTATATTTTTTGTACTGTTACATCTACCTCGATGCTTAACTAATTGTAACTAAATGCAAATTAACAACATTTGATTTCGTCTAAAAAGAAAGGCAAAATATTTATGTTTGTTAGACTTTATTTAACACTTTACCGACCGGAGACTACTTCAGAATGTTTCAAAGTACATTGTCCATGATTGAAAACTTTTCAATGGATCTCTCAACGCTGACAGCAATATTTATTGTAAATCAGCACGACATCTTCGGTACTGTTATCTAAAAATTAGGTTACAAATTACAATGTAAAAGCAGTTTGCTAAGCTTCACTTTGTTACAGTGCAACTATTGAAAGTCCTAATAATAGACTTCCGGTCGGTAAAGTGTTAAAATCTTCAACACGAGTCTAAATCGTTATAATATGGGAAGGAGTTAAATATTGATTACGAGAGAATGAAATTTGATGTGCGAAAAAGAAAGGCATCGCATTTATATTTGTTTGGCTGTAAAATCTTCCACACGAGTCTGACTCGTCGTAATATGGCAAGGGATTAAGTATTGATTACAGAAGAATGTAATTTGAATGTATTACAAGAACGTAATTTTTACGCATTAATGGAAAAAATAAGTGAGTAAAATATAAAAATTGTTACATTGTATTTCTATAAATAAAACCTTTTAAAAAGAGAAATTTTATCGTGTTCAAATTTCTGCTCCTAGCAAATTAACGTAGTTAATGTTTAACATGCATTAAGATTCGTATTCCAATGATTACTTACACCTATAAAAATTTATCGTTTATTTTCATAATTCCAATTAAAGGATATTAATTCGTTTACTACGTACAGAAATATCTCTCTGTATACAGGGTGTCCCACATAAATGCGAACACCTAAATATCTTTCGTATTTACAGTCCTATCAGAAAACTTCAGAGGACAAAGTGACACTATTGTAGGGGGGCAATATAATGGTGAAGAAAACAATTTATGATGTCTTGTTTTTTTAATGAAATTTCAAGGTCACCGATGTTTGTTTAAATGTAATAGTATATTTTTCTTACGATAGCATGATAGACAATAAAAAAGTGAATTTAGTGGATACCACCTTTTCGACCTTGAAATGACCTTGAGCAAGAATAATGTTGAAGCGGATGAAATGTGGAAGATTAAAACTGATCACCTCTGGTAAGTTTAGTGTGAACGATAGTTCTACCTTGCAAAAAAGTGAGACTGGTATACACTGCTCGAAATTTCTATAAAGTCATTATCATTGTCGCGGATGTTTCGAAAATAGTTGTTTAAAAAATTTTTTACAAATCAGATACGTAAAGTGCAAGATTGACTCGGCTGCGTTTACAATTTGCCAAGTGTCAAATGCGAAATTTCTATAAAGTCTTTGTCTATTAAAGATTTTTGCCTTCGAAGTGAATAGTTACAGTAAACTGTAAATTCGACCCAGTAATTTCCCTTCAATTTTGATATCTCAGTCGGCACTGAAAGTGTTAAAATTCATATACATCCTGTATTCGTTACAATTTGATTAATTTGTATAAAACTATCAGAAAAGAAAGAGTTATCGAGCGAGGAAAAGACACCGAGGAATACTCAGAGTGATAAGGACTATTCTAACCGAACAATTACGAAGAAATTAATCTATACGCCATGTAAAACCGAAAATACGTTTTGCGAAGGTAATTCAGTAATCTCATGTGGAAAGCATATTACAACTTCGATGAAAAGCCATCGGGACCGGTAAATCTGAAGAAGCTTCAAAGAGGAATCGAGAAACCATTACTTTTATTTTTACATGAATCGAAGTGCGTGTGTTCATAACACTCGATAAAGCAAATTTCTTTTAACTCGTGTTTATCCACGTAAAAAGACTTTAACTGCTGCGCATTTCGATCCGAAGAATTCGAGTTGCAGTAACGTATAGAACAGTTTTTTTAGCCGGAGTATCTGTGTCATAAATATTTTACGATGCTAAAAATTTTATTGCATTTACTTTTCGAGTTTCGCGCGGCTTCTCAATATTTAATTTCAGCGTGGAATTTCGTTACGAGACCAAGAATCGCGTGCTTGCTTACCGGTATACGAATCATTACAATATTCAGTACATTAATACACCTTTAAATAAATAAATAATCGAAAAGGCGTCCATAATCGCAAACACGAGACCTCATTAACGATCAGCGAGTGTCTTGATTGTAGATGCCACATGTTATATAAAACATGCAAAATAAATTGATATGTAATGCGAATGTGTACCATGAGACAAGGTCGACCAAGAAAACGCACCGTTTCGCGCAGTTGCTCATATTTCGCATTTAAATAACATACAGCTGCGCTGCAAGGCGTTTGAACGCTTCCGCATCCGAGGTTACAAGAAACCGAAATTATACTAGACGAGTGGGAAGCTCGTTTCGGACTCGCGTCAGTATATTTAGATTCTTGTAGCGCACGGTAATTAGAAGCCAGGACAATTTCAAGGACACGAACAACATCGACATTGAATATTTCAACCTGCACCGGTAACGTCCTTTCCGGAATTGGCGAAAAGCAGATGCTCGCGGAATCATGCAAGGTATACTTTGTTTTACTTCGCGTACGCGTGGGTTTGAATCCAGGCCACTGGTAATCAAAATCGAAATTTCTGCGTGGGTGTGTTTTTTTCCTGTCGAATATTCTTCCATGTCATCGAACATGTTGTTACAGCAATTTCAAAGACACTTGTGGATACAATGACTCCTCCACCGCGAGCAAAACTATTGAATTACCAGCCGCGCCAAAGAATGGCGATGTTGTTCGCGTGAAATTAATATTAGCGACAAAGCAAGACACTTAAAACTCGCGAAACTGTGTCGCCATTTCCCACGTGTAGTTGAATATAATATTTTACGGCGAAATTACCAGCTAGGATATTTCCAACCCTTTGCACTCGAAGTTGTTTTAATTGCAACACCAAGGCATTTTTTTCTGACCTAGAATATTTTCATTCTACACGATATATTTCATCCTATGCATACTAAATTTGTTTACTATTACTCGTCCTTGCAACGATTAAATTTTTACGAATTTACACGAGCATAGCAATGTAATGATTGTTTTAACACGTTGAACGCCACGGGGGTCACCAGTGACCGGCACTATTACATCGTTTAAGAACGGTTATCAATAAATTAACAGCATTGAACATTAACGCAGTACTGCCAAAATTAACCAGATATAGTACGAGGTGAAAACTTTAGTTTTTAATAACTAACAATTTTGTTCAATAACGCTGATCATTTTTATAAATGAAACAAATGAAACTTGTTCGAAGCATGCAAAATTCGAGTGGCATTCAACGTATTAAACAGTGCTGCAAATGTTTTCAGTGGTGCCTGAGAGTCACCGTTCGAGTGCAAAAGGTTAATCCCTTGACCTACGATTTATTTTCTGATAAGTGACTAGATTTTCTTTATCTTCCGCGAAACGAGAAAAGGAAAAGTCAAATTTACAGTTATCGCGTGCGTAGCTCTTCTCCGGCGATCATATGCGATCTAAGATTAAATAGAATGTTACTTCCGTTTAACACTAGATTGCCCAAGGAAGTCATTTTGACTGCTTTTTAATTTCAATTAGAAAAAAAATTATATATAAATGATACAATTTCTTAGAATTTTGTGACTTTTTATTAATAATTGTAGTTACCTCCCCCCCCTTCATTTCCGGTATATATATATGTGTTATACCTATATTGCCCAAAAGCAGTCGTTTTGACTGCTTGGAAAATTTAAAATAATCAAATGACTCTTATTATTGAATTAAGTAAATTTCTTATATTTATTATATAATTCTTGTATAAAATTGAGTTATTTATGGTCAGCAAAGTGGGGTCTCGAATGTTTTAAAAAAACTATGGCCAGAGAAAAGTTCAAGCAAATCCTACGATTTATTCGTTTTGACTAAAGAACCGAAAGAAGTAGGCGCTTACAAACAAATAAATTTGCCTTGGTTTCGGAAATATGGGATAAGTTCATTGAAAACAGTCAAGCTTGCTATCAACCATGGCAAAATATAACAGTTGACGAGCAATTATTTCCTACAAAAGCCAGGTGCAGGTTTACACAGTATATACCTAATAAACCCAACAAATTTGGCATCAAATTGATAAAAGTAATAAAAAAATGTTACCGGAATCTATTCAATTTTATAACAGCACAAAATTTGGAGTAGATATGGCGGATCAGATGGCCAAAAAATATACAGTAAAAGCTAGTTCTCGTAAATGGCCTCTCCAAATATTTTTTAATATTTTAGATTTGGCTGCTATGAATGCTTGGATCCTTTACAAAGAAACGACAGGAATACAAATACGACGAAAAGAGTTCTTGTTTCAATTAGCAGAACAGCTTTCCACCGAATACAGAGCTGCAAGATAGAAAAATTCACCAGAACATGAAGACCCACAAAGATCAGCTGCAACATCATCAAATGTAACCCATTCTAACAAACGCAAAATTTGTCGAGTACGACTTTGCCACAACAACAAAACAAATAATATATCTGAAAAATGTCAAAAGTATGTCTGCGTGATAGCAGGGTATTTATTAGTATAAGAAATAATATAATATAATATAAAGTACAACACAGAGCACAGCGGAATGTGAACAGGCTATGAACGACGCTCGTCAACTTCTAATGTACAAACAAAACATAGAACACATATTACGTATCGCAGTAGGCATGGACGGCACATCGTCACGTACACACATGCCATGATCATCCTAGGTTTCTCTCACTGCGGAAGATGTACACATAAAAAGATTTCCACTTTTATTCGCATAAAATGTACAAATAATAATGCATAAATTATTTTTTTTCCTAGTGAAGTAATTTTTTTTATTGTTAATATTTACTAATAACCTGTTATATAACTGTAAATAATATAAAAAAAATATTAAAAATTAATTTTAAATAAATTTCTTTACACATTACTTATTCTTTCACAATGCAGTCATTTTGACTTCAGTCTTTCTAGTGTTAAAAAAAATTAAGGAAATACATGTTTAAAAGATTCTGTTCGAAATCTTGATCGGGAGTCTGATTCGTTGTTGCAGGACAAGGGATTAATTTACAATTACTGAGATTGTAAACTTGCATCTTTGACAAATCACAGAATAAATTTATTTCTTTGGGTATACAAGATGATGCATTTAAAACCGGCAGCCTGAATAACTTGGCTGATACTGGTGATAGGAAAAAATGCATCCGGCCAAAATTATTTGGTATAAAGGTGTTGATCATCCGTTGTTACTAGTTTTTTTATAGATGGGGGCTTCCCGGAGATGTGAAGGTCATCTCTGTTTTTCTAAATGGAACGATATGTTTTTTTCTTACATTCTGATAAAGTATTTCAAGGTGAATACAATGATTTACTGGAAAGGTTATTCGTAGTTTGGGTTAAACCAATTGTGATGGAAAATAATTTACTTTGAGGAAATGATCAAGCACCGTTGATTTATTTATCTAACGGTAATGCACGACTAATACAAGTGTTGAAAATGGAGACCTTGAACATTGATGCATGCTCTGAAGCGTTGCTCGACGGATAATACGGCATGTTGAATTTTAGTTCTGTTTATCGTGGCACAAGCTCTTCTTATACGCTCTTTGATATCTTCTTGATTGTTGGTATTGCATTATACGCTTGCTGCTTTAATTTTCCCCACAAATAGAAGTCCAGAGGTGTTACATCTGGAGAACGTGCGGGCCATTTATGATTTCCTGCACGACCAATCGAATCTCCGAATGTGACGTTGAGGAATTGAGTAATTATCGGTGCAGAATGAGCAGGGCACTTGGCTTAACCCAGATCACGAAAGACCTTTCCAATAGGCTATTGTGTTCGTCTTCAAATACTCTATCAGAATGTAAGCAAAATTCCATTCAAAGAAACAAAGATGACCTTAATATCTCCTTGACGCCTTCACCTATCAAGAAACTAGTATGATCGTATGATCAGTCTCTCGATACCCAATCATTTTGGCCTGATGCATTTTTTCCTACCACCAATAGCAGCCAAGTTATTTAGGTGGCCACTTTTAAGTGCCTCACTCTGTACATTCTAACAATGTCTGAAAATTTGATGGACACAGCCTTGTTACTTGGCTAAAGTAGTAAGATAAAGATTAGTGTTGAAAGGGATCATTTACGCGAAAATGCGGCCGAACAAGTGGCCTAACGAAATTACGAAAGGCATTTCAGTAGAGAATGGAAGAGTCTGAATCAGACGATATAAATACCCTACCGTGTGAATAGAGTAAAGTTGGTTTCCTATATTTGCAGTGCCGGTCGTATGTAAATAAACGCGCCACTCTGATCCGCGGATCCGGTAATAAAAATAAAATATGAATGTGACTATATTAGTGAGTCGGCCGGGGCAAAAGGTGAGATGCTTCTTCGTTAGTTTTTTACCTTTCCACTCTGACAGTGAGTGACAGCACGTGCACGTGGCTCTCGTCGATAAGAATGATCCGTTTCCACCGATTGTTGTACTTTCTACCTCTGTTTCTAATTATAAGAAATCAAGAAACCGGAAAACAGTTTCTAAAATTCGCTGGACATTTTACATATATATAACTGAAGTTTCATTTTTAGAAACTGAGAATCGTAGACGCAATGCTTACATCTAGAAAAGTTGTTCTATTTAAGCTCAAGTGGTACCCTCGATAGATAATTTAAAGAATGTATGGCGTAGTTTGTAGAAAATGGGACAATTATAAAAAAAATTATACGTCCTCGAGAATTATTAGTTATTTTGCTGATCCATGATCGCTTGATAATTCTTCTTGGAACTATAGTTTCGAGTACGGTAAATTTAGGACCTATTCCAGGGCTTAACAGAGCCGGAAACTTCGTTGCTAAACCTAGTTAGTCTGACACACGACGTTGTCCTTAATCTTCGTTACCTAAGAGGAGAACAAGTTAGCTCCGATTTTCATCAACTTCGCAGAGTGATATGTCAGGATGCGCTACAGACGACAAGAGGTTCGAGAAAATGTACCGTTTATCAGCCGAGCATGCGACGACCAGTGTCGATTACGTTCATAAATGTTCCGCTGCAAGATACCGTGGCGCTCTGTGAAAGTTCGTCCACGTATATCGTCGACGTACAAGAGCACAGACGAGGTATAAAAATATATAGATCAATCACCAAGTGTAGTTTTCTGTAACACGATGGCGGAGATCTAAAGTTTCATCGACATTTTCGTATCGTGATCGACGTTACCGGTAAATAGTGATGGGTTTAACTCTAAATCTACCGAAGAGTAAACTTGACTACTGTGCATTGTCTTGTGAAAGCGTTAAGAATGAATTAATTTGGATTTTGTGCTATTTTTATTACAATGTATGTGGGATTTGAAAAATCTATCAAAATAGAAAATGTGGAAAAGGTTATTTGACTGTTTATGGTAGGTTTAGTATTAAGTTCAATGTACAGGGTGGGGCAATAACTCTGTTCACCTTGAATATCTCCGTTAATTGCAATAATATAGGGAAATGTTATAAACAAATCCTGCACGTTAGAGAAGAAGAAATATCGTAATACAAACGCTTTTTGTGTGGGCGGAAGTACAGAGGAGATTTCAAGTCATCTTAATTTAAAAAATTTTTGGAATGCTATATTCTGTTTGTCGCGCTTTGATGGCAGGTGTAAGGGCGAATATGGTGATCTATTGTGAAGATCATTCAAGGTCAAATATCGTAAAAAAAATTTCTTACATTACTGAAGATATTTATAATGATGGCCGCTTGCGTTAATTGAATGATTATAAATTAATGTAAATAATTTGAATCTGTTGCGGTCTGTGATGGATTTTTCAATCCGTCAGACTTTGGCTGTTTGCACGTGGTGTGCCGACTAAATTTTAATGATTAACTAAACTTCTCGAAGGACCACCTTCCCTGTTTAGGAAGGACTATATATAACAATGTTCAGTATTGTATCTGAGTACTTTATATCTAAGTATTCAACTATATCGAGACAGCCACGAGTTCGCCCTGATAAAGGCTTGTCCCTACTCTTTCCGTTGATCATCCCTTCTCTCAGAAGAAGTCGATGGACCAACGGAAGTCTATGGGTATTTTCTGGGCCTTATGATTCGCTGGGAGGGTTGTACAAGTGACAACAATCGAGGGTAGATAGTGGGGATACTGGAGGCATTTTCAGGGGTGACCAAATTTGCCGAACCAGGAAGTGCACCCACATCTGCAAGTAATTTAGATCAGGTGGTGGAACCACCCGATCGTGTCGAAAGCGTAACTAAGATGGTCACTTGTACAGCGTTCGACCCCCTATTGTCTAAGGGTTCGTCGAGTTGAAGGAGGTGTAGCCCCTGTGCCTTGGGTCGGCCGCCAATGATTGCCAGATGTGGCGGTGACAGGCCCACACCGTAGCCTTAAGAATCTAAAATCAAAGAACCAAGGCCCAGGGTAACAATAGTGACTTCCTGTCATAAAAGTTCGCCCAGCGCTAACCGTCCAGAATGAGTAGTTACAAGTTTCGAAAATCTACTTCGATACTTGAATGAATCGATTCTCTTACAAGCACTATTCAAATTATGGGAGTTAGGGAAACATTAATATTTGACTATTTTAGGAAGCTTGTACAGAAATAAAGATCATAAGATCATAATGCATGATTTAGTCGACTTAATTTCACAATTTACAATTATTTGAATATAATATTTGATTTACAGTATTCATTTTTAATTTCTTTCTTTCTTTTGTTTATAATATATTCTATAGAAAATACTCTTACACGTGTCCATGACATTCATTTTCAAACGAAAGAAGAATTTCTAATAAAACACTCCTAAGGTTTCGAATCTATTTGATTAATATTCGATTCTACTTGGAACTACTTTTTTCATTCCTCAAAGTACTCGCAGAAGGTTCCAATCCATTGTATTCGAGTTTGAATCCACCTGAAAGTACTGCTTTTTTCTAAATATTTATAGTGGATCAATGTTTGAATCTACTTGCGAAATACTTGAACCCATCACTACCGGTAACTGATGAATACAGGTTTGTTAGTGAGAATCAAGTATTCTATATACTTCATTTCTACCATTGGCGTTTATTCTGAACTGGAATTAAGAAGTTCATATTTCATATATATATATACTTGTGCATTCTTTCTCTCCATCCACCCTTCATTATTTCTTTCCATCCCTCCTCTTCTCCTGTGTTTCGAGCATTGTTCTGTTCAAATTTCTACTAGTTCAAAGCAATCAACGCTCAAGTTTAAAATAGTAAAAGCAATGTATTTTGCAACTGCTGTGTACGCGTAATTCTACTAATAGTTCAAAGAGTTTTGACTACACAAAAAT
This sequence comes from Agapostemon virescens, assembly GCA_028453745.1. Classification (NCBI taxonomy): domain Eukaryota; kingdom Metazoa; phylum Arthropoda; class Insecta; order Hymenoptera; family Halictidae; genus Agapostemon; species Agapostemon virescens. Next base: position 5,950,108 of record CM052097.1, read on the forward strand.
TTTTTGAATCTATTTCGGGATCTATATCTATTCCAGTCGCATCTAAGTCCTTAACGAATACTTAGGGCCAAGCATGCTAATAAATATTTAAAAAATGACAATCTTCCAATCGATCGTAGCATAGACTCAGACGCGATGTCTACACAGCTGTAAAACCTTCCTAGATCTCCTTGCCACCCTATCCTTTCTCTTCCTCAGACCCCTACTTTCCTTCCCTTCTCAATATCCTATTTCTTCCCTTTGACTTTTATTGGATCTTCCATTCTCTTATATTCTTTCCAAAGATCTTCTCACTTTACTAGGTCCACTTGCTCATAGCAATATGAAATATTATGTCGAATAATAAATAGTTTGTTTCATTTGAAATCAAGTGCTATTTTCTACTTCATTTAGTACTTCATTTGAAGGACTCTCAACATATTCAAAATTTTATTTAAAATACTTTATTTATTTGAATTTATCTTTACTCTTATTCGTAAAAATTAAATATCACTTCTAAAAATATTAATGTACAGTCGATAAAATCGTGATTCTACACCTCCAGAGTGAAAGGAGATTTATAGAGAAAGTATGAGTAGAAATTTCCTTGAACATGATCTTCAAGGTTCTTTTTATTACATAGTTTAGTAGTTATCATAAAGAACGAAAGTTTAAAATTAAAGGGTTACCTCCCTTCCTATACTTTCCCTAAATCTCCTTCTACGCTTCTTTTGCTTAGATCCTTCCCTCTTAGTTACATCAATTTTTCCACTTACCTTCGCATTTTTTCTTCAACCTGAGTGGCTCTGTTACAAAATTCAATCTTCTACTTTTAATTT
>CM052097.1:5956031-5972455 GCA_028453745.1 Agapostemon virescens
ACAATTGTCGCGATGGTTGTCGATGGTTTGGATATTTTTCCTGGGTACAGTCTTACGGCGGCATTCGTATTTTTGTCACACAACACAAAAGTGTCGTACATATCTTGTTTCTCACTGTTAGTAAAATACATTTTCTTGTATTTAGTGAAATACAGTTACACTTTTTCAAATTCTTAGTTTTCGTACTCGAATTACGATACGTGAGTTGCTACTGAATGATGAAATGCTTACTCGCACAAACCAGTTTCTGTTACGATAATATTGTCGAAAGGGTGTTTACCTTTACAACATAGTCATGAAATTTTTGAGCATCTTCTTCAATAAAGACATTTTTTGTGGGTGTATTTTCCAAGTTAGCAAATATGGCTACCCCCGGAAATGTCACGAGCATCCCCACTGCCCTTCGTTCATGTACCCAAGTCCGTAACTAATTCTTAGGGCCAAGCATGCCCATAAATATCTTAGAAATGACAGTATACCACTTGATGGAAGCACAGACCCGTACACGATGAAAAATACAGATAGAACAGTACAGAGAGAAAAATCAGATATAAAAGAGAAAGAGTATTGCATTCAATGGAAAGCAGAGCAAATAAATCTGTACTCTGGTATTATGAATTTCTTTTTGACGAATGAAACATCAAGCTCATGTAAATTATTAGAATGGTATCAAGAATGGAGATCAAAATTGTTGGATGAATGCGTTTAAAATTGTTTATTCAACGGAAATAACGTGTGCTGAGATTTGTTATACGTAATAAATTATTCTCTCTTAATTGAGGAGTAGAACGTTCAGAGATATGTGGCTGACGGACAATGTATTAACAGTTTCCGTTATAGCAATATTCGATGCAACGCGAAAATAGCCGCGTATATTTACCAGGAATATTTAACGCGAGTTCGCATTCTAGTATAAATGGAAAAACTTTTTGGTGTTGGAACTTCCGTTCCTGCAACTTTTATTTTTATAGTCACTTTTAACTTTAGCCAAGCACTGCAATAATGCTGGAGACAGTACGCCTTGCCGTTCTTCCATTAAATACACAGATCCTGTCCAACCGCGATGTTCGCATCTGAAAAATAATGTTCTTCAATTAAATATATCATTCCTCCCCGTGTCATGCCATTTTTCGCGATCGATGATTCGTTGATTAAATCTGTTGCAATTGTTTCGCCGGAAATCCGTATATTGCTCGGAAAACTTGTCAATAGCTCGAACGAAGACGAATGGTTTCGTTGAAATGCATACAAAATATCATTTTGTTTTAATAATATCCATGTATATATGTATAAATAACATACGGCCGATTTCGCAGAACCTTTTTTCCGACCGTCCCCAATTCATTGCTTTTACGTGATATTTTCCCACAGAGATTTAGCAGATTATTACAGGTTGTGTGCGAAATAATCCTAAATACAATAAACTCCCCTTACCCTGTTATATCCCGAAACAAATATAAAAAAGAAAATATGCGCACAACAGAAAATTAAATTATTTTGATATCGGATCTCAGTTCAGTTACAAGACAAAAAATATTCGATAAATATGGCGAACCAATCGCAGAATCGAACGGACGATTCTTCTCTCGGCTTGCCGTATACAAAGCATCCATGGAAAATTGAAAATCACTCGAACATCGAATGCATCCAGGCGGCATCGATTAATTTCAATCCTGCATATACCAGTCGAAATATCGTTTCGTTTCGATGTTATTATTATTGCGCTTATCGTTCATCGTTCTTATCGTCCATGGGGGATCATTCTGATTCGACGATTCGTAAAATTATCTTACGATAAAAACATTATCGTACTTGCAAATCGTTTTACCAACAAACAGGTACCTTATTTTCAACTATTATCGCTCTCCTCCTCTGGAAAATGTTTTTTATTTATAATTATTTATTGTCCGCGGTAGAATTGTAAATTCTTTCGGACCTTGTATGTGTATGCACGACGTGTGACGACTAAGTAATGAAATGCTCGAAGGACAAGTTGAAAATTCAACAAGACTGTATTTAAAACACTTCCACAACGAAACTTCAACAATAATATAACAAACTGAGGAAAACCAATTGTGTAACGAAACAGAACGAGTTAACGATATCTACGATGCCGGGAACAATGATAACTACGAATACAATGTCTACGATGCCACAGCAGCAATGATAACTACGAATACAATGTCTACGATGCCACAGCAGCAATGATATTTAAGAATGCAATGTCTCCGATGCCATAGAAGCAATAATAATTAAGAATACAATGTCTACGATGCCATAGATGCAATGATAACTAAGAATGATAACGAAGATTCTAAATTGCGTACAGAATAGAATTGTGTGTAATTAAGTGACTGAGTGATTGAGGGACTGAACTACCGACGTAGGGCAGCAAGTTAGCCTTGATAAAGACTTTGCTCCCTTCCCTTCCCCCAAACTTTATTTTCTCTCTAAGACGCGGCTGGAACAACGAAAATCTGCGCTCGATAAAACGGGCCCTACGATTCGCTGGGGGGGGGGGGGGGGGGGGGGGCTGTAGAAGCTGAGACCATCGGAAACAGATAGTGGGGATGCTCGTGACACTTCCGGGGGTAGCCACATTTCCTAACATGGGAAATGCACCCACATCCGTTTGTAATTTTGTGATAAAACTGTGATAAAATCCGAACGCCTCGAAATGCGAAGTTTGAAACGCCACTTCTACAGCCTTCGACGTTTTATGGCGTGAGAGTTGCCTTGAGTCGCAGAAATCGCAGTCCCTTTAACTTGGGTCGGATGGCAACGGGTGTCAGATGTGGCGATACCAGGCCCACACCGTAGACTATGAATTGAGGGCCGGGACCCAAGGTACAATAATGAAACCGTGCCATAACACGTCGCCCAATGCTGGCAGCTACAATTATTCCTTGCACGATACCTATTTTCCGTTAATAGAAAATGTCTAGGCAGATCATACGTTGTTACTTTACGTTTCGAAATGTGTATTATTGAAAGAAAAAAATTGTAGGTACCTCTTATTGAAAGATAATTTCTGTTTGAATAAAATGCAAAAATTTATTTTAAGCGCGTTTCCACGTTACGGAGTGATATCTCGAACTTCGCGACAAGAACGCTTTTTACGATTACAAAGCTAATTCATTCTCGCCGCGTGACGATTTTACATTCGTTCTAATGTCATTTTACACCAGAATCTCTCAAGTTCCTTAATTTCGCCGTTGCAACGATACTAAAGACTTTCGAATGGCATGAAACCAAGCGAACGCTCGACGATACATATAAATGCGGAGAATCGTAACTCGTGTTATCAGCTTTCAAACTCGGCCCGTTGGTAGGATAAATTTTTTTACGATTTTATTTATAACTTCGCTCTAGATCGTCATGCATCTTTCGCTTGTTGGCTTACGGCGCTGCTGCGCCCCTTTGTTTTTTCGCGTACTATGTAATTTGTTTTTATTGTTGATTCCCGTATCGGCTCGAAAAGTGTCACTGATATCAGAGCACTGCACGCGCGACGTTTTATTTATCGCGACGAAGAGACATATCGGATGTCTAAGCGCTATCGCCGCGTGAAAAATGTTCGATCGAAGTACCGACACTGTTCGCGAGTGTTTTTTGGTTACTTTCGCGCCAGCAGGGAATCGGTTTATCTATGACGATCGTCTCGTTAACAGTTAATGGAGTCGTTAAAATCGGATTCCGCCTAACAAGATCGATATAGGTGAGCTGGTGGCACGCGAACGGAGAAAGTCAGAAGATTGACAGTAACTGTGTCAACCTGTTATAAATAACGATTCGCTTCGGATATGTGCATGTAGAACAGTGGGGCACATTTAGTCTAAAAAGTAAAATGTGAATGGAGTTTTTAAATTGTGGATATTTTTATATTTACGATGCGACGAAGCTTTGTTGTTCGAACGTTCGTGTATCCTAGACTTTATTAACTTTAACCCTTTGCACTCCAAGCAATTTGAATTCCTAACTCGAGACATTTTTTGGTCCTAGAATAATTTCATTATACGTGGTTCATTTTCTTTCGTGCATAGCAAATTTGTTACTATTAATCGTAATTGCAACACAGAAATTTTTACTTGTTTCTTAAATACAAACATTGTGATGTAAAAATTCTTTTGAATAATATTCTGCCAATTTTTAATGGCGCCTCAGAGGAGCCATTGGAATGGTAAGGGTTAAAAGTTCAAAAATAAAGATGCAAATCGTTGAAATGGCGGCTGTTTTCCTCCAATTTTCAACAACTGGCTTTAAAGACAAGATAAGAATTTGGCAGAAGAGAAATGTAATGGTGGTTTCTTAATCATTTGTTTATCAGTCAGATACCGTATTCTTCGACAGCAATTGTTTTCGCAGGTAGTCTCATATTGAATCTTTCTCGACGGTTTTAAATTGCCAATTTAAATATAAATTATATTTAACATTTTACCGACAGGAAGCCTATTATTTGAACTTTGAATAGTGCAGTGTAACCAAATAAAGCCGGAAAAACTGCTTATACATTGTAATTTGTAACCAAATTATTAGATAACGTTGCTGAGGATGTCATGTTGATTTACAATAAAAAATGCTGTCAGCGTTGAGACATTCATTGAAAGTTTTCAATCATGGAGAATGGACCTTGAAAAATTCTGAAATACTCACCGGTCGGTAAAGTGTTAATAATGATGCTTTTATTGCTGTTTAGCCATTTTCCATATAATTAATGAAAAAAATTGCTTAAGGCTAGTGCTCATCAAGGAACTGTCCCCTGGACAGTTTTCAATTAAAACGCTTAAACCGATTACGTCTGAAGCGGAATAGGATAAACAACATGGAACATGTGAGAATTAAAACTGCGTTATTCCCTGATACTTTAAAATTGTCAATTTTAACCCATTATATTTAATAATGTTTTTATTCCTGTCTACTCATTTTCGTTTAATTAATGAAACAGATTGTTTAAAATTATTACTAATGAAGGAACTGTCCCTGGAGACACATTTAAAATAAAACGCTTAAACTGATTTTGGCTAAAACGAAATTAGAGAAGCGACACGGATCACATGAAAATTATAGCTGCCTTCTTTCTTGATATTTTAAAATTGCCAGTTTAAATATACATAATATTTAATGATGATATTTTTCATATAATAAGCCATTTTTGCTATAATTAGTAAAAAAGATTATTTAAGCGTAGCACTACTCAAGAAAGTGTTCCTTGAGTTACATTTCGAATCAAGCACTTAAACCGATTTCGTCTAAAACGAAATAGTAGAAGCGACACGGAACGTCGGAATTAAAGCTGTCTCTTTATTGAGAATGCTTTGCTTCTGAAAAGACTAAGAATAGTACTCTCTGATCAGACTGCTCTATATCTAGATTGCCGATAATTAAACGGTTGATTGGAAATGTTTTAACACTTAAAGGAATTGTAGGTAGTCCGATCTTCCTGCACGCGAGGCGTTAGTCGTGCGCATAAAAACGTTCTCCCGAATCGGCGAGAAGGATTATCCGGTCGTCATTTTTCTCCATGTTGGAGGCGCCAGATGGCCATTCATCCCGTTACCGTTGGTATCTAAAAGGCACGTGGATCCGAGCGCATTCCTCAAGCACATTTTCTCCTCGGTCGTGCGCGAGAGGACCAGCAACGACGCATACTGTAAGGAAGGAATTAATTTGCTCGCGGGAGTGAGATATTTATCGTTTTTCTCATCCAGACCTTCTATCGGACTTTCAACGAACAGAATCTCGATCGTTCAAGTTCAGTCGACTCGCCAAACTAGCTAGGGCCGGTTCTACGCTCGTCGAATTCATCGACGAAGCGGTTCACGAACCTAGCGATGGCTGTGATCCAATTCCTTCCCATCGTTTTCAAGTAATACCGTACGATTAATTCTCATAATTTTCAAGCAACTCCGTACAGTTCAACCCCGCTATCCGAACGTCTTTTATACTAACCAATTCATGCTAAACCTTATACGAACTCTTCATCGAAACTCTGTTATACGAACTGTAGTCCGGTGTACTATTAGTTTACATGAACCTGCATTTTAAAGTATATTGTTGCGTATGATATGTCTGACTTTAGAACGCAATTTTTATAGAGCATTTTGATCAAGAATGAATTAAAAGTTCTAGTCTTATACACATATTTACAGAATACATGTTCTAATGAATAAAGATAATTTTGAACTTTGTTTCTTAGAACAGAAAGGTTAACAGTAAAATTATGAAATGTTAGGTCGTTACGTATAAAATATCTGAATTAAAAATGTGATTGTTATACAGCATTTTGATCAAGAATAACATAAAAGTTCTAACCTCATAAGAATAATTATGGACTAGATGTTCGAATGAATATAGATCATTTTCGTACAACAGAAAGGTTAACATAAAGTAATCAATATTGTATTACAACTAATTCGATCGTTTTAACCCCTTGCCATATTATAACCAATTAGACTCGTGACAACGATTTTAAACAAAGTCAAAATAGTATAAAAATTATTTCTTTCTTTCTAGACAAAATCAGATTTTATTCTTTTAGAATCAATCTTTCAGCATTGAAGTAAATGTAGCATTACAAAAGATATAAATTGTTTCTTTTGTTCTGTAACATTTTTATTCATTACGACGTTATAATAACTTTAGTTGCGAAGAAAATGGTATGGCAAGGGGTTAACGGTTTCATTCGACCCCTGATCAATACGATCATACCTTGCTGCTAGGAATCGATACTGGAATTGAAAAGGATCACTCCCATCACTAGACGAGAACCGTCATATACCTTGCAACGTTATTGAAAAAGAGCGATAATAATTATCATTGATTCTTGAAATCGGCTTCTTGCTTGCCAGGCCACGGTCAACTTATTAGTCGCTCAATGGAACAACTGTCCGTGAAATTGCTAATCTTCGCCGCTTTTACTCGCCGTGGGAACTGGTCTGATGAGATCATTAGCGATTCGACGATCGATCTCAACGAAGAATTGCTCGTATAATATCGTAGAAGCGAGCCTGCTTCTGTGTGCTCGGCCATTCAATCATGAATTTTTGTGCGGCTAACACATTCTCCCCGAATAATAGACATCGGGAACTTTATTGGAACTTCGGTTTGCTTCCCCGATTGTTCGGCAACGATGAATGTGCTGGGAAGAATTGTTTCCAGATATTTAACTCTTGTAATTTTACAAAGTGAGCGCATATTCCATGACTCTGCAGTTTATTGAAATTCTCTTCTGAATTTAATGTTACTCGTCAAATTTGATTTTACCCGGTTTGACGTTTTTATTACAATTGCAAAATTGTAATTCTTTGTCATAATCAAATTTTTCCGTGGCACATGAGGGTATCGTCATATTAAACTGGAAAGACTATTGGATACAAAGTTTAATAAATAATTTATTGACTTGAGTGAAATGGAAGGCTGTAAGGTTAGCAAGAATCTATACAGACAAAATTAATAATATTTGTTTAGCATGAAAAAAGTATTGTACTATTTAAACAATAGTGTGGTAATTTTTAATGGTGTCTCATAATCACAGTTCGAGTGCTAAGGCTTAATTATGGCAGGTGGCCTGAGATTGTGGAACTATTTTAAGCAACAAAGATAACTGAAGTAATTTTAATCATTTTTGTTTGAAAAAATAAGTAATGTACATCAAATACTTGTAAATGTGTGAAGGGAATTCAAATGAGGATGCTTTACCAACTTTCCTGCAGAAAATTCCTAAACAATGTTAAAACACAGTGGAAGATAGCAGTTGTTTACACTGCATTTAATAAAATGTTCCGGAACTATACATTGTCCCATCAAATTGACAAGATTTAATTTAGATTTTAATTTATTTTCAATTTCAGCGATTTTTATAGAATTTGTGATGGAATAAGGAAATCTGTTGAATCTAGTGTTACGAATATTATAACAATATTATAACCTTATCCCCTTCTTACATTATGACGAGTCGAGCTCATGTTGAAGATTTTAAATAAAGTTTAACAAATATAAATGTTATGCTTTTCTTTTCAGACGAAATTAAATGTTAATTTGTAATCAATTTTTAAGCATCGAAGTAGATGTAGCAGTACAAAAGATATAAATTGTCTTTTCTCTTCTGTTATATTTTCAACATTTTATAATAACTTTAATTTTAATTATAATATCGTAAAATATTATAATATAATATAATAAATATAATATAATGCAAATACAATATAATATAATATAATATAATAAAATTAATTAATATAATAAAATATAATAATATAGTAAAATTTAACTTTAATTATAATAACGTTCACATTATAATAACTTTAGTGAAAAAGAAAATGGTATTGCAGTGTGTTAATAATTGTAAAATAAAATACCTGAGAAAAGCCCCTAAGTAGGTTTAATATTAATATATAATACAGTAAAACTCCATTTATGTGAACCTGTTCTGGCATAAGCAGACTCATATAACTAGATCATTCACATAATAAGAGTCCACCTCGTTATTTCCACTAACCACGATTTGTCTTTCATAAAAGCTTACATTTATATAAAAGAATTTTAAACTGTGTTTGCTTTGAAAACATAAAAAACTGCTTCTCATGGATTTAAATCAATCATTTGTATGCTAAAAATTCCATCGGTAATGGTTAATCGATTTACGACTTATGAATAACTTATAAAGCCAGGAAAATTTGAAAAAATTGAAAATCATGAAAAGCTGCAATTCAACCCTCTATAGACCAAATGTTTTTCTTAAATATAAAAAGTGTATGCAACGGAAAATCAACAATTACAGACCTATATATGCACATTAAAAAAATTTACCAATTTTAGCAATTTTATTATAATATGTAACTTTGTGATTTTGCAGTAACAACGGCTTACGATGTTTGCACTTCTGTGCATAAAAGATTAAATATGAAATTCCATAAAACAGTTTGCACTTGGCGTTAAACATAGATGCACGTTGCAGTTGGAACATTTTATTTTTATATAGTATAGTCAACTATGTCACTTATAATTTCACTGTCAAATAGTTTTCAAAAATGGGCCACAGAAGCGTAGGATCCCTTCGGGATCTTCAGGGCAATCTTCTTTCCAAGGACGACGACAACTATTATTCGTCTGGGATACTGATTGCTAAACAATTTTTTGTGGTTCTGAATTTTCCTTATCCGATGATGATTAGGTAGTAAATTTGTTGTCACTATGAATCTAATAAAGAATCTTCGGATCTATTACTGCTAATGCGTCTAATTCTAATTCCTCTATTACTTTTATGTGATTAGGTATCCATATTTTGGGTACATGGTATATAACTTTGAAAATAGAGGAAAGCAAAATTTATCATAATGGCCTACTGTAACCTGAAAGTCACAAAACTGTATCATATATAAATAGTAACAAAATGAGTATTGAAATTGCAAACGAATATGTTATTATTGATGTGCAAACCCAAAGCTATTATGTACGCCTTGTTTTTTATAATAGATAGAATATAATAGAATAGATAAAAGCACAAATAATGTAAATTGCACAAGATGGTTCCGTTGGGTTCTATCTGCAAACAATTTGCAAGTTATTTACTTTGATGTTTCAGGTTGACGGAGCTGCCAATCATTATCAATATTGTTATTTGTTACCTTAGAGACATTGTATAATTTAGACGTATAGGTTGTCTTATACAAAACTAATATCATTTTGTAAAATGTCGATATATTAACATGTGACTAGAAAGTTACAGGCCCCATAGAGGGTTAATAAGGCACCACTTAGTCGTAATCCATTGAGAAAGCATTCAATTAAAAATCTGGGTCATTTCTAAACCAGCAGCCTAGTGACGACATCTTGTTCCAATTGTTTATTGTCGCTTGGCAACGTAACAGACGATAATAAACGCTCGTAAAGGGATCTTGTCCAGTGAAATAACGTTACATATCGCCGCCTTTCACAGAATCCCAGACCATTAACCACAATTAACAGGTACACCGTCGACGAATTGCGAACAATTCGCAGTGTTTGTAATTTCCCGATATTTTTGGTGCTCGGAAGTTAGGTTTGTTCGTAGGATTTAATGGAACGGTCCGTTAATTAGAACGCACAATGCGTCGCGACAACAAAGCCCGCTTTCACATCGTAACAACAGCCAATCTCGTTCAACGTAGAAACTGTCCAATTAGGCGGTCGGGTAGATCACAAATCGCAGTTTCGCGTGTCGATCGGATCATAAAATTTAGCATTTTTCTGTTTCGCCATCGGTGACGCTTGCTCGCGTCGCGAACACGTCTTATTTGGCGTGAAAGCTTAGGTGACCAGATCGACCTCTTTCTTTTCCATCACGGGTCCGCAGGCTCGGTAAAAAATATCTTAAGCGCTGCGTCCGCGGCTGATTCGATTACCACTCGATCGCAATTAGAGCTCGGATAAAGTAAAATTCTCGGAGAATTTCAAACAGCTCATGCCCGATTCGAAGGAAATACGCTGCATTTCTCAGTAGGATAATCCGGATGATGTAAAGTCGACGTTTCTGTAACTTATTCGAGAATTGAACGCAGTTCTGACCAGATTAACGATACCGCTACCGATGAATATCTATAATATCGATATGTTACAAACATTTTAATACGTCGATAGAATCGTTAACCCCTTGCCCTACAACAACGAGTCAGACTCGTGATCAAGATTTCGAACAGAATCTTTTAATCATGTTTCCTTAATTTTCTTTAAACCGAAATAACATTCTATTTAATCTCTGATCGCATACAATCGACGGAGAATAGCTACGCACGCGGTAACTACAAATTTGACTTTTCTTTTTGTCGTTTCGCGGAGGATAAAGAGAATCTAGTCACTCTTATCAGAAAATAAATCGTAGTCCAAGGGGTTAAGGCGAATTGAGGCGGGAGACGTCGAAGTAAAGTCTGAAGCGTAAGGATTTATTATTTTAAACTATTTGTTTTTGTTTCAGCTGATTATAGACAAAATTTTTGTAACTTTCGGCTGTAATTTTTCTACTTTTTCTGAAAGGATCCCCCCACAATTTATAATATCATGTATATTGATTCCAAAAATATAGAATTTACATATTGATATTATAGTAATAATTACAATATTGATTTAACATTTTATGTTCCAAGCAATGAAATATGACGATTCTAATCTATACACTACTATTTATCAATATTACTATTTAATATTAAAATATATTAATTCAATAGTACAATATTATTGGTATACTATTTATCAAAGTGTACAAGAAAAAAGAGAAGTGCTATTAAAAAAGTTTATTTAATTGGTACGGTAGGAGGGACAAGGGAAATAAGCTTTAATAAATTAGTTATTTTAACATTAAGGACATAAAGATAACCAGATTGTATTTTCATGTCAGCTAAATGAATTCAGGCTAGATTTAAAAAAGAAAAAAAATAAGGAACAGCAATAAAAATGTTAATTGCCCTTAACGACATTTTAACGATATTATCGATACATCGTTAAGTATCAATAAGATATGGATAATCGATAATCACATCTAACGTTTTGACGAGGAGGACCGAACTTCGTGTAGATTCAAACCCTTCACAAATATGTGATTTCATTAAAATTTCTCTATTCCTCCTGTAATTTCGTTTACGACTAAAATTATGCAGCCGCAGTTTATGTTATCATTTCAGCTTCCGTATTCTTTCTGTAATTTCGTTTACGGTTAACATTATTTACAGCAGTCTACGTTATTTCGCGAATTTCTCTATTCTTTCTGTAATTTCGTTTATGCTAAAATTATGCACCTGCAGTTAATGTTATTATATCTACTTCCCTATTCTTTCCGTAATATCGTTTACGGTTAAAATTATTTACAACAATCTACGTTATTATGCGAATTTCTCTATTCTTTTTGTAATCCCGTTTGCGGTTACGTATTGTGTATCGTATGAAATTCATACAAAATTTCATATTCATAATAAGTTTCATAATCGATACTAATAAAATTTTAAATTAAAATGTTGCATAATATAAAAATATCTTTTAATTTATTCAAATGCAATTCATTAAATATCGCGAAACAAGAAATACATGACTTAGACCACTTTCATAATTATGGGCACATATTATGTATGCAAGGTACAAATTGCAAATTGAAGAAACACTTTTAAAGTTGCAACTAAATTGCGAGTGATTTATAACTTTTCAGTATATCTCGTTTTTCCGCTTTCGTAAATATCCTTTTTGTAATGCGAAGAAGAACATGATCAAGTTCTATCACATTCGTTTTAGTTCAGATTAACGAGATTTCAACTAGCGTTTCTCTTATAAATAACGATGAGAATGCGAAGGCTAAAAGGAATAGTTGATACATTTAGTTTTATTGTATTCAATACACAAGCCGACAAAAAATATTGGACATACATTTTAGTGGCTACCATTCATATTCAGGAGGTGAAAAAGCTGTTATAGTTGTGGTTACAAATCAGACTTGTCATTTATCGAATAAACTACTAATCGAGGGGGGAATGTCTAAATATTGCATTGCAACTTTTTATGTTCACTCGTGTATGTAGACTTTTCACAAAGTTTCTACGAAAAATGTGTCACAGAAGTTTCAAGAAATATTGAAATAAATTCTAGTGCAACTTACGAACAGGTACAATAAAACAGAATCGTCGCTTATGAACATTTTTGTTTTAACGTTGTCCAATTTTTAATACCCCAACTCGCTTCGAATAAAGGGAAGAATCCCCCGTCAGTTATCGCGATGAAACTTTATGCCCCAGGCGCGGTTTAATTAATGTCAGGTTTTTCGTACTGCGCGCGGAGGCCGGTTGCAATTTCATAAATAGACTGATAGGACGCTTCGCGATATCACCGAATTCTGGCAATAACGGACGAATCGCGAAACTTCCAATGGACGTTCAGGAATTATAATTGTCGTACTTCACGGTGTTGTAAATAAATGCGCGTTCGTTGGGTAGAAAAAAGATGTGCTTTAATTCTAATATTTACAACAACCTTTGTCGCCGGCCGAATTAACTTTGAGCGACTGATTAGATATTCTCGGAACAGTGAACTTGGTGCGGGTTAACAAGAAACGATGCATTATGTCGCTTACAATAATAACTATTGATGCTCGTTTGTAGCAAGTTGATACGTTTGTAAGACGTATGTATGCGCGTATAAAGACGAGACGTAAAGACGTAAAGACGTAAAAAACGTATTAAGATAAAGACGTAAAGACGTATTAAGACGAGCGCGTTTCTGGGACCGTCACCTTTATACTTGGCGCATGAGGCCTACGAGGTGAATTTTTTGGGGGAAAAATCATCCCCATTCGCTGGTTGACTGGAGGTGGTGGATGTTCTAGCACCACCCTCGTCGGTGGAGGAGGAAGTCTCCATTTCCAGTCGATCTTGAAAGTTCCCGTTGGATCATGGGTTCGTGTTTTATTGCACCCTCGCGCCTGAGTCCGCTGACAAAGGCCCAAGAGGGTTACAATTTGCTATGCGTGTATGAAAGGCCCCAAGTGTCCGGCACGTCCGACTCAAGGCGTCCGTTGCCTTGGTCGTCGCTTATGCAGGCACTTGGTGTAATTATGTCCTTTGTAAAAGATTCGAATGGTCGACACGTTCGGCTGGTCTAATGATGCCTGGGCCGCCGCGTATGCCGACCTGGCCTGCGCGTATTCCAATTCCGTCGGACCCTCGCCGTACCTCGCGAACGGTACCTGGTCGAGAAACGCCCGGAATTAATTTATTGCCCCTTTTCCAATGCCAGTACTCGAACCATCGAATGCCTTTGATGAGGCACTCGCTGATTAGCATTACTTCCAATTATTACGAAATAGGCTTAAAATCGGAAAAGGGACCCTTTCGGGGGCAATATCGTAGCCGATTCTCGTATCGGCTTGCGTGTATTGTTTGCGCGTTTTCTAAAGACTAACGATTTCTATAGATTGAACATATCGCAAGACTATAGATCTTTTTAATGCGCGAGATGGGAGGGTAAGCGGACCCTTTCTCGGAATCGAACACATGTCGAATTTTGTGTCTGGAAACTACTGTTATGTCGCGTCATCCGATAAGACCATCTTCACCATTTTGCCGAGAAGCTGACCCAGTGTATTGCTGGACTAGGGATGGCAGAATGACTAGTTCGGTGACACATTTGAAGCAGGTCAAAGGTTCATGCGAAGCACTTGTAAAAGAAACCCTCTCATTGAACGGGGTTCACTTCCGAGTTAACGATAACCGAGTAAGAACGCGCGATTCTTGTAAACCGCGATTTCTAATGGAAATTCTGTTGTTGCGTGGATTACCGAATAAACTTCGAGTTATCGAGAAATGAAAATATGAAAATATTTCTCAAGAGAATCGCATACTTTCCAACTTCGCGGCATCGCAGCGGGATAAAGTTGCTGCGCTAATAATTGATTGTTTGAACCCTCGTTCGTATATGGAAGTTTACAATTGCAATTAGCGCGTGCTCGACGGTCGATTAGTGAGCGGCATAAGCCAATGAGTGTTCGTAAGTGGTGTAATGGTGTTTCAATGATAGGTAAAGAGAAGGCGTTACATTCGCACGGGAGTCGCGTAACGCGTAATTAACGCATTCCGCGACGATAACAAGCTCCGGGCTTATTTTCCTGTTTCACGGCGTCAGAAACTCTCGCTGCGATCTCTCGTCCCGCCCTAATCTGCCCGACAATTATCGCCTGCAGGCGATGCCTCGATGATCCGATCTATAATCGCTTATAATCCTCGGTCAAGCGATCTTTTGAACGTGATAACGCGGAAACGAGAATATGGTCATGCTTCGTTACAGTGGATAGAACTTTCCCGCTCAGATGAAGCGGATACTGTTCGACATTGGACACGAGTTTTACTCTAATCCTCTTGTAACTCATCTTTTCGTTTATGTTATTTCGCTACGCTCGCTTTCAATCCTGCTCGGAATCTTTAAATCGTCTTCTTCTCATGTGTACAGGGTGTTCAGCGTAACACTTTACACGATTTTTCAGAGCACTTGTCATAATCTGACGGAGAAATATTTGCGACGAAACTTTATCAGTTTTCGATTGGCTATTAACCCCTTGGTGTACGATCACATCCGTTAGACGTCATCCATTTCATGTGCCATCGTAGATTTTGACGTCTCCGAGACGTCGAGAGCTATTTCTGGCGGATGCCGAAAATCGTGCATCGATTCTGTTTCACTTAAAATGTTCAAGATGCGCTCCCCTCCTTTCTCCGCAACAGTACCGATAACAAAATCACATCGGCAAGCCGGTAGCCTATAGCGTCAGAGCCCATAATTTATTATTTTATTTATTTGTTATTTAAGATGTAAAAGGGTCTTCGTGAAATTTTACCCTTCCGACCTACTTACACCAAACTAACGCACAGGATTGTGGTCGTTAGGCAACTCCAAAACCGCCATAAATGCACATAATCGAGTCATCAGAGTCAAAATCCCATCAATTCCTGGTTTTCTTTAGAAATGGAATTTCGGATACTCTTCTTTCGACATACTACTCTCTACGAAGAGATTATTTCTTAAAACTTATCGCAGCGGGTCGAATGACCGTTTTCAAATTCTTTATTTTGCAAATTATTCAAAGTATAAAATTGCCTTCGTAGAAAATCGATCGAATGCATTTCTTTGTTCAATCAGTCAAAATTGAACAAAATCTAAATAAAATAAGTCTTGTTATTTTTAGAAAATTATATATGTATATTAGTCAATTTTAAGGCTCGATAGGTTTAACGATAAGGACATCCTAGGACTGACCCAAATGGACGTAGGACGTTCGGACATAAACTAAGTATAAAACGGGTGTCCTATAAAGGACACACTGTGTTATATCAGGAGTTGCATCAGGATCAGCAGAAGGACTGATACGTCAGCAGGAAGTCCTGCTAAAACTATATTTTTAAAAATTGCTAAATAGAGCAGTGGACACGATCGATTATAAAATTGTACAAACTGGTTTGCTGTCTGAGTGTTAAGTGCTCCCTAATCGTCGGATCAAATAATGGCCAAGAAAACGGCACTGCGCGACAGCCGTTTGACAAACAGAAATCTTTCGCAAGAGGAAGCTTTCCACGATTGATCCACGATTGATCCACGATTTGATCGGCTTCACTTTCACTGCTACCATCCACTTAAGCACGGCTCCGTACGCGACCGTACCCGATCACTAACCCCGACTGATTAATGGCCGCGACTAGTTGTCCATGTTTGAACAGAACCTGACTCCCGTTCGACCCAAGTCGATTCATTAGGTGTCTTTGTAAACTCGCGTGTAAGCTGACCAACCAGCGTATTTGGAGCACAACTTTGACTCCTTTGACAACCGGAAATCACGTTTTCCTCCTTCTATTTTCTATAATAACGTCTCCTTCTACATACAGTGAATCACGAAAGTATTCGAACGCTCTGAAATGAAAAGT
>CM052097.1:5980404-5992782 GCA_028453745.1 Agapostemon virescens
TATTCTGTTTTGTTATGTCTTATGTTGGTATATTCGGCTTTATCTACTATATTCTTCATTATTCTAGTATGTTGTTGCATATCCTGAAATATTATGGTGACTTCAAGTGTATTCTAGTTACATTCTGGTATATGCTGCTGCATTCTAGTATAATTTTATATATTCTGTTATGTTATGCCATATGTTGATATGTTATGCTTTATTCCAGTGTATTCTGGGATATTCTAACATATATTTGTATACTCTGGAATATTATGATGCATTCTAGTACCTATTATTCAATTCTTGTATATCCTGGTGCATTTTAGGATATTATTGTATATCCTGGTGCATTCTAGTATAATCTTGTATATTCTAGAATATTATGATGTATTCTAGTACCTAGTTCTAGATACTTCTAGTCAATTATTGTATATTCTGGTGCATATAATATATTATTGTATGTGCTGGTAGATTCTAGCAGATTGTTGTATATTCTGGTATTTTATGTCATATGTTGGTATATTCGACTTTATTCTACTATAGTCTTGGTTATTCTAGTATGTTATTCTACTATATTCTTGGTTATTCTAGTATGTTTTTGTATATTTTGAAATATTATGGTGATTTCTAATGTATTCTAGTCCATTCTGGTATATCCTGCTGTATTCTAGTATAATCTTGTATATTCTGTTATGTTATGTCATATGTTGGCATAAGCTCGCACGATTCGCAGCAATACTTTTCGTGTCTCAGTTTCCGGCATGTGTTTATGTGATACGATCTGAGAGTATAAATACCTATATTCGAATTGCAGTAAAGAACGTTCGCTCGATAGGTGCTCAACGAAACCGTTCCGTGTCTACGCGGATAGTATAAATCGTCTTTATATCTTGTGAAATAAAATTGATATGCGCAGTAGAAGAAGTTGCAGCATTAAAATGAAAAAACTTCGTCGAGTTTCAAGCAAAAAGACAAACTCTCTGTACAAACTTCGCAGTCACTCGGTACCAAGACTTTAGATTAATAACGGAACAATCAGGCCGCAAGTTAAAATAAGAAACCCGCAGAATGATTAATGGAGTGTGTTCTTCTATCAGCTGGTTAATTAATACGCAACACCAAGAGAGTATATTATCAGGTCTCGCACAAGCGACCGACAGAACAAAGAAAAATAGCCCGAAGATTTTCGACAGAGCAAGATCGATCGAACGGCCTGAAGCAATATTTGCTAATTACAGTGGAAGCGTGGCTGTCGAAGATAAGAGAAATTGTTTTCTGCGAGACTGTATAGATTCATGCATCGACTAAACTCCTGATAAATCCGACGAGCGCGAAACTTAGCATTCATGGAATGCATCGAATTCCGCGCCATTTATCTTACGCGAATCACGGCGCACATTGCGGATGCATTTTCCAGAGGGGGAACCGGTGTCCTTCTGTGTCACAGTATTCGACCATTTCGCTATAATCTCTTGACGAATCGTTCTCCCGCGAGAGATATCTTGGGTGAGAAATAACGATCCAGGCTCGACGAGATCTTTCTTAAATGGGCCGGCATTCCTGGCATTGCAGCCGACTTCGGTTCGAAAATTGTAGTTACGTCATAATAAAGTATTACCGCGGACAGGTCGAGCGTATTGTAACGGAAAGCCATTTCACTGGTAAAGCGAACAAAGCGTTGCCACATAGTTCATCGGGCTGATATTGGATTGCGTGCGGACCTCTCTACTTGTAAAATCCTCAATTTAACTTGTAATGAGCCGAACACCGCCGTTCAATAATTACTGTAGAACGTAATTCTCTGGGGAATTGAAAACTTCTCCGGACCGATTATGAAAGCTCTTAAACCCGGGAACGGGGCCCCGGTAATTCATTTTCCCGACTTCCAGATTATTTTCGGTAATGCCGCATTAACACGAAACGGAACGGTTTTGTTGGTTTAATACTGCTTGGCGTTTGATGGATCTGCGTTTCGACAAAGCCTCGTAACACGGTCTGCACGAGTAATCAAGTAAAATGGCGTAATTTCATTGAGCACGTTGCACCGGCGCCAAAGCCGAAACAAATTATATTCATTAGTCCTCCGCGAACAAAGTTCGCGTCCCTGCAGTCAAACTTTCCGGCGATTGTGTTCGGGGCGTTTCACTGGTGGGCACAGCGAGATGCCATTTATCAATCGCAGGGAAAGGATACGTACACGTCGGCCTATCGACCTTCTCCAGGAAATGCAACGTCGACCGTCTGCAACGCAGCCGACGTACAATTTTTATTACACTTCCTAGTGCCTCCTTAAAAGTCGACGAACGTGCACTACCTCGCCTATCGTGGTTCCTGAAGGAAGTCTTAAGGCGCTCCTATATCACACGATCGTGAACACTACCGTTCTAATGCGTTTATCGAAGATCGATTCGCTCGAGGGAGAAATTTGAAAAATTTCATTCGCCGGGTGCTTCAGTTTCTGCTCGAATACCGGACTGTGAACGATTCATTTTTTAATTTCTTTTCTGGATCTGCTCCCTTTAGGTTTTTCTCAATAATTCTGCTGTCGACGTATCTCAGCTTTTCGCTATTTATTATCTTTGAAAAATGCTTACACCTAAATTACAATCAATAATTTGTGGATTTTTGTCTGGTGCTAGTTTCTACTTGAGCACCAGGTTGGAAAGGATTCATTTTTTCGTTTTCTTCTTAGATTTTCTTTTCTCGAGATTTTTCCTAGTAATTCTTTACTGTTTGCTCCCTTTTTCTGCTATCTATAGCTTCTACCAAACGCTTATACTTAAATTATTATGAATAATTTGTGGAGTTTTGTCTGGTACTAAAGTTTCTACTTAAGTACCAGGCTAAGAAAGATAAATTTCTTCGTTCATTTATTGGATCTTGTGTTTAGTTTAACAATATATAAATATAATTATCGTTCAAAATAAAAACTACTAATTCTATTTTATTTCTTGTTATTATTTATAAAAAAAATTGGATTAATATGAAATATATTTTAAGTGATATTTGTTATTTCAAAATTGAAATTAGATGATATTTACAATTGACTAATTATGAAAGTGATGTAAGTCCATTTGCAGCCTGGAAATATATATTATTTTAGTTAAATTCGCCTAAAAAAAATTTATATAATCAAATTACATATTGATAAAGTAGTACAAACATTCCCAGATTTCACATAATTAACCAATATTTTTTAATTGTCAGATCTGCTAACATTTAATTTTCTCGAAACAGAAGAAAATGGACTTGCACCACTTTCAAAATAAACGGTCCATATTTCTTATTCGTTTTTAACATGAATTCATACAATTTACAATTTAATAATTGATCATACGATTTTTAATTATATATATCACCGCTTTTCGCATAAATAGGAGAAAAGGAAAACTGATTTCACTGTTTATTACGTTTACTGTCAAATCGCCCATAAAAATTCACTTTTGCTGCGATAGCAAAGTATGTTAAATTAACTGAACATCTGTGAAATGTAAGAGGATTGGAAAAGTAACACCATAAATCTTAACTTCTCGGTTCTCGTTCTATTAAATAAATTACTTTAATTTTATCCAATTTTTGCAGTCGTTAACGCTGTCGTCAACTTGTTAAGGAATCCATTATTGTAACGATAAAGTAGAAAACTTTAATGCAATACAGAAAAAAAAGAAAAGAGTGTCTCGGAAGTTTCTCATTGTAAAAGTTTCCTTACACTTTAGGAACTCGTAGACGTCATTCCTTTATAAAAATCTACAGCCTAGTCATTAGCATTTTCTTTGAATTCTTTCTTACATATACCCAGTAATAATTAGAGAATCTTAGTAACGTCTTGAGTGTCATCACCGACCACAAATAGATTATATAGATTTATATAGGACCATTCGATGACCTTTATGAGCGAATAAACCCCCTCGACAGGACTTCACCGACTAAGAAACTACTAAAGATTGCCGAAGGGTCTCAGGTGACTTTCGCGAAAGCTTAGCACGCTTCAAAGGGTTTGCAGTCGTTCCTAGCAATCCCTGGAGAGTCTTAGAGGTCTTATGGCGATCCTAAGTAGTCGCCAGAGACCATATAAGGGTCTCCAATCGTTATAGATTATACAGAATCTGAAATGATATTGACTTCTCTGTAGTTCAACAAGTCCATAAAATCTTTTCTGTGATATGATTTCTATAACCTGTTTATATAGTTATATCTGAACTATACGCATCTTAATAAATTGCATTCGTACATATAATAGACCTGGAAATGTGGTAACTAAGCTAAAAATTGCTTGATTCGATTTTTTAAGGAGTTTGGAAATATGATAACTAGGCTAAAAGTCATTTATAAATTTTATTTGTTAGCAAATGATGTTCCCGAATCTAAAAATTATAATTAAGAAAGCTGAACACATTTTCACTTTCATTTTTATTTATACAGTGTCTAAATAGCACAAAGACATCTTATGTACGTTCTATTAGGGGTACCCATAAGAAATAAATTAATTTAAAATCTAAAACAAACTTTGTAGTAAAATCAAGTTTTTATTTATAAACTATTGTACAACCTCCATAGTTATCACAGACAGTTTGCCATCTCTCCTACAAATTTTCCTTCTTATAGAAATTCAGGGTCTATGAAGCATAATGTGACTCAAGGTGTCTCCTCATCGAAGTCTATCAGAGAGGTCATAATCATCAGCAGCAAACCTATTGAACTAACGTTGACAGTTGTTGCCTTGTAATACATTTTCATAAATATCGCAAATTTTTGTTGTTGTTGAATATGATCCTTGGAAGGTACGAACGCCGCCATTTTATTATAGGGCAGTAAAACATGTATACTTTTTGGAATATTTATAACACAGGTTGCTTTATTGAAAACTGTAAAAGAGTACGCGTTTCCTTTTCAACGATCGGTACAGAGCTAAAGGCAAAAAACAACTTTTCAAATAATTTATTACTTATGGGTACCCTTAATGTTTACGGCCATCATAAAACTTAAAGAATGGATTAGAACGCCTGAAATTTGAATCTTAAGGACGTTCATAAGACATAGTAAGTGAAAGTTCCTAGCATGTCCCATATTTAAGTGTTAAGGATATTCATAAGACTTAAAGAATAGATGTTCCTGGAACGTATGAAATTGAAGTCTTAAAGAGATTCATAAGACGTAATAAATGCAAGTTCTTAGAATGTCCCAAATTTTGGTCTTACGGTTGATCATAGAGTTGAAGAAATAGATGTTCCTAGAACGTCTGAAATTTAAGTCTTAAGGACGTTCATAAGAAATAATAAGTGAAAGTTCCTAGCATGTCCCAAATTTAAGTCTTAAGGTTGTTCATAAGACTTAAAGAATGGGATGTTTCTAGAACGTCTGAAATTTGAATCTTAAGTGCGTTCGTAAGATATAATAAATAGAAGCTCTTAGAATGTTCCAAATTTAAGTGTTAAGGATGTGCATAAGACTTAAAGAATGGATGTTCCTAGAACTTATGAAATTGAAGTCTTAAGGACGTTCATAAAACATAATAAATGGAAGTTCCTATCCCACATTTAGGTCTTAAGGATGTTCACAAGATTTGGGAAATAGATGTTCCTGAGACGTCTGAAAAATCCCTAAAAACATCCTGGGGATGTCACCAGTGGACATAGAATTTTAGGACATAAATTGAACATGAAACGAACGTCACGTGGACGTACGGTGTTATCTAGGTGGCGTGTTTCGTGAATGTTGCACCCTCTTCTACGAATCCTCAAATGATCGATGACCCCTACAGCCACGTTTCTCGCATCGTGGTAAGAGCATAGTTGGATGGCATGGTTGGACAGGCCTTCAATTTTTCATGGTTGTTGGAAATCAAATAAGAAACAAACCGCCTGTGATTCACGAGATGCGCCAGATACCGGCGAGTTTAGTCGCATCAAGATCAAAGTTTTTGCTCAGGGCCGTCCACCGATTCATTAACTTTCTTGACGTATCTCCCAGCTTTGCGCCATTCCGCGAGACTGTTCATTAATCACTCGTGCTGCATGTAATCATTTCAACGTTTAAAAATGGATCCGGAGTGTGTACTCAAGTAATTACTATTCGTCTTCATTAAGGATGAAGAAGCAAAAAGGGAACGACAGAAATTTAAATGTCGTAAATCTATTCACCGATCTTTCTGCAATGTCTGGAAAATCCTCTGTTCAATCAGTTTTCCTTGACATTACTCGAATTGGTTTTCGAAAAACATCGAGTTTCGCATTTTCGAGGAATTCGAAAAATTTGCAAAGACCTCGATTCGTGTAGTTTACCATTATCATTACAAAAGCGAGTTTTTCCGTCTATTCAAATACAGGGCGTTAGCGAAAACATGGTACAACCGGCAAGTTGTAATTTAAAATTCAAAATCTATTCGAAAATACGGAATACAGTTTTTTTACATATGGGGCTCCATTTTCGAGGAAATCGAGTTTGAAAATTCGTTAGGTACGCGTGTCTATCCCGTAAACAGTATCGTTTAGAATATGGTATGACTTTAATTAATAATTAACCATAAATTTCAATAATTGATCTATTCTAGCAATTTACAAATGTCGAAAATGTCTTCTTTCCTGTTGTAAACAAATTTTTGCTCGACGAATTAATTAATTAATGCATGCGATTTTCTCGAAACTAAACCTCTGTATGGGTAAAACTTTGTTCTATATTTTCGACTCGATTTCGTACGAGGAATCGTCCCCTTGTCGATTGTATCACGATTTCGCAAACACCCTGTATAGAAGCGAATACACTGACAAATTCACGATACATGGAAATCGGCGAATTCTGAGAAAGTCAACCACAAAAAATCGCGCATAAGTATAAAATATTCGCCATCCAGGCTGTGTTTCTAACCAGGAACCGATCGAGTCCATCGTGAACTTGGCAATGAACGTTTCATAGACGGAGAAAGGTGTGGATATACGTGATTTACCAGATCCAGTCTCGCGTACTTGAACTGGAAGACTCTTAACTGGGGAAAGAGAGTGAACGCGAACTGGCGGAGTTGTGGTTTTTCTTTGGACACACAGCTATATAAGAAAGTTGACGTCTGTGATCGACAACAGACGATCTTTACGCGTGGTTTCGCTGATTCGGTTACTCCGCTTGTCCTTAGACCTCGAGCTCATTCCTAAGCACACGGTGTGAATCTCTGCAGCGATTAAATGAAGAAGCTGGTGAGTCGTTAAGACACCCTCAAGGAGCATTGTCGGTTTACAGTGATCTCACACGAACTTGTACATTCAGTGCTGACCTCAGTGATGTTACAGTGACGATTAATACGATGAAACAATTTCTTCTTTCAGGGGATAATCGTTCTAATGGCGGCGATGGTGGTTGCAGGCTACAAGGACGGTAGGTTGTCTCCGTTGGAAGACTTCCCACCTTACCAGGGGATACGCCAGCATCCTCCTTTCCACGAGCAGCACCAGCCATTCCGAGAGCCACCATTCAAGTCGCAGCAGTATCAATCCTATCGTCAACGGCCCTATCGACAAGACTCGTCGTCCTACCACGACCAAGTACCCTTCAGGGATTATTCGTCCAAAACTCGGCCATTTTATGCAGACGGCGCGTCCTTCAGGGACGCCTCGTCCTTCAGAGACGCCCCGTCGTTCAAAGACGCCCCGTCCTTCAGAGATGCCACGGACTCGAAGAGTCAGTCCTCCTTCTTCGTAGACGGATCGCCTTTTTCTAGTCAACAGTATAGCCGAGATCAGGCGCACATTAGAAGCGAGGTACAGGACGAACCCGCGAGCAGCCAGTATTCTTCTTATCGCCACGGGCCTTTCGCGAGCGACTTCCGGTTCTCCGACCTGTACAAGGAGCAGGACCAACCTCCGCAATCGTTCATCAGAGACTCGGAGTATCTGAAGCACGGTGAGTCGGAACGGGCGGCAGCCTTTCCTATTTATCCGGCTACATTTGCTGGAAACCATCGTTGGTAGAATGCTCAATTTATCGAACTTGTTGCCTGGTTGTTATGCGAACTGCTCGAGGCGTACACTTATCCAAATTCATAACTATGTTCAACGAGTCACGGCAGATAAGCAGATCTGTAGCCGTGCTTCCTTTATTCACTACCTGAGAAATGCAACTCGAACTCTGTCACAATCGAGTAATTGCTACGCGTATTAATCTACTTCTATTGATTACAGATTTTATGCATCTATAAATAAATAAATAGCCACTAGTTGAAAAAGTAGAAAGATTAACGCTAAACCTAGCAAGCGGTAAAAGTGGCTAGTATGTATTACTTCGTAAAAATGTTAAGATTTATTTTATTTGAATTTGTGCGATTTTCGTGACAATATACAGAGTGTCGCACGTAAATGGGAACACCTAAATATCTTTCGTATTTACAGTCCTATCAGAAAACATCAATGGACAAAGTGACACTATTGCAGGGGGGCAATATAATAGTGAAGAAAATAATTTTTTATGTCGTGTTTTTAATGAAATTTCAAGGTCACCGATGTTTTTTTAAATGGAATACTATATTTTTCTTACGATAGCATGATAGACACTAAAAAACTGAATTTAGTGGATACCACCTTTTTGATCTTGAAATGACCTTGAGCATGAATAATCATGTTGAAGCGGATGAAATGTGGAAGTTTAAAACTTCCACGTGTTTCAGCAAAGATTGCGCGTTGTTTACGTCGGGTTGACCTTTACATATCATAATAAATGTTCGAAATGCTGACCATCCGCATTTATGCAATGTTGCAATCTTTTAATAAATGATCTGTAAGCATTGTCGATTTCCTGAGACGTAATTGAAGCACATGCTGCAGTAATCCTTTGCCGCATATCCTCTGGCGTTGTGGGTTTACACTACCGGTATTTTTAAATTGTTTTACCACGACGGAAAATGCGTGTAACGAAGGACAAATACGATTCACAAATTTTTCACGATACAAACGTAGTGCTTGCCTTAAAGATTGGTGGCTTTCGCCATAAGTGAAAACCATATCGATTCGTTCCTGTACAGTATAACGCATTGTTATCACTTTCACGTTTCGTACTCGAATAATGCAGAAGGAACAACGTACTTATTCTAACCTTCTGTTAACGATCTTAGTGATACATACTCTAACACAAACATACGCTGTTTACTATGAAAACTATTTCGAACATTTATTATGATATGTAAAGGTCAACCCGACATCTTTGCTGAAACACGTGGAAGTTTTAAACTTCCACATTTCATCCGCTTCAACATGATTATTCATGCTCAAGGTCACTTCAAGATCAAAAAGGTGGTATCCACTAAATTCAGTTTTTTAGTGTCTATCATGCTATCGTAAGAAAAATATAGTATTCCATTTAAAAAAACATCGGTGACCTTGAAATTTCATTAAAAAACACGATATAAAAAATTTTTTCCGTCACCATTATATTGCCCCCCTACAATGGTGTCACTTTGTCCTGTGAAGTTTTCTGATAGGACTGTAAATACGAAAGATATTTAGGTGTTTCCATTTATGTCGGACACCCTGTATAATTGAATAAACTTTAACCCTGAGCACTCCAATGGCTCCCCTGAGGAGATACTGAAAATTGTCAGATTAGTATTCAAAAGAATTTGTACACTACAAATGTTTGTAATCAAGAAGTTAGTAAAAATTGAAGTGTTGCCGTACGATTAATGGTAACAAATTTGATATGCACGAAAGGAAATGAACCACGTGCAATGGAATTATTCTTAGACAAAAAAATGTCTCGGGTTAGGAATTAAAATTGCTTGGAGTACAAAGGGTTAATAATTTTAATAACTTTAAATTTAAAAATGCAGAAACGGTTACATGTGCCGTTGTGGAAGGTTCAGTGTTAAATAGCAATGTCGGAAAGTTTTGTTAGATTATATTGATTTCAAAACCGGCGAATAAACTATATATTAGATGATTGCGAAAGTTCGCGACTTATTTCAGTAAAATACATCAGATACATTTTAGCGTGACGGTGTTCTTAATCCATTACACAGTATTTTCGACAATTGTCTTCTAATATTTTACAAACTGATGAATTTCTTCATTGTAAGAATTATGGGATAGTTCTTCAACGTCTTTAATATACTTTATTTTCGAAAATTGCATATGATCGGTTCTAGCGTGTATCAATTTTAAATAAACATTTGTGAATATCAAGCAAAATTTGCCCAATGGCTGGTAAAACTAACTGACTAAGAGAATTTTTAGGAAAAGGTATCGCCCTTTGATCTACAAAATTGTTTAATTTCTTATTCAAATCACTTTGACGTCCATCAACATTGTATAAAAGGAACATATCGTAAAACTATTTCTCACGCTCGCAACAGCAGAAATATAGTATCGTTAAAATACGAAGATGGAATTTCATTTCCGTGTTAAATCACTCATTATTAGCTAAACATCGAATCGCAATTATACTTTCCATTTATCTTACATATTTTGTCAAATATTTTTATACAAAATCCATTAGTAACTCTCGCGAACTCAGTTTCGTAAATGTCGTTAAAGAAAACAAAAAATCTAGAAAATAGGTATCGTAGTAAAAACATTTATCGAAAAGTTAAAATATACGTATACATACAGGATGTCCCAGAAAAAGTGTATGAGAAAGAAAGAGGTGATTATAAGCATCTGTTTCCTCTGCCAATTCACGCTAAAACGTTTTGCTACCAAGTTATTAATCAAAAACATGGACCAATCAAAACACAGTTATAATGAACGGAGCTTAGCGTTGCCGTTGACGAAGCCAAAATCCGCTTGGTGTAGCCGCGTTTTGATTGGTCCTAGCTTCAGCTGAATATCTCGAAAACATAACATTTCAACGAGAATTGCTAAACGAAAAAATGCCTTTTCCTACATTTTTTCTGGAACACCCTTTTCTTTCAAATGTTATAGCTGAATTGCATAATAGTTATACATACATACAGTTGAAAAAGACGATCTTCATCACTGTATAGTTAATTTTCATCAAATTATTGCCCTTGAAAATATACGAGAAAGCAAATAACGATAACTACAGAAAAAAATGTAATTATTCTACAGCTTGCATTCTTGCATGTTCTCAAACTTCCCTAAAAAAAATTACTGGATGACATATAGCAGTCTATATTTACGACAGAATTTGATCTGTGCGTTTAAGAATCTATTTGAATAAATTTCATTGTCTTTCTTTTCTCTGACGAAGTGGAGAAATTTGACTTTTTGGTCCATTATACGCCGCTGTTATTCGTACGATCCAGTTACGCGAATCGCCGTGTCTCCCGAATGGTTTGGATAAACGAAGTCCCACTATATTGAAGTTCCTAACTGGAGGAACCATGGAATTCAGCTTCTGACTGGGAGAAAAGCATAAACGTGAAAAGGTCGTTGCTGTTCAGGAAACCACGGTCTCGGTTACGTGTCGGTACCGCCGGTTTCGCCATACGAGAATGCTCTTCCATTGAACGAGGTAACATCCACCACGATGACACCGACCACTGCTGCGATAGCCGAGCAGAAGCCGTCGCAACTGTCTACCGTCTCTGGGAATGCTCAGACTATCACCCAACTTCATACGTCTGCAACTTCTGCGGCGAATATGGCTTCGAACACGGCGACAATGTCAAGCGTGAAATTCGATACGGTGAGCGAAACAACCCCGCACCTTTTCATTCATTGTAGGTGACACGTCCACCAGAACCGTCGCGTTTTAACATTCGTTCTTCAACGGGACTGCCGGTTGGAAATTTCGTTACAACTCCGCGGAACTCCTACCGGCGGACAGTTACGCGGATAATTGTTACTCGGCACTTTGTTGCGTGCACTGTAATATTTTACACTCCCACACTAAACGAAAAGACGGGAAACAGAGGGTTCAACTTTATTGGATACAATTGGATTAATTTTAGAACAACTTAGATTAATTTTATATTTGCATACCTAGTATGTAAATATAAAACTGGAATTTCTGAATAGAAAATACAGGTTCATTGTATGAAAATGATACAAATTTGTAAGGGGTTCGTATGTAGTCTTCGTCAGGGATGAAGCGTTTGGCGTAGAAACGGATTCAAACGAACGTTAATAAACTACTTTAGTCACAGAATAGACAACGGTACAGTGGATGAATGTAGACACACTAACATAAACATAAACGTAAACACTTAAATGGAAACTAACGTAATAACATAAAGAAAACTGACGTAATGACTTAAGGGAGGAACACTTTTTAGAGCTCCTAAAAAATAGTGATTTTTAGGAATTTTTTTCTGAATAACTACAAAGCGAATCATTCTCAAACTTTTATGATATTATCTTCTATATTTAAACAATACAAAAAATTTTCTATTTTAATGATTAATGTATTTTTTTTCGCAATATTTATCTTTACAGCTCCGCGCCACGCGCATCGTCA
>CM052097.1:6010877-6070322 GCA_028453745.1 Agapostemon virescens
AAATCGAAACATATTTTAGACCTACAATAGTTCCACTGTATATGGTGTATTGTCTTTCGTGAATATAAAGTTTATTAGTATCACTCGTAAGTGTAACATTCCAATTTTTACTGACTTCGTCAATGCAAAAATAGCGATGTATACACTATTTTGAAGTACTGTAAGGGAATGGTTAGTGTCACTTCAAAGGCACTATTGGAGCGCTCAGGGTTAAGTTATTTGTTTAATAGATATTATCAGCGGTATTAAGAAGAATTTAGTAGTTACTAAATAATGAAGTTCTCAGCTCATCGTATAATCTAGTCAATTTCGGTATTAATGAATTTATGTGCCATGCTCTCAATTTATTGGTAAACATTGTTAAACAACGCAATGGCGCAGGTCACCGGTGACCACCATGTTATCTAACGTGTTAACCCTTAACACTCGAGTGGCGACTCTGAAGCGCCACGAAAAATTGCCACACTATTATTTAAAACAATTTTAACATAGTTATCTTTGTATCTAAAAAACTTATAAAAATATAACGGTTGTAAGGACGAGTAATATTAGATAACCCCATATACATAAGGTGAAATAATGCATGTAGAATGAAAATATACTAGGTCAGAAGAAATGCTTTGATTTTCTGGTTAGAACAGCTTTGAGTGCAAAGGGTTAAGACATCTGGCATTTCAGATGTACGTTTCCTAAAAAATAGCAGAATTCTGCCGTCCGTTCCATAAACCTCTTCATTCGTCTAAAACGTCTAGAGACGTCATTCGCCTTTTAACAATATATTT
The DNA here is from genome assembly GCA_028453745.1 of Agapostemon virescens. NCBI lineage: Eukaryota > Metazoa > Arthropoda > Insecta > Hymenoptera > Halictidae > Agapostemon > Agapostemon virescens. The sequence continues at coordinate 6,011,660 of CM052097.1, forward strand.
CTTACAAACAAAATTATAATTGTTCTTAAAGATATGAGGCATATACCGTAACTTTAACAGTTTCACTGCCATGTCACCCACATGTGGGTGACAGAATTATTTGTCCATGTTTAAAAGTATATTTTTACATTAATATATTCGTTGCACTCAATTCAGTTGATATCTGGAGAATATATGAAGGTTAAAAGCGACCATCCGTCGTACATTTTGAATTTTGACATTGTTGCTGTATTAAATAAATTACTTTGCTTTTGTGGCGTTTTTGACGTTGTCAGTTCGGCAGTTAAAGTGTTAACAATGTACTTTAATAATTACTAATACAATTGTGTGTGCTTAAGCCACTATAGTGACACGGAAGAAATTATTTGACTCTTCTGTTTAGGCACTGATAAATGATTTTCACTTTGTGCATAAATTCCCAACCTTATTACTACAAATATATTTTCACTAGAGACGATTCTCCCGCAATGTCCGCAGTAAGAAATTCCACTTCATTGTTTGCAGAGTTGAATGAGGCAAGACGTTGCCTCTTTCGGCCGGCCGTGGCTAGCAGCGGCAGCAAATTTTCCAATTTCCTCGACAATTTATGGCCTTCCAGTTGCACGTGCTTTTCGGTCTGTATTGTCTTATGCATCGCGGCGGTCTGAAAGTTCGAGAAAGTTCTTGAACGCAGGGTACGCGGTTCGTCGAGTATCAGAATGTCGCTTCATACATAAAGGTTCAATGGCTGGCTTTCAGCTGGAACTTGCGTCGTCCTCCCTGGGAAACACAAATACTCGCACGAGCGAAAGTTTGTTGTTTGGAGCTCGATTCGAGCGCGGTTCGGTGGAATTTTAAACGATACATCGATCGCAAGATTTCCATAGTTTCATGGCGCACCCTCGTTGTTTCGCCCACAGAACTTTTCTGTTACAAGGCAGCCTGTACGATCGCGTTCCGCCAATACCTGAAATATCGCCGGCGAAAAGTTCCGCGATTTTGTCGGTTGTACATCTATTAATTGTTGACGCACTCGCATTGGTTGATATTATAAATTTTCGACTGCATTCCGCGAACAACACGTCGGCGATTTCTGCGCAAACAAAATGACGGACGGATTGTTTGCTTTAATTCCGACCGTGGAAAATTCAATGGGTTGTCGTTCGTCGTGCTTAATTGCTCGAAAGTATGCATTCGCATACAATTCTGTCGCGTAATGTTTGCAAATGGATTCGCGGGATAATTAATCGGTGGGAAATTTTAAACGAGAAAATGTAACTGGATCGTTAACTTCCTCCAGACGCAACGATCAAACGCTCCTGTATAATTAACCAATGTTTCGACTTCCGTTATCCAGTCTTTTCAACGAAATTATCTGCATAGTTGATAAGCTCGGAAAACCTGGTTGCTTGCTCTACTCTTAGGGTATTGATGCGCGAAGAAGAAGGTGAACTCGGAAGGATGTGGTGCGCCTTCAACTTCCTGCAAGTTTCTTATTTGCATTAATTATGTCCCGGGAAGTTTGTGTTTGCATACCTTCGGCGAAAACTTAACTTGACGACGAGGCAACGAGTGCGTTATTTGCGACGTGCCTTTGCCGGAGAAGCATTTCATTATCAGAGACTTCGCTAATCCATTTTTCGCGTATTCTCTTGCCACGAAGCAGATGGCCCAGATCTGAAATTCGCGAGCACCACACAGTGGGTTGGCACACCAGAAATGTTAGAACTTTCTAGCGTGAATCACTTGAATAACAAATACTTTAAATATTCGTACAATACAGGATGTTTGTGAAATCGTGGTACAACCGGCAAGGGGATGATTTCTCATGTAATACAGTCGTTTTTCATACGGGGCTTCATTTACGAGAAAATCGAGTTTGAAAATTCGTTGGGTACGCGTGAGCTTGGACAGAGTCTGCTTTGTTCGTTCGGTCTATCCCGCAATTTCCAATGCTATTTGCATCTGTAAACAGAATCGTTTAGGATATGAATATGACTTTAATTAATAATTAGTCGTAAATTTCAGTAATTGATTTATTCTAGCAATTTACAAATTGAGCCGCTTATTTTGAAAGTAGCCTAAGTCCATTTGTCAATTATTTCCGGTTGCCTGTGGTTACATGTATAACTTCAAGTTATCTATCAATAAAGCATTTAAGGATACTTATATTCCGAGCAAATACGATAATTCTGGACACATAAGTTTTCAGAGTTAGTTCAATAATTGAGCCGTTTATTTTGAGAGTGGCCTAAGTCCATTTATACTTAAATTAAGATATTTATCATTGATAATGTCCGAAGGCAGTGATGAAGGCAATTTTAATTAATTAGTATTTAACAAGTTAACCTCAGTTTTTGGACAATTGCATTAGTTGAATAATCAGTAGGTTTAATTAATGCAGTTAAACAATATTTACGCAATATACATATTATGTACCTACAATTAAATATAAAACTTAAAATGTAATATTAAATTTTAGAAATTATTTCACCCATGGGGAAGAATAAAACGACAATACCATTTAGTTCAGATAGTAAAGAAGAATTAGTAGCTAATGATTTCAAAGAAAATCGAAAAAGAAAGAGAATTATAGAACAATATTCATCTTCAGGGGATGAAGATACAGATAATAATGGAGAAAAAATTGATGAAACATGCATCCAAAAAGCGCGAAAGATTAAACGGAATTCAGGAAAAAGATATTGTACTCAAATCGGAAATATTGTACCTTCAAAAGTTTTCCAAAACAAAGATTTTTAAAAGGAAAAAGAATTCTAACGGAGAATCAATAAACAGGTTAAAAATATGTTGGATGCGGTTTGTCAGAAATGAATGGTGTAAAATTTTCTATAAGACATAATGAATGAGAACGAAAATTTTAAAATCCTGAATTTATTACCACGTCAGGGTAGACCAAGAAAGTTCGAAAATATTGTATTAACACCACTGTATAAAAATATCAGACAAATTACAACAGCAAAATTGAAGGACATAATTGACCTATTACGTTATATACCACCGGAACATCATGATCTCTTCAAATCCCTTTCACACGCACAAAATGTAGATGAGTAGTAAATTGGTTTGTAATTTATGTTTGTAAAAAATGTTTTGAATCGCATAAATTATGTTTTTGAAGTGTTGTAAAGATATGTAAAATAAAATGAGTATTGTTTTTTTTTCAATTTGAAGCATCTTAAAGTATGTTGAATGGACTTGGGTTCCTTCAAATTTTATAACGGATCTGGTTGTTAATTTTGAAAATGGCCTAACTCCATTCTTGGTAAGAAAACGCATATTATTCACTTAATAATTGCCATTATTTTAATAGGAACTATAAATTTAACACCTTTAGATACACTTAAGCAGTATGACTCATTAGTATTCTGTACGTATATTTTTAATTGCATTGAAACACAAACCCTTAAATATCTCAATTTAAGTATAAATTGACTTAGGCCACTTTCAAAATAAACGGCTCATAATGTTGAAAATGTCTTCCTTGCTGTCGTAGACAAATTTGAACTCGAGGAATTAATTAATTAATGCACGCGTACATAACGAATTTTCAAACTAGATTTTATCGTAACTGAAACCCTGTATGAAAAAACTTTATTCTATATTTTCGACTCGTTTTCGTGCGAGGAATAATCCCCTTGTCGATTATATCACGATTTCGCAAACACCCTGTACATTTAAACTTGTGAAGTAATACAGAAATACAACTCTTATACATGTAAAGTCAATATTCCTAGCTTCTATACATATTTATATATAAATAATTCCGTAATTTTGTTATAACTCTTTAATAAAGCTCTTTGCGACCTACGTTTACGCAACATTTTTCCTTATGTAGTGCCATACAATATACTAACAAAGTTTGATCCTTAAACCCTGGGACACCCTGTATATCTATCAGTTGTCGCTGTTAGACAAAATGCGGAAAATGAAAATACAGTGAAACAAAGGAAAATTAAAAAACGTGTGTCGCTTGTAGATATGAGTGTTCATAAATTTCGATAAAAAAAAAGTGGACAGAATTTTTTTTTAAGCTACGTATAAGTGTAAATTAATAAAAATGGTACAATTTAGAAATATTGAGGTGCTGAATTAGAATAAATAATAAAACTTTGTTTGATTTGAAACACATAAAAATTAGAAGGTTTTTAGAAATAGTAATTTTGAATGTGATCATATATATTATTAAGCTATTTTAAAATGTGTATAATTTACTTTATTTAAATCGCCTCTGAACTTTCCGCGTTCATGTTGCCAAATTTTAATGCAGAAATATTATTTAACACTCTATACTATCTTGCAACTCTATTTGAATGAAAGGAAAACACTTGATAATTACATTTAGTTTAATTAATTTTTTTTTCTAGGAATTGTACGCAACAAAAACAAACAAACCCATGCTTATTATTTTGGTCGTGAAACACGTTTTCAGTTTAGTACCGACAAAAAATTCTCAGCATTTTAATTTAGTAAACGAAACAATTTGGTAAAAAAACTCGGTACAAGTTAAATTCGTGAAGTTTTACTGAACGTCAGTATTTAATCGTGCGTTACAGGAACGAAATTTTGGCAAATGAGATATTAAATTACCAATTAGTTAATTAAAAAGTTTCAAATTTTTCTTTTCGGCAGAAAAATCATTTTTATACGCATATTTTCGCGTTACAACCAACTTTATACCACCCCTAAGTAAAGATACTGTAATGTAGGAGTGGAACACATCATTTATAGAAGATTCTTGCATCTTCGCTGTTGCAGATGAGTCTGGAGCATCCTATGTGGTAGAACGATGATCGCGGAGGACCTCAAGAACCACAGAATGTATTTAACAAACTTCCAAAGTCGAGGATGTAGGTTAATGTTGCAGAGTTCATAGCTTCGTAGTAAGTGTTATTATATGTATATTAATTATAAGCGTGTGTATAATTTAATTTTTTACGGAATAGAAAGAAAGCGTGCTGTCACTGTAAAAGAAGTGCGTCGTTCTTCAAATATTCATAGACCCCATGTGTCTCATAATTCACCCCCTTGTTTGCCAATTCCTGCACCCGCTATCCATTACGCTCTTCGACTTTTTCCTTGCCGTTCAATACTGAACCCAACGTAACATTCTATGATTTACCGATATTGTCCTGCACTTCGTTTCGCGCGTCTCAACAGTGTTTTAGTTGAAAATATGCGCACAGCGTATATTGTTTTACTAAAAAAATCAATCGAACGATACACATTGCTTTGTAATAATAACTAGACTACACCCAATCAAACTTCATACAATTTTTATTGTACTACATTCTTCATTAAAGAAGTACATCCGAAAATTTCTAAAGAAAACATTTTTATAATTTTAGTAATTGCGAAAGAGAAATCTAAGGATCAGTCATTTTGGCTGGTTTGGTAGTTTTAGTGTTCACCCTTTGCAATCCAAACAATTTTAATTGCAAAATCCAAACGGTTTTTTATCTAAAATAGTTCCATTGTACATGGTTCATTTTCTTTCGTGCAGAGACAGTTTATTATTATTACTGGTATGTGCAACACTTAAATTTTTACCGATTTCTTAAATAGCATGCATAGTGATGTAAAAGTTGTTTTAATACTTTACCAACCGGCGATTATTTCAGAATTTATTAAGGTTCATTGTCCATGATTTGGAAAATTTTTAATGGATTTCTTAGCACTCACAGCAATGTTTATTACGAATCAACAGGGTATCTTTAGTAACGTTATCTAATAATTTTGTTATGAATTACAATGTAATAGTAGGTTTTTAAGCTTCACTTTGTTGCAGTGCAATTATTTATAGTCCTGTAATAGGCTTCCGGACGGTAGAGTGTTAAATAACAGTATGGTAATCTTTAGTGTCGCCTTAAAGGCACCATCAGAATGCTAAGAGTTAATTATCTCTAAACTAATCCGTTTTCGACCTAAGATTCATAGTACTCTTCTTCAAGAGGATAAGGAGGTGCGTCGATTGATGGAAAATCAAATACATTTTTGTTATAAAAATGAATGTGAACTTTATTTCTTATTAACACTAGGTTTACGAAACTCGTCAAAATGACAGATTACAATATTTTTAATTTACAGTTATTGAGATAGCGAAGATGAATTCATGAGCATCCATTGCAACAAATTTATTTCTTTGGGTCCATATTATTCAAACAGTAGATAAAAATTTGAATACACACATTCCCGTTATTTTTATGAAATAATTTTTCAATAGTCATTTTGAGTGCTGCTCCGTAAACCAGGCGTTAAATTATTCCTAAACCAACATTCAAATTAATTTAGTGATAATCTAATGAATTACATAATAAAGCTTCCTCGTAAATTCCTATGGAAGTATAAACCTCTTTCCGATGCACGTCGGACAGGCGACATCCGTGCTTCTCTTTTCTTTTTCGTGATTTTTTTCGTCTTTGTCTTTCGATTACTGCGTCTTCCTCTCTTTACCTGTTAATGGGTCGACACGTCGACAAGAACAAGGGCTCAGTGTCTTATGAAGTCTCAAGACGCCCTTCGCTTCCTGGCCGTTCGTAAAAGTCGATGCGAAACGATCTCGTTGCAGATTGGATTTGCCGGCGTTTGTACTCGCCGGCCATGACCATTGTTACTGCGAATTGCATCGACTGCACTCAGTTGTCATCGACAGTTCTCGTCGGAATTATTTAACTTTAGAGTGCCGAAGTTGAAGACAAAGGCTGAATTCGACGATAAAATCGCTTAAACTTACGTGACAGGCTTTGTCGAAAAGAAATCAATCCCAGAATGCTCAAAATGTTCTACAGAGCTCCCGGAAAATTTTTTCGGAGAATTCCTGTAGAAGTTATGCGACGTATGACTACTTACATTGGAAGAGGGAGACTCAGTTTTACACCAAAAGCACGTAAAATTGGATAAAAACCAGACATTCGATCCAAGAATCAAATAAAGTAGTACAATAGTAATTTTCCAAAAGGATCCCCATAATAAACGATTTTATTAACTAATTTTTAATAGAGTGGAACACGTAAGTCATGATACCGTATGCTCTTTTTATCATTTAGTAATTATGAACATTGTTACAATCTTTTGAAGTGGTGCATCTCAAAATCATTAACAATTAAAATCATCTTTCCTGATAATAAATAATACATGCTAAAATTAAGTATAATTAATATGCATTTCAATTATGCTAAACTACATTTTTATATGTTTTATCCTTTTAGAGATTTACCTAATTGAGCATATTCCATTTTCATTTCATTTCTCAAATACGAATTCAGTGATATCCTGTGTCCATTTAGGTTTCATTGTAAAGAACGAAGTTTTATCTTTATTATAAGAAAATAATCGGCTGCTGCTAGTTTCTAATGCAAAAGTGGAAATGTATATTTTAATTTCTACCTTTCTATGAAATAATGATTTTCACGCGATTGGGTAATAATTGAACATTATTAAAACTTTTAAATTATAAATAGACTTGTATTGACGTCCGATCTTTTCATATGAAAAATGAGAAAATTGCCACGTAAGGGATCGGAGAAATTTTTGCAAACAAGAAAGTTACTTCATCCGGTTCAATTTTTTAAAGACGAAGAGGAAGAAGACACTCACGCTATAAATTTGTAAGATTGGAATGAATTGGACCACACAGTTTAAGTAATTGTAACAATAATAAATCGGACATAATGTATCATTTTGTTAATTATTTTATTTTATTACCTTTCTTGAAACAAATTCTAAAAACTATAATTTTGTTTCGACTATTTTACTTTAAGAAACACTCACACATACATATTAACTACATAAAATGGCTAAATAAGATACAAATATCAAATTATATTTCGTTTTTCTGTTTTGTGAAATCGAATATTCCACAGTACTACATCAGTTCCAGTCTTCCAGTTAGAGTATGAATGAATTATGCGGACATCCGCGAAATAGAAGGAAACCGACGTCTAGTCTTACTAGATCTCTAATCAACATCCTTACTTATCATTCTTGTAAACTCCTGCTGTAAACTCGTTTAATAGGCTATCTAGAAATTAATTATTTGCTGCATAAGAAATGGCTTTCCCTTTTAATCAAGTCGCCGGCGCACAGAGTCGTTCCTTTAATGTTTCTTTTTGCCCAAGCTACTTCTTAATTGGATGGCATTCTTACAAGAAGTAATTGTAGAAGTGAAATGAATTTGAGGAAAGAAAAAGTAACATTATTGGCAAAGAAGTCGGAAAGGCTGACTTGATTTTTCCAGATGAATTAGTTTTTCTTCTTAGTCTTTAATATCGTATTCAGATGGTTGTATTATAAAGTACATATTTTTCGAATTATCATCTCATGCATAATTAATGCGAGCAAACGTAAAAAGAAGGAAAGCTTGTTATCAGATGAAATTTTCAGAAAAATTTGAATTTATCAATGTAGACTAATAACTCTTCAAAGGTACACTCATTTCTTGCAGCTTCCTTAGACACACTGGATCGTTTATGTTTAATGCTATTTTTCTATCTTATTCGCTTTCTCAAAAATCTGAGAAACTTCTAAGATACTCATTCAAACCTCTACTTGAATACTGTTATCAATAAGAAATAAAAATTTCATGGATTAAATTCGGGGAAGCGAAGGTCATCCCACCTTTGCTTTTAAAAGGATTCGAGAATTAAATTTTGGCCTAGATATAAATTATGTCTCTTGCGTGTTTTTAAATGTTTTGGAATATTTAGTAATTCAATTAGCAGAAGTTTTTATTCAGTCATAATTGAACCTGTCACTGTACTATTTACGAACTCTAAATGACTTCCTAAACTTTTTCGTATATGCAGTCATTTAATTTTCATCGTTGTTATTAAGAATGTAATCAGTTTTCAATCTTTTATTCTCCCTACTCTTGCGTTCAATGTTTATATTTATTCTATGGCGTCTCAAGTACTTATTCGGATTTTAAATAACATAAACTACGTGAAATAATGTTATATTCAATCAGTTCTTACTATCGAGGCTCTTGGAAATTAATGTGTACGAGTTCCTTGTGGATTTATTTTCCTAACGTTTCGCAAGCATTCTAACTACTGACTAAGCAATAACTAAGCAACAAACTCTATCAGTAAGTATTACACCTACCTCTGATGAACGTCTTGCCTGGCCATCATCTGGCAAACGGATAACGTTCTCGAGCATTTGATCAGCATATTTGTGGTGTCGAATCGGTCACCCCGAAATACGATCTTGGATTTACGAAGAATGGTTATAAATTCAAACTTTGGAGAACAAACGTTTGTTGGTTATTTGATGCACTAAGTCAGACTCGGCTATACTGAAGTTATATCGTTGCATCGGTTGTTGAGAGAGTTATCTAAGTTCCGATTTGGCGGAGACGCGTAACCTTTTAGGACAGCTCCATTTTAGGAAATGTATGGTATACTCTGTATACTTTCATATAATACAGGGTGAGTCACCAAACGTTTGCACCACAAATATCTTTGTTGTTTCTAAAGATACGTAAAATATGGTAAGGACAAAGTTGAATGGTACAATGGGGCTGACATGATGCTATAAAAAATTTTGTTTTTATGTCATTTTTGTAGATATCAAGGTCACCTTGACTTTTTTTATATGCAAACACCATTTTTTTTAAACACCTACAATGATAGTCCCTTTCATTAGGAATGAAGTGACTATACTATTCCAAGGACATTCAAGGTCAAGAACAGAAAAAACGTGTAAAATTAAAATATGGAAGTAGAACACCTGTATTTTATAAATGTTCGAAATAATGGACATCTACGTCGATACATTGATGTAAACGAGCTCTGAAGGAAGCTTGAACTCTGATAAGTACATCTGTTAAGACAAGATAGTCTAAAACAGATTCGACCGTTCACGGTTTACCTGCCGACACCCGTCGCCCAGCCGACGTCACCACCGACCGGAAAAACCCGCGCTCCCACTACCCCTAACGTTCGAAACAAAGAACGAAAATCCAGCACCACCATTGGCCAATACTTGGTCACGAAAATAGTATATAAGCAGCAAAATGTATCCATACAAATTAGATTCGATCACACAGCTTGTACAGTACAGAAACGCAGAATAAATTTCAACTAAACCCTACAAGTCGATCGTCTCTCACGAGTTCAGGCTCTCGCTCAATCCCACACCAGTGGGAGTCCTGCATATTCAGAGGAGTCGTTCAAGACAGTAAGCGACGCCTTAACATTTGGACCTTCGAGCCAAATACGGATCCAGCATCTTTACGAGTTCAGTCATTCAGTCACACACCAGTGGGTGGTCCTTCGAAGTCAGTAGGCACCAAGTGTAATATTCAGAGGAGTCGTTCAGTACAGTGAGCGACGCCTCAACAACATCCGAGGTGGTATTTGTTTGTTTGAATGATTTTTAAGCAATCCCCATTGACAAAAGTTAATTCTATTTTGAAAATCATTCCCGTGCAATTCTTGATGAAGCAATATGTGGAACAGATGAAATTTATGTCGGGCCAGAATTCGTATTACGCTGCTTTGACTTGTTATATTTGTGACTGCTTCCCGGGAAATTTTTCTCGTACTCACGTGAGGATTGACAGCTATAGCTGCTGAAATATTAATTTCATTGTCTTCATTGGTCGTGGGATTCTTCCGTTTGTACTGTCTTGCATGTACACTTCCAGTACTTCGAAACAACCTGTACGTATTAATGAAAGTCTGTCTAGAAGGAGTGTTTCGCTCGGGGTACCTTTCTTCATAGAGTAATCGGGCCTGCACTGCATTTTGTCTTCATTCACAGTAAATCGTGATCATATCACACTTTTCAGTCCTTGAATAAGACATAGCGGAATCGCGTTTGGAAACATACTGATAGTAAATAAGAATGCTGAATAACAGTAACATTGAAGGACCTTAGTATGTTTACTTTAACTACGACCATAGTATGTTTACTATTTACTACAAGTCTCAACCATGATAAACGTATTCTGCTTTCATATTGTAAATCTTATACGTTTTTTCTGTCCTTCACCTTGAATGACCTTGGAATAATATAGTCACTGAATTCATAATGAAAGGGACTATCATTGTAGGTGTTTAAAAAAGGGTAGTTCCATTTAAAAAAAGTCAAGGTGACCTTGATATCTCTAAAAAAAATGACATAAAAACAAAATTTTTTATAGCATCATGTCATCCCCATTGTACCATTCAACTTTGTCCTTACCATATTTTACGTATCTTTAGAAACAACAAAGATATTTGTGGTGCAAACGTTTGGTGACTCACCCTGTATAGTATTGTGGGATCAGGAGATTAGTAGATTAGGTAAAGCCGTTAGAAGATTAGAGAAAAGCGGGAGGGTTCCATGGGTCAGTGCAGTAGTCGATCTGCTGCCACCAGAAAGTCCCGGGTTCGATTCCAGCCCCCCTCCTTTTCCTGAAATCCTACAGTTGGGGACTTGTCCAGGATGGGGAGAGCATCGGTTTCTGCATGGTGACACTGAAGGACGAAGTTAAAGTTAATGAAGTTGAAGACATATATGAAATTAAGTTGATGCCGTTAAAAACAAAGATGAAACCAAATTAATGATGTTGAAGACATATATGAAATTAAATTGATGAAGTGGAAAACAAAGATGGAATTAACTTAGTGAAATTGAAGCAGATATGAAATTAAATGGGCGAAGTTGAAAACAAAAATGGAATTAAATTGATGAAGTTGAAGACAACGGTGAAATTAAATTGATGAAATTGAAGAAAATTATGAAATTAAGTTTATGAAGCTGAAGACAAAGATGAAATTAAGTTGATGCAGTTGAAGACAAGGTTGGAATTTAGTTGACGAAGGTGAAAACAAAGATGAAGTTGAAGACGATGTGTGCTGATGGCACTGAGGCCATAACGACTGTGGGATCAGAGGACCCCTCAGACCAAACAGACGTTAGGTGGATAGGGAAGAGTGGGTGGGCTCTGTGGGTCAGTAGGATAGTCATTCTGTTACCACCAGAAAGTCCCGGATTTGATTCCCTGCCCGGTTCCCCTTTTTCCAGAGATCCTACAGTATTATGGTGCAATATAAGTTTATGCTAGTTTGGAAGCAGTTGTAAATGTAAAATTCAGTCGCCTAACTCGTCACGATAGATCTAAGAATGTGTTTATCAGCTGTACGTTGTCTTCGGTTTTCCCGACTTTTGATGTCACGGTACATTTTATATCGGTTTATAGGATGCAATTGTTGCATTGATAGGATGTCTTGTTTTAGGACGCAATAAAGGGACAGTACACTTATCTCGTGCAAGGAGTTGAAATGAATACACGCGGTTAATTTATACTATGTTTTATTAATTTTAACAAGTGTCCGTGGTTTTTTTAGTTTCTGTCTCTGTATGATCGTGTCCGTGTCTCGCGTGTGAATATGTATAGGTATTGCCATCAGTACATGCAGCATTTTTTTTGTTTTAGATATCCATTTTCGTTTCTCGTTCGTGTGTCGCATATGTCGCGTTATCGCTTATCATTAGCCTCGGCAATTCAGAGGTCGATCGCTTACATCTATGCCCTGTATAGACCATTCGTAGTAATAATTAAGAAATTCATAGGAAAAACGTAGTTCTGTCGTTAGCGACACACACACACGCACACACTCCGACGGACACTTTCTTAGTCGTTTCAAATTCATTTCTTTTTCATTTTTTGTTTCTTTACGTCTCTGTTCTCTCCTTTGTTTCTGTGTCTCATTATTTCCGTTTTTATTTGGTTCTCTCGAGACTAGCGCGGCAAGAGGAGGTAGAAACCGGCCTCCAACGATACTCCCCGAGGATTCGACGAGGACCCGGGCTCAGTTTTGAATCCTCGCGCGATTCCCCGGGTCACTCACAGGCATTCGTATACGCTCTCACGTCGTCGATTAAATAGTATACTATTTACACAGATGTACAACGCCGACCAACGACCTCGTCCCGCACAGTACAGATACAATACGTTTCTGTCTCGCGTACGTGCACCGTGATACATACACATGGCAAATATATATACAGAGAAGGAATTTTACGTGGCAGGTTAGAAAAATACACCGATCTTACGCAGAATCGTAAGAAACTTTCTAACGCATTCGGCAGACGCTTGATGCACGAACAGAATGCTAGGCTTCGATAGTGTTCGCTCGACGCGGAAGCACACGTTAAATTAACCGCAATCAGGTGAGCTATTTCAACACTTTACAACGATCGCTTCAAGTCATTCAATTAATAATCACAAACATCACTCCTTATTTATTAGTTTCCCCGATCAATCATCAACACGTTCTCTACCAGCGTTTGGTTTTGTAACAGCCCCCATAGTTGTCCCGTAACAGGGATCGCGTAGTCGATACTAGGGATCTTGATATGATCTACTATAGGCGGTCTATGTTGGCAAAAAGTAAATTAACCCCTTTGCACTACGTTTTATTATGCTTATCATTCGCTCGTAATTTCTTAAACGAAAACATAAATGTATTGTACATTTTACAATGGGTCTACAGGGTGCATACAATTCTTTACTTTCTTACAAGGGATGATTCTTGGGCTTATTTTAGGAAAATTGTCCTTTGCGAACATGTGTTATACAGCTTCGTTTTCGAGTTTACGAGATACGTCCATTATAGTTTCGATTGGTGCCTTTTTTCCGTTGGTAATTCGGAAACGAAGTATCAAATCGCAAATTGGCAAAGGAAAAAGTTTCGTAGAAGAATCTCAGCAATTTTTCAAGGACACTCAACGATCAAATAGAATTTTATTCTGATTTGAAGGATCTTAATAACTAGACTGTAGGTTTTGTGCAATTGTGCCATGATATGAATGCAGAACAGTTAAAATATTTAAAACAATTTAATGCACTGCTGAATTGTTTAGTTTGAGATGTAGTTTCTAAAGTGTTTAAATGAGAACAGTTTTATTCTTTTTAAACATTGTAAGTTTGCATATATTACGATTATCGTCTAAAATGTTAGTACTCAACTTTCCCTGTGTACAATCAGTACCAGTTCCTAAACTCACATAAACGTCCCAACACTTTTTAACTTTAGAAACTGATTCGGGACAAGAATAAATGTTTCTGTAGCTCTTGTGGCGTGCAATTAACAGAGACAAGTTTTATTTGAATAAAAGTCCGCAGTCCATTAACAGCATGCATACTCGGGAGATTCACTCGGGAAATGAGTTCGACTCCACACTATTGTGAAAGGGGTTAATCTTACCAATAACTAAACATGTATAAACCACCAATAATTTGATGAATTTAATACGAGGCTGCAATTGAATGGTATGCAGGAAGAGAAATAGAAATTATTGGAAAGTGACAGCGTTCTAACAGACCTACTATAGTAGTTAAGGATAGATAATGAGTATTATTACAATACAAGTTATACATTCTCCATATATCGTGCTGTACGTTGTCATTTTAAGCAACGACTTTTGAAAAATTAATTATCTTCACTTGGAATACAAAATAAAAAACTCGAACGACATTAACCAATGGAACATTTTGCGGCGTTGTTACTGAAAATAAAATGATTACGATACCTTTTTTGTACAGCACTGCGATTGGAAAGTTTATTAATACGTTTTTTGGTGGGTAAAGTGGTGATTCTTGTGCGGGCAACCAGTATGTGTTGATTCGTTTAAAGTTTTACAATTTCATTTTGAAAACGAAAATCGTTTAAAGAATAATGCTCCAGGTTTTCCGTGTAAAACAATTATTGTTAGAAATATAGAAGTAATTGGATGCTTGATTACAAAAACAAGGGTTAGCAAATACCATAAAAATGTATAAAGTATTATATATGTATACCAACATTGAACTCAATTGGTTTCATAACTTTTACTGTTTGTCCGCTGTGCTAGCACAGCATAGCTAGCATTAACTTATTCGTTCATTCATTCATAGAATCATATTCTTACATTGTTGCACATATTTACGTGGTTTTGTTTTGAACAATCTTTTTTGATCATTTTGCTTGTTCATCATTAATAACATGTATCGAGAAATGAAATTCTGCATTCTTTGTGAACATATCGGTAACATACAGTGGCTCAAAGTAAAACTTGGACACCTATATATTTTCATTTTCTGAGGTTATTATTAGTATAAGAAAACAAATTAAATGAAAAATAGAATTATTTTCAATAATTTACACTAAAGGTCAAATAAAATTTATTAAGCAAAGACAAAAATTATTCACGATAATTCAAAACAAAATGGAAATGTTAAAAGTCATGAAAACCAGCCTCAAACTGAAACTCGGACAGTTGGTAATCCTGTGGGAAAACCGAATCAAACGCGGGGAATCACCCTTCATTTTTTCATACTTTCATTTTATGTAGGTTTTAATCGACGTAAGTCGTTAGTTTCTGTGAAATTTTGTTTTAATTTCTCAAAATAGCTAGACAATGTGAACAAACGTCATTAGAAATCAGGGAACTTGTTATAAGTCAATTTAGAGATGGTTTGTCTGTACAAAATATTGCCTCAATAGTGAAACGCAGTCACTCTACAATTCATGATATTATAAAACGCTTTAGATCCAGAAATAATATGGAAAATAAACCAAAACTAAGTAAACGGAAGATTTTCACAGAATCCGAAGAGCGTTGGATCGTACGACAAATTAAAAAGAATCCACAATTAAATGTCCCGAAGTTAGCTGCTGAAGCTAAAATACATTTAGGAAAAGAAGCTAATTCAGAAATAATGAGGATTATATTAAGAACAAATAATTGTAATGGGAGAGTTGCTAGGAAGAAACCATTTGTGAGTAAAAGAAATCGTTCTAAAAGATTGCAATTCGCGAAATTGTACAAAAATAAAGATTTTTCATTTTGGAGGACAGTTTTATATACAGGCGAGAGTAAATTTAACATTTTTCGATTCGATGGACAAACTTAGGTTTGGAGAAAACCTAATGAGGAGTACACGGAAAAGAATTTACGACCTACTGTTAAACATGGGGAAGGTTCAATAATGGTGTGGGGATGCATGTCAACTGCTGGACCAGGAAATCTCCACATTATTGACAGGATCATGGATTGGACAAAATATCTACAGATTTTGAAGAACAATTTAAGGGATAGTGTGAAAAAGTTAGGTATTGCCGATTCTTACAGTTTCTACCAGGGCAATGATCCAAAGCATCCGGCTCGTAATGTTCGTCTATGGTTACTTTATAATTGCCCACATGTTATCGAAATTCCCGCTCAATCATCTGACTTGAATATAATCGAACACCTATGGGCGTACTTAGAAGAAAAATTGAAAAGCCACATTATTTCTAATGCTAAAGATTTAAAGAAAGCATTAAAAGAGGAATGGGCAAATATTGATCCTTCCTATTGCGAAAAATTAGTACGGTCCATGCCGAATCGATTAAAAGCTGCAAGAGCAAATAAAAGACTACCAACAAAATATTAATATCAAATAAAAATAGCATAAATCATATGTACATATCTACAAGAAAATTGTCTACTGTCCGAGTGTTATTTTGAGGTCAAATTCCATTACTTTTTTTACTCCGTTTTTTATGACTTAATGTAAATAAATTTTGTTTTTGTTTTTAGTGAATTTATATAACCTTGAATAAAGCTTATTAAAAATAGCTTTATTTTTTATTTATATTTTTTTCTTACCCTAGCAATCGCTTCATAAGGCCCAAAAATGTCAGTGTCCGAGTTTCACTTTGAGCCACTGTATCAGTCGGTAATATAAAAATAATATTTTGACAATGAGCACGGTATTGGACGTATTAAAAATATTGTGTAATGAGCTGCGTTTAAAACGAGTTTCTCTGAATGCACCAGCCAACCCTTTCATTAATATCTGTCATAAGATAAAATAATGATCTACTAAGAGAACAAAGCGCGTTTGAACAGTGTGGTTCGCTGAACACATCGAACCAATTTCGCAAACGATTGTATCATGAAAAGTTAATCTGCTCGAAAACCTTGAGATTTTTCTTTTTTCCAATTTCGTTTTCCGATTTCGCTGAAATAGATTTATACACAAGTGTAAATGGCTAAGATGCGTCGGCGTACCAATTCGGATGCTGCAATCTGTGTGATTTGAGGCGCCGGATAGTTAAATATTGGCCAATTAGTTAAATAAATATGTGCTCCAGGCACTACTGGTTGTTTTTATCGCCGGAATCATTTATTCTTTAATTCCCGGGGCGAAGATGAGAATAATCGGTGGAAAAAAGAAGGCCAGCTAATGGACTCATTAGCCCCAGCGTTTCGTTGCAAGATTGTTCCCACTCGCGGAGCAAAAAGAAATCAACGGATGGTTTCTATGTTTCCGAGTAGGCTGTTCCCTCGGAACTTTCCCATCCGCGTTAACGATCTTTGGCGGCGAAGCAGGGGAACTTCGCAGATTAATAATCCCGGGCCGGGTTCCTTTGTTTCGCTGCGAAAGAAAGTGGCACGCGTTAGAATCTATGGGGAGTCGGGCACGACTTCAGGAGGGCAGCCTCATGTGAACGTTCCAAAAACAATTTTCATGAATTTTCTTTAGAACTAGCTACCTCTACAATACGTGATACTTTTCGTAAAGCTACTTTTCATAAAGTGTCGGAAGGTAGTGTCTTATTGTGGGAACTCGCATTTCTTTTTCGCGCACCTACGGAGTCGAAGCAGCGAAGAAGGGATGGTGGCTCGAGCGTCTACAGTTCGTGAGAAAACTGTATCTCAGGCCTGCGTCAGATAGTAAGCGTGATCATAGTCAATACAGTAAAGTCACGTTAAATGCCGCCGCTTAGATTTTAACTACTTGAATAACTGCTACAGTATTTCAAAGGGCTGCGAAATTGAGCTTGTGTATACACTCGGTAAGTATAGGGATTCGAGTGTCTACAATTCGTGAGAAAACTGTAGCTCAGGCCTCCGTCAGATGGTAAGCATGACCTTAGTCGTACAGTAAGCGTACAGTAAAGTCGCGCTAAGTGCCACCACTTCAATTTTAACTGAATGAATAAAACAAAATAACTGTTACGGTATTTCGAAGGATTGCAAAACCCTGCTCATGTATAGTATACACACGATAAGTACTTGAACATTGAACCTACCACAAACGGTCAAAGAACAACTTTCATATTTTTTATTCAATAATTATTAAAATTATAAAAGGCAAATGTTGAAAGGGGACTTAACACCTTTGATATGCGTTGTCAAAGTCATTGATGCTGGATCCCTTTTTGTTAACATTTACCTTACAAAACTACTACCGTCTTCCACTAATTTTCTTTAACCTGTTAACCGGGGAATAAACTTCTGTTCGACTAGTTTCACAATGGGGACTTTTTTCTTTTTTTAATACTTATTGTTTATATATAATTGACTTACTTGAATAAGAACTACATAAAATGTAATGTGTTAAAAATATTACGGCAAATTTCCATCACGAAAAATATCATTATGAGCATTCTAGTAGTAGAATGCTTGACGAAATATTTCGTCATACCCAGTTAACAGGTTAACTAAGCGAAAATTACGATAAAATTTGCACAAAATCGCTATGAGTGATTGGTAGGTGCAACGTTCACGCGACTTTACTGTATATTACTGAAACTGAAGTAACATGTGAAACAGGGCGTGGTTTTTCCTCTCTGACCAATCAGACCCGTATTTGTTTCATGGAAACCTTGCCAGATACGCAAAGTACAATGTCGCCGCGTTGAAAGCAATGGCATGTTTCGTTGAGACTCTTCTTGACTTTTGCCACCAGCATCGAGCCGAGCGATCAAAATAATCGACACTGTCGTATCTGGTAAGGTATATCGGTGAGCCAATACTAATGTAATGGCAAAACCATTATTTTTTCGTCTTTTATTCTTTCATAGAACTTTTACCAATACGTCTGCGACATTTTTCTGATTAAAATGATACCAAAATACGATATAATTTGCATCACATTTTCATAGTTTAAATAATTGGCAATATTGAATATTTATAGTACAAATCTACACGAGTAAACATGCGCCGAATTATACCATACTTGGTCTGATTTTAACAAGAAAGCTAATAGAAATTTTATAAGAAAGGACTGAGAAGTAAGAAAAATTTACAATTGCATTTATTATTTCAGCAATTTATGCTACTAATGTTTACTGACTACTCTACTTCTAATGTCCCTTTCTACCTCATTTACTAACAACGTAGATATGATCCAAATTACATCATGTTCGACATAATTTTACCAAAAAATGTCACAAATGCGTTGGCAAAAGCTTTATCAAAAAGTAATAGACAAAAATAAAAATTAGACTCGTCTCATGCCATAGTTCTCGACCAAGTCGAACGGTGAAGCTTATTGTATTTATCGTGTACAGAATTGTAGCTATTATCACGACGATATTGTAATGCGCCGGCTCCGAAGCATCGTTCTTCCCGAATATTTCTAACATAGTTATTCCAACGAATTGAAGCATCAATCTATGGTAAAGTGTTTTCAATGAGTTACACTTTTAAGAGACACAACAAAAATCGATTCTGGTGAATCCTCTCCATGAGAATGCCCTTCAACATATCGGCGACTCGGGATAACGGAGCGAAAAGTTCCTTGGGGTTCGTCGCGGAAGTTAAAGTTTGCAGCCGGGCCGGGGTATTTGCCATACAGCGAAACGGATTTCCATAGTTGTCGGTCTAAAGAGGATTTACGAACGCGAATTAAGTGGTTCATGCAAATCAAAAAGCGCATTCGGCCCGCCTCCCGACACAAATTAGTTTCCCGTTGCGTTCCCGAGGCGGTGAGAAATTTCGGAACAAAGAAACACAAATGGAAACATTGTTTTCCGAAACTAAATTCCAGGCAGTTCGTTAACTAAAAGTCTGCTGTACCGTCGAACTTGCAACCGTAAAGCGATCGAATTAATTGAAACTGTTTTCGATCATTTTATCGACTTCCTTTGAATCTAGCAGGCTGTAACGAAATTTATTTCGTAAACATTTTACATGTTAACGACGTCCATTAACCAGACGGCGATTGGAACAGCAGCCATGGCGACGAATAAAAGTGTTCGAATCGCCATTTTTGAGAGGAAGGAGGTTATGTTGTCTGGAGGACCGTGTTATTTGACCTACGGACGTGACACGCAGCTTCAATAAAAACTATCTTTATCACAATTCATCGAGTAGATGTTTCCCTAATGTTCTGCCTAGCGTTTAGCGATACACTCTCACTATTGTTACGTCTAGTGTATAGTAATTGCGGTGTATCTACGATTCCTTTAGCGCGACTCGACCGCGTATCGCGTTGCTAGCACGGCGCGAGTTCGT
Source organism: Agapostemon virescens (assembly GCA_028453745.1). Taxonomy (NCBI): domain Eukaryota; kingdom Metazoa; phylum Arthropoda; class Insecta; order Hymenoptera; family Halictidae; genus Agapostemon; species Agapostemon virescens. The sequence goes on from CM052097.1 coordinate 6,031,922, forward strand.
AATTCGTTAGTTCCTACGAGTTATTTACAAATGTACAGTTCGAAGCTTAAGGCTACGTGATACAACGTGTTCGTAGAGCCCATACAGAGTAAAAAGCTTTGATTGTAGACGTTATTGCGATAACAAGGGCCACGCCAAACGGTTCTTCGTCTGTAGTTGGAATGCAGCGATGCGCCTCTCCAGTTGTTTCATCGTTGATTATTTTTCGAAGCGTGTGGAACAATAACGTTCCTTTCGACGATATATTTTTGGAATTGGTCGATAAATATTTGGACTTGGACCGTAGCTCCAGGAAATACATAGATGCGATTATTTAATCGGGGAATTTGTAGAAATAAGCTAGCTAGATATATTGCGTTGCAACGGAAGTTCGTTGCGTCTTTGACACGTTCCGTGTACCAACGGTGGGACACGATGACATATTTATTTAATGCGCTAAAAATGTTGACATTGTAATTTTGACATTTGAGACATTATAAAAAATGTAGTATAGAACAAAGCATATAAATTTATAATAATATATAAATCTTTGGTTACGTATTAAATGGTCTGTATGAAAAGTTGAGAAAAAAATTTCTTGGTATAGAACGTATCAAATTAAAATTTAAAGATAATATTAATATATTTATTGATCGATTTATTCGATAACACGATAAGTTACCAAACAATGGAAAAAATGACAGAACAGAATGGAAGCGATGTTATTGGACAAATCTATGTACAAATATCATAATTTTATCTTTCAATTTTAATTTGATAACATTATGAACGTTCGTTCTAATCGATTAGAAAATTAATCAACTGCCATTTATGAGTTTCTCTACACAGGTACACAAGGGAAAAGAAAATTAATGTTTATTTTGTGTCTAGGTTTAATTTTCTGATTTCGTCTTTAAAAGAAGGCATAACATTTATATTTAGTAGACTTTGTTTGAAGAGTTCACCGCTAATATGACTCGTTATTATACGGCAAGGAATTAATTATTCATTCTTTTTATTACCGAACCGAATGTATAATGACTACACAAGGCGGATGAAAATTTTCATTTATCACGGGTGTAGCACTGTGTGAGTTTGAACGAAGCCGTGAGTGACACGTCAGTGTGAACGAAAGGGTTTGCGAAGGTGCGGTAACGTGCCATGAATGAAGATCGATCTGTAAAAAAGTGAGAGTCGGAGATTGAGGACGTATGTTCTAAGACTGTTACTCTGCGTTTCTTTTACTCAATAAACTGTGCTTACACTGAGCTGTTCTTTAGGCGAAATAAAAAGCTAGAAATATTATCGATTTCGAAGCAAGCAAAAGAGCTGACTTTTCAACAAAATAAATAAACTTAGTATAGACGAACGGTTACTTCCAGCAGGTTGTCTAGCAGTTATTATAACAACGCTAAAAAGATTGTACAATTTGTGTAAAGAATAAAAAAAGAACGTAATCAGATTTATCATAACTATTGCTGATTTTCTTTTATAAAATATTGGATTTATGAGGCCTGAAAATTAAATTTGGTGCACCTAATATGTTAAGACAGAAATTAATTGTTTTATGCCGATGAATGCTGGTATGTGCATACACGAACCACGCAGTAAATGCAGTATGCTTGATTTGAGCTGGATCGAATTCAGCTATTGCTGATTTTCTTTTATAAAATATCGGATTTATAAGGCCTGAAAATTAAATTTGGTGTATCTATACGTTAAGACAGAAATTAATTGTTGTATGCAGATAAATGCTGGTATGTGCATACGCGAACCACGCAGTAAATTCAGTATGCTTGATTTGAGCTGGATCAAATCCAAATTATTTCTGAAAGGGGTTCGAGCCAGGCTTGGATCATTTCTAAATTTGAGTGTAACAGTGAATTAGGCTGAGTCTACTAAAAGTACGTCCATGTTAGCTTTGGATGAAGTCTAGATCAGGTCGGTGGTTAGGTCCAAGCTGAAATTATACCAGATCTAGGCCACGATTCTCGTCTAAATAACAATTCTTTGCACTCGAAGCAATTTTAATTCCCCTTGTTTCAGCTTACAACATTTTCTGTTACAGTTTTATTCGGCCAATCGTTTCTCGTCGTAACCTCGCGGTTCACAGAAGTTTATTTCCTGCAGCACAAAATTACAAGGAAATAAAAATTTCATAGCCTCTAAATACTATGCGACGGTTAATAGAACATGTTTGTAGTGAAACCAAAACCGCTGAACCCGTGAGCACGAGTCGCGTGTATGCTTATCGGCTGTGAGCTATTTAAAGCATCACTTTCATTCAGCGTAATCCTTATTGCATTATTTGCGTGAAGTTAGACTTGTTTTCTCATACAGCACTTGAATTTTTAGCAGTTTATAGAATACTGGCGAATTTAATAATTTGAAAACCGTTTGGAATTATGACATGGCAATTTCAAGCGGTGCCTCGGAATCGCTATTCGAATGCAAAGGGTTAATTGTTTAATTTAACATTGACATTGTTTAGCATTGGTTAAGATCTGACTCGAACCTAGCACAAAATTCAATCACACCTGACTTACAAGATTTCATTTCGACCGATTTCATATGTAAACTGTAGGGGTTTGGGTGTATTCAAGATTACCAACTCGAACGGGCTTTGAAAAAGTTGGGTGGACTCGGACGAGTACCCGCGACATACGAATACTCGGGTTACCCGATACTCCACGGGTAGCCCGATACTGTTCGGGTAGACCGCTCCATTCGGGCAGATTCAAAGCAAGACAAAGTCAGACGATTGGTCAGAATTGCTACATTACTAGGTACCATTCACAATTAACCCTCTATGGGACGAATTTTTGTTTTTAATTCAAAAAAATTGGGGGAACGAAAAATCAGAAATTATAAACCTATATATGGAAATGAAAAAAAATTTTCCGTTTAAACAATTTTATTGCAATATATTCACTATGTGATTTTCAGGTAGCAACGACCTATAAAATTTGCACTTCTGTGCATAAAAGCTTAAGCGTGAAATTCCATAATACAATTTGAACTTGACGTTAAACATTTTATTTTTGAAATCTCTTTGTTGGATCATATTGCCGTGCATACATATTGGTATAGTCAACTACATTGCTTATAATTTCCTTGTCAAATAGTTTTCGAAAATAGGTCACAGGAGAATGGGGTGCTTCGGGGACATTAGGGCAATCTCCTTTCCAAGGGCGATAACAACTATTATTATTCGTCTGGGATAGTGGTTGCCAAACAATTCTTTGTGGTCCTACATCTTCCTTGTCTGACCAGAATCGAGTACTAAATTCTTCGTCACTGTCAATGACATTTATCCGTCGTCGAGGAAATACTATTATATCTTCATCGGACTCGGAATCTAATAAGGAATCATCGGATTTATTACTGCTAATGCGTATAATTCTAATTCCTCTGTTATTTCTATCTGATTTTGTATACATATTTTGGGTATATGATGTATAAATCCGAAAACAGGAGAAAGCACAAGCTTTATCCTAAATGTACCGGAATCTGCCATAATAGCCCACTGTATCTTCAAAGTTACAAAACTGTATCATAAAAACACAGTAACAAATTGAAAATTGAAATGCTAACAAATAGGTTGTTATTGATATACGAACCCAGAGCTATTATGTGCACTATTTTTAGATTGGTAATCACTGACAAAAGCACAAATAATATCAATTGGATCAAATGGTTTCGCTTATTTTTACTGCAGACAGTTTGCACAGCATTTATTTTCTTATTTCAGGTTGATGAGCCTAGCAACGGTCATAAATATTAATATTGGTTGTCTTGGCAACGTTATAGAATTAAGATTTATGCGCCACCTCATTAAAAAGCTATCATTATTTGGTAAAATGACAATAAATTAAAATGTGACTTGAACGTTACACCGGCCCATAGAGGGTTAATCTGATCAATCAATGGAAAATATCTCTAAACTATTTAATTATGTAAATACAGAACGCAAACTATTTTCTGAATAAAAATAGAGAATACAAATATTTTAGCTAAAATAGTATTCATTCTGTTCTTACATTATTATGCAAAAATATTATTTCTCGATATTTTGAGGCAGTAATTTTAACACATTGCGTACGGCGTTCTGCGCGCTCAACGCGCTCCCAGGGCCCGCACATTTTCGAACGCTCCAGACGCATGCTTGGCAAGCAATACGATGTATATATGCACATTTTTAATTTGCATTTGGTATTACATTCACACAAAGTATTCTTAAATATTACTATATACTTTATACATCTATTTATTATATAAGATATTTTACATTTTAACAATTATTTATTTCACAAACTTGAATAATGAATTAGAGTGTGATATCTGGTAAAACAAAAATTATCAGTAACAGATTGAAAGTGTAAATGATTTTTAAAAAGCTGTTTCCTTACAAATTAAAACACAAACTTTAAAATAACAAAATGTACACCAATAAAACACTTTATATGGTACGGTAGACGATCGGCACAAATCTACCGTTACACTGGCAATACTGACTGATTGTTTTTGCATGCTTGAATATCAACATTCAGTTATTTGGCTTATTTGTCATTTGTCACAAGAATGCGCAAGACTTCACTACCCTGGTAACGTAACAAACACATTTTGTCTTTAGTTGCTTAAGTCATCAATTCAGTCGAAGAAACATGAAAACGAGATGTCTCGTGACCCGGCCACAACGTTCGGCTTGCTAAAAACGAGATATCTCGTAATCCGTACGCAATGTGTTAAGGAATAACGATAATAAAAATAATAACGATATTCGTCGTTCGGCACTAAAAGTGTTAAATCCAACGTGGCTTTATAAGCGGTGTCGGTCATTTCACGTCCGCCACAATCCTCTGCGATCTTCGGCTACGAAACAAATAATGGAAGTAACCGAATGTTAAAATAAATGAACCTCTCAGATTGAGAACCTTCGCGAGCCAGTAATGTAATGATTCCGTTGCGACGGCAACACCGAAGGTTGTACGTGCCTAACCCTGTCCTCGGTAATTTATAACACATAAACTAAAAGTACGCGGACAGTTTTACCCCAACGGACGGACACCACGTGCGACGCAGTCGAAGAGACGGAAACCAGACAACCCTGCAATAAATCACGATAATCCCTCATTGACCATTTCCCACTCCTTCAGTCACACTCCTTCCATCATTTCTATAACCAATTAAAAAACGCTACATTCCTCCGCCTCAAACTACCCTCAACCAATCACGACAAAACCAAGGTGTGACAAAACGGAACAAAACTCAGACAGAACACGGAAAAAATTTGCAAAGAACTACTAGAACAGAAATCGCGAAGAAACGAAAAGAATTTGCTAAACACGTTGAGTGCGGCGCCGATTTTTCTATACTTTCCGCTCAAGCGGCAGCGCGTGAGCACTTGAGGCGAACGCTAAACAAGACCGCTCGACGCGGAGAATCGACACTTCACTAGACTGAAGAGTATAAACAGAGTATGACTTTGTTTCACCGTTTTGTTTGTCGTTTGGACTGTGAGAATGGTGCAGTGAATTGCACATGTATACAATTTATAAGATAAACATAATTTAACTCACGAAACAAGTTCTACTTACTGTAACATGTGCAAATCTCAACCACATCTTTGCTTAAAATGTTTTAACGAACTTTACTAAATTTTAATATCATTAATAATTTGACCCTTAACAATGCCAGTCTCATGCACCGATGTCGACCTGACGAGAATTTCGCTGTCGGTCCCTAGAATTCACGCCGTTCAATCGAAAAGTCTACTGTCAGTCCCTAGGGACTGACATAGCACTCAACGTGTTAACAGAAATCGCGAAAAAATGCAAAGAACTTCTAGAATCGAAATGGCGAACAGAACCGAACTCATAAATCAGAAATCGCAAACAGACAAACGAATAAGTAATACAGAAAACGCGAACCGATAGAAACATGGAAGTTACTACACAGAAATCGCGAACATTCCAAAGTTGAAAATAAAGAAATCGCAATCATTATAATTGTGTAATTATTACACGACCCAGATGCTCAGCGGCACTCCTTGCAGGCTGAGAAGAAGGTATCACCGACGTGACATCTCCGTATACAGATTCTGTTCAATCGTCTGATTTCTGTTGTGAATCTGCCTTAACTACTTGCGCTGGAAAGACGTGCCACGCACGTCGTAATGCTTTTGTCACAGAATTGCCAACGACGTGGTATGTACGTCATCATGCGATTGTCACAGAAAAAAAAACGACGAAATTATATTTGTATAATGTTATAATCAATCAATGCTCTATATTTCCTTAAAAAAACTATTAAAAGTCGTAGGTCAAACATAAATTAGTTTAGAAATTATAAATCTTTTTCCGATTTCTCTGAGGCATCGAACACTGTGTAACGCCTTCCAGCGAGTTACACTGGACTGTTCTGATTCACGCATCGTTGAATTTTTTAACAGCGCAAGTGGTTAATAAATTGATCTACCTGAACAGTGTCGATCTACTCGTAGAATATCTGGTATTTCCTGGTAAGTCCAAATATTCGTATGTCTCGGGTACCCACGTGTCCGAACAGTCGGGTACCCGTTATTACGCGTACCCGCACACTCCTAGAAAACTCGCGTTAACAGAAATTTTACAAATCTGATCGCGAGATGCACTCGCTGTTCCACGGGAAGAGCTCGTTTTGTGTTAGGTCAGGCCTAGACACAGTCATGCGTCCAACGAATTCCTGGGGGCGCACCGCTGTTTTCGGTGGTTTTTTCGGGGGTGGTTTCGCGTGACCCTCTAATTCTCGCGTGCTGTGTAAACGCGTCTTGGATGCCAATGCACGGACAGGTATCGTGCCTCGTACTCGTACTGATATGTTTGAAAATTCGGTCGCGGGAGACTTGAGACTCGCTCGCGGAGATGGAACGATATATAGTAGATACGTTGTCCGATACGACAGAAACGGTCTCGTATTCCTGATGCGTCGTCGTCCGTTGTCTACTTAGTCGAACGCCCTGTGAACAAACACTTACACAAGCTTGCGCGCGCGTGCACGCTCGAGTATACGGGTATACACATTCGGTGTTTATCTTGGCGAGAGAAAATTCCTGTGGCTGGCAGCGCACAGGCGAAAACGAGCGGACGCCTTTCTCGTATCGATTCCCGTTTCCTTTGCCATTGGATGGGAATTTTCGGAACAGGTAGCGAACGGTAGACACACGCACACATACACACACACACGCGCACACACACATACACACCGGATCAATTTTGATCGGGGCCGGAACTGCGGCGTAGCACGGCAATGATTGACAGATTGTTGGGAGAGCAAGGAATTTCCGCGCGCTCGGAAAAATTCAGCTTAATTGGATATATCGAGCATCGGCTGCATAAAATTATTTAATTTAACGCGGCCCTGGTTTCATACACGCCGATCGGGTTTGTAAAGAGCGACGAGGCAATGAAAAAATTCGTCACAAAATCCGGGACAATGTGGCGACACGAATTGCTGGACCGCGGTTCCGTGTCGACGATTTTCAACCGACACGAGCCGCTCGGATTTTGTTGCAATCGGGTCAATTTGACAAAACTGTTAACACGTTACCTGCCGAAAGCCTATTAACCTCTTGCGCTGTAACATCGAGCCAGACACCTGACGAAGATGTCGCACCGGGCCCAATCAACATGTACATTATTAATTTCCTTTCACACTTTAACCGCCCAACCAACGACCTCAAAAATCCCATAAAATCAAAGTAATTTATTTAACGAAGCAACGATTGAAAACTTAAAATGTATGACACAAAATTATCCTTCAACCTTCTTCTATTCTCTAGATCTCAACTAAATTTAGTGCAATGAATATATTAGTGTACAAATTTATTTTTAAACATGGACAAATAATTCTGTCACGCATATATGTGTCAAAGTGTATATGCATAAGTTAAACTGGAACGTATGTTTGTCTTTTCTTTTTTGTTACTCTTAGAATGACTTCGAAGAATATACGGGAATGTAAGAAACATTAGTCTTCTTTGTCTTTTTGGAAATTGTGAATGGAGCCTAAGTTTTACTCGCTGCAATCATACAATAAATCGTATCGCAAGAGGCTAATAGTCTTTTTAACACGTTAAACGCTGTATCAGCCGCTGGGACCTGACGGTAACAAATTTACAAAACAATATATTATGTATAATTTAAATAATGTTAATAAATATTGACACAGTCTTGGTGAATTTGCTTGAAGCGGAAAAACAAAAATGGGGCAAATCTTTTGCCGATGCACAGTTGCAACTTTCTATGGAGTTTTAAATAAAGCATGAAATAGAAAGTGAGACAAAATTGATTGAGATTTAAGTAGAAGTTGCATAATCTTTTTTTATCGCTTTCTTCGTCCATCGCTCAGTGAAAACAGCCAAGGGCCGTCACTGCCACCCTTTAGCCCGAGAATATTCCGAGGAAAAGGAAATGAGAAGCAGAAACATAGAAATGAGGCAAGCAATCCTTTTGCAGATGCACAGTTGCAACTTTCTATTGAATTTTAAATAAAATATAAAATCGAAAATGAGACGAAATTGATTGAAATTTAAGTAGAAGAAGTTGCATAATTTTATTTTAACACTATTGCCACCCATCACGGGCAAAAAGTAGCCAAAGGACGTTGTTACCACCCTTCAGCCCCAGAATAGTCCGAAGGAATCAGACCCAAGACAATGTTAGGGCCTTTTGCAAATAAGGAGGCATAGTTTTATTAATCTTGAGATTATTGCTAAATACCGAAGCTTTGCTAATATTCGAAACAAGACCATCGGGTTCACAGCCATGGCATAGCCAATAGCGCTTCTGCTTTCCAAAGTAACCATAGGGGGTTCTAGCAAGTTACTGGACTTGTTCTGTTGATAGTTCAACATAGTACAAACTATAAATAAAGTGCCTTAGTTTGCCTGCATTCCTCATTTGCATTTCACACAATCACTGTGGAGAAGCTTGGCGCGCATCACGTACTATACACGGCAAGAGGTATCGCAAAATGACCGCGACGTACTTCGCAACAGTTCATGCCAATTTGACCCAAACACTTCACGACAATTGGCGAATAGCGTCGAACCGCGACGAGCAAGGAAAAGGGAAAATTTCGGAAGAATAGTAAGCAAATGAAATATCGCGACAGATTTAACACTAAACTTACCGAGCATTACAATTGGCTGATGTATACTATTTTAGAAAAATTCCAAGATTTAATTTATTTGAGTTACTTGCGATTTTCATTTCAAATTATAATTGCACAAAGAGATCCATCGAATCGATTCCTATAAGGGCCGTCTTATAACTTCAATAATTAAATAAAAAATCTGAAAGGTGTCATTTGACCGGCTGTGGTAGATTTAGTGTTAATCTCCCGCGGTAAATTAGGGACTTGAAGTATGGTGGTCAATGACCAAGCCGGAGTTTAACGACGAAAACAAATTCGACCGTTCGAAAGTCGAAACGGGACGGCGCGGTGTCGAACAGTTTTTTTGTTCTTTGACAAGTTTCGTTTTCTTGTTCCTCCTCCGGGCGAGTTTCCGGAAGATCGGCCAGTAGAGTCTCTTTACGATTTTGCAAAATTCATGAAGAGATCTTGGTACCGGAGACTCGTCTGTCGATCTTCGTTCCGCGGAGGTGGCTAACAGGGGGTTCTCGTGAAGTCGTACGCGTCACGAAAGAGACTTCGTGTAGAGCAGACGCAATATAAATATATAGCGAGTCTCTCGGCTCGTTTGCTCCGAGCCCAAAAATATTGCTATACCTTACGAACTACGGTAATACTGCCACGGCATATTAAATAACCAACGAAGTATATCTACAGCGCGTGCACACGCGTTCCATCGGCTCTCGACGGTCTTCGCTCGACATCTTCGTCGATCTTTTCCTCTCTCTCCCTCTTTCTCTCTTTTATCTCTCTCTATATATCTGTCTTTTATCTCTGCGCCTCTCTTTTCCCGCTTTCCGTCATTGTCACCTGTTCAAAGACGGGGAACTCCCTCGCGCTTGACGCTTCATTCGCTGTTCTGTCGCGTGACTAACACCGTGACGCTTCTTTATCGGACTAATTAGTCTAAAACATTCATCTGGTAATTTCAGGACTAACATCGATGCACGCTACCTCTGGTTTTTTGACATCGTCGGGGACGTGAACTGTGACGCGTGAGGAAGTGTTACTGTTGATCTGGAATTCTGCTGGACAATATAAAAAATAAGTGACGTTTAATCGGAGCTCGTTGGAATTTCGAGCGAGTACAGTGTGGAGCGAAATTGAACCAATGACGGACCAAAATTTAATCAACGAAGTTGAAAAATTGTTGTTCTATAGTAATACTTCAATAAAAATTCTATACACGTAGCATACCATAAATGATACGCATTGAACTTGACCTTCAGGCCACGTGTACCATAAATGGAACACGCAGACGTATTTATTTAATGCGCTGAAAACATATATTTCATGATCAATTTAATTCTGTAAAATATGGACCGTTTATTTTGAAAGTGGTGTAAGTCCTTTTTTTTAAAAAATTAGATATGACGTAATTTATGCTAAATTTATTGTAAACTTTTTGTTTATAACTAGTTAGTATTTAATATCTTAAAAAATGCCTATGCTTTGTTTAATTTAAAATTGGCCGGCAAAAGAAATTGCGTAATCATTGATTATGAAAGTGGTGAAAGTCCAATTTCCATAGACAGAAAAAATAGCATTACGAAAAAAGAATTTCCTGTACACATCACAGGATGATTATGACGTTATAAACCAATGTAGACAACATAATAAATTTATTTTATACGAAATGAAATGAGAGAATTTCGTTTCAACAAAAAATCTACAAAACGCAATTAAAAAAAGATAAGAAGAAACACTAATGGAGAAAAAGTAAATTGGTTGCAAATATGTTGGATGAGATTTTGCAAAAGTGCACTGTATACTATTTTATATAAAACATCAATGCAGGACGCAGAATTTAAGACTCTAAATTTATCACCTACATGCGGGGAAGAAAGTTTAAAAAAATCGCCCTGGCACCTTTGTATCACGATGCCAGGCCTATTACATACGAAAAATATAAGGATCTGCAGCAGCTATTACCTTATATACCTCCAGCGCATCATGAATATTTCAAAACACTGCCACATGAAGAGCATAAATAATTAATAATACCAACATCTTGTGTTAAGTTTAACAAAATATAAATATAATTAAAGTTCAATATAAAAAATACTAATTCTATTTTATTTCTTGTTATCATTTATAAACAAAATTGGATTAATATATAATATATTTTAGGTAATATTTGTTATTTCAAAATTGAAATTAAATGATATTTACAATTGACTAATTATGAAAGTGGTGTAAGTCCATTTGCAGCCTGGAAATATATATTATTTTAGTTAAATTCGCCTAAAAGAAATTTATATAATCAAATTACATATTGATAAATTAATACAAATATTCCCAGACTTAACATAATTCACCTATATTTTTTAATTGTCAGATCTGCTGACATTTAATTTTCTCGAAACAGAAGAAAATGCACTTGCACCACTTTCAAAATAAACGGTCCATATATTTCCACTAAAAGAATAAGATATTACAAAAAATGCTAATTATTTATGGAAATAATTATATTGTGTGACAATATATCAATCTTCAGTCGAAATATCAAATGGCCTGCACAAGTTGGGCAAAAACGGCTTGGCATGGAACGTGTTAAGACGAAGTTCCGAAAATCTTAAGAAACATACTATGTTACAGTTAATTTAGGTCAAGAAATTTTTATTATTTTAGCTCTGTTACATTTAGTTAACTACTTACAGTATTTTGCTCCTGACAGAATTTTTCATTAATTCAAAGTACCAAGAAAAAGAGATATTTTATTATTTTGTCCAAGAAGCTTTGGTACACAGTATTAATAATAATACGTTTACAACTACTCATAAAGTCTTAAAAGTGCAAGCTGACCTAATTTTGTATAAAACATTACAAGAAGCATTTCAAACTACTGCAATGAAACGAGTTTCACAAATTATTAAAGGAAAAGTACTTATTGTATTGAAAGACAGAACGTTAATGCCCAAAGAGAATAAAACCATTTGAATCTTCCAGGAATTCTCTGATTCAAAAAGCAGAAGCAGAATTAACGTGGCTGCCAGTGGAAATTTCAAAGACAATTTTTATGCAACGAGTTGCAAATGGAGACTGGGAAGAAGTCTTCGTGACACGAATTTGAATACTACAGAAAAGAAGAGAAAATCTTGTCTGTCAAAAACAAAAATATTAAAGCACGTCGAGAATATTGTAAATAAGTAAAATATTCCATTTTTCAAAATCAGAAAAAATTATGCAGTCGGAAAGTAAGTAGGTTTGGACGAAGTTGATGTTGGCTTCGAGGAGCAAAAACCTAATAATTGTAAAAAGAGTAAAATATTCATCGTTTCTTAAATTCTAATTAATGTTAAATCATGTGCTCCATGATTTTTTATGATCTCGTTTTAAAAGGCTCCTAAACAATGAGTTTTAGAAAAAATATTTTTATTGGTTCAATTTTGCTCCGTATATCTGATTCTGCGGAAAGAACTGGTGTTTTTCTAAATTATTGCGATTTAAATGGATCAAATCAAATTGATGAAACATCATTTTGATCATGAAGTATGAGTAGACTGGCTACTTTGTGCATGTCTATAAAAAATAGATCAAATTCAAAATAATACGAATATTAGAGAAGTAAAAGATCACAGTGCTATTATTTTTCGTTGTTCATACAATTATATTTCGTAGAAAAGTACAGTAATGTAAAATTAGACAATTAATTTCTATATAAATTTATACAAATTAATTTCTATTATCTTTTATCATATAATTTCTATTATTATTTATTTCTGTCAATTTCAATTTATATTTATATCTAACAGAAATTAGTTTCTACCCTTAATTGTTAAGGGTAGAAATTGATTTCCCCTTATTATCTACTTTTTACAAATAATGTAGAACATTTTTATTACGCGTAAGGATCCACAGTTTACTTGCGAGTTTTCCCATCTCTTCTTCAAAATATAGCACTGTACAATTACAAACAATTTTTATTTAGATAGCTAACACTCACAGGAACCAATTATCCAACCGTTGTTCAGTCATTTTAAGTTTAACTCAAACATTAAAGAATCTAAGTCAAATATCCTTTAAATGTAAAACTGTACATCATTTTCAATTCTTCATGAAAGTAATAATGCGTTTCACATAATTTATAAAACATTAGAGAATACTACATTTGAAAATAGTCGGCATGATCAATTTAGTTCCAAGGCAGGTCCATTTTCAACGTAACTACCTGACTAGTTTATGTGAATTTTTCATAAAATAGCTTTCCGTAGAACGTAATAAATACACTGTATACATATATAGAATTCTATAGAAATAATATAGAAATAGTTATATTGTCTAAGTAAAGAAGCTTATAGAGGCATTTTAATTTAGAAGCTTGCAAAGAATTGCATTTATGTGTTTTCTACAAAATGAAGTTCTGGAAATGTATTTCTAAAGCAATGCACAATGCATAATTCGATATGGAAAGAAATATAAATGTACACTGCAGTTTGTTACCAAAAATGTTTAGTTATACTTCAAATTAGATACCTCTGAGTATAAAATACAATTTTTAACGCCAATATTTAATTACTAACGGATGAATGCATTCAAAGTACTGACCTTCAATATTTTTACACAAATCCACACTTTTAGATTTTATTAAGACAAATAAAAGTAGTGCTTTCGCGTATTCATTGCGCTGTGATAAAAGAGTTCTATGAATAACTTAAAATGTCGCGTTCCAGATTAGTATACCTCTTTAATCCTCTTCATTGTGTAATGCTACTTTCGAAAGACATTTTCCAGCCATACAATGAAATGTAAAAGCGACCATTCTCCACGGAAAAAGAAAAATCGCATCGTTTTCAGTGAAGGGTTTGTAGAAATGGATTCGATACCTTCTGTCGGAACAATTGTTGAGCTGCTCGATTGTCCAATGCCTCGTTGTTCCTCCTTACCCCAAGACAAATGTGGCCGTAGATGGCGTCACTCGTTTAAAAGCTGAGGAGCTTGTGGAAGGCTTTGCGAAATTCAGGATTGAACACAGTGTAGATTACGGGATTTACGAAGCTGTTCATGTATCCCAGCCAGGAGGTCACGATGAATGCCGTGACACCCGGCTGACATGTCGCACCGAGCTTCGTGCAAATCGCATCCATGATGTTGCAGGTGAAGAACGGCAGCCAACAGATTAGGAAGACGCCTGAAATTGTAATTGATGATGCACCGATGGTGGCTCTTTCATCACTTCGGAAATTCGAGGGGAAACACCCCTCGAACATCCCAAATCATTTACTAACTCGACAACTGTTTTGTAAGCGAAATTATTGTCGCTAAGTCGATCATAGTACGTCTTCGTAATCAACAGATTGCAGGTATCTGCACAATTGCAGCATGCGATTCGTGTCGTTCACGCTTTTCACAGAGATCTGCTATCAAATTATGCACGGACAAATTAAACTTTATCTCTGTTACTTTATCTGATATTTGGAGTTTTTATCTTTTGAAAAACAAAGAAAAAGAAATAAGAAACTTCGAAATATAATCAACGCTTTAATTACTGGTGACCTATAAATTCGATTTTCAGTAACTGCATTAGATCAAAATTCAAAAGAATTTTCAATAACTGCGTTACCTCTATCGGAAACCTATAAATGGAATTTTTAATAACTGCGCTACATTAAAAAGAAGCTTGACGATCTGCTTTTATATTTTAATCGAAATTAAAATGATTAGATTACGTTGTTGAGGTTGGCTTATTAGGAGACCATAGAAATTGTTGCTGTTGTTGAAACAGCTATAAATTTTTAATTAATAACAAGTCGATAATGGGTTAAGCAAGTGTGATTATTAAAAATCCAAGTGTGCACAAACATTGTATACGCTGACTTTATTTGATAATGATAGAGTTTCATTACTTTCGCATTTGAAGCTATTTTAACTCGAACACTAAAAGTTTCTTCCGTCCTAGAATATTTCACTTAACTATGATTTTTTCGTTTTGTGCACATGAAACTTTGTTCAAGGTAGTTATACAATATTCAGTAATTTTTTAATTAGAAACAAATTTAATAATGGAGAAAATATTTTATCGTAGCACTTTTTAATAGCGCCGGAGAGTCATCACTCGAGTGCTGAGTTACATTTATTATTATTTCAGAAGATTGTAATATGAAAGTTCTGGAAGACTTGTATTAGCTGCGATCTATTCGTAATATCCTACAGCAAGTCTGTCAAACTGTTTGCGAGCTGTCGACGCTCAAGCGGCTATCCCCACTACCGCGCTCCTATCGCACAATCGTGAGAGGGGAGTACGAGCTCGCCTAACTATCATCTTTGACGAGGACTGATGAGGATACTGACCCCGATGACTGTTACGCGGTCACTGATATAATTTTGATCAAAATTCGTACAAGTGTTCATAAACCTACCTAATAATTTAGCTATACTTCGTTTGTTATTGCTTGTTACTTTAACATTAGGTTTATGGAGAATCGAAAATAACTTTTTTACATTGCTTTATAAAAATAACAAGAGTAAGTTTATCCAAATTTTTACCTATTTCGTTATAATATATACCCGAAGAAATAAATGCAATTAATAATTTCTCATAGATAGTTTAATTAATATTAATAGAAACAGTCATTTTAATGGGCTCGTAAATTTATAATTAATTAATTAAAGCTCGTAAATACTTATAATGAATTAACCCTTTGCACTCCAAGTAATTTTAATTCCGACTTCGAAACATTTTTCTGTCGCAGAATTATTCCATTGCACGTGGTTTATTTCCTTTCGTGCATATGAAATTTGTTACTGTTAATCGTACGACACCACTTCAATTTTTACTAATTCCTTAATTACAAACATTTGTAATGTACAAATTATTTTGAATAGTAGTCTGACAATTTTCAGTGTCGCCTCAGAGGAGCCATCGGAGTGCTAAGGGTTAATTATTATTATTATTTGTAAGTCACAAAAGATGTCACAGAACCTGTTGAAGTGAAAATTATATCATATCTTTGAGCGTTTGCAAACATTATTTGGAAAATTCATGTTTTAAAAACAGTGGACGATATCAGTCACCGGTTTTTCCTTTTGAATAAATGTAATCCCCTCTCGGGCTAGTGCAGTTTAGAGTGCGGTGGTGGGGGAAACGATACGAGTGTCGGCAGCTCGTGAGCAAGCACTTGCTCAAACATGTGGAACTGCTGGCCCGCGGGCCACACAGTGTCGATTCTCCCCCACACAGCTACTCCCACCTCGCCCACTTGACTCTCCATCTGTGCCTGAGTAATGACGTGTACATTTCTATACGGGGTGTCCACGCAATTACTAGCTAACGTTACTAATGAAAATAATAAATATTAGAAAAAGTAAAAGAAAACCATTTTCCTAGTGAATAATACAAATTGGAAGAAGCAAATGAAAGAGGGCAAAGGAGTACTATATTTTGCAGGCAACATAATGGCGTATGTGATTGTTTTGTGTTTTTATTATTTTTATACATATGGATCATCTTCGATTGTTTAAACGGACCGACATATATGTGGTATTTTATTTAAATTGTTTGTTTATGAAAAATACATAGAAAGGTATTGAATAGAAAATTAATTCTCACTCTAACTCAAGCAGTGCACACATCTTTCATTCTTCGCGGGCAAATAAGATTTTTACCTTCTCCCAAACATCTTCCTCTCCAGCCTTTACTCACACACCCGCATTCATCCCTATAGTCCGTCTGTATTTTTCTGGAAAATCCCAGTCTACCCTTAGTTCTGGTTTTCGTCAGGATCTCTCTCTTTCTTTTTCTAAATGGCCCTTTTTCTTTGCGCCTAGCTTTCGTCAGGCTTCAACGACACTCTAACTACGACACAACAAATATTTTTGTATATCGTATGAAAGCGTGCGTCAAATCAGACACTTTACGGTATAATCAATTCATATATAATCAAGGTCATACGTGGTCAGAAAAAAGGAGAAAACAGATCTGTCTACAGATCTAAACAACTTCGAAAGCAACAGGAGTACCTGCAACAATATTTTGAAGAACGTTAGAAGAAACTTGTATTAGTTTTGCTAATTATATTCATATAATATCATATAATATCAATATAAAATCATATTTATTACTTACTATAAACTCGCGAATGCAGAGTACTTGTAAACATATTAATACAAAATTTTCAAAGTGTCTTTTCTTTTTATGACCTTGTATGACCTTTAAGGTCACTGTATCGTTTACGAATGAATTTAACTTGACACACATTTTCATATGATATGAAAAATTATTTATACCATTCCAATTAAAACAATTGAAGGTCACCTTCATTTCTGAACAAACAGTGCTAACACAAAGAAGCTACATACGCCATTACGTTGCTTGCAAAATATAATATTTCCTTGCCGTCTATCATTTTTGTTTCTAATATTTATTACTTGCTAAAAAAACATTGGCTAGTAATAGCGTGACCACAATGCACATACAGGGTGTTTGAGAAATCGTGGTACAACCGGCAAGGGGATGATTCCTCATGTAAAATCTAGTCGAAAATAAAGAATATAGTCTTTTTCATATAAGCGTTCATTTTTGAGAAAATTGAGTTTGAAAATTCGTGCTTGCATCTATAAATAATATCGTTTAGGATGTGATATGACTTTAATTAATAATTAGCCGTAAATTACAATAATTGATTTATTCTCGCAATTAAAAAAATTTTGAAAATGTCTTCCTTGCTGTTGTAGATAAATTCTTGTCGAGGAACTAATTAATTAATACACGCATACATAACGAATTTTCAAATTAGATTTTCTCGCAACGGAACCCCTGTATGAAAAATCTGTATTCTATATTTTCGATTCGATCTCGTGCGAGGAATAATCCGGTAGTCGATTGTACCACGATTTCGCAAACACCCTCTATGCACATCATGATGCAGTCACAGACGTAGAGTGAAGTGAACGTTGTGGGGGCAGCTCAGTAAAAGGGGAGTATAGGAATAAATTATTTGAGCAGGCCCGGCTAACTTGTGGCTCGCGAGCTACATGTAACACTTTCCCCTAACTTCCTATTTCGTCAACAAACTCTAACTGCATACTATAGGATCAGGAGATTGGAGATTCGAGGACATCCTACAAGGGAGGGAGACATTCTGCTACGTTCTGTTTCGTTCCCTTTGTTTGTTAACATTGAAGAAATAATGCATTGAGAATCTCTGCTTTCGTAAAAAAACTCTACACCTTCAAAATAACTTCTTTGGCAAACGCATTTGTGCTTAAGGAATCTTTAGGTAAATACTTGCAGGTATGACTAAGCGAACTGACCCAAGTATAAATGTACATAGTGCTGCAGTTTTAACCCTTAGCACTCCAATGACTCCTCTAAGGCGACACCGAAAATTGTCAGACTATTATTACAAATGTTTGTAGTTAAGAAGTTAGTACAAATTGAAGTGTTTCTATACTATTGCCAGTAACAAATTGAATATGCACTAAAAGAAATGAACCACGTGCAATGGAATTATTCTAGAACAGAAAAATGTTTCGATTTAGGAATCAAATTGCTTGGAGTGCAAAGGATTAAACAATCCATACCGTACGCCCGTCTTCTTCCTTTAACAATAGAACTACCGAACGTATCAAAAGTACTTGTTACTGATTTTTTCTTTCACAGTTATTCAAATTATAAGAATGTTTCCACGAAAACTTTTCAAATGGACTGTTCATTAAAGCACATACAAACATAAAAGTTGTAAGAAATTTGAAGGAATGCAACCTTCTCAGTCTTATAATGCAGTGCGTATAACTTTAGTTTAGTGTTCGGTAGCTCTACTGTTAATTATACATATAGTTATTTATACTTCTTTCTTACACGAGTCTTTCATTTACAAGGGCGGAAATCCGATTTTGATGAAACTTATGGGAGCTTATAGATTTATTGTTTAACCAAAAAGTTTTGTTAAACTTTTCTTACGCGACTACATTTTCCATTGAAAACCACACAATTTAAAAAAAAATTCAAATTTTTTCGACCTCTGGTTTACGAGATATCTCAAAAACACCCCAACTTTGAGGGCTGTTTTCACCCCTTCAAAGTGGATGGTTGCTCAAGAACTATAAGCTCCCATAAGTTCCATCACAATCGGATTTTCGCATCTGAATATGTTCCTGCGTTAGAACCCCTCGGTAATTAAGGAAAGGGGTTGGACCTAACAGGCCAAGCAAAAGAAACAAAACGCGGCAAAATGACGTAAAAAGAAGGTTCGTCATTGCTGTTGAAGAATGTCCCGCAGTAAAGAGGATAATTTCTGTTCTTTGAGGACGAAGAGATTGTAAAAAGGAAGTGGACCACGTGACCATTGACGTGAGTAAGACTCGCGGTGAAAGAGAAGTTAGCCAGGTCTGTTTTAGAGGATAATGGGAACACGTTGAATTGCGTACCCAAAACGATGGCCAGCGTCTTCGTCGCCTTGCGTTCCTTCTTGGCGGAGCTTTTTTCCCTCTTCTTCTTGCTAGCCTTGTTGGCCTTGTACATGGTGAACCTGGACCCGGCGGCGGTGTCTTTCTTGTCCTTTTTACACGTAGACGAGCCGGACAAGACGCTTGGCGTCCGTTCAAGCTGAAGAGGCAGCAGCGTGCCGGTGCTCTTGAGCCTCTTTAATTCCTGTTTGTTAGCGTCGGTGCCGTTTTTCTTCGACTGCGAGCTGGAGCTTGCGGTCGGCGCTTTCGGCGGTGGCGAGGAGGACGTTGAAGAGGACGGGGCCGAGGTAACACGAGGATTCGGACTCGGACTGGAGTTCGTTTCCAGTGGCTCGTGGATCACCATGCTGCTCGCGGCGCCGTCGTAACCGGAGTCCTTCCGCGCGTTCTGCGACCCGCCGATCTGTGCTTGAGCCACTGCACTGAAACGACATCTGCAATTCGAGTATCAGTAGCATTCCAGCGAGCAATTTTAGCGTTTCCGGTCACAGGACTATGGCGACCGATCAGCGAGCAGAAAAGCGTCTCTCGACCTGCACACCGAGTCGAACGTTCGTGATCACCCTTGCGCGTCGCTTCAAGGGAGTAGACCGTCTTCATCGTTAAAATCATCGAATTTTTCTTGCAATATTCTTGTAATTCTTTGCGTTAACAATTATGTATTTAACACGTTAAACGCTGTGTCAGTCCCTGAGTACTGACGATATGAAATTTATAAATTGTTATACAGGGTGGGGCACTTAAAACCGGTCACGTGAATAATTTGGCTGCTATCGGTGATATGAAAAAATGCATCAGGCCAAAATTTGGAATCGAGGGACTGATCATCCGATGTTATTAGTTTTTCTATAGGTAGAGGCGTCGAGGAGGTACGAAGGTGATCTCTGTTTTTTTACTTACATTTTGATAGAGTATTTCAAGATGAACACAATGACGTATTCGAAGGGTTATGGAAAACTGTGATTGAAAATAATTTACTTTGAGAGAATGATCAGGCACCGTTGATATAGTTATCTAACAGTAATACACGACAAATACAATTGTTGAAAATGGTGACCTTGAACATTAATACATATTCTGATGCGTTGCTTGACGGATAATACGGCATATTGAATTTCAGTTGTGTTTATCGCGGCACAAGCTCTTCTTATACGCTCTTTCATATCTTCTTTGGTTGTTGGTATTTCATTATAAACTTGCTGTTTTAATTTTCCCCACAAAAAGAAATTCAGATGTGTTAAATCCGAAGAACGTGTGGGCCATTAACGATTTCTAGAGTGACCAATCCAACGATCTCCGAATGTCACGTTGAGGAATTAAGTAATTATTCGCGGAAAATGAGCAAGACATTTGGTTCAATCCAGATTACGAATCATCTTTCCAATAGGTCACTGTATTCGTCTTGAAATACTCTATCAGAATGTAAGTAAAATAATATTTCGTCCCATTTAACACTTTGACTGTCATGTCACCCATATATGGGTGACAGAATTATTTGTCCATGTTTAAAAATTAATTTGTACACTAATATATTCATTGCACTCAATTTATTTCATACCTGGAGACTACAAGAATGTTAAAGGATAACTATGTGTCAGACATTTTAAGATTTCAATTGTAGCTTCATTAAATAAATTACTTTGATTTTGTGGAATTTTTGAGACTGTTGGTTGGGCAGTTAACGTGTTAAAAAAGCAGAGATGACTTTCGTGACTCCTTCTCGCCTACACCTATCAAAAACTAGTAACATGGGATGACCATTCTCTCAATACCAATAATTTTGGCCTGATGCATTTTTTCCTATCACCAATAGCAGTCAAAGTATTCATGTTGCCGGTTTTAAGTTCCTCAGCCTGTATATAATTTATATAATATTAAGAAGTATTCACACTATTTTAATAGATTTGATTGAAACAGAAAAGCACAAACGGGGTGAATATTTTGTTTATGCACAGTTGTATTCTTTCTATTTAAAGCTAAATGAAATATGACACAAAAGCTAGGCAAAATAGCTCCGCGTCCAACGTGTTAAGCAACCATTTTTTTGCTGCCTCGACAGGCTCGAGAGGATCTTCCGACTTATAACTTTATTTCGTATGTCTTGTTTGAAGATTTTTGTAAAGACATCCGACGACTGTTTTGCATGAAAAGCTTGCAGATATACTTAAAATATTAAAAATTGTAGAAGTTGTAGCTTTTCGAAGAGAGACATATAATAATATAGTTTTTGTCATTAAGAAATAGCACTCGGGAAATTTAATAATGATTACGAGTTGATTTACCATCTCAAATTTTACAATTTACTAATTTCTAAATTTTTGAAAAATTTTGTATTCTGTCATGCAATAAAGTAGATACAAATAACTTCAAACGCAATATATCTTTAGTATCCGAATTTAGGTGTTTAAATTTTACGAACGAACAGCTATCAGCTTTATGTCATTCGATCCGTTTTCATTTATTATATATTTCATTGATTTACCATATAATATGCTTATTTGTGTCGCGACTTTGTCGTATGCGAATGAAATAACGCTTCTCGGATAACGTAAGTGAGTTTCAAGCGAAATGATTGAATCATACGATGCTCGTGGAACTTCTGAAGTACATTCGTCCCTCAATTTGCGCGAAATATCCGTTCCACGTGGGTTTGTTTCACCCGAATGAAAAAAAGAATTTTACTGAGTTGAATGAACATAACACTCTCTCTGAACTTTTATATGATTTTACTGTCTTGCATTTCGGGTAATAATTTTCTTTGTAAATTCAGATAATGCACGGTCTACCAATAAGTAGACAGTAAATATTTATGCAAAATAATAATTTCTCCATCTATTATAGAACATTTATAGATAGTTTGGGAACGTTATCCTTTCTTTAACACTAGAACTACCGAGCACAAAACTAAACATAATATGCTTTATAATAATTACAAGGTAGCTTTTATTAAAATTTCATACAACTTTTATGTTAATATGTGCTTTGATGAGAAAGATTATTTAACACTTTCCATGCCACGTGGGGCGTATACGATCCACGCTGAACTTTTCATTCAAGCCGCTTGCAGTTCTAATTGAAAAGCAAAGAATTTTTTAAAAACTTATTGTAGAGTCAAATATCGATATTTTCATACCATGCATACTGCCTTTCTTATAACGTGGGGCGTTCATGCACGATACGGCATAGTGATAATTTATTTTCGACTGCCTTTTGTTGAAAGAGCAGAGATTTGAGCCGTTTATTCTGAAAGTGGCGTATGTCCATTTTAAAAAAATTCTAGTCAGCTAGCATAATAGTTACATTTTTACAAGATCTTTTCATTCTGAGGCAACTTGTCACTAATATATGTAAAATCGTTAAGATTTTGTAACACGAAAATTTGCTGGTTCTTATAATTTCGATCAAGGTGAAAGAAGAAATTCTCGCCCGGTAGTTCTAGCATTCACAACTATGTATACTAGATCGAATGTAATATGCTGATGCTATTATGTTCTCTAAATCTTGACACTGTATCAAATTGCAACAACCACATGTTTACCGTAAATGCATAAAATCCACAGTCTATCGATCACGTTCCCGTCTTTAGTACTTATGTTCCAATCACGCAAACGAAGGGAAGAATCTTCCGGGCCGAATTTTCCGCATTCAATCAATACGGTGACCACTCCGAGTTGCTGGACCAGTGGACAGTCGACAAACAAACGAATCGATTTCACAGTGGACTGGTTTATCGGCAGTCCGCCTCTATTTTTATCGAGCACGCCCGCGAATAATTCGCTGCGCCAATGAATTCACGGATCGGAATAAAAGATACACCCGCTTTTGGATTTGATTTGTGGAATGTTCCATATAAACAAACGATTAAGACTTCCCAAGCAAACACCCGCTCAAGAAGGGCTTATCCCCATACTGCTCGACTCGGAACGACTCGAAAATAATTCTAAACGTAATCTACGGGCACGATGGAAGTAGTAACTTACTAAAATATCATTATTAAACTCTGGATTTCCTGCAATTATCATGGGAACGAGTGCTATTTAAAACAGCGGAAAGATTAACGACAACGATTTGAAGAATAGCAGTATATTGTATCCAATTTATTAAAATTATTCAACAATGAAATTAAATTTTATTCTAAAGGTGGTAAAATGTACCCAAAAATGAAATTGATCTTTCTTCGTACCATTCGACAGTAACAAAAAAATTGCCCACATTGAAAGTGCTGTGACTTCATAAAAAAACGTCAGAGAATATTCATTTTTATCTCATTCCGAAGCTTAGACCGTCTACTTTCGAATTACATTTATCAATTTCTCCAAAAAATTGTTTATCCTATATAATGGTGAGTACGTACATACGCTTTTTTGTATTTGAAAATTTTGCAACTTCGAACGTTCGTACAGACGTTAAATATTTCGTCTCATTTCAAAACATGAACCGTCTATTTTCGAACTGCGTTCAATTTCCTAAAAAAAAATCGTTTATCCTATATAACGGGAGAGAAAGGGAATTTTTTATTTTGAAAAGTTTGTAGCTTCAAAATTTCACACAGACGTTAAATATTTTTTTAAGTGAATGAAACCAACGCAAGTTTGAAGGTTATAATTTTACTTTTACAATGATCTTTCGATGGCTGCAGGACGAATTTTGAGTTAATGAACATTAAATAAAAGATGCGCAGCCAGTATTAAAACAATCTAAAGAAGCAAGTTTTACCTTTACAATGATCTTTCGATGGATGTAGGACGAATTTTTAGTTAATGAAAATTAAATAAAAGATGTGCTGCTAATATTAAAACAACTTAAAGAAGCAAGTTTTACCTTTACCATGATCTTTCGATGGATGTAGGACGAATTTTTAGTTAATGAATATTAAATAAAATATGTGCTGCCAATATTAAAACAATTTAAAGAAGCAAGTTTTACCTTTACAATGATCTTTTGGTGGATATAGGGCGAATTTTTAGTTAATAAAGATTAAATAAAAGATGTGCCGTCAGTATTAAAACAATATAAAGATGCAAGTTAGCAACAAGCTAACCCCGCAGCGACTTCGTGTGTAACCAAAGAACTGTACAACGATTGCTAAACCAAACTGCTAGTTGCGCAATAGTCAATAAGCACAAACCAACAAGCAAATATGCACACGATGTTCGATCGAACAATTTCCATGTCGAATGCCATAGAAATTGTTCTAACGCTGGCGGCACATTTTTCAATCAATCTACGATAGCATGGTCGAAAAACATCGCACAGCCACCATTTAAGAGTCATTACATAAGTGAGAGTTCAATCTTCATACCTGCGTCAGACTCATTTTTTAACACTAGGTTTACGCGTCGGGATAACGCTTTCTAATATTCTTACTTTACAAATATTGAAATTTTAAAAATGCTTCTATGAAGAAATATTCGACAAATTTTTTGGGTGTCCACATAAATGGAAACACCAAATTATCTTTCGTATTTACAGTCCTATCAGAAAACTTCAGAGGACAAAGTGACACTATTGCAGGGGGGCAATATAATGGTGAAGAAAAAAATTGTTTATGTTGTGTTTTTTAATGAAATTTCAAGGTTACCGATGTTTTTTTAAATGGAATAGTATATTTTTCTTACGATAGCATGATAGACAATAAAAAAAACTAAATTTAGTGGATATCACCTTTTTGACCTCGAAATGACCTTGAGCAAGAATAATCATGTTGAAGCGGATGAAATGTGGAAGTTTAACCCTTAGCACTCGAATGGTGACTCTGAGGCGCCACGAAAAATTGCCACACTATTATTTAAAACAATTTTAACATGGCTACCTTTATATCTAAGAAATTCATAAAAATTGAACAATTGTAAAGAGTAGTAACAGTAAAAAACAACATATACATAAAGTGAAATAATTCATACGGAATGAAACTATCCTACATCAGAAGATATGCTTTGGTTTTCTACTTAAAACAGCTTCGAGTGCAAAGTGTTAAAACTTACGTGTTTAAGCAAAGATTGCGCGTTGTTTCCGTCGGGTTGACCTTTACATATCATAATAAATGTTCGAAATGTTGACCATCCTCATTTATGCAATGTTGCAATCTCTTAATAAATGATCTGTAGGCATTGTCGATTTCCTGAGACGTAATTGAAGCACATGCTGCAGTAATCCTTTGCCGCATATCCTCTGGCGTTGTGGGTTTACACTACCGGTATTTTTAAATTGTTTTACCACGAAGGAAAATGCGTGTAACGAAGGACAAATACGATTCACAAATTTTTCACGATACAAACGTACTGCTTGCCTCAAAGATTGGTGGCTTTCGCCATAAGTGAAAACCATATCGATTCGTTCCTGTACAGTATAACGCATTGTTATCACTTTCACGTTTCGATCTCGAATAATGCAGAAGGAACAACGTACTTATTCTAACCGATTAACCTTCTGTTAATGATCTCAATGATACATACTCTAACATAAACATACGCTGTTTACTATGAAAACTATTTTGAACATTTATTATGATATGTAAAGGTCAACCCGATGTAAACAACGCGCAATGTTTGCTGAAACACGTAAGTTTTAAACTTCCACATTTCATCCGCTTCAACATGATTATTCTTGCTGAAGGTCATTTCAAGGTCAAAAAGGTGATATCCACTAAATTCAGTTTTTTATTATCTATCATGCTATCGTAAAAAAAATATACTATTCCATTTAAAAAAACATCGGTAACCTTGAAATTTCATTAAAAAACACGATATAAAAAATTTTTTTCTTCGCCATTATATTGCCCCCAGCAATAGTGTCACTTTGTCCTGTGAAGTTTCCTGATAGGACTGTAAATACGAAAGATATTTATGTGTTCCCATTTATGTGGGACACCCTGTATAATTCGCAAAGCGATATCCCGAGTAGTTGATATTTGTTTGAAACCCGTATCGGATATGATTTTCTGAGGAATGGGAAACGAGCAGATGGAGGTTTTACAGCTACCTGTTGAGGAGTGACACACATTCGGTTGAGCGGAATTGAAAAACCGGTAGCTTTAGGGGCTTGCGAATGTTTGTTTCGGTGCAAGTGATCGAGAGAGTTTATTGGTCTCTTACGCTGCTTCCTCGACGACCGTGGCCAAAAAGAACTCGGTGCTCTTGTCGTTCGAGATGACGACGACAGGATCGAGCGGCGTTTCATCCTCGTCCTCGTTGCTTCCGGATGCTGTGTTCGTCGGTTCCTCCATCCCTGGGGCCACAAGCGCCGCCGCCCCCAGCGCAGTCTCCGCAAACCTTGCCACAGAATACCCACTACGTGATCTTAGTCAAAAGCCTCTAAAAAAAAGCTTCTACACTTAGCATGCTTTTAGCATTGATCGACACTGCGCAGCGAGCTAATCCGGCGAGAAGAGAGAAAAGAAGAATTAGAGAAAGAACTGTCATGCAAAAAGCGATTCACTGGCTGCGAGTCACCAGTATAAATAAGCTGTCACTTCGTCGAGTTTGGCTCATCCTGATTGCACTGACACTGGAGTGCATTTACTACAGGTTGAAGTGGTTAATAGGTTCGCTGTGGACAAGTCGGTTTGACGGTAGCAAAGTGATTTTTCGGTGACTCGAAAGTTTTGGGGCTTTGTAGGTTCGCAAATGTTTAAGCAAACACTCTACTCGTCATTTGGAAAGTTACAGCTTCGAACGGAAGTTTGGAATCACTTTGCGAACGAAGCGGAGAGTCGTTGTTGTATTAAGAAATTTAAGTGAGTGCATCCGAGTGAATTTGTTCGGGGAGAACTGAGAACTTCGGTGAATGTTGCCGGAAATGTTGCCGTGGAACTAGAGCGTGGTGTGCTTCTATTGATGGACTACTATTGGTGAACGATTCTGTACAGTTTTGAAAACATGAAGATTCTTGTAACTATTCATTTTTGAGGATTTTCAGTGATAAGTTCTAATTTATGTACTATATTATTTAATAAAATGTTATGTAGAGTTCAAATTATCGTGTGCAGTAAGAGGCAAATTACAAAGTTCTTGTGCCACGTAAACGTAACAGTATCACTATTGCAATTATAATGATCGTAACATTCATTGGGTCGTGCGAGGGTTTACCTTACTTCAGAGAAGGACATATAACACGCATATTTAAATTAAATAAATATTTAAATAGGATTTCAAGAATGTGTTTTTTAAAGGGCAATGCTGAATGGTAAACAAATGACAGGAAATTTGATAAACATTATTGTTTAATGTATGCGAGTAAACACATCTAAGAAATGTAATTTTTATATTTATTTTTATCTAGAAATAAGTGGTAAATAAAAACGTCCGGGAAATGTATTGGTAACGCAAAATGCATATTATAGATATTTCAAAAAGACAAGATTCAACGTTTCACACGAACAGTTACATACTCACAAACATGATTAAAATATAACATTAAAATTCTTGAGAAGATGTGCTTCAATATCAACATACAATATGTAGAATAGATATCAATGAAGGAGAAAGATTTGTAGAATCAGATAGCACTTTCACCGCACAAGTGACACAACTTAAAATAGTTTGTTCTTCAAAAGAAGGGAAGAATTGTTTATAAACATACTTACTCGATATTTTATAAATCAAGTTCATGAACGAAAAAGATTAACGTTCGTAAAACAAGTGTATAATTCTTTATCTTTTCGTACGAATTATGCAGATAAACAAATGAGATTTTAAAAATTCTTTACGAAATGTGTCTACAATATTTTTAATGGCACAAACATTGTGTTACAATGCTGGATGAGTAATGTCACTTTTGCAGCGACGATGCATGCACGCTTAAAGCCACACATTAAAGAGTAAAACTAACACGATATTCTTTTGGAACAGACAGAAACAAATGAAACTATTTTCATTAATAAATAATGAAAATATTTTCGGCAGAAGGTATTCAATTACATTAAGACAAACCGTTCTCACAGTGAAATGTACGTGCTTCGGTGGTGTGCTTATCAGTGTTACAACAAAAGGGTCGCAGGACCGATGAAATACATCCGGAACTTCTTCGGGCAATCTCAGAAATTATATATACTCTACTTTTACACATAACTTCCAGACACACTGTATAAAATGGTGCAAGTTCACAGGGTGGAGTACTTAACACTAAACCTACCAAAGCCGGTCAGACAACCGCTTTCAGATTTGTTATTTTACAATTATTGAAGTTATAAAATTCTGTAGGTACCGATTTTATAGATTTCTTTATACAGGGTGAGTCACCAATCGTTTTCACCTCAAATATCTTTGTTGTTTCTAAAGATACGTAAAATATGGTAAGGATAAAGTTGAATAGTACAATGGGGCTGACACGATGCTATAACAAAATTTTGTTTTTATGTCATTTTTTTTACAGATATTAAGGTCACCTTGATTTCTTTAAATGGAACCACACTTTTTTAAACACCTACAATGATAGTCCCTTTCATTAGGAATTCAGTGACTATATTATTCCAAGATCAGTCAAGGTCAAGCACAGAAAAAACGTATAAGATTTAAAATATGAAAGCAGAATACGTTTATCACGGTTGAGACTTGTAGTAAATAGTAAACATACTATGGTCGTAGTTAAAGTAAACATACTAAGGTCCTTCAATGTTACTGTTATTCAGCATTCTTATTTACTATCAGTATGTTTCCAAACACGATTCAACTGTCTTATTCAATGACTGAAAAGCATGATATGATCACGATTTACTGTGAATGTACACAAAATGCAGTGCAGGCACGATTACTTTATGAAGAAAGATACCCCAAGCGAAACACTCCTTCCAGACAGACTTTCATTAATACGTACAGGTTGTTTCGAAATACTGGCAGTGTACATGCAAGAGAGTACAAACGGAAGAATCCCACGACCAATGAAGATAATGAAATTAATATTTTAATAGCTATAGCTATCAATCCTCACGTGAGTACGAGAAAAATTTCCCGGGAAGCAGGCATAAGTCAAAGTAGCGTAATACGAATTCTGGCCCGATATAAATTTTATCCGTTCCACATATTGCTCCATCAAGAATTGCACGGGAATGATTTTCAAAATAGAATTAACTTTTGTCAATGGGGATTGCTTCAAAATCATTCAAACAAACAAATACCACCTCGGATGTACTGAGCAGAGTTCAAGGTTCCTTCAGAGCTCGTTTACATCAACGTATCGACGTAGACGGCCATCATTTCGAACATTTGTAAAATACAGGTATTCTGCTTCCATATTTTAGTTTTATACGTTTTTTCTGTCCTTGACCTTGAATAACCTTGGAATAATATAGTCACTGAATTCCTAATGAAAGGGACCATCATTGTAGGTGTTTAACAAGTGGTGGTTCCATTTAAAAAAGTCAAGATGACCTTGATATCTTTAAAAAAATGACATAAAAACAAAATATTTTTATAGCATTCAACTTTGTCCTTACCCTACTTTACGTATCTTTAGAAACAACAAACATATTTGAGGTGCAAACTTTTGGTGACTCACCCTGTATAATCGAATTTTACATATATTCAGATGCGAAAATTCGATTTTGATGAAACTTATGGGAGCTTATGGTTCTTTGGAAAATATTTGACACGTGTTTTTTTTATCGGCAACCACCCACTTTGAAAGGGTGAAAACAGCCCTCAAAGTTGGGGTATTTTTGAGATATCTCGGAATCCAGAAATCGAAAAAATTTGAATTTTTTTTTAAATTGTGTGTTTTTCAATGGGAAATATAGTCGCGCAAGAAAATTTTAACAAAAGTTTTTTGTTTAAACAATAAAGCTATAAGTTCCCATAAGTTTCATCAAAATCGGATTTTCGCATGTGAATATGTTCCTTTAGTCACAATAGAGAGTTAAAATTTTACATGAAACGGTTTCTAGGTATCGAAAGGCACAGGAGCCATTTAAATCCGTTGAAGGGCATTTTTAACCATCTTACCCGGCTACACCCTTTGGTCTGTTGCACTTTCTTCTATTTTGAAAAGCGTGCGAATTGTCACAAGAGGCCTGCTTCAAACGCCTAACACTGTCTATTGATATTTCCCTAACTGTTCTTCGCTATCCAATAATTTTTCCGAATTTACCTCGTCGATCCTGTAGGTTACGGTGCTTTTGAATTAGAAATCATACAATTCAGCGAGTACGTTGCACGGGTTCGGGCAACGTTAGTATTATCGAGATTGAGCAGTACAAGGTTTCACATCCTCGCTGTCCCCAGGGTAATTCCAGTTTCGGCGATAGAAACGCGGCTCGTTCCGTTAACGCAGACATTCGGTTCGTGGCCCATAAAATCGGCGCAAGATGCGTGTGTATATTATGCAGGAATTTCGATTGTCGTATTATCCGGATAATATGGACATTTGCAGCCGTGCGCGGGTTTCGGTAATCGGATTACAGTGTCCTGTGACGTTACAGGTCGTATAGGCGAACGCCTCGTTGCACGGAGTTCCATTTCGGAAGTACGGCGAGGCCCGAATTAGTATAACGAAACCGGGAAAGCTTGCTGAACCGCGAAATATGCCGTTAGTCTACGAATCTTTGTAATTGATCTCGATAACCCCCAGATGCCGAGTGTATCTCGATAATCCTTGGACGTCGAGATATACCGTCGATAACATGTTGCCCCGCGTCTTGGAAGATACATTCGATGGCACGCACCTCGGCTGAATAATGCGTTTTTAAGGTCAATTAGTAGTTATATTATACTGTCGAACTCTAACCGAGAATGATGCATGTTGCTGTATAATAACTGTAGGGTTCCATTGATTGGAGTTTGTGATGCCTTTATCATAATATGTGCTTAACATTAAATCAACTATAACGGGACAAATGACACTTTCCAGATTTTTTATTTTACAATTGCTGAAGTTATAAATTTGCCTCTACAGAAATAGATTCGATAGATCTCTTCATTCAGTTATTTTTTCTAACAAAAATCGCAAATTATCCGAAGAAATTAAATCATGGTCTTTTCATAGGAGAATGTACGCGTTTAGTGTCAGAGTGATTTACACGTAGAAGACTAGGCAAGCATGTATGATCAAAACATTTTCATAATTTCTGTAGTCGCTAGAGAAGAAAGGTGAAGGAAATTAGTTTAATTGTTTCAAGGGTTCTCCTATTGTAATAATCGCCGCACACTTCTTTAGAATAGTTGCACGAAAAGATGTTTCTCAATATTCATAAATTTTCGTTTCACACTTTGGCTCTTAAAAATGTGTGTTATGATCTCAAATTTCAAACATATTCAAAATATTGCGACTCGAAAATAAACATGCGACAAATCCGCAATATTTAAAGCAGAGACTGACGAAGTTTCTAGTTAAGGAATGTGTCAGGCTTAATTCTGAGTATTCTGAAGTAATTGTAAATTTTCTTTTAACGGCTGTTAACCCTTTCGCTCCGAGCGTCGCATATATGCGACATCCGGATGATGCGTATACAGGAGCCATTTATAGTTGATGACAACATTTTTCTGTTAATTGTATTAACATATTGGATTAATCACTTCATAAAACTGCTCTTGTTTTATTCAGCACAGTTGTTATTTAATACTTAGAAAAACGTACATACAAAAACTACGCGCACCGTGCATATTTCTGACGCGATTGTCCGTTCGGTAACGGTACTTCGGCGAACAGGACTGTCGTAGCGAAAGGGTTAAACGTCAATTTTGAGGATTTCCACAAGAGTAAAAGACCTGACTGGAATTTAAACATAGGTCCTCATGTGTTAAGCAAATCTAAAGTGCCATGCGTTAATGAATTTTATTATTTTACAGCACATTGCATAATAATTATTTTTTCTTGGAATTATGTCAAAGAATCGTACGATTGTTAAAGTATTTTCTTATTTGGCGTAAAGCTGAATAGAAAGGACGCGTGATTTTTTTAGCAAGTTAGACTACGAATGACAGCATTATTCAAGGGGTCGGAAGAGAAGGGAGGATTTGTGAAAGCGCAGGTCCGAGATTATGTTGAATACATCGCACCCACGGGAAAAGAGGAGCTCGTACAGCCAAAATGTGACTGTTCCTACGAACAGCTAAGTCTAATTTATTGGTGGTGTTTATATAATACATACATCGTACTATGTAGGCTGCGGCGACTCTGAAGGGGTCTATAAATAATAATTAGCGAACTAGTGTGCCGTCGTTAATATCACTGAGTCCAGTCGATGTCGCTCAGAGAGATGGAGAGAAAGAAAGAGAGACAGAGAGAGGGAGAACGAGAGAGGGAAAAAGAGAAAGGAAATACCTTATGCGGATTACAAACTTCTTAATCCGAATAAGTTATGAATTTTGGCTTGAATCCGATCACAACAGTTTCGCATATATGAAATGAGGATATGGAAAAGCTATTAAGAAGTCCTCCAACATGAGGAAAATTCCTTAATATTTAAAATCATAACCGTACGTCGAAGCAGTAAAATCACTGCTGTAGATAGAATAAGCATAATCTCAATTATTCATTTTTAATATGTTTTTCTTTTAGGATAAAGTCTATATATATGTACATCTGATATATTTAAGTAGTATTTGTTGGGAAGTGAGCCATTTAGATCAAACCGGAAGGTTATATCGCAGCTATATCCCCAAAGCAATTTCTCAAAAAACCGGTTTAAAATATTGGATACTTGTATACAGGGTGGAGCGGAAGTTGTAGTACAAGCGGGCAGGGACTGATACTGCGTGAAAAAATAAAAAAATATTTGATAGAACATTCTTTTATTCAAAGCTATTGTTTCGGGGAAAACGATTTCGAAACTGCACCGAATATACAAATTGTCTGACGCGTCTGGTCATGAGCAACCAATTCTACTGATTCACGACTTCCTCGAGAATGAAACGTGTCAAATAAGAAAATTCCATAACTTTTACGATTCTTCGCTTCTTCTGACTGCTAGACTGTTTTATAATTGTTACACCGCAGTTATGCATTCATTGTACAATTCCTTCAGAATATAGCCAGACACGCGTAGTTTTAAATGCTAGAAATTGGCGTGAACTTGAAGAAGAACAGGAAAGGCGTTACGTATTCACTTGGTTCTTCTCTCTGTCTCGAGATAAAGCTACGAACGATAAAATCGATACACAACATGCGAATGAAATCGAGAAATGCAAATATGTAAGCAACATATTGTATAAATATTTACTACTTTACTATCGACAAAATAGTTAGCAATGTTAACTATCATTTCATTTCACTTGATGCTTTACGATTATGTCAATTTTATTCATGAGGAGCTCACACAAAAGTTGTGAAAGAATATGTTTAGTTTTTAATTACTATGACATAATAAGTTCATGAAATATACTAAAAACAAATTTGGACACCTACCAACTATTAAACACTAAACCTACCAAATATTAAAATTGCTAGAGTATAAAATTATAAGAAAACGACAAGATTTGTATAGATCTGCTTGCTTGTCTAAGATTTCTTAGATGTATTAAATCAATCCCCATGAAGGAAAATTATACAACTGCAACAATTCCAAAATAAAATATCTGAAAACAGTCGTGTGACCCAGGCTGCACTAGGTGTAGCGCAAAATGAAATATTGGATAGACGGAAAAGTATTGAGAGACTTTTTGCCATTGCTTGATTAAAGGTTTCTTTTATTCAAAATGAATGTTATTCAAGTATGTATTGGCCATTATTATGTACGACCTTTTGCCACTTTGGTGTAGAGCTATAGTCCCATCGGAATGGAACTTCTGTAGTTTATCGGCTAAAAACTTCGCAAAGTGATTTTCACAGTCCATTTTTGAATCCAACTTTTTACCATCAAGGTAGTTTTGTAGAGATCGAAATAAACAATAATCTGATGGTACAAGCTCTCTCAATTTTTGCAATCGTCAAACTTGTGTGCGGCTAGCCTTGTCATGATGGAACACAACACCTTTTCTCTTGATCAATTCTGATCTGTTTTGTTTTTTTTTTATTTGAATTCTTTCTTGCATCAACCCATTAGGGTCTTTAACAACAACGATATTGTTGTCAGTGATAAATACAGAAATTTAGCTAAATTAAGTGAAAAGATCTAGTACGCTTAACATACAGATACAGTAAAATAAACACAAAAATTAGGTTAAATTAATTGCAGGATATTTATATGTTTTAAAAATGGCAGAAGGGTTGAACAAGAGTTTACAGTATTAGTGATTTCTTTGATATTTCCATAGATTTGGAACTTCTCTCCCGTTGGTATTTTCGGCAATTGGTAACGATATGTTCGATCGAATTAGTAGACTGGCAGCTGTTGCATATTGGTTGGTTTTCCTTTTCTATTAAGTAGGCATGAGTCAGGTTTGTGTGACCAATCCTTAGTCTGGTTAACACAACCTGATGCATTCCGTTGAACGATAGTGCCGGGCTAGATTGGAAGATGTCATTTCTGATGCGATGGATATGTGAAATATGACCGTTTTTTCAGGATAAGTTCCAGTGTTCTTTGAGAGTCTTGTGAAACGATTTAAAAATCTCTTTATGATACGTAGGTATATCGAGAATATGACGCGATGACTTTGCGGCCTCTTTCGCGACTTTATCAGCTTTTTCGTTCCCTGTAATTCCAACGTGTGATGGAATCCACCCAAACAAAATTTCAGTAGCTTGTTTGTTTAACAGAATTTCATTGTACTTTTCAATAATTTGTCTAATAATACGGTTTTCAGGTTCGGTATCATGTAGAGCAGCGAAGGCACTTTTACAGTCCGTGTAGATAATGAATTTGCCTTTGTTATTAGCTTTTTCTATGTACTTCAGTCCCTCCAGAATAGCGAAGCCTCACATGAAAAGATTGAGACGTAATCCGACAGTTTAAAACGTATGTTTTCTTCTGGGGTTATTACACCACAGCCAGCTCCTAATTGAGTTTTAGATCCATCACAGTATATTGGTGAATAGTCTGAAAAGCGACTGGAACTTTCTAGGAAGGATACTTTCAAGAGATCATGGTTTTTAAGTTTTTTCGATGGAATATAGAGGTTAATCAATGTTAGTATCTTCAATATCCAGAGTGGAGTGCTAATCACTTCAATTTGGAAGATATTAGGGAGCGATATGTGCAACTGTTCCAATAGATTAGCAATATGAATGTTTATTGGCTTCGGTAATTTAGTCTTGCTATTAAATAGATGGATAAATTTATTTGAAAAAATTAATTCCTTCGTCGGATTATACGGGGATGATGCAGTGGTTAGAGTATAAGAAAGAGTTAGTTGCATTCTTCTGTAGTCAAGTGGTGGCAGGTTTGCTTCACTAAGTAAGCCTACCACAGGGCTAGTGCAGAAAGCTCCCGTTGCAATTCTTGCTGCGCTGTTGTTAATTATTTCTAATTGTTTAAGCGTCGTTAATTTGGCCGAATTGTATACTATCGATCCATAATCAATTTTAGATCTAATTAAGGCTTTGTATGTACTCATTACAATTTTGAAGTCTGCTCCCCACTTTTTGAATGCTATTGCTTTCATGATATTAAGTTTCCTGGTACATATTTCTTTGATTTGATTTGTTTTGTTTTAATCGATTGCTGTGATCTGGTTAATTGTTCACAGTAGAGATTAGAATCAATCGTTTGACTAGGCGGTAGCACTTCGTAGTGGATAATTCCCTTCCAATTCCACCAAACACACAGCATCATATAAATCATATAATGATTTGTCGGCCTTTGTCCACAATCTTTTTCGCACACTGTTGTTAATCGCTCGTTATCAGTTTTTTAAAAAGTGGTTCGATTTCATTACGATTCAGCAATGATTCGCAGATGGAAACTCAGTCCATCTAATTTTTCTCTGTTAAATCATGAGACACCCAAACATCGAGCTTCTTTTTGTATCCAGCCTTCTGCAAATGATCCAAAACGGTTGAATGATGAATGTTTAGTTTCCCAGCAATCTCGGACTGCTTATATTTGCCGATCTTGCTCAACCATTTGCATTATTTCATCGACTATTTCAGTGATTGGTCGACCAGAGCGAGATGCATCTTTAATATCGAAATCTGCAGAACGGAAGCCAGCAAACCATTTGCATGCTGTTGCATTTGATAAAGCATCTTGACCGTAAACACCACAAATTTTTTCCCGGGCTTGTGCAGCATTTTTGCCTTTCCCATAGTAAAATTGCAAAACATGTTGATTTTTTCAGAAATTTCATTCATGTTCACATTAATATTACTTTCGACAGGATTGACGAAGTACAAAACTGTCTTAATGAAAATTGGAGACTGAAATGTCACCTCTCAAATGCGCATATCACTATGATGCAATCTGATTAGTGTCGCCCGACATACGACACCAAACAAAATCTAGTAACAAAAATCTCTCAATACTTTTCCGACTATCCAATACATTGATTCTACAATATACTTTGTTGTGTTTCATCGAAATGTCAGGAATTACTGTCTTTCCTATTACGCTCTTGTACGACAAACCGTACCGCTCGCTAGCGTGCCCGCATAGCGCAGGAGGAACGAAACTAGAATCTCTTTAAGCTGTAGCGTTCTCTGGTGCAGGTGCTCATCTACTCGAGTACTCTTTATTTCCGAAGCGGAAAGAATGCGAGGGTCGAAAGTGGGTATTAAATCATCTTCAGCGGCAAACAAGGCTACGTGCCTCGGAGCTCGCCCGGCGAGAAACTCGTCGGAACTTGGGGCCGCGGCATAGTCCTCGTCGATGAACAAACGTACGACACTCGGGAACAGCCGGGCACAAAAGCCGGCAATTAAATCGAAGGCGAAGTAGTTGGCTATTCAAGGCGAGTACGCCGACCCCGGGACAGCGGAAATGAAGCCCTGCGCGCGCGAGAAAAGCGTATTATCCGGAGATGCTCGGGACTTAACCCGGTCTTAGCCTTTCTCCCACCGTTCGACCTTCTATTCTGCGAGACTTTCTTTTCTTCGTCGCGTCTTTCCCACTTCGGTCGACATATTCTCCCTTCGTCCCTCTCTCTCTCTCTCTCCCTCCCTCCCTCTCTCTCTCTCTCTCTCTCTCTCTCTTTCTTTCTCTCTCTCTCCATCTTTCTCTCTTTCTCTCCCATTTCCTCTGTCTCGGCCGCCACGCCAATCTCCGTGAGAAATCGTCTCGTTGGAATGCAAGAGTTATACAGGGTGAAAATTGAAAAAAATGGCGGTCTCCTCGGGCACGCGACACATTCGAAATGAAGCCCGTAGCTCTTCGGCTGCCGGCGACCGACCCGACTGATCCGCGAATAAATTTATCGCGCTTAAAGAGCACTTTCATCTTTCGCGCCGCGAAAAGGAGCGAATGGTAAATTGCTACCTCGAGATATTGCCAAGCTGGATCGCGTTCTTGCTGTGGCGAGACAGCTTCGATACGGGTAAAACTCATGCTCCGGGCACTCATGCAACATTCATGCACCAAAGTGACGTGCATTTTTCTTTAATACTACTGACAGAATGCTTGGCAGCGGATTCCTCGCTACAACATTGCTCGGATGTCTTCGACCACCCATTCGTTTCGGACCTTGAATGCTCGGGTGAATTTTCGTAGAAGATACGTATAGAATCCAGGGTTGAAAGTAAATGTATCGAAAATGTGTTGCATAGTTTTAGATTTTACATGTTAGAAATCTGCTAATTGATTTTTTAATCATTGCGATTTTGTTTGACAAAATTGTGTACTATTACTCTTTTATTTTAGGTAACAAATCCGAAAGTAATTAATGAACTGTAGTATCTGGAATAATTTTTTGCTTTACGAATGAAATTGCTTAAATATTCTTTTCTGAATGGCTTTTACATCATTGCTGATTGATCAAACGATAATCTCGTGTTTTAGTTTCAATTTGAACCCATTTAAAAAGCTTAAATAGTATAA
>CM052097.1:6080322-6105549 GCA_028453745.1 Agapostemon virescens
ACTGTCTAGACTTGAAAAAAGAAATTAACTCAATTCGACGAACAGTTCACGATTTCACTCTGTCAAATTATCAAATTTAGACAGCAATGCCTTTACAAAAATACTGTTTCTTTAAACTACTAATATATTATACATAGAAACTCCATAAAAACCAACTACAGTGAATGAATCCATTATAAAATAATCAAAATTCAATGAGTCAAAATGAATCTCTCAAAAGTCGGTAAAAACTTGTCAATAAATAATCCACAGATGTCTCATATACTAACTACGGCAAACAGATTCGAAGTGAATAAAATCTTATTCGATTTGAACTTTTGGCACAGATTTCAGCGTTTCTCATAACCGCGTGTCGTGCGAATGAGGGTTCCTCGCATGTAATTCGATAACTTTCCGTCGAAGGGCGACAGAGAGACAGACGGTAGAAAAAGGAAAA
The DNA here is from genome assembly GCA_028453745.1 of Agapostemon virescens. Taxonomy (NCBI): domain Eukaryota; kingdom Metazoa; phylum Arthropoda; class Insecta; order Hymenoptera; family Halictidae; genus Agapostemon; species Agapostemon virescens. The sequence goes on from CM052097.1 coordinate 6,080,759, forward strand.
AACTTTTACGCCACGTCAGCCTTTGACCGTTCTTTTTCCGCAAGTTGGATCTGTAAAATGAAGCACACACTTTTCCAACCGATTGATTTACTAAAGTTTAAACGTCCTTTTTAGTCGGTTATCAAAACAAAACTGGGCACCACGGGTAAAAACGGCGAATTCCGGTTGACGCGAAACGAATATACGGTGAACCGCAACGTAATCGCAGGATGCAGCGTAGTCAGAGTATTCGTTCCATCTGGCGTTAAAATTACACCCGCATAATTTGGCAGGCGGGAATATTACCAGGTCCATGCCAGAATGCTCCGGCTTTGTTTCTGAGTGCATACAAGCATCCAAGGCCACCAGCTCTTCACGCTGCGGACACTAATCTGTTTTTCTCGTTTCCGTCGCCTCGTGTACGGTATTACATCCCCACAGGCGCATTATCAGGGGCTGTGGCAGCCTCGAAGGTGACGCTGCTCTCACAATTTTTTTCGTTTTATTGGCTGGCAACTCGCTTTTGCCTTATGCTGGCTCGTCACTAGCTCCATCCTTCCTTAGCTACCATCTAGCACGACCCATTTACTATGTAACTACTGTGTTCCCTCCATACTATTCTACTGCTGTATTTCTTCCATAGCGTCACGTTTAAACAAAATTTTCTTCAAGCACGAGAAAAAATTCGTTTTTATTCTTTGTCCTGTGGCAGTCAGACTTGTTAACCAGTTAACTGTGATTGACGAGTATACTCGTTATGGAGAAGTGGCACGATTTTGCGTATTGACGAGTATACTCGTCATGCGTATAAAGTAGTGACCATTGGCTATTTAAATTGTTATTTTTGAAAAAAACAAAACCTATTCTCAAATTTCCAGATGTTTAGAATATTTTGAGGCCATGGCGGAATAAAACAAGCAAATAAAAAATATAAATAATTTGAGATGAACTTATGCGTCCTCGTATGCACCGGCTGAAACAGCTTACCAGTTCGCATAACGAATTTATTTATGTGCGATGATAACGGTTTTTAGATGTTATCCTAAAAGGGGCAAAGGCAAAAGTTAGAAAATTGATTTATAATAGGGTTACTTCAGGAATGGTCATTTAGTTTTTATTGTATTTTTAGTTTAATATGTATGTAATATATGTGGATGTTAACCAAATAAGTAAATATTAGTAATAAAATTGTCAATTTTATAAAATAAACCCATCTTTTTGATCCAATATCTTACCAGCACAACTTACTGTGTGATTGACGAGTATACTCGTCATGACTCGATTCTGACGACACAAAACGGTGCGCGCTCTCAAACCAAGGCGCCACAGTTAATTGGTTAATGGATCAGTATTTTTAAATATGGATGTTGTTTATTCCTGTGAATCTATTGTCATATGATTGTTTTACAGTATTAATAAATAGAATTTTTTTTTTCATATTAATACTAGATTTGTGGATCACTAAAAGTGATTATTTCATACTCCTTTGTAAAAATGACAGGAACGTGTATATTAAAATTTGTAGCCATTTTTTAAAAAGTAATATATCCCTTTTAGTGCTGAGCGAAAGTGTCATATCTATGCAAAGAATACTGGGCCGTTTTAACGAATTTGCTAAGGTTTAAGAAAAAGCTCATAAAAACCAAACTAAGATTGATATTTACAAAATTTATGAAATAGACAAAGAATAAAGTAATGCCAATTGCATCTCGATATTTGTTGAAAATCATACGAACAACATCAATATAAAACATTATGAAAAACATATAAATGAGTTTTTCTTCTACAAACAATATTTGTACATAACAATAAGCATCGTTTGATTACAGCTTTATGTAGATCACGCAGTATGAAGTATGAATATTACATTTTCGTAATTCGTGTTGCCAAAATTTAGGGAAATTACTGCTGGTAAGCGCACTGTGTCAAATTCCGTGGCACTTACCCTGAAACCTTTATAGAGCGAAACTTATTTTATAACAAGTTAAACCCACAAAAACAATTGTTTTAATTCTTCTCCAATGAAATTAGAGCATTTGTAACGTTTTATAAATTTATTTTGAGACAGAGTGCGCTTGCAATGCGAATATAATAGTAAGGCGCTATCGGATACGCAACGATATATCGTCGTTCAACACTAAAAGGGATATGCTTAAGAAAATAAGTTTGTTAAGCAACTCTTCATAGATTCATCTTTACAATTTGAATAATTGAAAAAAAATTTATTAATAAAAAGTGGCAGACGATTACTTTATGCTTATGTTTCAATGAGATTCATGTATTATATTTGAGAGTTTAAGATTTTTAAGCTTTTTAAGTCTATTAACCCCTTGCTGTATTATGACGAGTCAGGCACGTGTTGAAGATTTTAAATATAGTCTGGCAAATATAAATATAATGTCTTTCTTATTAGACAAAATCAAATGTGTTTACTTTGCAATTAGTATTTAAACATTAAAGAAGATGTAGCAGTATAAAAGATAAAATTATTTCTTCTCTTCTGTAACATTTTTAATGTTATAATAACTTTAGATACAAAGGAAATGATGTAGCTTTCAGGTTTAAATTTAAGTTTCATATTTTGTAAATTTTTTAAGCTTAAACTTTATTTTCTTAAGCTTTCTGTGTCTCTATAAGTGGATCTATTATTTCGTAACGATTGAAAATTGGGAGAAGTTACAAAAATGAGATATTAAAATAACAAAAAAAAAAAACAGTTTTGCAGCAATATTTTCCAAAGTTTTTATTTAATATCGAGAGAAGTTTGAGTCGAAATAATTATATAATTTTGAAGTTAAGAATGCAAATCCATATGTACATACCTTTTGAATACACATTGTAGTTTTAGTTGGAATTTTCAGTGGAATATAATCAGCAGTATTTCGTATCAAGTATGTTCATATATTTCTGAAATCATTTGGTTAAGGAACTATTTAAAAATTTTATCTTCAATGGGTACCATAGAAAACGAAAGATTCCTGCATCAATATTACTACAGTGTTTCACTATTTGACAAGTGTAATTACCCACAGGTCGCCCCTATTATACTGGTCCGCTCATAGATTGCACCTATTGCACTTGTCTGACCACAGAACACCCCTGCTTCACTCGTTTGACCAAAGACAGCCCCGTTCCACTTGTTCGACCACAGACCACCTGGTTTGATTATAGCTTGTCCCTATTCTACTCACCTAATCTAATAAAGTCCACCCTCGTGCCCCTTGTCTGACCGGAAATTGTCCCTATTGCATTTATTTGATCACACATTGCTTCGTTCCAGATGTCTGACTATACATCGACCTATTTCACGTGTCTGATCTAAATTAATCCACTCTCTAATTAATCGTACGTCATCATATCGGACTTTTATATTGCAACTATTCTTCAAGCTCAAATTATAGAAAATAGCAATTCAAATAGTTTTGTTTCATTGGAATATTTAATTTTCATTGATAAATACAATATGCATAAAGTATTCGTTTGCAACATATCATTTAGAATTTTTTTAAGGGGCGGTTAACGAGGCACAATAACAAACAAATATTTAGTTTATTGCAATACGAGAACTGCATAAAGTATTTGTTTGAAGTATATCAATTGTAACTTTTAAGCGATATTTAATGAGGAAGAACAACTAAAACAAGTGTTTAAATAATTGTAATAGAAGTACTGCATAAAGTATTCGTTGGCAGTATATCAATTATAATTTTTTAAATAGCGATTCATAAGAAAAAAAAACTGAAATAATGTTGTAATAGGAAAACTACATAAAGTAGTCGTTTAAAGTATATCGATTATAATTTTTCAAGTGGCGATTAATGAGGAAAACTAACTAAAACAAATATTTATGTAATTGCAATAGAAAAATTGCATAAAGTATTCGTTTGCCATATATCAATTATAATTTTTGAAGTAGCAATTAATAAGGAAAAAACTGAAACAATATTATAATAGGAAAACTGTATAAAGTATTCGTTTAAAGTATATTGATTATAATTTGTCAAGTGGCGATTAATGAGGAAAAATAATTGAAACGAATATTTAATTTATTATAATACAAGAACTGCATAAAGTATTTGTTTAAAGTGTATCAATCATAATTTTTCAAGTGACGATTAATGAGGAAAGATAACCGAAACGAATATTTAATTTATTATAATACAGGAATAGCGAGTTTAGAGCTAATAAGGGCAAAGAGAGAACACATACTGCTTTTGAAGTTATTATTTCATACCCTCAATTATTAAATAAAGGAGTCAACGTCAAGAAGATCACCGATACGCGACGCTATGGAGAAATGATACACCTGATTCCTGAAAATATGCATAGAAAACTTAAGCAAACGTAGAATATATTGATAATGCTCACCTTGAATATATTATAGTAAAGAAACACCATGATGATGCAGGGGATGTAGAAACTAGATAGGCTCGAGTAGATGATAAAGTCTGCGTTATAGAAGAGGCATTGGTCCGGTACCCGGTCAGGTGTGTTGTTCAAACCGAGAACAATCGGGCTGCCGATCGCGGCTGATATCGCCCAAACCAACAGTATCGTCAACCACACTCTTCTATTGTTCTTGTGCTTGGCGTACTTTATCGGCTGGGTCACCGCTATATATCTGCAATTCAAATTAACTTCGTACAGTGTTTAGCTTGATCGACGCCAACTTACTTTTACCCTGTAGTTTGTTAATTTCACACAAAGTTTACGAGACGCGTCAAAATTACAAATTCTATTCTTCTAAACTTATGATTGTCAAATTTACGAAGATTTACCCGTGCATAATTATACAACAATTTATTTCTATGAATTGATAATACTAAAAAATAAATATATCTTTGGAAAGATAAATTCTTGTTACTTTTATAAAGCAATGCAAAATTCTTGCGTTTAATGGTCCGTAAACCTAATGTCAAAAAAGCAGCTTTGCGCTTCTAATTAATGCAAAAATTTGTTACGTTCCGGTATAATATAACGTTATCGATAATTGCAGAATTAATAAAGGGGCCTAAGCGCAATGCAAACTATTTAACACTAAATCAATCACAACTTCTTATTTTTGAATTATTGTAAATTATAAAATTATCTCCATAGGAATTGATGAAATAGATTTCTATATTATAATAAAAATCGAAAAAAATCCAAATATATTAAATCTTGTAATTTTTATAAAAGAATAGCCAATTTTAGTAGTTGGTAAATTTAGTATCAAGTTCTATCTGAAACTAAAATTCATTTCATACAGTATCCAGTTTAATAAACGCCAAGTTGCTTTCATGCTTTTGTTTGTTGATTTAACCGAGTAACCTTCTGTTTCCGACCACAATAGAAATTCTCTGAATTTTGTATAACGATATGATTGAAAACTCTCGTTTTCGACAAGTTTTCTAAAGCTCGAAACGCGCAGTTAACGACGTAACTTCGCTCAAATGAAAAGGTTGATATTTATTAATGCATTTTTATTTCGCGCGACTTCTCTAGAGTATCAAACAAACACGACGCTATTCGTGACGTCACTTCAGAATTACCTTTAAATTACCTTTACAAAACAGATCGAAAAAAACGTTGTTTACGCATCCGAGCTGATAAATATCACAGAATGCCGTGCGAACCATTTTTACAGATTAAAATTGTGCAATATCGTTCGGTTCGTGTGTAACTAAAGTGCGAAATTACTGTCCCCCTGCTTTCGTTAATGCGTTGTCCTCCCGCTACGACCGAGGGTAGTATTCATGGCGGAGCGTTGGAAAAAGTGTAAGGAAGAGAAAAATCGGGACGAGTAGGGATTAGTTCCAGCAGGGGGAGTGAAGCCGAAGAAAGAAACTCTGATTAATTAAATCGGTAAATTAACGCTTGCTCGCTGGGATTTCTTGGAAACGTATAATGCCGTTCGGATTCCGCCGGTTTAAGCCTCAAATTTTAAGGACGCGGAGGGAGTGTCTTTAATTGACTGTGTCCATTTTTCTACATCGAACCGTGCATATTTTAACATACATATCCATGTAAGTGCGGTATTAGTCACTACTCCGAGATATTTCCCTTCGAACGTGTTCGCGATTCAAGTTCTGGAGATCGCAAGCTTATTTTCCCATTGTCTATATCCGACAGGAATTTATAGTTCTGATTCTAAACTTTTTCTTTTCGGTGGAAAAATAGCGATCAAGTGTTAGATGTGAGGGAAAATTCTGTTTTTCTTTTCTTACAATTTTGAAATCCTCTTTTGTTAACCCTTTATGGGGCCGTGTAACTTTCAAGTCACTTGTTAACATGTTGAATGCCACGGGGGTCACCGGTGACCGGCACCGTTACATCGTTTAACACATTAACTACCCAACTGACGATCTCAAAAATTCCATAAAATCAAATGAATTTATTTAATGAAGCAACGATTGAAAACTTTAAATGTATGTCACATAGTTATCTATCTACCTTCTTGTATTCTTCAGTTATCAACTAAATTGAATTCAACGAATATATTAACATACAAATTTATTTTTAAACATGGACTAATAATTCTGTCACCCATATATGGGTGACATGACAGTCAAAGTGTTAAGAACGGTTATCAATAAATTAACAGCATTGAACATTAACGCAGTACTGCCAAAATTAACCAGATTATAGTACGAGGTGGAAACTTTAGTTTTTAGTAATTAACAATTTTGTTCAATAATCCTGATCATTTCTATAAATGAAACAAATGAAACTTGTTCGAAGCATGCAAAATTCGCGTGGCATTCAACGTATTAATATATCGACATTTTACCAAATGATTTTAGTTTTTTATAAGGTAACGAATACGTCTAAATTATATAATGTTTCTGAGAAAACAAAGAACAATATTGGTAACAAGTTATCTGCAGATAGAAACTGTTGGAATTTATTTCATAAATTTTATCTACAAAATAAATGTATTATTTCTTTACTAGGAAGGATCGAATAAACCGGCTGTTGAACCTATATATGCATACATTGTATATTTTCCGGGCATGGGACCCTCGATCTTCAACTGTTTATATTCGACCGTTCCTCCTCAGTATCGATCTCTAGTGTCGGTCTGTAGCAACGTTTCTTTCGTAGAGTAAAGACGTGTCTCGCAACGTGCTTTTAGAGAAGCTATTAAAATATATAAATTTTATTTCATATTCTACAATAGAGTGGAGTTTTATTTTATACCCATATCCCAATAGAAACCAACAGAACCATCTTGTGCAATTTACATTATTTGTATTTCTATCTATTCTATTATATTGTGTCTATTAAACAAAACAAAGCGTACATAATAAGTTTTGGTTTGTATATCAATAACATCGTATTTGTTTGCAATTTCAATAATCATTTTGTTACTATTTGTATATGATACAGTTTTGTGACTTTCAAGTTACAGTAGGCTATTATAATAGATTTTGGTATATTTAGGATAATGCTTGTGCTTTATTCTATTTTCAGAGTTATATGTCATATACCCAAAATATAGATACATAATCACATGAAAGTAATAGAGGAATTAGAATTAGACGCATTTGCGGTAATAGATCCGAAGATTCTTTATTAGATTCTGAGTCCGATGAAGATCATCCCGTAATAATTACCCGACCATGCATAAATAATATTGACAGGAAGGAAGAACAGAATAAGGAAGAGTCAGGACCACAAAAAATTGTTTAGCAATCAGTATCCTAGACGAATAATACTTGCCATCGCCCTTGGAAAGGAGATTGATCTCCTGTGAGCCATTTTCGAAAACTATTTGACAGTGAAATTATAAATGATATAGTTGACTATACCAATACGTATGCACTGCAGTGTGATCAAAGACAGAGTTTCCAAAAATGAAATGTTTCAAATGCAACGTTCATATTTGTTTAACGCCAAGTGCAAACTGTTTTATGGAATTTCACATTTAAGCTTTTATGCACAGAAGTGAAAACATCGTAAGCCGTTGTTACTGCAAAGTTAAAAAGTTACAAATTATAATAAAATTGTTTAAACTGGTAAATTTCTTTTAATCTGCATATATAGGTTTAACATTGTTGATTTTCCGTTGCATACATTATTTTATATTTAAAAAAAAATTCTGCTCATAGAGGATTAACACCGTTTCGTGCCAAGCTACTTTTTCTCGACTTTTCATACCGGTTATTTAATATGTAACTAAAGATTCGCACATTATTACAAATTTATTTGCTTTATTCTATACTACAATTTTTATAATATCTCATTCTTTTGATTTGGGTTATATATGATCCAATCATGAACTTATAAAATATATAATTTTAGTGCATTAAATAAATCGAGGTATATAAATATGAAACCGCAATTTTTGTATAAAAAATACACGTCTATTGCATGAAAATTGTACGAAATATTTTATTCAAAGTATTGCCCACCGATAGCTATGCATTTTTTAGATATGCTTCTTTATTTAAAGAGTGACCTGTTCTGGGGCAAACCAGTCATCGGGCCATTTACGTACATTTTTGTAAGAGAATGAAGCGCTGTACAGCAAGTCCCAGCGATGCAAATAAGTAACAATCTTTATAGACCTGATATGTCATCGCGTATCGAACGTGTTAAATGATTAATTAATACTAGAACTACCGAATAATAAATCCAACGATATACATTGCTTTGTGATCATCACAAGACTGCATCTATTCAAACTGCATTCAATTTTTATTGTAACATGAGGTTCATTAACACTTTGACTGTCAAGTCACCCATATATGGGTGACACAATTATTAGTCCATATTTAAAAATAAATTTGTACATTAATATATTCGTTGCATTCAATTTAGTTGATATCTGAAGAATATAAAAAGGTTGATAGATAACTATATGCCATACATTTAAAGTTTTCAATCGCTGCTTTATTAAATAAATTAATTTGATTTTATGGAATTTTTGAGGTCGTCAGTTGGGCAGTTAATGCGTTAAAGAAGTACATCGGAAAATTACTAATGAAAACATTTTTACAACATCAGTAAGTGTGAACAAAATAAGTAGAGACCAGTCATTTTGACTGGTTTGGTAGTTCTAGTGTTAAACACATTAACTTAACGATTTAACAGAAGTTTTTGTTGCTTTGCAACATTTCTATTTGCTCTCTCATACAATATGCAGCGCCTAAAATGCTCTTTCGAATCGTACATTGTGGATTAATATTAAACAATTAATAATAAACAGATTAATATTAAGCAATGAAAGCTTACTAAACTAGAATCCATTGTCGAATACGAGAGAATAAAAATTGAGACAATTTTTGAGACAAAACATGCGGATAACCGTATGCCTTTAATTTTCACAACTAGAATTTTTATTTTGAAAATAGAAGTAATATCCTCTAATATATGCTTGGAGCTCCAGAACATTGTAAATTCATTTCAGAAGGTTTACATTCATTTAAATAAGAAAGAAAGTACTAAAAATCGATAATCGCGTTTCTTGTTATAACTGACCTCTTAGTCGAGATGAAGGATTAAATCTGCGCACAGAATATTTCGGTGCAGGTGCAGCTTTGACCAGGTTAGTTGTACTTTTTCGCGAGTAACAGGAAAAGGAAAATCCTCTCTCATGGACTTATTTTCGGTTCGAGCACGGTTGTTTGATTCGAGGCACAGCGACGTTGCTCGGAAAAATTTGAATCACAGAAATCGCGTCCGCAGCTTTCAAATAGCTCATATGATCGCTCAAAGGAGAAGAACCTAAACCCGTCTCTGTTATTCGTGTCACGTAAACCGGTTAAATCAGTTACCCTCTTTTTCCACCATTTTTCGACTTTTCGCTCTTTTTCTAGACAGTATTCGGCTGCCAAGATCTTTGCGAACGTAGTGCCAATCCGATACGATTGTATTTCTATTTCACAAGCTTAAAAGTGTAAGCACTCTTTGGATTTTTCTATTTCGATCATCGTTGGAAGCAGAGAAAAATTTTCGAGCGGAGAGTATTCGAAATATTATTGCGAAATGGATTTTTGGAAAGAAGAGAAACAGTTTTGAATAGCTCACCTATCTATCGAGATTGCTACGAGGTTGAAGATGGAACTGGTGCTGCAAGTGACGTCCATAGCGATGTAAAAGTCGCAGACAAACGCGGGAAGGGTCCACGCTCCGTTTACCTGAAAAAGGAACAGACGAATGGTCAAGATTAAATCTATCGATAGAATTAAATGTTATTAAATTATTATCACGATGGTGCTAATTAATGAGTCTCGGTTTGGTAGTTTTTAAATTTTTGCTCTTTTTCTACAACATAATTGATGACATTTAACACTACGTTTACGGAGCACTAAAAGTGACTATTTCACATTACGTTGTAAAAGTAACGAAAATATGTCTATTAAAATTTTCCGCAATTTTTTTACAATATAGTATATATCAGCAGAAATTATTATGTGGAACAATTAATCCTAGATGCTTTTTTGGAAAATTAATCTTCGCAAATTAATTTCATTAAAATGCGCCATTTTGACGCGCCCCGTAAACCTAGTATTAAAACTACCCAATGATCTATTTTTCGAACTTTGAAATATATTTTTCGTGGTTACTTTTATAGACACATTAACCTTTTCGTTCAAAAAGTATTCATTCAATTTAATCGCTATAATTTGTGTAATTAAACGACGTTTTTGATACTGTAGAACAAAATGAACACCAAACCCCTCTCGGAAAGTTAAACCAATATAATTTCTGCCTAACAAAAAGTTATCAATTAAAACAATCATCATTGTAATAAACATACTCTGTCAACAAATCACAAGTTACTCGATCGTAGTGCAATTGATTATATTTAGGACTATTCACTACCTTATTTTTTAGTTCGCGTAGTTTCCTAGTTCGCGCGCTTCTCTCTCATTGGCTAGTTATTTTTCGACCATAACTCGTTAACAAAACCGCAGATTGAATTTTCGCAAATGAAAAAGGTGATTCAAATGACCTCAGGAACCCCTCATTTCCCGCTGTCACGATACTTTTGGGACACCCTGTATGTAAATGAAATTTCGAGGTATGACTGCAAAGATCAACTGTGTACCTTAAAATGGTACATAATGAACTCACAAGCTATAATAGTACTTTTTAATGAAAACGCATTATAACGTAAGCATTCTAGAATCAGACCTTTCACATGCAACAACCTAATACTAATACGCTAATTTAATATGTGAATTGACATGATCTCTTCAGCTAAGTTTACGAAAAAAGTTTCTCGTCTTTTTACAAATAAGAATTGTTATAAAAGACGAGGCCTTGCGACAGCTGACGAATACGACCTGTCAGGGAGGATTAATGTCCAGTCATTAGACGACTGACCAGGGTCTACAAGTACCATAATGCATCTCTGCTTTAACCGAATGAACTGATTAGAAGGCGACGCTGCAATTTATCCGATTCGACCACCTTTGCCGGTGGTTTCACTCTCTTTTTTTTTCTATCGGATATATAGACTAATTCGGTTCTGCATGGACAGCAAAACCGCACTAAACCACGCTAATTGATTACCTTGTAGCGACCGGGTTTTCTCGACAAAAGAAAAAGAAAACAACGTGCCGTCCATCACAGTGATTGCTCACTCCGTTTCGAGGACGGGAATTCTACGAGTCAGGAGTGATTGGAATGTGGTGGACAACTATTGCGATCGTCTGAATCCTCTTCCAAAAAATAAATTGAGTACAGAATGGAGAGAAATAAAACGATCGACGGGAAAGTAGCCTCCATCTTTTATTATTTCTCGATACGAAACGATCACTATTTATACCAAATATTTGGCGCACACGTTAATTCGCCACAGCCTTCTTTTTGTAAATACGATAAAGTTGCGTTAAATGCCACCACTTCACCTCTAAAACGTTTTACTGAGTCTGTATAGACAAGAGACTTGATTTATGGCCCACCGAAGGGTGTACTCTGTCCGTAGTGATGGGGATAATGCTGTGGCAACTGTCGTATAGTTATTTTAGGTAATTAAAAAGACTTTATTGTATAACGTTTCGAACTCAAGGACGGTGGCATTTAACGAGACTTTACCGTACATACTCATTTTTTAACACTAATACTACCAAACCAGTAATTTTGAGTGATCCCTGCTTTTTCTGTCGCAATTATTGAAGTTATAAAAATGTTTTCATCCGAAATTTTTGGATGTACTTCTTTAATAACGTACATGTTAAAATAAGAATTACATTAAGTTTTAATAGATGCAGTCTCGTTATTATTACAAAGCAATACATATCGTTGGATTTATTGCTGGGTAGTTCTAGTGTCAAAGACATATATCTTCTTCAAAATTAAAAACACCTTACTTTTTTAAAATTAAACCAATTGCTACAGTTTTTTCTTATATGTTAAAAGGAGTAATTGCCTATGTAATGTGTAAATAATTTAAAACAAATTGTTGTTCCAAATTGCAGAGTAAAACTAAAGGTCACGATTTCCAAGTTTTCTATCTGTGTGTGTTATAAAAATTGAGGTGCCTTTACCGGATGTAAGATATACATACATACATACAAGGTGTCCCAAAGGATCGTAACAGCGGGAAATGAGGGATTCCTGACATCATTTAACGCAACTTTTTCCTTAGCAAAAATTCAATCTGCGACTTCGTGTACGAGTTATTAACGAAAAATTACTGGCCAATGAGAGGAAAGCGCGCGAACTAATACGTGCTCGGTCGAGCGCGCTCGAACCGTTTGCCGGCCAGGCGCTCGATCAGAAGTGAAAGAACAAGTCAGAGAGTGCGAACTTTCCGAATTTTTTTTACTACGCGACGAGAATAATTTTAAGAGAAACGCTGTTCATTCTTATTTCAGCATGTCTAAAGAATAATTACTGATTTTTCAAATCCGAAATAATAAACAATTTAGCCGTGTCAACCGTTTTAATTTTCTGGTACAACATGAAATTTTTATACGATACGTACTGTGAAGATAAACACTAAGTAACACCGTCGAAATACGTAAACGATATTTTAATTTAAATAATTCTGCGTCCGTACAGAATTCAACGAACGATTCGCAAAACTAATTTAATAATAAATAGTCGCGTTAAAGAACATGCAGGATAGGTGTGTTTAAGAATTGTTAAAAAATGTCATTAACAGTAAACTCACCCATTCAGTTACAAATCCACTGCATGGTAGTGCATTGACTCCTTACAGTGTATGGTGAACTGATCAGCTGATTACTATTCGATGGCGACGGACACAGGTAGCAGACGAAGGCAAGCTATCCCAATGTTCACTTTCATTACACTATCACTAAACACTGATACCATAAATTATTTGATAATATTTAAGACAATGTTTCCTTCGTTTAAATTTATGGCTCTGGAAAGAGCCGATTTTAAAAAGAAATACCAAACACAATGCCTAAAACACACATTTTCTCACATCGCACACACCGCACAAGAACATATAAAAAGATATTATAATGCAATAACGCGTTCGCGACGTTCTTTCCATCGGAAGAAACTGTGGAAGACGCGCGATGGTCGTGAAAATTTTGTTTTTATCCTAGAGAGTTTCAAATGTTTACTATAGGACGCGATACATTGTTCTCGACTGGGTTCGTTCCAAGTGCGTGCCACATGCGACCGGGTCTCAAGGACGGACCATAAATATAACAAAGTCTACATTTTGGAGGGGGGTCGTTTGCAAGCCCTCACAGGCGACGACTTACTCCGAAAACGGTTCTATTGAGAGGTATGTATTTTCCTTTTCTGTTTCTTTGGACAAGGAATCTCTCTGTCCTCTTTCAGTTCGTTTTACAAGCTCGCTTCCACAATTTCTTCCGATAGAAAGGACATCGCTTGCGCGTTATTGCATAATAATATTTTTTTTAATGTTCTTGTGCAGTGTGAACAACGGATTGGAGAAAATGTGTGAAACGTGTGTTTTAGGCATTGTGTTAGCTATTTCTTGTTAAAATCAGCTCCTTTTAGAGCCATCAATTTAAACCAAGAAAACATCGTCTTAAACATTATTAAATAAGTTATGGTATCAGTGTTTAGTGATAGTGCAGTGAAAGCGAACATTGCGGTAGTCTGCCTTCGTCCACTACCTGCGTTCGTCGCCATCGAATAGGAATCAGCTGATCAGTTCAACATACACTGTAAGGGGTCAGCACACTGTCCTGCTGTCCATATTTACAACTATACAGTGGATTTACAACTGAATGGGTGAGTTTACTGTTAATGACACTCTCTGACAATTCTTAAACACACGTATCCTACATGTTCTGTAACGCGATTATTTATTATTAAATTAGTTTTGCGAATCGTTCGTTGAATTCTGTTCGGACACTGAATTATTTAAATCTAAATATTGTTTACGTATTTCACGGGGTTACTTATTGTTTATCTTCACAGTATGTATCGTATAAAAATTTCATGTAGTACGCGTGAGATGCCATGCATACCAGAAAATTAAAACAGTTGACACGGCTAAATTGTTTATTATTTCGGATCTGAAAAATTAGTAATTACTCTTCAGACATTCTGAAATAAGAATGAACAGCGTTTCTCTTAAAATTATTATCGTCGCGTAGTAAAAAAAATTCGGAAAGATCGCACTCTCTGACTTGTTCTTTCACTTCTGATCGCGCGCCTGGCCGGCAAACGGTTCGAGCGCGCTCGACCGAGCACGTATTAGTTCGCGCGCTTTCCTCTCATTGGCCAGTAATTTTTCGTTAATAACTCGTACACGAAGTCGCAGATTGAATTTTCGCTATGGAAAAAGTTGCTTCAAATGATCTCAGGAATCCCTCATTTCCCGCTGTTACGATACTTTTGGAATACCCTGTATAGCTATTCTCCATCGATTGTATGTCATCAGAAATTGAATAGGATGTTATTTCGATTTAAGAAAATTGAGGAAACGCATGTTTAAAAGATCCTGTTCGCAATCTTGATCACGAGTCTGACTCGTTCTTGTAGTGCAAGGGGTTAAACGTCTCATACCAAGTTATACGTGACATTACTGAAGGTCACAATTACACTATCTATCTCATACAGTAAATCAATTTAAAAAATCTCACAAGTTGAGCACCTACAACACGTACACTTAATATCTTCACATCTGCGTGAAACAACGTTAGTATCCAGAACAAAAACAACTCGATGAACCAGAACTATGACAACCTACACCCCAATGAAAATATTTCGAGAGTATATTCTCTTGATTTCGTCGAATGTATTTCAGGTCCTTCCATTTGCATGAACGTTAGTCAAAACTCAGGCCGAATGCTTTCGAGAACCGTCGTCGACCGAGAAAAAAGACACTTCCGAGAGGCTTCTCGACAAATCAAAAGGCTGCCAACCAAATCAAAAGTCAAGCGTGATCTCTTTCCTCTTTTGCATTCCGTCTGACATGGTTCTCCTTTTCCTCCGGCAACCCCTCCTACGTTGTCGCGTTATTCGAATCCACCGCATCTTCATTCGCCGTTTTATTTGCGAACGAAGACCCGCACTTTGTGAGCTAGCCTGGAAGACGAGCGAACCCGTGATTTATTCCGAACAACCGTGCTCTGCGTACGAAATTCGGTCCTGGTTTGAAACGCGCCTAGTCTACACGAGACTATACACGTACAATCTCCGGTCTCTGGCCCGTAGTTTCTGTTTGCACGAACAGGTCCACCGATGAGCTCCGATTTCTTTGCCGTAGCCTCCCGGAAACCGCAACTACTCCGCTTTCAATCGGCCCGCTCGCTATTTGAAGCTATCCTAGCCTGCCAAAATCCTGTAACTGCAGATGCTGCGGATCTGAGTCAATTTCTGTCTCCTTGGAAGTGCACAATGGTATGAAGAGATGCTTTTTAGCCGAAACTAAATCGTTTTCTTACCGTATTGCAAACAGTTGTTTTCCCTATGAAGTTGCAACCCTTTCTAACTTCACAATCCAAGATATTAAATTTGTCATACGATCTTATGATCAGATACAGCATTACAAATACAAAGTTAGGAAATGTAAATATAAACGCATTATTTTATTTACTTGTTGTAAAATTTAAAATTGTAGGTTTTTGGCATATTTTTATTTTATATAAATAGAAGTTGCGCGTTTTGTTTACTTAATAAATATGTTTGTACAAATTAATAACTATTTACAACTAGAGTACAATTTGGATAAATCTGACCAATTTGCTGTTCAGTCCGCTCGACAGGCAAACTTCGACTTCTATTTTCAAACTATCTTCTATTATTTTCATAAGCGTCGTTCACCATGAAGTAATTCTTCATAATGGCGACTCCATATGGACAACCGCCGTAACAATATTTTTCAGTTATTTAATTCCAATCTATGTGCCCATAATTATGAAAATAGTCTAAGTCATATATTTCTTGTTTAGAGATATTTAATGAATTGCATTTGAATAAATAACACAATATTTTTATATTATGCAACATTTTAATTTAGAATTTTATTAGTCTTGATTAATGGAAACTTATTATGAATATGAAATATCGTGTGCATTTCATACGAAAACGTTGTTTTTAAAGTTTGAATTGACTTAGACCATTTTCAAAATTAACTGAATATCCTATAAATGACTGAAAGCAATAAAAAACTACGAGTTTTATTAGAAACAATAATTTTAATGAAATAATTCATGAACATTTATTAATTATTTTTAAGAAATAATCCATTTTTCTCATTTTAGGCTTTTATTACTATGAGTTTTTAAAATATTCCTGAAAAGCTGAAGGGATGTATGGTAGTAAACACATAATATCTTTACGTGTTTCTTCCGTTACTGGTCTAGTGGTGGTGTATAATGGAAATAATTTAATATTCCCGTATATTTTTGGTCTTCCTCTTTTAGGTGATAGATCCAAAACGTGGAATTTAGAATCACCTAAAGAAGTTTTATAGAACATCTTATAAGGCTCATTTTTCAACAACCTCATCCATTGAATTTACAGCCAAGAGACAGATTCGACTGCGGTATTTTTTACTCTTCTTATCGTTGACACTTCTAGTGGTTTCATTTTAATAAAATCCGGCTGTCACATTTGTTTTACCAAAAATATATTTCTTCTTCTACACTTTTCGATCACTTCATAATAATGCTCAGGGTTGTATAAGTAATTTACTGTTTTTATTTTCATTTCTATCAACCCAAAATCACGGTCATTCGGTAGAAAGGACTAACCAGATACCAATAATTTGTGGACTATCGTTTCAATATTATTATTTAATGATTTATTTATTTCATCCATGCCAATGCTACTTTAATATTACGTTTTTGCCTAAACAAGCCATTACGTGTTTTTATTGTCATTTGTCGGCTTATTAAGTAGTTAAAAAATGCCCCAAAGAGGACCACGTGCCTTTTTAAGATAATGTTTATATAATTTCTTTAAATTTTGGACTTAGACCACTTTCATAATTAACACTAAATGAATTCCATATAATGTTGAAAGTACAACCACTATCTAATGGTTCATTTTTTACAATATCGTAAAAATTACATAGAATTAATATTATTTAAAATAATGAAGTATGAAATAACTGATAAACTCATTTTTTTTAAATTTTGACTTAGACCACTTTCATAATGATAGGTTCATATGTACTTTTCAACGAATATTCAAACAGTATACGGTTAGCCTTACTGCAAAATTATGACTCTTTCTACTCCACACACTTTTCATCTACCGGCCAAATTTCTTATAACATGGAACATCTTCTTTTTGTAGAATCGTCTCCTTTGCAATACCAAAGCAATAACTTTTACTCTGGGTTGGAACGATATACGTGTGTTCAATAGAAAAAAAGTTATATGTACTGTAGGATGTTACGAGAAAAAGGGAACCGGACCGGGAAAACGCCGGAGTTTCTGGTCGTAGCCGATCGACTACCACACTGACCCTCGGAGCCCTCCGGCTTTTTCCTAATTTCCTAACGCCTTTTGATCTGGGGCGTCCTGATCCCACACTCGACCATCCTGTAAAGACATTCGCCCTCGAATGTTCGTTACAGCGTCGTAATTGTCTTTTTGCGTTGTGGCCTCAGCGTCATCAACAACACGCATCGTCTTTAACTTCAACTTAAAGAGGGAAGCTTGGAACCCTTCTCCAAGGGAAATCGGAACTTAGTGGGATAATAGCCTTGACCAATTAAGTATATTTAGGGCGGTTATCAGAGTTACGTAACGTCCACAATCTGTTCCATTAATTAAAGATTTGTCAGAAGGGTACACGAAACAGATCACAAAGTTACATTCCAGTAACTGAACCATGAATTATGGGCCTTTGGTACTACACCGGGTATGTAAATGTGAAACCCTATTTTTTGTATAGAAAATACATGTTTATTGTATGAAAATTATACAAAATATTTTATTCGAAATATTGCCTATCGGTAGCTATACATTTTTCACATCTCTCTAACAATTTGTGGATGCCACGCCAGAAAAACTGTTCCTCTTTTGAGGCAAACTAATCATCGAGCTATTTTCCTGCATTTTTGTAAGATGTGAAGTAATAATCAGCATTGTTAATCAAAGAAGCCAACAATCAAATGGAGCCAAGTCTGGTGAGTAAGCCGCATGCGAAAGTATTTCTCAACTAAACGCCTCAATCGTTCTTTGCCTCATTCTTTGATCGATTTTGCTGTGCGATGGGCATTATCATGATGCAAAATCACTTTGCGTTGCCTTTCAATCCCATTTTCCTATCTTCTGGATCTTTCCCATGGCTTGCACACGTACAGATACGGCATCTCGCGTCACATTTAATCGATCCACAAATTGTTGTTGTATTCCAGCGTCGTTCTCATTCAATGATGCTTGCAATTCGTTGTCTTCAAACTTTTTCGGTGGTCTTCCACGTTCTTCGTTTCTCACATCAAAATCGCCACTTTTGAATTTTTCAAACCACTCGAAGCACTGTGATTTACTAAGAGCATACTCACCGTAATCTTCGATAAGCGTTCGATGCGATTCTGCAGCAGTTTTCTTCAAATGGTAACAGAAAAGCAATGCTGTCCGCAAATCGTAGTTTCCAGGCAGAAAATTCGACATGTTCAACGCTATTAAAAATTATGCTGTTGTATGAAACTTGTATGGTTGTGAGTTGAAAATCTTTATTAGATGTCAAATTAAGAAAATGGCGTTAATGATACGGTTTAACAGTAACTACATTAACATCTAGATTGGCTACATTGACTTCATATTTAAAGACCAGGTAGGTGGGCTTACGCTACATCAAGTGCCATTAAGAGGAGTACGACCAAACTGTTTTCCTTACGAATACTCGCTGATACTTTCCAGAGGTGTCCGGGTCGTAATGTAATAAATTTGTTAAAGAAGCAGTGGGAGAATTTTTAAAATTTGACATTGCTTAAATCGATCGTAGCTTAAATGCAAACTGAAATTGGATCTGGTGACGCAACATGTGAAAATCAAGAACTCCGTTGAGGATTGTTTGTGCGAGCTCATATTCTTACGATGAATAATTTGTAATGTAAGTCTCTTCTCCAATTTAAGAAATTCATTAAGTTCAAAAGTGAACGAGATTTTCTTCGCTCTTTATTAATATTAAGTTGCACTCTTGTCTCAGCAATCTTTCGCTGCTGCATAATATAAAGAAATCCGTGTGCTCATGAATATTAATCTTTTCGCTGCAAAGGTGAAGTTTGTACAGTTGGAAGCCTTCTTAGATGTCAAACTTCTTTAAGTTGAGCACTGAAATTCAAAGATTTGTAACTTCCCTATGCATTTCTGTAGGATAATGAAAGGAGGATGCTAGAATGAATGTAAATCGTTTTAGCATCGATAAAACTGAGAAGTGCGTGAGAAATGTAGAAGTAATGTAATTCAATATAAACCAATAATATAAAAATTTATTTATCTCAGTTTTATTGTTCAATTTTGTAAACAATGTTTCTTTACCAGAATCACAAGGAAAAAGCAAAAAGAACGGAAATCATTATCACTTTACATATTAACTTTTGCTTTTGCAGGTTTCAATACTACGAACAACAATAATGAATTATTCAGTACTATACAGTTTGCTTTACATTATTCCGTATTTATTTACATTGGAAAAGTTTGTATTCAACACCATTCATCTCACTGCAATCACGTTATTTAATATCAACCGAGATTTTGGCTCGATGGGCTAATTAAACGTTCTCTGCAAAATTCTCCTTTTATTACTACACGCGGCGATTATTAATTAAATAATAAATTGAAGTGATCCATTTAAATAATCTCTTAATCTTTTATTCACAATTTAATTAATGCTCGACAGATCAAGCTATACAATTACTTTAGAAAGAGAAATTTCACGCAAACTTTGAAATGGATGTATTGAGTTGTCTGGAAAGTTAGTGCCGATTAATTTTTATTTTTAATACATATATACCAAAACGAATCGATAAATAATCCACTCTCGATGAGTAAATCTGCACGAACTTTCCGGACAACCCAATATGTTGTAAATTACGCCTTAGATTGTAAAGCATTCTATTGAATGCTAACGACAAATCAAATGAGCCGTTTATTTTGAAAGTGACGTAAGTCCATTTATATTCGAATCGAGATATCAATGGGTTTGCGTTGGATTATATTTAAAAATATGGGTATCAGATAATGTAGTAGAATAATATTTTTGGGTTTACAAGGGTGTCAAGTTTATCATCCCAATAAGCATAATTAACATTATTCAAGAAATAATATGTTTTTGACGACTATGAATGATTACAAGTCCATAGGAAAAGTAAATTTTCTTTGAAATAAAAATAAATGTATACACTGTTATGTTACCAAATAAAAAAAAATATACAACTTTCATTCTTTGTTAAATAATTTTTACATTAAAATTAATATTGTTTTATTAATTGCCAATCAGTCATCTCTAGTTTGTGTATGCGGGAGGGATTTAAAATAACTGTAGTGTACAGGTAGTATATAATGTACTATATCCATTAAGTCCTTATATTTTATGTTTCTGAGTGGTTACGTTTTTTTATGTTATGCCAACTTGATATTATTGAAGTTTTTCGGCCTTCCCCGTTACGGTAGAGAATCCAATATTTTGAATGGTGCATCCTCGTTCATTGTCGTTTTGTACAATAACTTAAATGGATCACTTCTCAAAAATCTCATCCAACATATTTTATACCTATTTACTCTTTCACCATCAGTATCTTTTAGCTTTTTAAAAGTCGCGTTTTCTAGAGGCTTAGTTGAAATTAACTCTTCACGTTTCATTTCATTTGAATGATCTTATTCTTTCGACACTATTTTAAATTCAACTGTTACTTTGATAATTAAACATAAAACTGGAATTTCATAAAATTTTGTTGCACAATATTTTCCATATCCAATTGAAACTCTTACAATGTAACATACGCCACTTTCAAAATAAACTTTTTCATCACTTCATTAACCAGCAAATTTTCGTGTTACAAAATCTTAACGATTTTAAATATATTAGTAACAAGTTGCATCAAAATGAAAAGATCATGTGAAAATGTAACTATTATGGTAGGCTCAAACGGCTAAAATCGTATTACATGCATTTCTTAGATGGCGTCATACAGAATTATTTTTTACATATCTTTCTATGGAATACTACAGCAAAGTTGCATTGTACGACTAGGAGCCGTCCAAACGTAACTTCTGCAATCAGAAATTCGTGCTCGGTGTTAAAGAGAAATGAGTTTGAAATAATGTTCAATATATAACAATGCATTGCAGGAGTAAACAAAGTGCCGTAACACCAGGCTGCAGTTTAGGCCATTGGCTGTATTTATGACTAAATAATAAGAGGAACAAGACTAGCAGCTGCGAAATTTATTCGTCCCATCAATAACGAAGTGGCAAAAAACGTGCGCGGTCGAGTGACAAAAGTTTCGAGTTTTCTATAAAGTGAAACACAACGCGG
The DNA here is from genome assembly GCA_028453745.1 of Agapostemon virescens. Classification (NCBI taxonomy): domain Eukaryota; kingdom Metazoa; phylum Arthropoda; class Insecta; order Hymenoptera; family Halictidae; genus Agapostemon; species Agapostemon virescens. The sequence goes on from CM052097.1 coordinate 6,102,626, forward strand.
TTACATTTCGTACCGTGCCATTTCTGCACGGAATTGTGGATCTCGCGATACTGCTCTCATTTTTCGGGGACGCCCTATCTGACTGTCAGACTTTTTTCCTTTTTCCAGAAAAGAGAAACACCGCTCGTTGCAGCACGACGCTTATACAAGGCGTTCAAATTTGAAGGGATCCCGAAGAAGAGATTTCAAGAATCAAAGTGCTTCCTAAAATAATAATTTTTATTATTAAACAAGGTAAATTGTTTTCTTTGAGGAGTTTACCTCTTGGTTTCGTTAAAAGGATTGAAAGGACCCTTCGTGTGCCCTTTATTTTTCCACCTAGAGAAAAACCATCGACATAGAATTATCCTTCAAAATACTAAAACTTTTGTTCGAAACATTGTTCGATAACAATAATAATTTCTGTGAGGTTCGAGGTGATCACCTCAAGTGAAACATCTTGTATTTCCTTGGCTCCTCCACCTAGAGAAAAACTGCCATATAAAATTATCTCTTCTTCAAAATACTAAAACTTTGGTTCGAGACATTATTCGATAACACTAATAATTTCTGAGAGGTTCGAGGTGATCACCTCAAGTCAAACATCTTGTATTTCCTCTGCTCCTCGACCTAGAGAAAAACCATCAACATAGAATTATTTCCTCTCGTACATAGTGGAACTTTTGCTCGAAAGATTTTTCGATATGTTCGAGGGGATCGCTTCAACTAAGGAACCTTGTATTTCCTCTTATCCTCCAGCTAGAAAAAACCATCAACACAAAATTATCTCTCCTTAGAGACAGTAGAACTTTTGTTCGAAACACTTTTCGATATGTTCGAGGGGATCGCTTCAAATGAGGTACCTTGTACTTCCTCTTATCCTCAACCTAGAAAAAAACCATCAACACAGAATATCCTTTTTTTACAGACAATAGAACTTTTGTTCGAAACATTTTTCGATATGTTTGAGGGGATCGCTTCAAATGAGGTAGCTTGTATTTTCTCTTACCCTCCACCTAAAAAAAAGCCATTAACACCGAATTATCTCTTCTTAGATACAGTAAAACTTTTGTTCGAAACATTTTTTGATACGTATGAGGGGATCGCTTCGAGTAGGACACTTTGTACTTTCTCTATTACTCCACCTACAACAAAAACCAGCACCACAGAAGCATCTTTTTTTCGAAACAATAGAACCTCTGTTCGACACATTTTTCGATGTCACTAATAATTTCTGAATGTTTCGAAGGGATATCCACAAGTGGAACATCTTGTATTTCTTTTGCTCCCCCAACTAGAAAAAGGGCATCTATAAAGAATTATTTCTTCTTGCAAATAGTGGGACTTTTGTTCGAAACATTTTTCGATATGCACAAAGGGGTTGCTTCAAATTAGGCACCTTATAATTCCTCTTATCCTCCACCTAGAAAGGAAACCATCAAGATGGAATTATCTTTCCTTAGAAACAGTAGAGTCTTTGTTCAACACAGTTTTCGACATCACTAATAATTTCGAATAAGTTCAGCGGGGGGTCGCTTCAAATGGAACACCTTGAATTTTCTCTACTCCGCATCTAGAAAAAATCCATTAACATATGATGATCTCTTCATCGAAATAGTAAAATTTCTGTTCGAAACATTTTTGATATGTACAAAGGGGTTGCTTCAAACGAGGCACTGTGTATTTCCTCTTATCCTCTACTTAGAAAAAAAAACTATCAACACAAGATTATCTCTTTTTTGAAATAGTAAAACTTTTGTTTGATACATTTTTCGATGTCGCTAATAATTTCTAAATGGTTCGAGGGAGGTCGCTTCAAATGGAGCACCTTGTATTTTCTCTACTCCGCATCTAGAAAAACTCCATCGACATATGATGGTGTCTTCATCGAAATAGTAAAACTTCTGTTCGAAACATTTTTCGATATGTACGAAGGGGTTGCTTCTAACGAGGCACCGTGTATTTCCTCTTATCCTCCACGTAGAAAAAAAAACTATCAACACAAGATTATCTCTTTTTTGAAATAGTAAAACTTTTGTTTGGAACATTTTTTGATGTCGCTAATAATTTCTGAGAGTTTCCAGGGGTTCGCTTCAAGTGAGACACCTTGTATCCCTGTCACATTCGCGGCGTGGCCCGTATCACGCAGACCGTATGTTAAATGGCAGAGCCAGTACCATTGTATCGTGCACACGTCGTATATTTTGGCAACGTTACGACGTCATAAAGTACCGATAGACCGGCCGTGTTACACAATCTGCCACGCGAAATAGCCGTGCAGGCGCGAACGATCGATACCTGTCGATAGTTGAGCCGTGGATAACGCAACTTAATACTATTCGCTAATGCGTTGTGCAAGTAATCGCCATGCATATTGCGGAACGTGATCGATACCGGTACCGATTGAACGAACTACTAGTTACACGGGATAGCCTCCGGCGGAGTACCCTACAAGTGGGACGTTTGTCCGTCGTCTCCCCGTTGATACATCGTGCTCCCGCATAATGAAGAAAGATCGCGATGGAAGTACAGTAAAGTCGCGTTAATTGCTACTACCGACCTTGGGTACTAAACGTTCTAGGGTAATGTCGTTTTAACTGTTCGAATAATTACAGGATAATTGTCACTGTCTGGCATCGTCTAGACATCGTTATGATCTAGTAGAACACTGTTAATTTTGAAACATTTATTGGTATAAAATGTCGCGTTTTGAAAGGGGAAAAAGACCACGTGTACTCCAAGCAATGACATTCGACGCATCTCCGTCTCACGTACAAAGAAATGGCAACATCAGTTTCGGAAAAGAGATACTTGGATAAGCGTCAACGTCTTACGAGGCATACGTAAGAAAATTCAATCTTGAAGTCGATAGGTGTTATGCAATCTTTGGATTACGTACCTGTTCAACAGTCGAAGTCTATAGAATATTAGAAAATCACAAGTAT
>CM052097.1:6110549-6132023 GCA_028453745.1 Agapostemon virescens
GTTTCTAATAAAACTCGTAGTTTTTTATTGCTTTCAGTCATTTATAGGATATTCAGTTAATTTTGAAAATGGTTTAAGTCATTTCAAACTTTAAAAACAACATTTTCGTATGAAATTCACACGATATTTCATATGCATAATAAGTTTCCATTAACCAAGACTAATAAAATTCTAAATTAAAATGTTGCATAATATAAAAATATTTTCTTATTTATTCAAATATTCTAAATATTACTCTAAACAAGAAATGTATGACTTAGACCACTTTCATAATTATGGGCACTAAATAAATTCGACTCACGTTCGAGTCGAATTTAAAATCTCACTAAATACGCCATCGTTACGGAGTGTATCTTACGTTCTACTAAAGATCTTTCGAGATCTTCCTAACTTTTCGTACCCTGTAACACGGTCTGCCGGAAAACATTGAACTAGCCGACTAATATTAATTTGGCCGACGGCATTGGCGAAGATCGAAGAAGAGTTGCGAATCGCTCGTCGCATACTCATATATCGAGAATCGATACCCCTTTTGCATGTTACAAACGCAATCGCGCTAACAGGAACTTACAACTTCGTTCGAATACGCATGAGGAACGGGACATTGCATATCCCTGTCAATAAAATGATATTTTTCCGAGCTTCGGTAGGAACTTAGAGTTGCGACTATTCGGAACACATTGTACATTTAAACCATTTAGAATCTGTCATACATTCAGAACAATAAGAGCAAGAGGAACCTTCTAGAACTCAGAATAACTTGCACCTCGCACTTGAACAATTAGAACATCGCGAAGATGTTATCGAACTTTGAACTACTACCGAAAATGTCAGTATTTTACGATTGTGAAATACAATTTGTGTATTATTTTAAACTAGAGAGTTAATTGACTTGAACCAGCGGCAATTTAAGCAAAACAACGCTCGAAACCACTACAGCGTTACCCGTCGAGGAGCTGTGAATTTCGACTCGTGTTCATACACCGCAAATACAACGTTTCGGAAATGAGGAGGTGGCATTTAACACGACTTTGCTGTAGTTGTGGAACTCGTCGTGGGGATTGCGATGGTCACGTAGGGGAAACACAGAGTGGAAGAGTGAAAAACAGATCGTGCGATTCCGTTACCATTTGAATTACACAACTTCGATTTTTCCACGCGCTTTCAATCTCGTATCACGGAACGAGCAAGGTTCTACGATAGACAATAGAGGATAGAGCTGATAGGGAGATAGAAAGTGTAAATTTAGAACGTTTAGAACCTTCTGTACATTCAGAACAGTCAGAACACGCAGAACCTTCTACAACTCGGATTAACTTGAATTTAGAAATTGCACAATCAGAACTTGGGACTATTAAGAATACCCATAAGTAATAAATTATTTGGAAAGAAGTTGTTTGCCTTTAGTTCTGTAGCGATCGTTGAAGAGGAAACATGTATGGTACTCTTTTACAGTTTCCAGTAAAGGAGCCTGTATTCTAGATAATCCAAGCAGTATACATTTTTTACTGCCCTGTAATAAAATGGCCACGTTCGTACCTTCCAAGGACCATATTCGTCATTACACAGTTTTCCATTTCCATGCGGGATTCAATGTAATGATAATAACAAAGAAAACTTGTGATATTTATGCAGATGTATTGAGGGTGTCAACGTTGATTCAGAAGGTTTGCTGTTGGTGATTATTACTTCTTAAAACGTTTGCACTCCAAGCAATTTTAATTCCTGACTCGAAACATTTTTCTGTCCTAGAATAATTCCATTGCACGTGGTTCATTTCCTTTCGTGCATATCAAATTTGTTACTATTACTTGTACGACAACTCTTCAATTTTTATTAACTTCTTAATTACAAACATTTGTAATGTACAAATTTTTTTGAATAATAGTCTGACAACTTTCAGTGTCGCCTCAGAGTAGCCATTGGAGTGGTTTAAGTGTTAACAAGCCTCGAAACAGAGGCACCATGATTCAGATTTTGAATTTCTATAAAAACAAATTTCTATAAATAATGGCAAACTGTACTTGATAATGATGGGGATTATATAATATTATATATAAAAACTTGATTTTACTATAAAATTTGTTTTAGATTTCAAAGTAATTGATTACCTATGGATACCCCTAATATTCGAACATTAAATGTATTGTATGATTGAAAAATACCTAGAGTGTTAATTACCTTCAATTAGCAACAATGTTAATATAGAAACGCTTGAAGCAGCCATACTTCGCATGAGCAACGCACTTGTATGCAATAAGAGCTGCGTTATTCAAGCATCCACAACTTCGGTATTCTTCTTATTTTCATCATATCCTTTTGCAAACATGCTTTCAAAAACACGTTTTAAGAAAATGCAAAACTGTCGATGTTTTCAGGAACCCGTTTTCAACGCAATGCCTCGTGGTCCGGTTGTAAAACACATTATTTTTACTGTTTTAAACGAGAGCGTTAATTACCCCGAACCAGCGGCAATTGGAACAGAACAACGCTCGAAACAGCCATAGTATTGTCCTCACTACTGCAATGTATACCTCTCGGGGGGCTGTGAATTTCAACTCGTGTTCATGCACGATAAATACAACGTTTCGGAAATGAGGTGGTGGCATTTAACATGACTTTACCGTAGTTCTGAAACTCATCGGGGGTCACTACGTAGAGGAAACACAGGATGAAAAAGTGCAATAACAGATTGTGTGATTGGTTACTTCTTAAATTTCATAAATTCAATTTTTCACATATTTTCAGTATCATATCATAGAACGAGCTATGTTCTACTGTAGATAGCAGAACATGGAACATCTTCGTTGGTTATGTGCATATTTCCAAAGTATTATCGGGGCACTACGGGTTGCCTTGACAATCTAGCATCAAAATTTTAGAATTATTCGTCTGACAAGTTTCATCATTCGTTTCCCTTGTGACGCGTCCAATCAACATCGTTTTCGCTTACACTATGACACATCCAACAAACACCTCGAATCATACCTCGGTTACATCATGACACACCCCAGACTACCGCATTCAAAACAACAACACGTCATTAGACTCTAACATCCTACCATACTCCATAACCTAGGCGAATGTACAGTGAATCACTTTAATATTCGGACACTATAAAATTTTCACTTTTCCGTATTGTAATTTTGTTCACGTTTAAGAAAACAAAAATTAATTCTAAATTACACTATCGTATAGGGTCTAGTTAATAAAAGCATAATTTTTACTTATATAATTACTAACGTTTACTAAGTATTCTATTTTAAACGGAACAATGTCTAGTTTTAACGTGACAATAATATTCGGACACCTCGGAATGTAATAATTTGCGTGAGCTAGTGTGTTATTTAATGCGACTGTGATGCATGTTTACAAACATTACAGTCTGTGTAAACTGTCTCGAGCCTCAGAAAATCAGTTGTCTTTAGATATTCACTAAGTTCACTGCTAATAATCGGACGTAAGAGAAACACTTTATACAACATACGTCAACTACTCATTTTTTTACAATGCAAAACGTGAACCGTAAAGGAAAATTGCAGCAATGCTTAAAATGACTAAAAGTACAGTGTGAGATATCATTAAAAGATTTAAGTGTGATGACCGAGTACAATCTATTTCGCAAAGAGGTCAACCAAAAATTTCGGACATGCGAGATAAAAAAAAAATTATAAGAAAAATAAAGAATGATTCTAGATTAAGTGCACCAAAATTAGCTGCTGAATTATTAGAAGAGACTGGAAAGAAAGTGCACTCCCAAACAATACGCAGAGCAGTAAAAGAATGTGGTTACAATGGACGAGTTGCTCGGAAAGAACCGTATGCGAATGAAACTAGTAGAAAGAAAAGATTAAACTTTGCGAGAGAATTTGTTTTAAAAGAAGACGCGTGGTGGATTGACGTTATATTTGGTGATGAGAGTAAATTCAACATTTTTGGATTCGATGGACGAAGAATGATGTGGCGAAAGAAAAATAAAGAATTAAAAATTAAAAATACGAAGCCGACTATAAAGCACGGAGGTGGAAATGTACTTGTATGGGGATGTATCTCACCATTTGGAACGGGTGAATTAATTTTTATTGATAACATAATGGACAAAAATGTATACCTCAATATTTTTAAAAATAATTTACGTAAAAGTGCAATAAAAATGGAGATTCAGAATATATTTAAGTATTATCAAGATAAGTATTTGCTGTATAATTGTCCAAAATTATTACAACCGCCACCTCACTCCCCAGATCTAAATCCTATTGAGAATTTATGGAATGAACTAGACCGACGAATTAGAACAACTGCAATAACATCTAAAGAAATGTTAAAAGAACGACTGAAAGAGGAATGAAATAATATTAGTACAGAATATTTGAAAAAAATAATTTGCAATATACCGCAGCTATTAAAAGAGATCATTCGTCAAGAAGGATATCCTCCACGATATTGAATTACTTTTCGTTTGTAAAAATTAGTACAAAAACTATCAGTTTTTAAAACTGCCCGAATATTATTGTAACGTTAAAATCAGACATTGTTTTGTTTAAAATAGAATATTTAATAAACGCTAGTAATTATATAAATAAAATTTATACTTTTATTAACTAGACATTATGTAGGAATGTAATTTAGAATTAATTTTTTTTTCCTTCATCCTGAACAAAATTACAATGCGACAAAGTAAAAATTTTATAGTGTCCGAATATTAAAATTACTCACTGTATATAAATATCGCCCTTCACCAAAAATAAAAATAGTCTATATCTCTGCCTCAAGAGAAACGTGTCGTTATTCGGGTCCATCCCTGGAACACCCTCCATGATGTCACTATTTTCATCGACGCTATCGTGGTCGACTTGTTACCACGAACCAGGTAAATTAAATCAACATTTTTCTAGCCTATTAGATTGTACGTGGTAAAAATAGTCAATGTCAAGTAAATTCATTTAATTTGAATTAACCGTACTCTGTTGGAAGCATAATTAAAAATTAAAGTATGCATTAATATACCGACAACTGAGCATATCCGTAGAGTAGAGAAATGTCTTAAAATCCACGAGGATTATTTCCTACATTTGAAGTGAATTGAGATTTAAATATTTTGGCGATATGTGAATAAACATAAAAGATAGGCCACGAATTAATTTATAGACGTTATATATTTGAGGCATTATTTGATAACTTCAGTGAAATGAATCTCATACAAAATTTAAAATGCTTAATGGAAATGAAAGAATCCCCACTGTTGTAATAATTTTCAGTACTTTTTAACGCATGTCCCAGCTGTTACCACGCTAAGTTCACGGTGGGAAAGTATGTTGCGGCCATGAAAAATTGTAGGGCGGACAAAGGACCGGTTTTGCCGGAAAAAAGGGGGAAACATTTTTTCGCCGAAGATCCTGCTCTAAGCGTGAGCGACTAACCGTGTAACACCAGCATGTTCTCACCTTTTTGCTGTTTAACGGGATAATCCATTCATGGAGGATCGAACCATTGATTTTATTGTATTCTTAACAAATTTGACACTACTATACTGTATAGTAACTAAAATGGTAAAGTTATAACAAAACAGAATGCAAAACATTAAGCATATGTTCTCAAGATCATGATTCTCAAAGTGCTATTTCAATAAGATATTTTAATAACCTCTTGATCAATCTACTTTAATATATGTACATATATATTATATATATTTACATACATATAACAAATATAAACAATATATAATATAATATATATATACAATATAATATTTATATGTAAAATATACGATGTAATATATATAAAATATACAATATTATATATATATATAAAATGTAAAATATCATATATGTATATATATGTGCACATAATATGTGTATTTTGTGGATTAGAACTATATCAATATCGACAATAGCGTTCTTCCCATTATCAATAAAGGATTGAAAATTTAATCAATTTTTGCTGTACGTGATAGTCATTTCGTTGAAAAAATTGTATTTCATTTCACAGTATTTCACAAAATAATCAGGTCCATAACTATCCTTCAGAAAGCACAATCAAATCAGCACAAATAAAAGATAAAAGGAGACCATTTTTTAATATTTTTCTTCAAATGTACAGAACATCGTAAATCGTGGTAGGACTTAAAAATAATAAATTGTACAAAACACGTAGTAATTTCTACAACAATGAGGATAATGGCATAACAATTATACTACACTATCTGTTGAAACATGGCCAATAGTACGGAGAAAACTTCAAAACGATTCATGATATTCTAAAAATCTATTTCAGAAATTCTCGAATTTCAATGGCTGCGAGTACCTTTGAAGATGCGATACTTGTATCTTCGTTGCCAGATGCCACTATTAAAATGTTACGACAGTTTCTGGAGAGTTGCCCCCCTAATGATATGGATCCCGATTCTTCTTCGGGTTACTGCAAAGCAATGAATTTAAGCGTGCCGAGAAAAAGAAGAAGACAGCGCGAATCCTCCAACAAAAGAAACGCCATTCCGTAGAGACTCATGAGACGTTTCACGCTTGTCGTTAGCTATGTTCGATCAAGCATCGCGATCTTTTTTTGCCCCGCGGATTGCCCTCTCCATTTTCTCTCATTTCCTCCAGAGATATCATTAAATGTTGAAAACGTTGTCACGCGGAACTCTCAAAGGAAAACTGGTGGAGACCATGAAGCCGATAGTGCAGGCATACCGCGCCGGGAAATATTAATTCGAGGAACACCGGCTACAATGAAGTGGGAACATCCTCGATAACAAACTTTCTAGCTTGTTTTGTCTATCGATCTGTCACCTAACGGTCCACGATACACAAAGTACTTTCACACTCAAAGGAAAACTGCTCGAGAACATGCGTTCGATAGCGCAGATATACCACGACGTGGAACATTAACTTGAGGAACACTGGCCACAATGAAGTGGGAACATCCTTATTTTTTATTTGAACTTTTTGTTGCATCAACCCATTAGGGTCATTAGCAACAATAATATTGATCACAGCGATAATTACAGAAATTTACCTAAATTAAGTGAAAAGATCTACACAGTCCGCGACAACAGAATAGCACACCCCGTAAAATTTGTTAATTCTTATTTATTAAAGTATAAAAATATAATTTTGAATATGTAGACAGGTACACATAAGTGTTGAACACCAAACAGCGCTAAGTTTCTATATACAAGGATGGTCCTTTTTGTTTCATCTGCAAAAATGTATATACCTTGATAAACCGGTGCGACAAAATAATAGCACATTATTGCAATTAATTAACATTTATGCATACATACGAAGGGAACTCGATATTTAATATTTTGTAGATCCTCCAGAGTTTTTTATAACCGAAATTATTCGCTTTGGAATCGACTTGAATAATTTTTTAATCCTTTTCTGCTTCATTCGTTCCCATTCGAGTGCAATGCACTCTTTTAATTCGTTTACGTTATTAAACTGTTTCCCTTTAGCATAAACTGCTCTAGCAAGGTCTCCCCAACAGTTTTCTATAATATTCAAGTCAGGGGAACGAGCTGGCCATTGCAAGACTTGAATATTTTCCGTCTCGAAGAATGCTTTCACAACCTTTGCGGTGTAAACCGCTGCATTATCCTGCTGGAATATGTGTTTTTCCCCGGAAATTCTGGTTGGGTGTGTGGTTATTTGTTCACGGATTAACATTAGATATTTCACGCTGTTCATTTTTCCACTGATAAAATTAATATCCGTCTTTCCATGGTAGCCGATACCGGCCCACACCATGACTCCTTCGCCAACCATCTGGCGACGGATCAAAAACATTTTTTCTTTACGTAAATCGTGGTAATAATAACTCCACCCGTCAGGTCCATCGAGATTAAACTTCTTTTCGTCGGTGAACATGACTTTTCTCCACTTCTTCTTCCAGTGAGCATGTTGCTCTGCGAACTGCAGCCTTGCCTTCTTATGCGCTTCGGTTAGAGGCGGTTTTTTTTAAGCTTCCTTCGCTGCAGGTGCTTAGATCTTTGCAGGACACGTTGCAAATTTCTGACGTTTGTTTGTACGCCTGCTGCTTCATCAATCTGTCTGGTAGTCATTGGTGCATTCGATGCTGCCCTTAGAATAGCACGTTTCTCTCGTGCTGATAGTGCCGCAGGTCGTCCAGGACGTTTTGAATATCTTTGAAATATAAACATTTTCCTTAGATAGTGTCATAATTGTTTTCATTTCACTATCTATTAACTTCTTTCCACGACCCATTTTTTTAGAAGTTTTCCGCAATAATTCACCACACTATATATGAAATACTTAGCCACCTTCCTTTGCTCGTGTTCAACTGAGAAGTGAGAGTGTAGCATGTGTGCTATTATTTTGTCGGATTACGTTTCCATGAAATCTACCAAAACAACGATTCTAAGAATTTAGGGGCAGTGTTTACGTGTCAAAGTCACTAAGATGGATATATAAGAAGTAACTCAAGAAGCATATGGATTGAACGCTCTCATTTCTGTTCTATTTTTAAAATACTACGAAATTTAGAAGGTGTGTTATTCTATTGTCGCGGACTGTAGTACGCTTAACATACAGATACAGTACAATAAATATAAAAAATTAGGTTAAGTTAATTGCAGGATATTTATATGTTTTAAAAATTGCAGAAGGCTTGAACAAGAGTTTACAGTATTAGTGGCTTCTTTGACATTTCCGTTGATTTGGTATAGACTTCTCTCCCGTTGGTATTTTCGGCACTCGATAATGATATGTTCGATCGAATTAGTAGAATGGCAGCTGTTGCATATTGGTTGGTTTTTCTTTTCTATTAAGAAGACAGGAGTCAGGTTTGTGTGACCAATCCTTAGTCTGGTCAACACAACCTGATGCATTCTGTTGAACGATAGTGCCGGGCTAGATTGGAAGATGTCATTTCTGATACGATGCATATGTGAAATATGACCGTTTTTCCAGGATAAGTTCCAGTGTTCTTTGAGAATCTTGTGAAACGATTTAAAAACCTCTTTGCGATACGTAGGTATATCGAGAGTACGACGAGATGACTTTGCGGCCTTTTTTGTGACTTTATCAGCTTTTTCGTTCCCTGTAATTCCAACGTGTGATGAAACCCACCCAAACAAAATTTCAGTAGCTTGTTTGTTTGACAGAATTTCATTGTACTTTTCAATAATTTGTCTAATAATAGAGTTTTCAGGTTCGGTATCATGTAGAGCTGCGAGGGCACTTTTACAGTCCGTGTAGATAATGAATTTACCTTTGTTATTAGCTTTTTCTACGTAATTCAGTCCCCCCAGAATAGCGTAAGCCTCACATGAAAAGATTGAGACGTAATCCGACAGTTTAAAACCTATGTTTTCTTCGGGGGTTACTACACCACAGCCAGCTCGTAATTGAGTTTTAGATCCATCACAGTATATTGGTGAATAGTCTGAAAAGCTGCTGAAACTTTCTAAGAAGGATGCTTTCCAGAGATCATGGTTTTCAAGTTTTTTCGATGGAATATCGAGGTTAATCAATGTTGGTATCTTCAATGTCCAGAGTAGTGCTAATCACTTCAATTTGGAAGATATTAGGGAGTGATATGTGCAACTGTTCCAATATATTAGCAATACGAATGTTTATTGGCTTCGGGAATTTAGTCTTGCTGTTAAATAGATGGATAAATTTATTTGAAAAAATGATTTCCTTCGTCGGATTATACGGGGATGATGCAGGATGATGTTGCTTCACTAAGCAAGCCTACTACAGGACTAGTGCAGAAATCTCCCGTTGCAATTCTTGCTGCGAGGGAACATCCTTGATAGAAATATGTTATCTTGTTGTGTCTTTCGACCCGTCGCCCAGTGATCCACAACGCACAGTGGAACGAGCGTATTGAAAATGTCACATCTAGATGTGTCGATAACTACACGGTTTAGGGAGAAGTGTTTAACACTAATCTTACCGAAACATAAAGGTAATTGGAGGATATTGCTCTTTAACACTATAACCAGCGAGCACTAAGCCAGACTAATATAAACTGTCTTGTGATAACGACGAGGTCGTAATTATACAAATTTTGCACAACTTTTATGTGAATACTAAACCTACTGAGAGTTAACACGCTCCGTGCCACGTGTGCCATTTATGGTAAACGTTAAACTTGACCTCCATACCACGTGTAACATAAATGGTGCACGCAAACATATTTATTTAATACGCTGGAAACATATGCAGTAATGATTATAACTGAACCAATAGCCACAAGCTTTATATGAATCACTATTTATACAATTATCTATACAATTTATGTCATATTTCATATAACTCCCAACCAACTTCAGTCACAGATTTGTCTGACAGAGTTCAAGAACAGTGGGAACAAATATCTCTGAATTATTGCAAACAATTAGTAGAAAGTATGCCAAGGCGAATTAGTGCAGTTTTGTAAGCAAAAAGGTTGTGAAAGAAATATTAAAAATAAATAATATATTAAATAATGTCAAGTATTCAAAAAATTTCTCAAGGTACTTCTAAGTATGATAAAAATAATTACAATCTCGATTTTTTGTTATTCTTCTATATTCCTAGTAATATATATTCTAAGTATGAGTAATAGTGATTAACCCTTTGCACTCCAAGCAATTTTAATTCGAAAATTGATACATTTTTTTGTCCTAGAATCATTCCTTTATACGTGGTTCATTTCCTTTCGTGTACATCAAATTTGTTACTACTGATTATACATGCAACACTTCAATATTTACCAACTTCTTATGATACGAAGATTGTAATGTAAAAATTGTTTTAAATAAACGTCTGCCAAATTTTAGTGTCGTCTCAGAGGAGCCTTTGTAGTGCCATGGGTTAATTTTATATGTACGAAAAGAACTAAACTATGTACGACTATGTTATTATAGTTAAAAATTTTGTTTAGATGTTGGGAAGGGAATTGCTTCGAATGCAAATGATTGATACAAATGTTTCACGTTTACGAGGTAGAAATACAACTACTATATTTATTTTTTCTTTGCCAGGTTTAAGTTTATTTGAAGGTGAACTTACTTTGTCAAATAAAATGGAACACCGTGCACATAGATGTTCTTGATAAAGTTTTACAAAGAAAACTTGGCCGAGCGTCAGGGCCAAGGTGTTGTGAAATTACGCTTTATCTTTGAGAGCTCCGGGGAACTTATATTTGCCGGGTTACTTCGCAAGAAAAACCAGCAAGTACCGTCGAATCTAATTTCCTCGAAATTAACGTTTCTTGTTACGCTGACAGCCTGTGCGTCGGTAAAAGTGCTCACCGCCGCGGAATTTTATAACTTCCTGTCGACATTTGTAGACTTTGGCTCACGATTGTCGGCGTTTACGCGGCAAGATTGCAGATTCTGGGGAGGAACGAGTGTACCAGCCTCCTGATTTATGAGGACACGCCGCTAATTACAAGATTGCTGCAGTATAAACTCCAAAACAGAAATCCCGGACACGGTCCGAATATCGGTAAACAGGGCTGTAATGCATCTTTGTCGGAAGTTGAGCGCCGCACACTGGAACGAAACACCTATTTCCTTGGACATTAGCCAAAATTTCGTAGTGTCAAAATTCTGTACTGTATCCGCAGTAAATCTTTATTAAAAGTTCGCAGGACATGAAAACATAAATAATGATCTACATTCGTATTAGGTTTAATCCAAGTGGACTTGAAAATGATCATTACAAACATTCTGGTCTTTTTGTTTTTAATCTTTAACATCTGTATGATATCAGTTTAAAAAGATAGAAATAATATTTATATTTGTTAGGCTCTGTTTAAAATCTTCAACGCGAGTCTGACTCGTTATATTTAGGTTGGCAACCAAGTGACTGCAAATTTTAAATAAGAGGGCAAATTCCAAATTTTTACTTGAAAATATAACTTTATTAACATAATGTTGACCGGTAATTTTTCTCAGAATTTATCTCACGTCACTGGCTAGTACCCATTTAATCTAATCCTCAACCTAAATTAAAATTCTAAATTTTACTTTGTAATATTTTAAAAACGATAATCAAACTATTATTATAAAATTTTAACTCAAATCTAATTTAGTCCTTAATCTAAATGGTATTTCGTAATTGCATGTGGAAGTGAAACAATGTAAATAAATTTCGATAGATTCTATTGAATATTTAACTTTGAATATTTATTTTTGGCATGATAAACGGTCACGCGTATTGGTACACAACAAGTTTTGCACATATATCTTGTTTCGCTGCATTTTCCTTTTGAAGAGCAGACTCTACACGTTCTAGTTAGATTTGTTTTTGTCCCAGTGACTAATTTTCCTAAAACGTGATCTCTTAATTGCCCGGAAAGCCTAAAGAGTGGAACATTGTGAGGAAACGTTTTAGAAATACGAAAGGAAGCATCATGTACTATGCTGCATTCATTGGAATCTATAGTTATCTATTCCAGTAGAAATTGTTCGTATCTTAGTTTATGTTTGACTGACATTTGCAGTCAATTTTTTACTTTATTCGTAGCCGGTTAGCAACGTTTGGGCATAAAGACACGAGTTAACCCCTTGGCCTACGACTTATTTTACAATAACAGTAACTAGATTTTCTTTGTCCTCCGCGGAAACACAAAAATAAAATAAAAATTTGTAGTTACCGCGTCGTGTCTAGCTATTCTCTAATCACCGTATACGATCAACAATTAAATAAAATGTTAGTTCCGTTAAAAAAAATTAAAGAAATACATGTTTAGAAGATTCAATATGAAATCTTGGTCACGAGTCTGACTCGTCGGTGTAGGGCAAGGGGTTAACTCGTGACCGGTCAACAATGTATTAAATTAGGTATCGTCCATTTTTGTTGACGACCTTTTGCCATCTTTCAGGCAGTGTCACAATTCCATGTTCTGAAAACTTCTGATTTTTGCCAACCATGCCATAATACTTATATTTGTTAGACTTTATTTGACATTTTTAACACGAATCTGATTCGTCATAATCTAGTAAGGGGTTAAAATTGACTCGGGTATATTGTCTTATAAAAATACCAAGATCTAATTTATTTGAATTATGTACCATTTTCATTACGAAGTATAACTAAACAAAGAGAGTAGGTTTAGTGTTATCTAATGATTTAAAATATTGTTCTAAACCGTCCATTTTATTTCAGTGATTAACTTAACATGAATGAAAATTGTGCAAAGTTTGGCGATATATATCCAAGCCGTTGGGAAGAAATGACCATGTTCAATTATTTCTCTTAATCGTTGCACTGTGGACCAGCTAAAATGCCGATGAGATTAGGACGAAGCAATTTAAGAATGTCCAGCACGAGTTACAGTTAGCTATGAACGCGACTTTGTTGACCGCCATCCTTGTTCCTTCCGACAAGGAAATATGCAAAATTTATTACAACGTGTTACGGACACGGGGCTTGACGGCGTTTAAGCTGCTAAACGTAGATTATTACAATATTGCTGAAACACTGTCTACGTTGCGCAAGGACTGGTAATTCGTTCAAGCGTCGTTAGGCGACATCAAAGTTCGCTGATGCCATCCGGAGACTGGATCTCGTAAAAATTTAAACTGGTTTTCCGAGTTGCGCAACATCTTCAACTGAAATACTTTCGTGGCTTTTTAACGATACCTGAAAATGTTTGCGGAAGAAATGTCGTCTTTCGTGTGGATGAACGACATTTATTTCAATTGTTCTTCTTTACATTGAAGGGGTAAGTTTAACACTTTAACTTGCCGAACTAGCAGCCACAAAATTTCTATAAAATCGTAATGAGATATTGAGTGAAATGAAAATTGGAAAAATAAAATGTATGACGTCAAGTGCTCTCTCCACCTTCTTGCACTTTCTGCATAATTATTAACATTGATATAAATGAATACATTAATGTAAATATTTATTTAAAAATCGTACAAATAATTCTGTCACCCAAATATGGGTGACATGGCAGTCAAAGTGTTAAATATACCAGGTACGCAAATATGAAACGAAAATATCGTCTTCTGGGTCTTTCCCATGGCATTCAAACGTATGGAGGCGGCTTCTCGTGTCACATTTAATTCATTCGCAAATTCTTGTTTCGTTTGAGCGTCATACTGACACAATATTACTTGCAACTCGCTGTCTTCAAACTTTTTCGGTGGTTTTTCACGTTTTTCGTTTCTCACCTCAAAGTTTTCACCAAGTTTTGAATTTTTCAAACCATTCGAAGCACTGTAATTTATCAAGAGCATGCTCACCGTAAGCTTTAACAAGCATTCGATGCGATTCCGCAGCAGTTTTCTTCGAATGATAACAGAAAATCAATGCTGTTCGCAAATCGTAGTTTACAGGCAGAAAATTCGACATGTTCAATGCTATTAAAAATTATGCTGTTGTCTGAAACTTGCATGGTTGTGAGATGAAAGTCTTTGTCAGATGTCAAAACAAGAAACTGGCGTCAATGCCGCGGTTCGACGGTAACTATACTGACAGCTAGTGTCACGTATGTGCAAATTGCAGTTTAATATACAGGGTGAGTCACCAAACGTTTGCACCTCAAATATCTTTGTTGTTTCTAAAGATACGTAAAATATGATCCGGACAAAGTTGAATGGTACAATGGGGCTGACACGATGCTATAAAAAAGTTTCGTTTTTATGTCATTTTTTTAGAGATATCAAGGTCACCTTGACTTTTTTTAAATGGAACCACCATTTTTTAAACACCTACAATTATAGTCCCTTTTATTAAGAATTCAGTGACTATCATGTACTATGCTGCATTCATTGGAATCTATAGTTATCTATTCCAGTAGAAATTGTTCGTATCTTAGTTTATGTTTGACTGACATTTGCAGTCAATTTTTTACTTTATTCGTAGCCGGTTAGCAACGTTTGGGCATAAAGACACGAGTTAACCCCTTGGCCTACGACTTATTTTACAATAACAGTAACTAGATTTTCTTTCTTTCATTTAATGCGCTAAAAATATATATTTTATAATAAGATTACGACTGAAGAATATATGTCCACTGAAAGAATGAGACGTTATAAATGATGCAGTATAAAACACAGTAAATAGGTTTGTAATAATATATTATTCTTTAGTCATACGTCAAATGGCCTGAGTGAAGAGTTGAGCAAAAACAGCTCGGCACGGAACGTGTTAACCCTTAGCACCCCAATGGCGCCTCTGCGGCGACACTAAAAATTGCCATACTATTATTTAAAATAGCTTTTACATCACTATGTTTGCATTTAAGAAGTCAGTAAAAAATGTTGCACGTAAGAGTAATAATAATAGACTTTATATGCACGAAGGGAACAGAACGTATAATGAATGAATAAACAATGAATGTACAATAGAACTATTCTAGGTCAACAAATGTCTCGATTTTCGAATTAGAATTGCTTGGAGTGTTAAAGGCTGAAAAGTCCCTGCAATAATCAACGGCAGAAATTAAGATTATGAATGCAATTTAATGCAGAAAGAAAATCGAACAGAACTATTTTTAAACTTTACCACGTTTTATACTTGATCGACAACAAGGGTCGTTGGTCCGCAGTATTAACCCTGTGCACCCGAATGGTAACTTTGTGGCGCCAGAAAAAATTCTCGCACTTTTATCCAACGCAGTTTTTACATTGTTAAATTATTCGTTTTCCATAAATTGTTAAAAATTTAATTCTATAAAAAAACTCGTTCAATTTCACGTCTACAATATTTAAGTAGATTGTCCATAATCTTTCGTAAGATTAAAAGAAATACAATGTTCCAGGATCAAAGAAATTTTTTCGGATTGTAATTCAAATAGCTTCGAGTGCAAAGAGTTAAACCGAAGGATCCTCGCCTAACGATTAACCGCTGGTCGGGTCGATGTCGCAAAATGAGTTGTGCAACTTCTGGAATAATCCGCGTACACCTTCGGCAATCGATTAATAGGTCGTGATGACAAATTTGGAGGGTCGGTTCGCCTGACGGCGCCAGTGTTGATCGACTCCCGATTGGATTCAAACAGAATTTCCTCGAACAAGCCAACGTTGGTTAATTGGAGCGCGTTTGAAAACGATACAGGCACCGATTATCGAATCCGAAGCCACCGGGCGATGACGCGACGATGGCTGGTCGACTGGCTCCTTTTCTGTTTCCTCTTTTTTTTTTCTTCTCTAGTCTCTATCTCTGCCATTAAAAATCCAGCAATCAGGCCGCGCGCATTGTTATTCGTACGCTGTTCACGATCAATTATCCGGCGCAGTTCGCGCGTTAGGAAATAGCTTGTCGAGCGAGCGTCTATTTCGAAAGCGCGTCGATGTGAATCCCCTCTTGACAAGGGAGACGCGTTACCGAGCAACGCGCAACAGAGTTATGGCTCATTTAACCCGATGCTGCTGGGGAGCTGGCTGAAGGGATTCAGATACGAGGGCACGGCTAAAATAAGGCACCGGCTGGAAGATGCAGGGCAGACATCCTTCGCGCCTCGCTAGGACCGTGCACCTTGTTCCCCCATGTTCCTTACAATTTGTTCCCGACGTCGTTATTAATATTACTAGTTCTGCTCGTAACGCGCGCCTCATGAAGCACCTACAAATCTGTTGACGTAGCCTCTCACGAGGCAATTGGTCAACGCATCCTTGTTACCCGTTCTCGACACTAATCTCCGGAGCGCTAAAAACGGCTATTTTATAAAAGGTGTCCCAAAATTAACGCAAGATTTGAATTTGCCACCATTTTTACAGTAAATTGTTGGCAACACTGAAAAAAGAACAATTTGACAGCTGAGAGTTTAGGGTTAGTAAAAATGGAATGTTATACGATACAACATCGTGTTTTCATTATTGAACAATGTTTCAAAAATAATGAAAGTTTGGCGGCCGCAGTTCGAAAATTTTATACAAAATGTGGTCAAAATAGTGTTTTAACCTCGTCAACTGTGAAAAGATTAATTGAAAAATTCAGGGAGACTGGATCAGTTGGAGACGCTAAACACACCGATCGTCCAAAAATAAGCTGTTCAAATGTCAATATCGAAGCAGTGCGTGAGAGTGTTGATGAAAACTCAGGAACATCAATTCGGCGTCGTGAACAAGAATTGCAAATTTCAAGAAGCTCTCTACAGCGTATACTCACAAAATATCTGCGCCTCTATGTTTACAAAATTCAACTAACACAACAACTGAAGCCTAATGACCACGAACAGCGAAGAGAGTTCGTGGAATGGATTATTGAACATCAACAAGTGGATGCTGATGTTTCGAGAAAAATCATCCTAAGCGATGAAGCACATTTTCACCTTGATGGCTTTGTTAATCGCCAAAATTGACGTGTTTGGGGTTCGGAGAACCCACATGTGATTGTCGAACAACAAATGCACCCACAACGTGTCACTCTATAGTGCGGATTTTGGGCTGGAGGCATCATTGGACCATACCTTTTTGAAAATGACGCTCGTCAAGCAGTAACTGTTACTGGTGCTCGATATCGCGACATGATAACACAGTTGTTTCTACCGAAATTGGTTGCTATTGATGTAGTCAATATGTGGTTTCAACAAGACGGTGCTACACGCCATACAGCCAGTGAAACAATTTAATTACTGCATGAGATATTTCCTGGTCGTGTAGTTTCTCGTATCGGTGATCAGAATTGGCCTCCTAAATCGTGTGATTTAACACCATTAGATTTCTTCTTATGGGGTTATTTGAAGGCAAAGGTCTATGTCAACAAGCCAACAACCACCCGTGCAATACAAGAGGAAATTAAACGCTGCATCAACGAAATTCAGCCACAATTATGCAGAAAGGTCATGAAAAATTTCGACAAAAGAGTGCGTATGTGCCAGCAAAGCCGTGAAGGCCATTTGCCCGATGTGTTATTCCATAAATAACCCTATCCTATGTACTTTATGATTCAATGAAAAAATAACAATCTAAAGATTTAAAACTGTGTTTTCTATTTCATTCAAACCTTGCGTTAATTTTGGGACGCCCTTTATTTCACAAAAAATAACGAGGAAAAGTCTGTAGCAGTCTTTTATGACAGGGACAGCGATATCGCGCCTTGGGCCTCGATACAAGACCTTAGAAATTAGGACACAGCATTGCCGTCCGACTTAAGATAGAAGGGCTGCAATTTCCAGCGTGCGGTGCAATCTTTTAGGTTATAAAACGTGCAAGGTTGAACAATTTTAGTTTCGTAGTTCTCGGTTTGAAGCGGCCGGGTAATTTAGACTTTCAACGCGGTATCCTTGTCAGAAGCGCGCACTTTCCCCAAGTTGTTTAGATTTGGACACCCTTATCAACGTCGCAAATACCCCCTCTTGCTTTTCTGCTTGTTTTCACTTGTACGGTTTCCAACGAGTCATCGGGTCTGTTTTTCGTTTTTAACAAGGAACACATTTAGATGTGAAAATCCGATTTTGATGAAATTTATGGGAGCCTATAGTTCTTTGAAATATATTAGCATATATTTTTTTCATTGGCAACCATCCATTTTGAAGGGGTGAAAACAGCACCCAAAGTTGGGGGTCAAAACCATATTTTTTGAGATATCTCGGAAACCCGATGTCAAAAAAATTTGATTTTTTTTTAATTGTGTGTTTTTTAATGGGAGAAGTATTCGCGCAAGAAAATGTTAACAAAAGTTAGAATAAATAAATAATACATGTAGTCGCTCCCATAAGTTTCATCAAAAGCGGATTTTCGCATCTGAATATGTTCCCTTGTTAGTTTGTAGTTGGCCCGTTTACTATTGCCAGGGATTAAAATGTGGAAAGATTACAAAGGATCTTGATATTAAGGGCTCACTCGCTGGTTGGACTGCACACGAACTAGATTGCATATACAGTGGCTCGTGAAAGTATTCGGAGACTCTTTGAATTTGTATAACTTTTTTAAGATTGGACCAAACGTCTTGACTTTTCCTGGACAATTAGAAACATCGATTTACCTATTGATTTGTTGGGATCCAGGTGAGAAACGTAGAGACCGATTTGTACTCTTACAAATATATTTCGGACGTTTCAAATATACAGCTCTGGATACTTCGCGGAAACAAAATGACCGACTGTCACGCAGAAGAGGTGTAGAAAAATGAGCCTGGCTAATTCTAGGGATCCGCGTACTTATACCTAGAAAAGCAGAAGGGAAAGGGCAAGGATGACCAAGCCTTAGGGCTGAATCCTGACCGTCGTGATTCAGGGTTCGGAGGTGATTCAGTGCCGAGAATGCTCGAAAACATCTGAGTCATTAGGCCAGCGCGGTGTTGGCGGTTATCATAGATTGGTCATCCAACAGATTTAAAAAAATATACTTTTCGGAGAGCATTGGTTCTCAATATAATTAGACAAACCTTGTTAAGCCTTGTTCGTTCGTTTGGCAAAAATTTACTTACAGTTAGTTTCTGATACCGTAATGTAGTATTTGTCTGTTAAAGTCAGGATTACTGAACAAGAAATGTAAAGATAGTTTCTTGAAAATGGAATACATTGACTCATGAAAGTATTCGGATACTCTTTAAATCTAAATAACTTTTTAAAGATTGAACCAAACATCTTGACTTTTCTTAAGTAATCAGATGCATCGATATACTAAATGATATGCGAAAAAGATTTTGAAAAAGTTGCAACTGGTACAAATTACGTGACAAATAAAAAAGAAACTTTTTAAATATTTTTTATTTGAGCCACGTACTAAAAATTTTAAATATGCATCTTGTAGACCTATGATAATTATACGCATGCAGAAAAATTTATTGTGATCGATCAACGTATATACGTATGTCGTAGATTTAAGTGTTTCTTTAAGAAGATCATAGGTTAAGCATTTGCTGCCGGAAGATGGCCGAGACGTTTGATCGGCCGCGACAGTTGGGATCGGTTTCTCTTGAAACGTTTGATCGGCCGCGATAAACAAAGTCGGCTCCTTTGGAATGCGTGCACGTGGACGGAGTGACTCTACGGAGTGGGGAGAATGCAAGGCAAGGCCCTCGATGGCCCGAGATAGGCGGGCAGATTTTGGTGAGCACTGCAAGGATCGAGATGAATAACTCCGCAGAGTCAAACAGTCAGGGCACTCGACGAACGCGACAAGTGACGAGGAAACGCGAGAGTTCCGGGATGCACGGGTCGCGCCGGAATGTTTATCTTTCGACACGTAAATTACAAATGTTGGAATGTGTCATTTTGACGGGCCCTATAAGCCTAGTGTTAGCATATTACACGTCGGCTCTGCGTTATTCTGAAAGACTCCTCTGTTACTGGAAGTACATTAAACGATGATAGGCACCTGTTGGCACCTGATTCCTTATGATTTTGACTTGACGTGAGTTAGCTGCTCGTTGCATACACATACAGGGTGTTCATGCCATTACTAGCCAACGTCCTCCTTGCAAATGATAAATATTATAAAAAGATGAAGGTGTAGGGATAATTCATCAGCTAATCATTTCGAATATGCGTGCTAATCGAATACGACGACTAATTGTTCTTATTCGATCGATAATTGTTTTTCTTTCGTCCATCTTGAGAAGAAAAAGAAAGAGATAGAGAGAGAGAGAGAGAGAGAGAGAGAGAGAGAGAGAGAGAGAGAGAGAGAGAGATCGCAGTTGACGACGAGACGTGCTCGGAAATATATAAAATCGTTATTGGTATTAATTAAAAACCTATAGAATTAATCAGAAGTGGGATTTGAACCCATGCCCACAAAGGAAATGCTTTTTTTGATGCCATATGAAAGTCGTAGATTGTCAAAAATGGAAGAAACATTTTGAATATATTGTACTAGTATGTTTACAAGTATTCTTTATTAACGAAGCTACGGTAAATGTTGAATATGACTTTCTTTTACACAAATGCATATTTTGGCATATCAATCTTTGGACCGTTCTTACCATTTTAAAATTAATGGCGTTTAGAATTATTCACTGGTCTGTTTACCAATTCTTTTAAATATATTTTTGGCATTATCTCTTGCAGATACATTGATACTTTGGTTGATTCTCATTTGATAACTATTCGTTCAATTTAATCGTTACAATCTGTGTTAATAAATGATGGTGTTTTTACTCTGAGTCAAAATAGACTCTGGCACCGCACTCGAAAGGTTAATAACATTTGAATGATTTATTAATTAAAGAAACAATGTATTCTTCTTTATCTCCGGGTTTCTGCCACTGACTTGGATAATATTTAATTCACTTAAAGATCTGAAATCTAGTTATGACGAAAATATAAAGCTGTACATAATTGTGTGTCCATGTATCGATGTAGTACCGAATGTATCGTGGATTGGAGTACTTCTTCATAAGTAGAAATCTCCAGTATTAAACAGACAATTCTGCATAAGTAGAAATCTCCAGTATTAAACAGACAATTCTTCATAAGTAGAAATCTCCAGTATTAAACAGACAATTCTACATAAGTAGAAATCTCCAGTATTAAACAGACAATTTTTCATAAGTAGAAATCTCCAGTATTAAACAGACAATTCTTCATAAGTAGAAATCTCCAGTATTAAACAGACAA
>CM052097.1:6132033-6150618 GCA_028453745.1 Agapostemon virescens
AGTTATAATTCAGAGTTACGTCAAAGAAGATAATAAATATATTTTATATCAATGTTTAATGTAAGCATTGCAACAAAGTATCTCCTAGTATTCTTTATTAACCCTTGGTACTCAAATGGTGATTCTGAGACACCACTGAAAATTGCCATATTATTATTTAAAACAATTTTTACATCGCTATATTGTTGTCTAAGAAATTGATAAATATTGAACTATTATAAGGACGAAAATAGTAATAAATTGCATATCCGTAAAACGTCATAAATCATATAAAATAAAAATAATCTAGGTCGGAAAATATACGTTGGCGTTGATGTTAAAATAGATTCGAGTGTAAAGGGTTATACTATCTGCAAAGGGAAGAGTGTATAACCTGTTAAATTGTGGCAAAGTATGTACAGAATGTTCTGATAATCTGGAAGCGTATAAGGGAAGCGATTAGAGTAATTTGTACAGAGTTATGTGCAAAAGACAATATAGATTTCATTATTAACATGTAACGTAAGTGCTGAATATCCTTACTCGTTCTATATTTAACTAACTATAGGAAGGAGAGTATTATTGCATCATTTAGGTCTCATATTTTTATTCCTACTTTCAGTGAAGCGAAATTCGATTTTTTGAG
Source organism: Agapostemon virescens (assembly GCA_028453745.1). Taxonomy (NCBI): domain Eukaryota; kingdom Metazoa; phylum Arthropoda; class Insecta; order Hymenoptera; family Halictidae; genus Agapostemon; species Agapostemon virescens. The sequence continues at coordinate 6,132,659 of CM052097.1, forward strand.
TGAATTATTCTAGAACTACGCCAATACGTTAAAACTAATAAGTGACATTAAGGTGTCTCGACCAGCAACTTCTTAAACAAATTGTTTCTTTCACGAAAAAACAAAGACAGTTCAGGTGGCTTGCTTTAAGTGCCTCGTCCAGAATAATGGCTTACTCTGCATAAATCTATACCCTGAGCAGCTTCGCTATCATCCTGAAAATGATGGCTGCTCCTCTTTACTGCTAAAGAGGTGTTACAAATCATCCGCTGTATCACTCACATAACACTTTAGAATATTCAATTAGAACAACAATACCTTCCCAACGATCTTCTTGCTACAGTTTTATAATTTCGTCGTAATTTTTAATTGAGCATAATTTAGTTTCTAATTAAAACAAATTGGTAGTGGCAGTATATAAATATTAACGAAGGCTTTGCAGCCCTATTCTCATACTGAGAGCCTATTCTCATATGCAGGGCTGTACTAATATTCTATTCTATCACGATTCCGAACACATTCAATTTCTCCAAAATTTCTAACCAATCCTTCTAACTTAACAGTAAATTGAAGTTGTTCGATTGATTTCTAAAAAATTTATTCTGATTTCAAATGTGTGTATGTGCGTAATAAATTGCAACAGTTGTATGGACCGCTTGTTTTGAAAGTGGTGCAAGTCCATTTTCTTCGGTTTCGAGAAAATTAAATGTTAGCAGATCTGATAATTAAAAAATATAGGTTAATTATGCGAAGTCTGGGAATGTTTGTACTAATTTATCAATATGTAATTTTAGGCGAATTTAACTAAAATAATATATATTTCCAGGCTGCAAATGGACTTACACCACTTTCATAATTAGTCAATTGTAAATATTATTTAATTTCATTTTTTAAATAACAAATATCACTTAAAATATATTTCATATTAATCCAATTTTGTTTATAAATAATAACAAGAAATAAAATAGAATTAGTATTTTTTATTTTGAACGTTAATTATATTTATATATTGTTAAACTTAACACAAGGTATTGATATTATTAACTATTATGCTCTTCATGTGGCAGTGTTTTGAAATATTCATGATGCACAGGAGGTTTATAAGGTAATAGCTGCTGCATATCCTTATATTTTTCGTATGTAATAGGCCTGGCATCGTGATACAAAAGCACCAGGGCGATTTTTTCAAATTTTTGCGGTCTTCCCCGACATGAAGGTGATAAATTTAGAATCTTAAATTCTGTGTCCTCCATTGATGTTATATAAAATAGTATACGGTGCACTTTTGCAAAATCTCATCCAACATATTTGCAACCAATTTACTTTTTCTCCATTAGTGTTTCTTCTTATCTGTTTTCTAATTGCATTTTGTAGATTTTTTCTTGAAACGAAATTCTCTCGTTTCATGTCGTGTAAAATAAATTTATTATGTAGTCTACATTGGTTTATAACATCATAATAATCCTGTGGTGTGTACAGGAAATTCTTCTTTCATAATGCCATTTTTTCTGTCTATGAAAATTGGACTTACACCACTTTCATAATCAATGGTTACGTAATTTCTTTTACCAGCCACTTTTAAATTGAACACAGCATAGGCATTTTTTAAGATATTAAATACTAACTAGTTATAAACGAAAAGTTGACACTAAATTAAGCATAAATTATGTCATATCTCATTTTTTTTAAAAAAGGACTTACACCGCTTTCAAAATAAACGGTCCATATATGATAACATGTACTTAGCAATGAAACAAATATAATTTCCATGAGCTAGATGGTTTAAACCTTAACATTGGAGTGGTGACTCTGAGGCATCATGAAAAATTGCCATACAATTAACATAAATCCATAAATTTAACATAACATATGGATTTTGACATTTAACTTTTAACATTTTTTTATGTAACAAATTGATAACAATTTATTGGTTGTAAGAACGAGTAATAGTAAAAAATATTCTATGTCAGAAGAAATGCCTTGGTTTTCGTGTTACAATAGTTTCGAGTGCAAAGGGTGAAATTATTGGTACGATTTGAGAAAAGGAGAAGAATTATGTCGCCAAGAGTTTAGGGAGGTGACCCCGTAATAATCTGAGCAGCATTTAAAAAGGATAGAAAATGAAATTGTTTTCTTAAATCGTAGAATGAATGGTATTAAATAATAACAAATGCTACACGATTATTTGTTGCCGTTTATAACATTAATAGAAGATAAACAATATTCGAGCAGGATAACGCCTCCTATTAAAAATGTTTTTACAAGTAAAAAGTGATTTCAAGAATTCGGAATCAAATGTCTACTTCGGCTAGCATTAAGTCCGGATTTAAACCCCATTGAGAACCTTTGAGGTATTCCAGCAAGAACAGTTTGCGGTCGGAACAAGCTACCAATAAGTAATATCCCAGAAATCAAAGAGCAAATAGAATCTGAGTAGGCAGAGATTCCTAAAAGCACTTTAACCACTTGCCATTTTCTTTGTAAGTAAAATTACTACAACGTTTACATCTTTAAACATGTTACAAAAGAGAAAAGACAATTTATATATTTTATATTGCTACGTCTGCTTCACTGCTTAAATATTGATTACAAAAGAAATTTGATTCAATCTAAAAAGAAAGACATAATCTTTATATTTGTTAGGTTGTATTTAAAATCAACACAAGTCTGACTCGTTATATTGGGTTGGCAACTAAGTGATTGCGGATTTTAAATAAAAAGGAAAACTTAAAATTTTTACTTGTAAATATAACTTTATTAAATTAGATATTGTATGTTTATGTCGATTACCTTTTAGCTTTTAATTTTTCCATTTCTAATTGGAATAAAAAGGAAATGAAATAATAAACGATAGTATTTTCTTACTGATAATTAAAGGTGGAAGTCCAAATTACAAGAAAACAATATCGGTTAGATGCTATGAATATATTGACAAAACAAAATAATGTGCTAAAACCATCTATCGACAAAATTCGCAATCATTTAGTTGCCAACACAATAATATGACAGGGGTTAAATGTTTAAAATGATCGATAGTCTTAAATGTCATCAATCATAAAATTCTAAAAATAGCTCGTTCTCCGAGGGTTAATAAACTTACGACTTTTCAATCGAAAATAATTCTGCTAGGGGTAGAATATTCGTGATGAGGGCCGTTATGTTTACGTAGAAGGGACATTGACCCTTTAGACATCACCGAAATTTGAATTTGCGGTATCACAGAGGTCACTCGGTAATAGTGTCACAGCCGTAGCTTTGACAGAAATTGGACGTACCTTTGGATAACGATATCTCGAAGGGAGCGGAGGAAAGGCCAAGGTAAAGCGACACTTCCGGTCGATGCAATCCTCTTTGCAGATATATGCATAATCGAGACGTTTATAGCCGGTGTGTATCGAGTGCTATAATTAGAAGCGGAGGGAGAGCGGGACAAGTCGACCTTAAATTATTCCAACGACCTTGCTCGGTTGATGTTAAGGGAAACAGTCAAGGAACAACGCCGCTATCAATCCTTCTCGCTGCTTCTGCGGACCCGCTTCCGCTCTCTGGTTGCTGTTGGCTTGAATTATGGATCACGGCCATACACGTGCGTGTCGATAATTCAGGACCAGACCGGAACAAGACTGCTGAAACTTTGTCACGTTACGACCGTGTCCGATAATATTTACTTTATGAATATCCCGTGGCAAGTATTAGCCAGCCTGCTAACTCCTAGACGCATACCTCTATACCCCCACGATGCTTTCCATGAAGCTGAATTTCATTTCCTGTTACACTGAACTTTATCGCCGACCAGATACTATCTAAAATTCTCGAACTATTTGCAGATACGAGACCAACGGAATAGATTTAATTCTTAGTTTACACACATGGTAAAGGATAGTTGAGGAACACGGATGGTAAGGTAACGACTCTATTCTTCTAATGTGATAAATATGATAAATATTAATTTCCACTGATCAAATGAAAAATTGCAAATCGAATATACGATTGAGTTGTCGAACAACTCGAGCACGTTATCACTTCAATAGTCCACAATATTCTGCTGTCAAGGATTACACAAAGACCGGCCCCCGGGTCTAGACAACGTCATGTTAACCCTTTGCCCTACGATTTATTTTGTAGAAACAGTGACTAGATTCGTTCTCCAAAGAACGATGAAAAGGAAAGTAAAATTTGTAACTACCGCGGGCGTACCTATTCTCCAATGACTGTATACGAGCAAAAAATAGATAACATTTTATTTTGACTTATAGAAAATCAAAGACATATACAGGGTGAGTTACCAAACGTTTGCACCTCAAATATCTTTGTTGTTTCTAAAGATACGTAAAATATGGTCAGGACAAAGTTGAATGGTGCAATGGGGCTAACATGATGCTATAAAAAAATTTTATTTTTATGTCAGTTTTTTAGAGATATCGAGGTCACCTTGACTTTTTAAAATGGAACCACCATTTTTTAAACATCTACGATGATAGTCCCTTTCATTAGGAATTCAATGACGACATTATTCCAAGGTCATTCAAGGAGGAGGACAGAAAACACGTATAAGATTTAGAAAATGAAAGCAGAATACGTTTATCACGGTTGAGACTTGTAGTAAATAGTAAACATACTATGGTCGTAGTTAAAGTAAACATAGTAAGGTCCTTCAATGTTACTGTTATTCAGCATTCTTGTTTACTATCAGTATGTTTCCAAACGCGATTCCGCTATGTCTTATTCAATGGCCGAAAAGTGTGATATGATCACGATTCACTGTGAACGTAGACAAAATGCAGTGCAGGCCCGATTACTTTATGAAGAAAGGTACCCCAAGCGAAACACTAATTCTAGACAGACTTTCATTAATACGTACAGGTTGTTTCGAAGTACTGGAAGTGTACATGCAAGACAGTACAAACGGAAGAATCCCACGACCAATGAAGACAATGAAATTAGTATTTCAGCAGCTATAGCTGTCAATCCTCACGCGAGTATGAGAAAAATTTCCAGGGAAGCAGGCATACGTTACAGTAGTGTAATACGAATTCTGGCCCGACATAAATTTCATTCGTTCCACATATTGCTTCATCAAGAATTGCACGGGAATGATTTTCAAAATAGAATTAATTTTTGTCAATGGGGATTGCTTCAAAATCATTCAAACAAACAAATACCACCTCGGATGTACTTATCACAGTTCAAGGTTCTTTCAGAGCTCGTTTACATCAATGTATCGACGTAGACGGCCATCATTTCGAGCTATTGTAAAATACAGGTATTCTGCTTCGATATTTTAGTTTTATAAGTTTTTTCTGTCCTTGACCTTGAATGACCTTGGAATAATGTAGTCACTGAATTCCTAATGAAAGGCACTATCATTGTGACCCTGATATCTCTAAAAAAATGACATAAAAGCAAAATTTTTTTATAACATCATGTCAGCCCCATTGTATCATTCAACATTGTCCTTACCATATTTCAAGTATCGTTAGAAACAATAAAGATATTTGAGGTGCAAACGTTTGGTGACTCACCCTGTATATTGAGAAGCTTCTGTTCGAAATCTTGATCACGAGTCAGACTCGTGGTTATAGGGCAAGAGGTTAATAGCCTTGAGGCCCGGCTACCCACGACACATACTTCAAAAGCGCAGAGTTTTTGCATCCAAATACTACATCCAAAGATATAGTCCCTCTCACGCACTGAGGCCGACACAATAGTTGTAGGTATGTAAATATACAACCGAAATTTTTGTGTAGAAAATACACGTTTACCGCACGAAAATTATATAAAATATTGTATTCAACGTATTGCCCATCGATAGCTATACATTTCTCCCATCTGTCTGACAATTTGTGAATGCCACGCCAGGAGAACTGTTCCTCTTTTGAAGCAAACCAGTCATTGCGCCATTTAATTGATCCGCGAGTAGTTGTTGCGTTTAAGCGTTATTCTTATCCAACAATGTTTGCAATTCGTTGTCTTCAAACTTTTTCGATCGTCATCCACGTTGTTCGTTTTTCACATAACAATCGCCACTTTTGCGTTGCAATGCAATACGATTCTGCAGTAGTTTCTTCAAACGATAACAGAAAATCAATGCTGTCCGCAAATCGTGGTTTCCAGGTACAAAATTTGACATGTTGAATGCTATTAAAAACTATGCTGTTGTATGAACCTTGTATGGTTATGAGATGAAAGTCTTTTTCAGATGTTGAAACAAGACAGTGGCGCCAATGACGCGATTTGACATTAACTATATTGACAATTAGCGCCACGTATGAGCAAATTCCTGTTTCATATTTACAGATCTGGTACACCGAAACCCATGACATCAATATCTACAATCGTTATCATTGCGGTAAAATTTCGTTTTGAATTTTAGTTTGACGTCGCCCGAGGCGAAACACTCTTAGAGCAATCCCTCGTGGAGAGAAACACGAATTGCAGTGCCGGCATGGACATATTAACCCTCTATGGGGCCATGTAACTTTCAAGTCATATGTTAACATATCGACATTTTACCAAACGATTTTAGCTTTTATACGATAACGTATACGATACGTTATACGATATACGTATAAATTATATAATGTCTCTGAGGTAACAAATAACAATATTGATAACGGTTGGCAGCACCGCCGGCCTGAAGTATTAAAATAAATGCCTTGCAAATTGTATGCAGATAGAAACCAACGGAACCATCATGTGCAATTTACATTCTTTGCGCTTCTATCTATTCTATTATATTTTGTCTATTAAATAAAACAAAGTGTACGTAACAGCTTTGGGTTTGCATATCAATAACAACTTATTTGTTTGCAATTTCAATAATCATTTTGTTACGATTTGTATATGATACAGTTTTGTGACTTTCTGGTTACAGTAGGCCATTATAATAGATTTTGGAGTATTTAAGATAATGCTTTCTTCTATTTTCAGATCACATAATCGCATGAAAATAACAAAGGAATTAGAATTAAACGCATTAGCGGTAATAGATCCGAAGATTGTTTATTAGATTCTGAGTCCGATGAAGATTATCCAGTAGTATTTAGCGGACGACGCATAAATATTATTGACAATGACGATGAATTTAGTACCGAATCATCATCGGATAAGGAAAATTCAGGACCACAAAAAATTGTTTAACAATCCCAGACGAATAATAGTTGTTATTGCCCTAGGAAAGAACATTGCCCTAAAGACGCTGAAGGACCCTACTCTTCTGTGACCCATTTTCGAAAACAATTTGACAGTGAATTTATAAGTGATATAGTTGACAATACAAATATATATGTACTGCAGTGTGATCCAAAAAAGGGGTTCCAAAAATAAACTGTTTCAAATGCAACGTACATCTTTGTTTAACATCAAGGGCAAACTGTTCAATGGAATTTCATGCTGAAGCAATGTTACAAAGTTACAAATTTTAATAAAATTGTTTATACTGGTAAATCTTTTTAAATCTGCATATATACGTCCGTAATTGTTAATTTCCCGTTGGATATATTTTTTTTATATTTAAGAAAAAAATTCGACCCATAGAGGGTTAAAGAATTGATAAATAGACCTTAATGTCGTCAATTATATGATAATAAAAATGGCCGATCGTTCGAGTAGTTAAAGCGTATCTCAACGACACAGAAACTAATAAAACCAGACATCGCGGATGCAAGTCGGATCTTCTGGCCATATCTCACTGTTGCCATACTTCGTCACGGAAGAGAATAATAGGTAGCGACCGCCACACTGGACAATAGGGAGCGTCGCCGATACCCGGCATGTCTAGGACATGGCAGCGTTATTTCAGTCGAATATCAATACCGAGAGATTAATTAGTAATTGTCTCGGGTATTTCGACGATTCCATTAATTCGACCGAATCGATATGCAGCCCGGAATCCCAAAACCGGCGTCCCGAGGACGTTCCTCCGAAACTTCGTTGGCTCGCGAGCAAAAGTGAATTGCCACTCGCTGCAACTTGCATCTCAGCCCATGCTCCCTTTAATGCACTCCCTAGTATAATCTCCTCGACGGTCGTACATAATGCAGATCTGTCGGTGGTGAACACGGTGCAGGTGGCAGGGGACATCAAGGACACGGCAACACACTCTACATTGTCGAGCCGCGGATATCAAGGGTTCGAGAGATCAACGACGCTGCTATTAAATTTCATTGAAATCCTGTCATCGTCCAATCCCCCTCCCCCCTCCCCCGAACTATTTAATATTTTGGATATCGTTGAACCGATACACAGTGGTGTGTTTGGCTCGAAAAACTGGACAGAACTATTTTAGCGTTGTTTATAGGCTCACTGTCGTAACAAAGCACGCCCTTGAATTCGTTTTAACGTCGCTTACAGTGGTTCGACATTAAAAATAAAATTTATCATTTGAAAAATTAAAGTGACCTTGATTTCTAGAAAAAAAAATTTTTCTGTAATTTTGTATGCTGAACTTGGTTGATGTGCGAATATTGGTCATGTTTTGTTTGAAACTTTTTCGGATTGCTACAAACGCTTGGAAAATAAGGTCAGTGGTAGAATACTACCACTAAATGTGATTCAAAATATACAGGGTGTCTCAGAGTGTAACAGTACGGGTTACGAAAATTTTGAAAGGTGGAATTGAAATAGCATCGAGAGGCGCACCTCGTAAGTCATGATAAACTGCGATTTTCATGATATCGACCCGCTTGTATCTCTCGTGTACGTTAATCGATTTTGATCAAACTTTCAGCATGCACACAACTCATGCATACAGATGCATACAACCACTTGACACATAAAAGTTTACAAGAGTTGCAGGGTATGGGGTGTATAATAGACTTCAGTAAAAATTTTTGTTTTTAGCATATTGTAGAAGATATTGAATCAAATTCAAAATACATACTGCATGATATACTTACTAACGTATTACTCAATTTGCAGCAGTGCAAATGTGAAATAATTATCTTCTTGTGGTATTTAACTTTAACACTAAACCTACCGAGCATTAAAATTGACTAGTGTATATTAACTCATAAAAATGCCAAGATTTAATTTATTTGGATTATTTGCAACTTTCCTTACAAAGTAGGATCGAACAAAGAGATCTATTGAGTCAATTCCTAAGAAGGCATTTTTATAAATTCAATAATCGCAAAATAAAAATTCTGAAAAGGGTCATTTGACCCCCTGTGGTAGGTTTACTGTTAAGACGGTACGAACGTAATTAATACTTTAAACTGTCCCTCTAAACTTTTTATTCTCAAGTGGCTGCATGTGATATAAAATATAAAATTAAATATTAATAATATAAAATTAATATTTTAAATTTTTATTTCAGACTCAAATAAAAATTCTTCTATGGAATTTCTACTTTTTAACATTTTTTCAAAATCCTTTATATATACCATTTAATAAATCACGATTTCTTTCAGTTATAATCCCTTAGCACTCCAATGGCTCCTCTGAGGCGACACTAAAAATTGCCAGACTGTTATTCAAAATAATTTTTATATTACAATATTTGTATTTAAGAAATTAGTAAAAATTGAAGTCTTGCACGTACGATTAATAGTACCAAATTTGATGTGCACGAAAGGAAATGAGCCGCGTACAATGGAATTATTCTACGACAACAAATATATCGATTTTGGAATTAAAATTGCTTGGAGTGCAAAGAACTAAGAAAGCTACATCGATTTAGAAGACACTTAAATACTTTCGTGGTTCGCTGTATGCTTTTCGCAACTAGAGCCATTATTTAAAATATTGAACGGGTACTTAAATTAAAAAATAACTATATCTACTTCAAGAAATTAATTGTAGCATTATTTTAGCACACGACTAAAGCACATAAAATATTGTCCGAAATATTATAAAATTGTAGCAATCACGAATAATCTAGTGAATCTCGTAACGGGATAATTTTCTGATCGTGAGTAACCGGCTACCCTACAGGGTCGGATAGAGTTCGGGTGAGTTTCTTTATCTCAAGATAGGCCCGGATACCCGGGCAATCAATACTAGCACTAATTTATATAGATATTCGTTGTTCAGCGGTTACTTCGCGCTCGTTCGTTGGATTTCACGTCGGCCCTGACGGGGAACGTGAAATAATGGAAAACGTCGTTCCACGTCCTGGCGAACATTAATTTCGAGACTCGACCGGAATCCTCGATTTTTAACGAGCCACTCTATTTCATAGGTTCGGAGAGCAGCTGCGAACGTTCCTGCTCGACGGTCGTTTGGAAAATGAAGGCCGCAGCGTTTTTCCGGGGGGAAAACAGTTCGGTGTTCGCGCTGAATTTAATGACGAGATCGATACCGGTGTTGATTGGGTGTCCCGTCCGACCACGTGTGCGTGCGATTAAAAAATAGCTTGACTTCTGCGGGATATCTGCATACGATCAGGTACTAATAAATTAATGACATTCGCCGATGTACGAATACTTAGAAGTTCAATTTTCTCAATGGGTTGCAATAATTGCGTTTCAGTTATGTACGATGAGTAACACTAGGTTTAAGGAACGCGTCAAAATGACGCATTTTAATGTATTTAATTTGGGAATATTAATATTATAAAAATGCATCTACGAAGAATAATTCCATATATTTATTTCTGATGATATATATTGTAAAACAATTGCTATAAACTTTGAATAGACGCATTTTTGTTATTTTTACGAAGTAATGTAAAATAGGGACTGTTAGTGCCTCGTAAAGGAAGTGTTGATCATTTTACATCATTGAAACGCAATTGTTGCAACCCATTGAGTAAATTGAACCATCTGCGTTCTTAGTGACTTGGCTATTTAGTTTAGTGTCCTTAGCTACTTTATACGTCAGTAATAAAGAGAGTTAGTTGCTTTGAACACATTTGTTGAAAGGATTCTTTCAGATTATTATATGCAGATTAATTTTACATTTCATTCTATGTTTTCTTATGTAGAAATTATTTTAGCACACTGTTCAGTATAGTCCTCTTCACGATTTTTTACTTTGTACTGCTTTCATTTTGCTTTGCACAAGATTATACAGGGTGACGCACTTAGAATAGTCCACCTGAATAATTCGCTTGCTTTGAAATAGTTTGCATTTGAATATATAACTGTTTTGGTTCGGAACTTTTATATAACAGTTTTAAACAGTTATTACCGAAACCATGGAAGCTTTGGTTGACTGCGACAGTCGGAGATTAATTACAATAAAAATTTTTGTGCAATAGACTGCGCGATAATTTAGAACTCGTGTAGTTCTGAACATTAATCATTTTGTGTTGGATTTTAGATTGTAGATATACAAAAATTATCTTCCAAACGCATTCGTAGAATTGCTACATGATGCACCCCTGCAACACTCAAATGGGTGGTTATATTAAGTGTAATTGGGTCAGCAGATGTGCGACTATGATTCGTCTTTTAATATTCATTCAAGACCTTTCTTTCGAAGAGTAAAGACGTGCCTTATTCGTTCTTTTAGCACGGGAACTACCCAACAATAAATCCAACGATATATATTGCTTTGTGATAATAACAAGGCTGCATCTATTCAAATTTCATTCAATTTTTATCGTAACATGTGGATCATTAAAGAAGTACATCGGAAAATTACTAAAACATTTTTATAACTTTAGTAATTGCGAAAGAAATAAGTACGGACCATTCATTTTGACTGGTTTAATAGTTCTAGTTTTAAAATAAAGCCACCGTTATATCAATAAGTATTACAAAGTGTTTTATGTAATAGCATCAAGTTACCAATATTTCGTTTCCAATTTCATATTTCTGTACGGCGGGAATGAGTTCAAATAACGAATTACACAAAAAATTAATTTTTCTAACCTTTGGTTCAATTATATTTTCCCTTTGCACTCCAACCAATTTTCATTGTAGATAGCTTATTTCCTTTCGTGCACATAAAGTTTAGTATTACTATTACTCGTGCGTGTAACATTTCAATTTTTACCGATTTCTTAAATGCAACCGTAGTGGTGTGAAAGTTGTTTTATGTGGGTAATCACAATAAATTATCATGTGGATTGACAAAGAAATTGAGTATAGATTTATTATCAAGTAAGGTATTGAAAGTAATTAATACTATAATGTATAATATAATATTCTCTCGCGACACGTGTTCTCTCGCAACGTACTGTCTTTCTCTCTCTTTCTCTCTCTCACTGCGTTTGCTCTTGTGGACAAACGTCTTCATTCTCTCGCATACCTTAACGGACTCCCTCGTTCTCTCGACGACTCGAGAGTTTCGCATTCAAACATAAACAACATCACATATAGTACGACATTCATACACCACGATTCTCATCTATATCATTACGCCTTATCCTCAATACGCTTTGTGTCTAAAACCTAACCCACATTTTAAACGATAGTATAGAAACTATTAGTATCGTCTTAGAGGCAACATTGGAGTATTAAAGATTCAGGTTCTTTATGAAATTTGAAGAAGTCGATAGAATTATCGTATTGGAAGTTGACACATACTTTCCAAATGCGATACGGGAGTAACTTTGCGAGGAACCAGGGTCTTTAACTCGAATATAAACAAATGAACGAACCTTCGCGTCGTCGTCGTGACGGTAAGTCATAAGTTTTAATAATAATAATAAGTTAATAATAAGTCTTAACACTTTACCGACCGGAAGCCTATTATTAGGACTTTCAATAGTTGCACTGTAACCAAAATGAAGCTTAACAAACTGCTTTTACATTGTAATTTGTACCCAAATTATTGGATAACGTTACCGAGGATGTCATGTTGATTTACCATAAAAATTGCTGTCAGCGATGAGAGATCCACGGAAAAGTTTTCAATCATGGACGATGGACCTTGAAAAATTCTGAAATATTCGCCGGTCGGTAAAGTGTTAACAAATACACTTATATTATATCCTGTAATTTGTTTCGCATTCTGGTCACTCCACTTCTGAATTAACCTAATTAATTACAAGAACCATCTTGAGAATCTCCTGAGAAACCGTTCGAGTTACATAGTTTTTAACTGATCATAAACTATCGCAAAGTAAAACATATTATTATTGGGAGTACAAATAAGTCTTCGACGTTTTTCATTTTTGAATTGGACGTTTATTGTAAAAGAATGGTACTTCATGTTTTATTCAAAGTATTGTACATCGTTGACCACTAATTTTTCCCATCTTTCTGATAGCATCCGGATACCGCGCCGGAAGAACGCTCATCTTTTGACGCTGTCCACGAATCGACCCAATTTTTGGTATCTTTATATGATGCCAAATGTTGATCAACAGAGAACATATTCAGATGGGAAAATCCGATTTTGATGAACTTATGGGAGCTTATAGTTCTTTGAAAAATATTTCACAGATGTTTTCTTTTATCGGCAACCATCCACTTTCAAGGGGTGAAAACAGCTCTCAAAGTTGGGGCTCAAAACCATATTTTTTGAGATATTTCAGAAACCAGAGATTGAAAGAATTTGAATTTTTTTTTAAATTGTGTGTTTTTCAATAGGAAATGTAATCGCGTAAGAAAATTTTAACAAAAGTGCTTTGTTTAAACAATATAAATTTAAGCTTCCATAAGTTTCATCAAAATCGGATTTTCGCATCTGAATATACTCCCTTGTCAGACAGGCCATGCGTTATCGATCGAAACAAGTAGTGTTACGTCGTAACAACATTATATATACGCGCATATGAATTTTGTGACACTGTACAAGTTGAGCACCCGGTATATTTCTACAAGCCAGCGCATTGAAAATCCCCAGCAATAAACCACCCCTACGTCCAATATCTTGCGACCAGGCGCAACGGCAAAACCGAACGTTTACCTGCGATCGCGATGCTTGACCAAGCCATCATCGACTCTGATTGCTGCGTTTGCATGAATCATTTTCTGCATAAATACTGCACACTTTACACACTCAGGCGATTCACATTTCAAACGTCACTGAAACAACTTCAACCCAATCAAACCGCTCGTTTGTAAATCCGTATTATTTTCGTAAGAGAAACCAGTACGTCGGAATTATTAAACTCAGTTTTACGTACTAACAAGTCGTGTGTCTTTATAATACTATTTGCACCACCCCTAAATATCGAGCCTTGTTAAGTTAAGCGCTCGAAGCGCAAGAATAAATGTAAAACGTTCTTACAAAACATTTTACTATTCGTGCGCTCAAAACAAGTAGTAATCAAAAAGAGCAATGTCTGGTGAATATGGCGGGTGGGGTAAAATTTCCCAATTAAGTGTATCAAAGTAAGTTTTGACCGATGCCTAGCAAGCAGCATTTCACATGTGCACAATCGGCGGTGAATGTTTCTTGGCGTCAGTTTATATGTAACCCAATTTCCATGCTTTTGAATCATTCCCAATGATTTTAAACGATGCGAAATCGCTTGTTGAATCACTGATAATGCAAGTGCAAATTCTTCTTGCGATTGGCACGAATCTTCATTCGATAATGTTTCCAATTCCGCGTCTTCGTACACTTTCGGCCTTATACTACATTCTTTAACTTCCACATCAAATTCAGCGTTCTTAAACTTTCGAAATCACTTGTGACAACTTCTCTCACTTAATGCAGCCTTACTTACTTACCTTATTTACTTGAAGTAAGTTTGAACTTCCCTAAAATGACGTTTATTCGGCTCAAAATTCGACATTTTCACACGAAAAAATATACGACGCTGATACACAATCGCTAATATTTCGACATCTGACACTGACATTCTTACATCTGACAGTAGCCGCCATAACTTACTGATTGCGCTATTTAACTTCAAACGGCAGAGACGTATTTGTATTCTCAATAGTCTTGTCAAAAGTTGCTGTACTTTCACAAGAGCAATGAAGACTCCGAAGACGCTGAAATTAAACAGAATCTAACTGCTCCTAAATCGTGACGATGCAATAGTTCAAATTTAGTTTGATTTATAGAGTGAACGAACGCCATTATTCTTCGAAGTGGATCGTCCATTTTAGCGACCCGCTGGTGATTATACACAAATACTGTTAATGCTACGCAATATCCAATAAAACACGTTAACGCTGGCCTGTCCGGCTACGGGAATTTATAGGAAAACGAGGACAGCGTGAAATATACAGGTTTCATTAGGAATAAAGTATAAATAAACTGAAAATATGATTTCGCTCGCATCGTCTATGACCACGGGAATCCGCTCTCGGCGTGGCCGCCCGGAATTAGTTTCAACACTAATCCTTTTTTTCGATCACGGATATCATTCAATCCCGAATTCGAAACGCAATTAATTCTCACGCCGAACCGGAATTTGGGGCCGATATGAAAAACCGAATACGGGATAGCGGAATCACATCAATAAGGCCCGTTGTTTCCCTGCCGCGGATGTGTGTAGGATTGCAGTTAATTGACGGCGGGGACGATTCACGAAAGGGAAAATGGATTTCCAGGAATTGGAAAAGCCACGGTCCTGGAAGCCGTACGAAACGGGGAGGAGGGGGGGCGGAAGATGCACCGGGAATGCATAAATGGTATAGCAGCGCGGTGCATTTCGCCAACGACCTGTCGGATTCCGTGCAGTTTTCGATCATCGGATTCGACGAACGAACCGTGAATTACGCATGCAAACTGTTCGCAAAACGCATTCCTGCAACACAAGTGAATATTAACTCGTTTGCAGTTTCACTTGTGCCAGACAGTTCTTATTTACAGTCCCGCACTGTGATTTTCGTATCGCGACCGCACGTCTGTTGTTCGAACACTGCACGTTTCAACATTATTTTCTTGGCCGGGATACGGATTTTACGTTCGTAATAACATTTAAACATACACATTTCTCGACGATTTCATTTTAGATAACCGATATACCTCAAGCTTGGACATTTGTACTTTGCGTTGGAATAAATCGCCGAAGTCATCTTCACAGCCGACATTTTGCGACCAGGCGGAACGGCCAACTTTTAGCGACTACCTGCGATCGCGTTGATTGAACAATCAATCATCGACGCTGATTAGTGCCCTGGCATGAACCTTTTCTGTATAAAAATTCGACACTTTTTCATACTGGACGGCGTCTAAAATCAACCGTCACTGTGAAACAACTTCTAATATTCAACACTTGTTGCGACGGCAACACCGAAGGTTGTCCGAGCCTAACTCTGCGTTCAGAAATGTATAAGTCATGAAATAAAAGGCAGGTAGAAGGTACGAAATACGAACCGCGCCACACGCGGACAGTTTTACCCTGACGAACGGACACCACGTGCGACGCACGTGAAGGCACAAAGAAAACGATGACTGTTGAAGCTCGCGTAGCTGATTTTAACGTAGCTTCAAACGCTGCAAGTACACCTATAATTGTTACCTGCCGACACCCGCGGCCGGGCTTACGTCACCGCCGGCCGGGAAAACTCGCGCTCCCACTACCCCCGACGCTCCAAACAAAGAGCAAAAATAGCGAATCACCATTGGCCGACACTCGGTCACCAAACTTGTATATAAGCAGCTCCTGTATCGACATACATGAGATCCGATCGGTCGGCTCACGCTGACGCTTGTACATACACGAATACGCAGAAATAAACTTCCACCCAAAAGTACAAGTTGGTCAGGTCTCATTTCAACAACATAAAGCTCCTTCTCATTAATTTGCGCTGGAGCTAATACGTGCCCTTACAAAGCAACGTACTTGAGCGACCGACTCCCCGAACTGCGGGACGGACGCCTCAACAAAGACAACGCTACAATAAATGACGATAATCCCTCGTTGACCATTTCCCACTTCTTTATATATACTCCTTCAAGCACATTCCTTCCATCATTTCCACAACCAATTAAAAAACGCTACATTCCTCCACCAAAAACTACCCTCAACCAATCACGACAAGACTGAGGTGACGACGGACAGAACGCAACAAGAATCATCAGATCATAGAGAGAACTCACAGAAAACGCGAACTAGATCTCAGAGAAAACACGAACAAGACTAACAAGAAATCGCAAACAGACGAATACAGACATCGCGAACAGAACAGAACTCGAACATAGAAATCGCGAACGTGAAAAAGTGAAAATAAAGAAAACCCGCAACCAATACAATCGTGTAATTATTACGCGACCCAAGGTGCTCAGTGACAATCCTAGTACACTGAGAAGAAGGTATCACAGACGTAACACCTTCACATACAACACTGTATTATTGTCTGTTCCTCGAGCGAAGAATAAATTTCGGTCACTACAGTGAACGATCCTTAACAGGTGATATTGGGAAAATAAAAATACAAGAGAAATTTAAGATTAGAGAATCGAGTAAACTGGGAAGTGAACATGTAGAAAAGGAAATGAATAAAATGGAAAGTGGATAACTGGGAAAGGAAGGAAGAGGAGAAGGAAGGAAGAGGAGAATGAAGGGAGAGGAGAAGAGAGGGATCCACAAGAACACAATGCGAGCGAGCAATGCGAAAAGACGACAGGGACAAGAAAGAAGTACACATCAGGCCTCAGGTGGTAGGGGTTCTAGTGTTATTACCTGGCCCTTTATTCGGGCCGGATTGAGTCCCACACTATTCCCCCCTTCTAGCTTAACGCAGTCGGTCACGAAAATATTGGGACACTTTCTAAAACGGAATAAATCCTTTAACTTCTTAGACACGATGCGTCACTATAGTGGCTTGAGCACACTGAATTTTTTATTATTAATTATTAAACTAAATTATTAGAGTTAAAGTATATACATCATATCTTCAAAAAAATTATAATTTATTTATAAAAAACTTAATTCTAATGTGCTCTGCCGTACAGAGAAACAGTCCCGTGCAAAATTCAGTCATGCCTAGAGGCTAAAATTGAATCAAGCAATATGAATTTTGAAGTTGAATAGTACTGATCTGTCCTAGTCTGTATACTCTTCTCATTCAGTTTGTGTCGATTGTAGTTAGCTTAGTTCACTGTTTACTTTACAGTTTAGTTTGTAGTTAGAATTGTTTGTGGCTTAGTTTGTAGTCATTGTAGCTTATAATTACGTTTCTAGT
>CM052097.1:6160618-6197281 GCA_028453745.1 Agapostemon virescens
TTAATGAATTTCACGCTTAAGCTTTTATACACAGAAGTGTATAAACTTTATAGGCCGTTGTTACCTGAAAGTCACATAGTGAATATATTGCAATAAAATTGTTTAAACGGAAAAATGTTTTTTCATTTGCATATATAGGTTTATAATTTCTGATTTTTCGTTCCCCCAATTTTATTGGATTAAAAACAAAAATTCGGCCCATAGAGGGTTAAATAAATTATTTGTTTTATTGTATAATTTGCTTCATCGGATTAAATTAAAATCTAAAACTCTTAGCGTTTAAGATTAAGACTTAAGATCTTTATTGCATACGATTCAAGAAGTCCTGAAAGCCATGTATGATTTTACATATACATATTCAGACATATTTAAAGTTAGGCAAGTTATAGACGTGAACAAAGTTTCATCAAAATTGATTGATGTTGCCACAAACAACGAACATTTCAAAATGAGACACGTAAACGTGCTTAATACAGAATTTGATTACATATAACAACATGGTTAAACAAAACTGCCAAATTGTTCAGATAGTAAATAGTCAACTGTACGATGCGATGAACTATATGTTATGCATATGATTGCAAAAAATAAATATACTGTACAGAAGCTAAACTTCAATATTATTGCAAATTTTCAATCATTCCCTAAGGAAATATTAAATTTCGATCCAGTTTGTTCCTCCGGATTATTTTTATTTATTTAATATGATCCTTATCCTATATACCATCCTTATATTTAGTCTGCTCCACGACTGCATTCCTTTCTCTAGATCGTTATCGCTGATATACCTCCTAGCATCGCGACAACAAATAAAAGTGGTTCGTACCGCACTCATCAAAGTTAATAGGAAAGTTAAATTAAATTAACTGTTTCTTCATAAAGGAACGATAATTACTCGTCTGGGGTTCGCTGTGAAACGGCGGAACGGGTAAATAATTCGTATCGATATCAATTTCATTTCGAATTAAATGAATCGGAGGAAATAATTATTCGCCAAACAATCTATCACGCATCTGGTTACCATCAGGATCGTGATCCAATAGTTTGTCCGCGGTTTAAGCGTCCCGTTTTACCAGACCTCGATCGTAGTAATTACCGTCGCTGCTATTAAGTTACAATGGAAGATTACTGTTTGCAGTGGCGTTACACGCCACGGTTCTTGACCCGAGATAATGGATGAGGCGGCTAGAATGCAAAGTGCATAACCGAGATGCATTCGGCACATTAACCGTCCATCGTTTTCTATCTAACAGACCCCGGTGAGAGATACCATCGTTTTAAAGCACCGACCAAATGAATTGCTTCCGTCTCGTACGATCTGTATAATCCTTCTCGCAAGCTGGATCATCTTGTTACGAGCCACGACATTATCGTGTCCTGATCTTCATCATCGATCCTTCAATTTTACCCTTTCCTCACTTTCATCGCGCTCTTGCGTGATGTATATATCTTACAATCGGATGTAGGATGGCACCAGCCAGCTTCATCTTCAAATTCCCTCTGCATCTTACGATATCTTTTTATTCAGTGACTTTATTCAAATTTCGTCCTACTGTCTACCGCCTGTAATGTTTCTTTTAAGACACACCTACCAAATGGTACTCGGTTTTATGTAAAACCACGAGGAATGGGTTTGTTTCTGTGTCTACCACCGTTGCTAGCTTACATTGTGTAATTCCAGCCATTACTGATTTCTTAAGAAATGTTTCTATTTATACATACGGTGGGCAAGCTATTTAAAACAGATCACTTGAATAATTCGCTTCAGGTTTTTGATTAATAAAAATAACAATTTTATGTATTTCCAAGCACATCTTGTCGTCAACTGCGATCTCTTTCTGCTTGAAATAAACGAAAGAGAAACGGTTATTGGTCGAATGAAACAATTAACGGTCGTACTCGATTAGCGCTCGTAATCAAAACGATTAGCAGATGAATTATCCTGTGGCGGCAGTACCTTCTGCGCTCGCCGACAGAGGGACAATTAGTTTCTTGCTGGTACTTGATACACCTCCGATTCATGTATATACCGTCCTTAAGAGGGGAATACGCTTTATAAGATAAAAATTTTCGATTTTTTTTTTGTTTGAAATTGATTCCAATATGGGTCTAGAATACGTGTATAAAGTTACGGAGCAAAATTTTATGTATTTTGGGAGATGCAGCTAGCCGAACAGGTAAGCGTCAGGTGCAAGTAGCGCAAAGCTGATGCGAAAGGTGAATTAGATAATTTTAACCATCCTAGTCCACTTCACCCAGATGTCCTTAAACATTTAAAACCGATATATGAAGAACTTTCAAAGGAGGATTTATTAACCAGGTGTCTAGGTGGACAAACACAGACTTGCAATGAAACTTTCAATTCAAAAGTTTGACGCCTAAATCCAAAGCATCTAAATTCCGAAGCAAAAATGATCGAAACCTCCGCCTTTATTGCGGCTGTCATTTTTAACGAGGGCTACTCAGCTATATTAAAAATAATGAATGTATTAAATATTAATATCGGGCAACAATGCAAATTCTTTGCCGATACGTATGACGCGCAGCGCATAACGAGACAGGAACGCCGCAGACAAAGCAGCACAAAAGAGGCACGAATCTCTCGTAGAATGCACCAAATGGAGCAACATGAATTTTTTGAAGCCACAAAAGGCTTACTATATGGCCCTGGTATAGCGGATTAGTTTCCTCCAAAAGTAAGTGTTCAATAATTTCTACTCTAACAGTCAAAAAACTTTAAACGCGTTTTTCTCAATATCATATTTCTGAATCTTGTGTACACGATACAGACCGATCTATGGGACCTAAGGCGATTTTTCGTTAGGTAATGATAAAATGTCGTCGATGAACTAAAAACATTCCTAAATAGTTGCATTTTTTCCTTTCAATTTACATTACAAAGTTGAAATTTTTAGCGAAAAATCGTAACTTTTTCAATAAAGCTCAAAAGTTTTGCATTTTTATTGGAATTTTTTTAGTTCATCGACGAGATAATTTTATAAGGATTAAAAAGAACTTTTGTTTTCCTGTTTCATATGAAAATTAGAGGCTCTAGGATGTACACAAACTGACGATGCGCGTGGCGCGGAGCTGTGAAGATTTATAAATATTGCGAAAAAAATACATTAATCATTAAAACAGAAATTTTTTTGTATTGTTTAAATATAGAACATACTATGAAAATTTGAGAATGATTCGCTTTGTAGTTATTGAGAAAAAAATTCCTAAAAATCACTATTTTTTAGGCGCTCTAAAGTGTATAGTATTCGCCCCTTAACTGCCTTCCAGTATCCCAACGTCTAAGGCAGGGTCCGTTAGTCAGCCTTACTGACAAATTCTCTAGCGGACCCAGGACGAAATGCTCCCCCTTCCTTTCCTTCTTTTCTTTCTCTCACTCTCCACCACATTTTCAGCCGCCAAAATTCCTGCATATTATATAATTTATATGTAACACATTAAGTTAGTCCCCAGAGACTGGCAGCAGTATACTTTCGAAAACCACTGTATATAAGATGTCTTTGTGCTATTTGGATATAGTTCTTTCCTTTGTAGAATGCGTTACACTCCGTCCGCTGTGAAATACGATCAATGAGAAGTTTGTTTTTTATTATTCCGGTGTTTGTTTAAGGAGACAAAGGCGAACCGATATTATAAACAGTTTTCGCCGAATCTTTGATGAATTGATATGTAAAATGAATTTCTGTTCAATAAATTAGTTAAATTACCTACACCTTACTGTTTGCGATGCTAGTTACTGAAAGAAATATTGATAGAACAGAATTAAAAATGATCGAATAATCTTGCTTCCGTTGCATTTTAAATGCATTTCTATAAGGTTTTCAACAGTTATCGTCGTCAACATCCTGTGCTTCAGCTGATACACTGCCAAACTTCCTGGCTCGCGGCGGGCAGTGTCGAGTGACAGCGCAAACATTGCTATCGATTCTGGAAGAACAAGCCAGAAGATGCGTCGAGCGAATCCTTGTTCGCCCCGGGCAATAAGAGCCGCAACGAATCTAAACGGATTGAGTCTATCCGCTCGGAGCAATCTCTCCCACGACTTGGCCCTTGCAAGGAGTTATTACGAGGCCTTTTATACGTAGGGATTCTTTGTCAAACGGCCGGCTAGCATCGGCTCCAATTTGTACGAGCTTTTTAGCCGAGCAGAGCTGAAACTCTCCTCGAAACTAAAACTACTACGTGACCACTGCCACTTCTCGTCCGCCGAGTCTAATGAGGCCGATTACTCGCGGCCGGCAAGAAAATGTCCTCGAAAAAAGAAAACGAAAATTACTAATGAACCGGTGGCGCTGTGACGCCGTCAGGCAAGTATTATCCACGTGTACCCGCAACAACACCGACGACTATGATTCGGAGAACGGTTCCACGCGACCGTCGCCAGAGATTTCTCGCAGCTAAGTGTGTTAATATTAAGACCGCGATTTATGAGGCTACCTCGCCGATATGGCTGCAGAATGATTTTAATCACGAGCGAAAACCGCTGGCAATACCAATTTTTCACACGACGACGTTTAACAGGTTATTCTGGCTTCGAACTTTTGAAAAATCGATTTACATTTGCATTTTCTTTGACCTTCGCCAGACGGAAGTTTCCGATGATTTTATCGCAGACGTGAGTTAATTTATTTTCTATTCTACGTTTTTGTACTTATAATAGACCGAAACTCTGATCGAATAAACGATTCGCTGGTTAATTCGAATTTTGTGTGGCCCGTGAAGTTCAGAGAAATTTTATATGGGACGTTTGGACCTTTGAATCGCGAAGAACTAAAATCCCATCGTTTCAATGTGGGTATTATCGAACATGCGTGCAAAAAGATTTGTTTTGATTGGTAGAATGAAATTAGGTTTGGATATTTAAAGAATGTGGCTTGCAATTGTGATGTGACATCATGGAAAACTAACAAATGTTTCAGAATTGAAACAAACGATTTGAATTCACGTTTTTAAATGTTAGAAGGATTAGTTAAATATGTAACGTGCACTATAAATATGTTTGACATTACTTTGTTCGAAATTTGAAGGGAAAAAGTAAATGGTACAATTTTAAACTTTTTTCTCCGTGACCATAACAAAAACTTACATAGTTCTTTCGTGAAGTTAGGCAAGTTATATACGTGTACAAAGTTTCATAGAAATTGGTTGATATTGCCATGAGCAACGAACATTTCAAAATGAGACGCATAAACTTCCTCGATACAGAATTTCATTAGACGTAACGACATAGAGTTAAACAGAACTACGAAATTGCTGAGATAGTAAATAGTCGACCGTAAGACACGATGACCGTCCTCGATACATGTTATGCATCTGATTGCAAATAATAAACACACTGCGCACAAACTAAGCTGTAACATTATTGGAAGCTTTAAACCATTTTTTGTGGGAATGGTTAAACTTCGATCCATGGTTGCTTTGAGAAGTTTATTCCTCTGGATCAGTGGAATAGGATGCAATTATAAACAAATTTGGCTTTAATTGTAGTTGGTTTTAATTGTATTATTTACATTTCAAAAATTAGCTACGTGATGTATGTGCGTCAGTGACTTTTCAACATAAAATTTAAAAAACGTGACCGCGCTGCTTCGGATTCAAATAGTTAAAGAAGTCAGTCAAGTCAATTTTGCACAATCATTTTTTTAATAGATCTTCGTTTATCCTATGGTGTTGAATGTAGCTGTTGTTTACGCATCATTTCTCGACACCCTTTACAACCAGACGACGCGACGCATCTTTCTTTACGTTCAAACGATAAGAAAGAGATCTATTACGTTCGCCTACCCAGCAGACGGGTCAAAATAACTTTGGCCAAGGGTTAAGGGTTAGCGTTGCTTCGTTTCAGCACCCAAGACGATCGTAAACGCGATTACATTCCGCACGCAGAAACGTACGAAATACCAATGTCGATACAGTGCGAGAGGACATTTTAAAATTAGGTACGTTATCGATCGTCGAAAAGGAATGGGCTCGTAAAAGTCACCGGTAGAATGCAAATTGGTCTCTTTCGAATCCAAGAATAATTGTGATAGAATGCCGAGTCTGGACCCGTTCATGTAATTTCGAACAACCATTGGTAAAACTTGATGATTTACATACTGTGACGACGGGTTATACTAATCGCTGTCGCCTTGGGATTACAAAATCGATGGGATTCGGATCGATTGCATTCCGCAGAGGAAAATGTGAATTCTGAGAGTGATGTGTAGATTGCATTAACTCCTTTTCATACCATTTTCTTTGTAACTAAAGTAATCTTCATCACTGAAAATGTTGCACCCATATCTAGGTACCAGAATTGTTTGCCCAAATTTAAAAGTAAATTAGTACGTCAATGTATTTGTTGCACTAAATTTAGTTGAAATCTGGAGAACACAAGGAAATCTGGAGATACAACTATACGTCGTACATTTTTAGTTTTTAATTGTTGCTTGATTAAACAAATTACTTGGATTTTGTGGAATTTTTGAAGTTGTTGGTTAAGCAGTTAATAAATTACTTTGTCTTTGTGACATTTCTGAGGTTGCTGATTGGGCAGTTAAAGTGTTAAACAAACATATCAGGAATAATTTTATGTTACGGACAACCGTTTGCGAGGGCACATCATCTCAATTCGCCTATTTCTTTGTAAAATCAAATTGTTGCGGTCTGTAATGAATTTTTCAATTCGTCAGACTTTGGCCGTTTGCACGTGGTGTGCTGACAAATTTTAGTGATTAACTACCTTCTCGAAGGACCACCTTCCCTGTATAGGAAGGACTATACAGTGGCTCAAAGTAAAACTCGGACACTGGTATTTTGTTGGTAGTCTTTTATTTGCTCTTGTAGCTTTTAATCGATTCGGCATGGACCGTACTAGTTTTTCGCAATACGAAGGATTAATATTTGCCCATTTTTCCTTTAATGCTTTCTTTAAATCTTTAGCATCAGAAATACTGTGGCTCTTCAATTTTTCTTCTAAGTACGCCCATAGATGTTCGATTACATTCAAATCAGATGATTGAGCGGGAGTTTCGATTACATATGGGCAATTATAAAGTAACCATAGACGAACATTATGAGCCGGATGCTTTGGATCATTGTCCTGGTAGAAACTGTAAGAATCGACAATACCTAACTTTTCCACACTATCCCTTAAATTGTTCTTCAAAATCTGTAGACATTTTGTCCGATCCATGATCCCGTCAATAATGTGGAGATTTCCTGTCCAGCAGTTGACATGCATCCCCACACCATTATTGAACCTTCCCCATGTTTAACAGTACGTCGTAAATTCTTTTCCTTCTACTCCTCATTAGGTTTTCTCCAAACATAAGTTTGTCCATCGGATCGAAAAATGTTAAATTTACTCTCACCTGTATATAAAACTGTCTTCCAAAATGAAAAATATTTATTTTTGTACAATTTCGCAAACTGCAATCTTTTTGAACGATTTCTTTTATTCACAAATGGTTTCTTCCTAGCAAATTTCCCATTAAAATTATTTTTCTTAATATAATCCTTATTGTTTCTGAAGTAGCTTCTTTTCCTAAATGTATTTTAGCTTCAGTAGCTAACTTCGGGACACGTAATTGTGGTTTTTTTTTAATTTACCGTACTATCCAACGCTCCTCGGATTCTGTGAAAATCTTCCGTTTACTTAGTTTTGGTTTATTTTCCACATTATTTCTGGATCTAAAGCATTTTATAATATCATGAACTGTAGAGTGACTGCGTTTCACTATTGATGCACTATTTCGTACAGACAAACCGTCTCTAAATTGACTTATAACAAGTTCCCGGATTTCTAACGACGTTAGTTCACATTGTCTAGCCATTTTGAGAAATTCAAACAAAATTTCACAGAAACTAACTACTTACGTCAACTAAAATCTACATAAAATGAAAAAATGAAGGGTGATTCCCAGCGTTCCATTTGTTTCTCCCACAGAATTACCAACTGTCCGAGTTTCAGTTTGAGGCTAGTTTTCATGACTTTTAACGTTTCCATTTTGTTTTGAATTATCGTGAATAATTTTTGTCTTTGCTTAATAAATTTTATTTGACCTTAAGTGTAAATTATTGAAAATAATTCTGCTTTTCATTTAATTTGTTTTCTTATACTAATAATAATCTCAGAAAGTGAAAATATATAGGTGTCCGAATTTGACTTTGAGCCCCTGTATATAACAATGTTCACAAGGATAGAAATACTGACTGAGGCTATCGTGATGTACAAAGTACGATGTATAATACGAAACGTGACAAGATCGTGTCTATCTAAGTCATTATAACTATCTTTATCTATGTAACTGCCCTGAGACAGCCGCGAGTTCGCCCTGATAAAGGCTTGTCCCTACTTTTTCCGTTGATCATCCCTTTTCTCAGAAGGAGTGGATGGGCCAACGAAAATCTACGAATATATACTGGGTCCTATGATTCCCTGGGGGGGGCGGGCTGTACAAGTGAAGACAATCGGGGATAGATAGTGGGGATGCTTGTGGCATTTCCAGGGATGACCAAATTTGCCGAACCAGGAAGTGCACCCACATCTGCAAACAATTTAGGCCAAGTGGTGGAGAAACCCGATCGTCTCAAAAAGCGTAGTTAAAGTGGTCACTTGTACAGCCTTCGACGTTTTATGGCCTAAGGGTTGCTCGAGTCGAAGAAGGTGCAGTCCCTGTACTTTGGGTCGGCCGACAATGGTTGCCAGATGTGGTGGTGACAGGCCCACATTGTAGCCTTAAGAATCTAAAGTCAATGAACCAAGGCCCAGGGTAACAATAGCGACCTCCTGTCATAAAAGTTCGCCTAGCGTTCATCCTTCCACAAATCATTGTCCTTTTATAGTAAACTGGTTTGCAGCCAATATGTGGCACCTACTAATGAAATGAATTAAAAGGTTCGAGATCTTATTCATGAGTCATTTTAAACTCGTGATTTAGATGCGGTTGAAGCGCGATATGTTTGAAGACACGTATGCGAGTAGGGTGCGAATGGTTTCGGCGAGAAGGTTTTGAGATATAAGGAAGTCTCACGAAGACCTCGGAGGCATTCTGCGTGGAGACTGTGAATCGGTAAATAAATATATTAAGCAAGCAGCATATCAAGTGGCGTTCTGTTGCCTCGGCGTGAGCTGAAAGTTCAAATATCACGTTACGAACTCCCTGTTCCGTCCTGCTACAGAATTTTCATTCTTCTTTCATCTGGTTTTGCTCGAAACGGTTTTGTTACCGATTTAAGTTGCAAATATTTTAATTTTCAAAAAATCCCTTTTGACTTGAAGCGACGATATCTCTATTTCTTCAATGAACGGTATACCGTAATAGATTTACAAATTCTTAGAAACCCACAATGGTAGTTCTTTCATTAGGAATTCAGCGAGTACAGTTGTTCTGCAGGATCACTTTTCTCCAAAACGTACCGAGCTGAATTAAGTTTTTCCAATAAATTATAAATGCGCGGCAATGCAATAATTTCTGCGTTCGTGCTTCGCTTATCTAACCTGTCCTTCTTCGCACAAGAATTATTGAAAAAAGTCAGACTATGAGCTCATATTATCGCTAAATCTACCGCAGCCGATGAAACGACTAAATCGATTAAACAGATTTCGGTATTCATTTATAAATTTCAATAAAACCCTAACTGCATTAACCCTTTGTCATCTCATGACGAGTCAAACTTGTATCAAAGATTCGAAACAAAGTCTGACAAACATAATTGTAAATATAATATAAATGCTACGTTATTCTTTTGTACATGTATATCTACCGCTGCGCAATACTTCGAATAAAATGTTTTGTATCATTCGATACGATAAATATGCATTTTCTATACAAAACTTCCAGTTTCATATCACCATACCTGGTACGAACATCGGATATATTCTGTAACGTCCCATTCCTCGCGGCCGCGTATTCGAACGGAGTTGTAAGTTCCTGTTAGCGCGATTGTGTTTGTAAAACGCAAAACGGGTGGCGATTCTCGATATCTGAGTATACGACAATCGATTCGCAACTCTTCATCTTAATGTTTTTCGGCGTACCGTGTTACAGGGTACGAAAAGTTAGGAAGATTTCGCGACGATAGATCTTTAGCAGAACTTAAGATACACTTCGAAACGATGGTGATTTTCGCGAGATTCTAAATACGACTCGAACGTTAGACGAATGTATTTGTCTTCTATCTCTTTCCCGATTTGTCAATGACTTCTTTTAATCTGGGGGGGGGGGGGGGGTCCTGATCCCACACTCGGACATACCTGACAATGACATTCGCCCACGAATGTCCGTCACGTCACACTATCGTCAATGTTCAACGTCGTCAGTAGCGCCGCTGTGCAGACATCGGTATTCCCGCCATCATTCTCAGCTGCTTCATCACAAACAATTTCTCTTATAACCGTCTGCTCAACCAAAGACTCCGACTCGTTCTCCTCAATCCTTCGCAGCTCAAGCTTCTTAGCCATTCTGTACCTATTGGCTTCCTCAGTCGTCATCCTCTCAGCTATCTCTACGAGACGATGGTCAAAGATTCGAGTCTTGATCAACTCGCACGATAGTTGATCAAGTCGAAACGATTCGATGTGATTAACTCGGTAATCAAATTGATTCTGCTCGACTCGATAGTCAAAACGATTCTGGCCGCTTTTTCCCAAGTCCGTTTCCCTCTTCCCTTCGTGTCGTCCGTGTGATAACTTGAGGGTGTGGCCGATACGATGCACACAGCACCTCGTTCGTTAATTTTCACCTAAAGGGGGAGGATCTTCCTCGAACGTTCCTCCACGGTGGAGGAGAAAGCCTCTCATTCAGATTGTCGATGTTAATTAATTTTTTGGAGGAGAGAATGGCACTTTGGATTAGCGCGACGGTGTTAAATAATCCGCGCACAATGGCGTGAATGGTTTTATGGCCCAATTACTTTGCTTGTCGGTGAAGACCGTCGACGGTCGCGTCGAAGGGTCACCTTTCGGTCCGATACCGATTGCAGGGCAATAAGGCCTTTTTGTGTGTCACTCGAATGGGCATTGCAACTGTGGCGGCTGCTGAAAGTGTGACGGAGAGAGAAAGAAAAGGACAGAAGGAAGGGGGTGCGTTTTGTCCTGGGTCCGCTAGAGGACTCGTCAGTAAGGCTGACTAACGGACCCTGCCTTAGACGCTGGGTAGTGGAAGGCGGTTAAGGACGGTATATACAGTGGGGGACAAAAGTATTCGTACACTTGGAATATAGAAATAAAAGCAACAATATTTTCTATATTATTAATTATATTCAAATATATGTAGCTGTATATTATACATAACACTTATAACAACAAATGA
This sequence comes from Agapostemon virescens, assembly GCA_028453745.1. Classification (NCBI taxonomy): domain Eukaryota; kingdom Metazoa; phylum Arthropoda; class Insecta; order Hymenoptera; family Halictidae; genus Agapostemon; species Agapostemon virescens. The sequence continues at coordinate 6,171,934 of CM052097.1, forward strand.
GCAAAAGACAAAGGCAATAACATTATTTAGTAACTTAAAATGAATAGAAATTCACACAACCGTAAGAAATTGACGGGACAAAAGTATTCATACATTTAGTTATTGTAATTGTAGCAATTAATTTAACGGAAATATTCTCAATTAATACTTTGTAGGATAGCCCTTCTGACGAATTACTTCATGTAATCTATTGTGCATTGATAACACTAAACTTTTAATGAAGTCAGGTTCCATATTACACCATTCTCTTTTTAATATTTGTTTTAACTGTTCTTTCGATGTTATGTCGTGTTTTCGTAATTTTTTTTCAAGTTTCGCCCATACGTGTTCGATTGGATTTAAGTCAGATGATTGCGGGGGAGTTACTGGTTGGGGAGTATTATACAATAACCACTGACGCACTATATAGGCTGTATGTTTCGGGTCACAGTCTTGCTGAAAGTAAAATGTTTTCCCAATACCTAATTTGTCTGCACTTTCTTGTAAATTTGCTGTTAAAATATTTAATTATAAATGTTTATCCATTATTCTGTCTATTATTACTAAATTGCCGACTCCAGAAGCCGAGATACACCATCACACTACCACCTCCGTGTTTTGTTGTCGGTTGCATATTTTTGAGATCCAATGCAGTATTAGCTCTCCGCCACACTTTTTTATGACCATCCGACTTAAAAATATTAAATTTTGACTCGTCGGAAAATATTACGTTCTTCCAAAAGTCGTTGCTAGCGTTTATGTATTCTTTTGCGAATTCTAATCTCTTCTTTTTATTTACTTTGCTGATGAGTGGTTTTCTCCTCGCAACTCTGCTGTTGTATCCTGCCCGATGGAGCACTCTTCGTACTGTTTTCAGATGAACTTCCTTGTGCATATATTCCTGAAGGTGTAATGCAATTTCTGATGCATTAGTATCTGTTTTTTTTTACGCTCTCCTCTCGTAGTTAGTTTCCGGGGTCTACCGGTTCTTTCTTTATTCCACAATGTTCCTTCTTTTTTATACTTATTTATTATATTCTGTACAGTTGATGGACTTCTTTCTACTATTGGGTTGGCAACTAAGTGAATGCGGATTTTAAGTAAGAATGAAAATTCAAAATTTTTTCTTCAACTTGTAACTTCATTCAATTAGGTACTGTTCGATTTTGTCGATGACCTTTTGCCATCGTTCAGGCAGTGTCATAATTCCACGTTTATAAAATTTCTGATATTTACTATCAAAAAACTGAATTAAATGTGATTTGACATCACTAGCATCATTAAAAATTTTACCATTTAAGGAGTTTTGCATGGAACGAAATAAATGGTAGTCTGAAGGCGCAAGGTCAGGGCTATATGGCGGATATGACAACAGATCCCAACCCAGATCCAATAATATTTGGCAAGTGACGAAAGATGTGTGGGGCTTTGCATTATCATGGTGGAAAACAACACCCTTACGATTTGCCACTTCTGGCCGCTTTGCTTGAATTGCATCGCTCAGTTTGGCGAACATACACATTTGAATTGATCGTTTGGTTGTTTGGTAAAAGTTTAAAGGGCAGAATTCCTTTATAATCCCATCAGACTGACAGCATAATCTTTTTTGATGAATTTCTGGTTTTGATATCGTCTGGGCTGGTTCATCTTGCATTGCCCACGATCTCTTCCGATTAATGTTGTTATAAACTATCCACTTTTCGTCGCTAGCAATTAGTCTTTTCAGAAATGGATCAATTTCGTTGCGTTTCAGATGCGAATCGCAGATGCTAATACGTTGCGCCAAATGAATTTCCTTAATCTGGTGAGGGATCCATAGATCGAGTTTCTTGACATAGCCAAGCATTTTTAATTTATTTTCAATGCATGTATGCGATACATTGAGCTTCCCTGCAATGTGACGTGTTGTGCTATGACGATCTGAATAGATAATGGCCTTGATATGGGTCTCATCGACTTCAACTGGACGGCCAGATCGTTGAGCATTTTTCAATGAAAAATCACCAGAACGAAATTTGGCAAACCAATTTTGACACTTCCTTTCTTTCAAGGCTTCATTCCCATACACAACACATAACTTCTTGCATGCCTGAGATGCGTTCTGGCCTTTTCGGAAATAATACAATAAAATATGTCTGAAGTGCACGTCTTGTTCTTACATATTTAAATTGGGATAAAAACAAAACTAAAGAACCAATCGATATAATTTTTTTACCAAATAAAAGGTAGAAGTGCAAACAATAAGAAAAAAATCTGGGTTAGGTACTTTGAACGCGTTAACGAAACAAAAGAAAGTGTAAAATCCATATCACTTTGCAATCACTTAGTTGCCAACCCAATATTTCTGATATACTTCTATATGATTTACCTTCTTCGTATAACCGTACAATAATTTTTCTTTCTTCGAACGTTGTTTCATTGCGTTTTCTCCCCATATTGTAAATATTTAGTGTTAACGTATACTCGCCACGACTAGATTAACTAAAATAACATGCCATGTACTAATGTAATGTTTACATTGCTCAGAATGTCCTGATTCCATCGTAACTGTTGTGTTTATGAATATAAATGATATTGTACGAATACTTTTGTCCCGGCAATTTCTTACGGTTGTGTGAATTTCTATTCATTTTAAGTTACTAAATAATGTTATTGCCTTTCTCTTTTGCTCATTTGTTGTTATAAGTGTTACGTATAATATACAGCTACATATGTTTGAATATAATTAATAATATAGAAAATATTGTTGCTTTTATTTCTATATTCCAAGTGTACGAATACTTTTGTCCCCCACTGTATATGAACTGGAGGCGGATGAGGAACTAGCGGGAAAGTCTCGTCCTACTGTCCCTCTACCGGCGAGAGTAGGAGCTATAGCCGCCACATAACGATTTTAATTAACCCGTCGAAGACATTGCAAACAAATGCCTTCGAACGGGCTGCTCCTCGTACCGGACGGAATATATTGAACAGAAAAGTCTTCGTACAAAACAGGACTGATCACGCGCTACGTGTGCATTTTCGAAGCGGCGCCTCGTACAACGGCAATGTCACGCGGACAGAGCGCTAGTGTCGGAAAGGTTATGGAACTCGAACATTTTGGAACACCTTGTATACACTAGTGAATTCTAATGATCGGTAGGTTCAATGGTAAGCATCGCGGAAACGATGATTTATCTAGTGACCCAGAAGCCGGTGAGCCAGCGGCGCGGTGAAACAAAGTTACTCGCGGCGTAATGAAATCAAATTCGCGGGCAGTCGTTTTACAATTGGTGTCAGGCACAACGTTCGCGAATCGATGCGTTCGTAGGACTTCGCGCTCGATAATTAGCCCCAGGGTTTGCGGTCAATATCGTGAACGTTATCCCGCCGTTTCGTCTTCCATTGACGCCGTACGGGAATACTTCACCCACCGCCGGCCGTCATATTGCACAATAGCGGGCCGATGTATGATATCAAATGAACCGTAATCAGCGTTAATTCGATTGGCAACGGTAACGCCAACAACGCACATTCTCAATGTATCCTCCAATCAATTCGACACACAAACATACGCACACAAGGGCGAGTATGCTTGCGCACGCCCAGCTACGGTTTCGGAAGCAGGATTACAACGCGGGAATGGTACAATTGAACGACACATCAGGCTAATCCACCAGTCATTCTTCGCAGATAATCAGGGAACTCTCTGTAACGACGAGACAGCATTGACAATAACGAAATTTATGCCGGTTGCTTAGGCAAAATGCGTGTGGGACACGTTTAGGGGTGCAAGTTTAAAAATATTGGTAAAAATAGAAAATTTTTAATTTCACCGTTTAAATAGTCACATTTAATGTAACATCATTAAGTGTTTTGAGTCCACGAATAGTAAATCGTTTTGTAAGAACGTTTTATATTTATCCTTGCGCTTCGAGCGCTTAACTTAACAAGGCTCGATATTTAGGGGTGGTGCAAATAATATTATAAAGACACACTACTTGTTAGTCGCAGACTTAACGCAGAACTGAGTTTAATAATTCCGACGTACTGGCTTTTCTTACGAAAATAATACGGATTTACAAACGAGCGGTTTAGTTGAGTGGAAGTTGTTTCAATGACGTTTGAAATGTGAATCACCTGAGTGTGAAAAGTGTGCAGTATTTATACAGAAAATGGTTCATGCAAACGCACCAATCAGAGTCGATGATGGTTTGGTCAAGCAGTGTGATCGCAGATAAACGTTCGGTTTGGCCGTTGCGCCTGGTCGCAAGATGTTGGACGTAGGGGTGGTTTATTGCTGGGGATTTCCAATGCGCTGGCTTATAGGAATACACCGGGTGCTCAACTTGTACAGTGTCACAAAATTCATATGTGCTTATATATTAAATATAATGTTGTTACGGCGTAACATTAAGTATTTCAATTCCGTATATATTTTCCGTACAAAAGACAGTGAAATTGTCTTTAAAAATCAGTCGTTTACAATTAGATCCTTCATACTCAAATAAAACATAGACATTTTATTTATTAATACCTTAAACCTAACGATTTATGTAGCCAGTGCAAAGTTGTTACATGCACATACTTTCCGCATGTTCTAGGGACATCCCCGATATGTCTTGTAAATACCCTAGGAAAGACTCATTTATGTCGATATTCTGAAAAAGTTTTCTGGCTGTCCGAAGATAATGTCTTCTGTGCGCGACACTGAGAATTTTGTTGTATTATATCTGTTTTATATATGCTTTTTGTTTACATTGGATGGTCCGGAAAGTTCGTGCCGATTTACTTTTATTTTTAATAAATAAATAGCAAAACTTAAATGTGTTGCGTTTCAATCTTTCATCAAAATCGGCACGAAATTCCCGACAACCCAATATTTTAATGTATCTGGTTGTTGGATCTACCTTTTACGAAAATGGTTTAAACATTTCTGATTTCCAAGTTATTAATTCTTTTTTGTATTAGTATTTCGAAAACTCTTAAGTGTTGACATCAAAATTGCTTCATATGTTGTTGTACTGCATTTATACATCAAAATTCGTGGTCGACATATTCTGGCCTCCCCTTGTTTGTCTCGGAGCAGCCGAGTAGTTTACGGTAATGTTAAGGCGCTGCATATACATATTAATGTACATTAATGCGTGTGTTATATGCTACTCTACTATATACCTTCCTGTAATTAGTGCAATTGAAATTATTATTACTATTACTATTGTTATTGTTATTATCATGATGTCTATTATTAATATTAGTATTATGTGTTCATAAGACTCAAGAAATTAACGTTCCCAGAGCATCCGAAACAAGAGTCTTAAGCACCTTCCTAAACAAGAAATGGAGATTCCTAACACGTCCCAAATTTAAGATCCGAGACTTAAGAAATGGACGTTCCTGGAACGTCCGAAAACGAAGATCTAAGGACGTTCATGAGATTTAAGAAATGGATGGTCCCAGAACTTCCGAAATCCACATTCTAAGGACGTTCATAAGATTTAAGAAATAGGTGTTTCTAAACGTGCAAAATTTAAGTCTTAAGAACGTTCCTAAACAAGAAATGGACATTCCTAAAATGTTCCAAATTTAAGGTTCAAGACTTGAGAAATGGACGTTCCTAGAACATCCTAAATCGAAGGTCTAAGGATGTTCGTAAAGTTTAAGAAATGGATGGTCCCAGAACTTCCGAAATCCAAGTTCAAAGGACGCTCATAAGATTTAAGAAATACGTGTTTCTAAACACCCGAAACTTAAGTCTTAAGAACGTCCGTAAACAAGAAATGGACATTCCTAAAACGTCCCAAATTTAATATTCAAGATTTAAGAAATGGACATTTTAAGAACGTCCGAAATAGAAGGTCTAAGGACGTTCATGAGATCTAAGAAATGGATGGTACCAGAACTTTCGAAATCCACATTCTAAGGACGTTCATAAAATTTAAGAAATGAATGTTCTCAAAACATCCAAAATTTAAGTCTTAAGGATGTCCCTAAACACGAAATGAACGTACCTAAAACGTTCCAAATTTAAGTTCTAATGACGTCCGTAAGACTTAAGAAATGGACGTTCTTAGAACATTCAAAATGTGAGTTCCAGCAACGTTCTAGGAATATTCCACATGGACGTAGGAAGTTAGGACGTAAATTGGACAATAAACGAACGTCTTATAGACGTACGGTGCCTATCTGGGTAATTTTAATTTATAGGCACTTTCGCTTATTCAAATGTATTTCTTAGTGAACATTTCAATGTTCTCACTTGTACTTCACTGTTTGGACAATTGTTACGATAATACTATTTGTTGTATGCGAAGGTGTCACGTCGGTGATACCTTCTTCTCAGTGTACGGTATTGTCACTGAGCACCTTGGTTCGCGTAATAATTTACACGATGGTATTTGGTTGCGGGTTTTCTTTATTTTCACTTTGTACAGTGTCGCGATTTCTGTTCTGTTCGTGATGTCTGTACTCGTCTGTTTGCGATTTCTTGTTCGTGTTGTCTCTGAGTTCACTGTGTGATCTCTCTGTGTTATCTCTGTGTTATCTCTTTGGTATCTTTGTGTTCACTGTCGATTCTTGTCGCGTTCTGTCCGTCGTCACCTCGGTTTTGTCGTCATTGGTTGAGGGTAGTTTTTGGTGGAGGAATTTAGCGTTTTTTAATTGGTTGTAGGAATGATGGAAGGAGCGTGCTTGTGGGGGTATATCTGAAGGAGTGGGAAATTGTTGGTGCTTGACGGAGTGTATCGGAAGGACTAGGAAATGGTGTCGATAAGGGATTAACGTGGTTTATTGCAGGGTTTGTTTGCTGGTCTTCACGTGCGTTGCACGTGGGTCTGTTCGCGTGCGTCGCACGTGGGGTCCGTTCGTCGGAGTCAAAATTGTCCGTGTTCGGCGCAGTCGTAAGTCGCGCCTTCTACCTGCCTTTTTATTGTAGGACTTACAAGTTTCTGAATGCGGGGTTAGGCACGGACAACCTTCGGTGTTGCCGTCGCAACACTATTAATACAGCTAAATCGTATGAAGTTTGATATTCAATTAGAAAATACGTTGCAATACGTAGATTACATGCTGACGTTTATAACTAAAAATTCAAGAAACTATCTTTTCTTACATTTTTGCAGCAGTGAATATCATTAAAAAAATGCATTTCGGTCAAGACGACGTAAATGGTGTACGAAGACTTGTGTGGCTGTTTCATGTTATTAAGTTGGAAAGGAATTGCATCGTATAAAGTGCAAAATATTCTTTCATTCTAAGTACCTGCAGTGTTGCTCTTACCAGTACCGTAAGAATTTTTAAGAGAGACTTTCGTTTCGTTATTTGTTCAGTTAACGAAACAAAGTACTTTTACAAGCAGCCTCTCTACCAAATAATCATCCATAATGTAAAGAAGACAAACAGAGAATCTAAAAAGTGCGTATAATTAGTTAGAAATCTTAATAATGTTGAACCCACTAAAACAAAATGTTCAATGGAAACAAACGAATTCGAGAAAGAAACATTATAAATGAAATCGAGCTTATTCCACAGTACTGTTACTGTTTCCAAAATGCGAATAGTATGTCTGAAACTGAATTGCAGTTATTTTACAGAAAAATGCTTCAATAAACCCCCAATTGTGCTAATTGAATTAATTCGTAATTTGGTTGCGTAATTTGATTCTATTGTAGTTCCTTACCCAGTGCTTCAAGTACGCTGCGGTTATATATTTTGTAAATTTTTAAATTTTATACAATGCAAATCTTCTGAAGATTTCAATTACTAGCTACATTGTCACCCTTATAATTAAACTACAATATTATTGAAATAGAATGTAATTTAAATTCAATACAATTAAATTTCAATGTAATCGAATCCCAGCTTATAATTCCAAAAGAAACCTTTTATTATGCAAATATTTATTTTTCGCATATATTGCTATTTGTTTGAAAAACAGGTATACACTTCATGTTTGAAATATATATGTTTTACTTTTGAAAATAAATAACGCAAAACGTTATTTCCGTTCAAATAGTACGAATTTACAAATGATACCAATATTAATCTCTGACAATAATGTTTCCTGATTGCAATTTTCAATTGCTTCTCCATCTCTGCTTGCAATTATCTAATATTTCTTAACTTATAATTCAATCACATCGTGTTTAGTAATTACATTTCACTTACAATTACGAATGTCATCGAATAAGTTCAGTCCAGCAAGAATCTGATTTATGAGTTTCAGTGCGATGCATATTAATATAATTGAACTACTTTGTAATTCCAATTTATGGATTAATTCAATTGTAATTTCGCATGACTCTGATACACGCGGACATACAATTTCGTGTAACCTCGGACACGAGGGAATGCGACACATTTGCCGACTTCCGTTCCGTTCCGTGCTATTATTCTCGGAAGTAAACGGTACGCTTATCACGCGAGTATCATAAAAATCGAAGAGAACCGGCGTTCGGAAACGGCGGAAATAGGAATTCTCCCCAAGTACCAGCGATGCTCACAACCAACCAGATTCTTTCTACGTTTCACGAGACACGCTGCACTGATAATGGCTAATGTTTATCAGTAGAGCACACCTGGGCACCGAACTTGTCCTGCCGAAGGAACGGAATCAATCAATTCCATGCACGTAAAACCCCAGAGGATAGAAACCGATATCCGAGCGACGTAGATTGGGACTTTTCAGCGAATTGACCACTCGAGTTGTTCTGGGACTACGTGAGAAGAGATCTTCGGGGCAGTTCCTCGTGTATCGACGACCTTCACACACTCCGATACAGAAGACGACCGTCGACGATGTCTATACAGGGTGAGTCACCAAACGTTTGCACCTCAAATATCTTTGTTGTTTCTAATGATACGTAAAATATGGTAACGACAAAGTTGAATGGTATAATGGGGTTAACACAATGATATAACAAAATTTTGTTTTTATCGAACTTTGTTTAGAGATATTAAGGTCACCTTGAATTTTTTTAAATGAAACCACCATTTTTTAAACACCTACAATTATAGTCCCTTTTATTAGGAATTCAGTGACTATATTATTCAAAGATCATTCAAGGTGAAGGACAGAAAAAACGTATAAAATTTAGAACATGAAAGCAGAATACGTTTATCATGGTTGAGATTTGTAGTAAATAGTAAACATATTATGGTTGTAGTTAAAGTAAACATACTAAGGTCCTTCAATATTACTCTTATTCAGCATTCTTATTTACTATCAGTATGTTTCAAAACGCGATTCCGCTATGTCTTATTCAATGACTGCAAAGTGTGATATGATTACAATTTACTGTGAATGTAGACATAATGTAGTGCAGGCTCGATTACTTTATGAAGAAAGGTACCCCGAGCGAAACACTCCTTCTAGACAGGCTTTCATTAATACGTACAGGTTGTTTCGAAGTACTGGAAGTGTACATGCAAGACAGTACAAACGGAAGAATCCCACAACCAATGAAGACAATGAAATTAATATTTTAGCAGCTATAGCTGTCAATCCTCATGTGAGAACGAGAAAATTTTCCCCGGGAAGCAGGCACAAGTCAAAGTAGAGTAATACGAATTCTGGCCCGAAAATAGAATTAACTTTGTCAGTGGGGATTGCTTCAAAATCATTCATTTTTTTCTAATGTCTTGTTTACGGACGAAGCAACATTCACTAATCATGGCTCAATTAATCTACGGAACGCCCATTATTGGTCTGTGGATAATCCACACTGGATGCGAAAAATTGATCATCATAGACAATGGAGCGTAAACGTGTGGTGTGGAATTTTCAACGACAGAGTAATTGGATCATATTTCGTTAACGGAGTGATGACGGGGCAGAAATATGTTCAATTTTTGCAGGAAGATCTGCCAATTTTGTTAGAAGATGTCCTTTTACAAAATCGCTATGATATGTGGTACCAACATGACGGTGGTCCTGCTCATTATGCACGAGTAACTAGAGAAACATTGCAATCATGATTTCCAAATCGATGGATTGGACGAAGCGGAACTGTTTCATGTCCAGCACGTTCGCCTGATTTAAATCCACTGGATTTCTTTTTATGGGGGCTGTTAAAAGAGACCGTGTACTTGGATGCTCCAACAACAGTTGAAGATATGCGTCAGCGTATCATTACAGCATGTACAAATATCGCCTCGGATGTATGTACTTATGAATGTTCAACATTCTTTCAGAGCTCGTTTACATCACTGTATCGACGTAGATGGCCATCATTTCGAACATTTATAAAATACAGGTATTCTGTTGCCATATTTTAGTTTTATACGTTTTTTCTGTCCTTAACCTTCAATGACCTTGGAATAATATAGTTACTGAATTCCTAATGAAAGAGGCTATCATTGTTGGTGTTTATAAAAGGGTGGTTCCATTTTAAAAAGTCAAGGTGACCTTGATATCTCTAAAAAAATGTCATAAAAGCAACATTTTTTTATAGCATCGTGTCAGCTCCATTGTACCATTCAACTTTGTCCTTGCCATATTTTACGTATCTTTAGAAACAACAAAGATGGTTGAGGTGCAAACATTTGGTGACTCACCCTGTATATTGCACCGGCGCAAATACACCCCCTCGCCCTCCTTCGAAACTATTACGCCAATCGAGAGTATGGAAATTGCAAATTCAAGTAGACACTTTTCAGTTTTTCCCTCGCTTTGTAAATACCTGGTAACGAATCGACCGTTCCTCCGGGCATTCGAGATCTCAGTTTTCTCGTGACCTCGTTACGACTTTTCTATTATTTAATCGAAAGCGGTGAATGAATCGCGGACTTTTCGTGACGATTTCAAAGTCAATTTAACGTGATATTCGTTTCGATCGTCGACATTCTGTCCGTTCAGTTTCAACGAATACGAAAAGATTCATTACGGAGGGTATCGTTAGTAATTTAAGCCGCTGTTCTTTCTGAAAGAAGCCGATAACTGTATCGAACTTTGCTGAAGTTTGTAATCTACTTACTCGGTTATTCCCGCTATTTTAGTATATCGACTTGAACTCCTTGCACTATAATATCGAGTCAGTCTGTTGGCAAAGAATTCGAACGTAATCTATTAACCCTTTTCGCTCGGAGCAGTTTCAGAATGAAGACGTTCCTTGTTTAATATCGAACATTGTCATTCTTTTAATATTTTCAATATTGTGCTGATAAAATTGTACCTGTTATCTGGTGCAATCGTGCTTTCGGAAATTTGTAAAATACGAACGACTTTAACACTAGAATTACCAAACAAGTCGTTTTCACTGGTCCCTAGGTTTTTATTTCGCAATTATTGAAGTTATGAAAATGTTTTCATAAAAAATTTCGAATGTACTTCTTTAACACATTGAATGCCACGTGAGTCACCGGTGACGGGCACCTTTACATCGTTTAAAAACGGTTATCAATAAATTAACAGCATTGAACATTAACGCAGTACTGCCAAAATTAACCAGATTATAGTACGAGGTGAAAACTTTAGTTTTTAATAACTAACAATTTTGTTCAATAACGCTGACCATTTCTATAAATGAAACAAATGAAACTTGTTCCAAACATGCAAAATTCACGTGGCATTCAGCGTGTTAATTACGTATACCTTACAATAAATATTGTATGAAATTTTAATAGATGCAATCACGTTATTATTACAAGGCATCGTATATCGTTAGATTTATTGTTCGGTAGTTGTATTGTTAATCGTGTGAAAGGAACTTTAAACAATGGCTTGGCAATTTTCACCGACGCCTCCGAGTCACCGTTCGAGTACAAAGGGTTAACATTTGCCATACTATTATTTAAGCAACTTTTATATCGCTAGGTTTGCAGTCAACAAAGCGATAAAAATTTTAATTTTCTAAGTACGAGTAGTAGTAATTAATTTCATATTTACGAAGGGAAATAAACTATGTTTAATGGAGTTATTATAGGTTTAAAATATTGTTTCGATTTTGGAATGGAATTGATTCGAAAGGATTAGTACAAATACAATCTTTACCTCAAGAGGAGAGGACCTGCGTTACGTCCACATATGTCAAAATCCATTAACCGACTCTGCTCTGTTCTTGTTGTAACATCGTTACCAAAACAACTCAGTAACTCAGATCATGTCACGTATTACCAATCGATATCCAAATTGTCGAAGGAATGCAGTGAGAATTTCTGCATTCGTCGGAAACCCTACACCTCCGAAATTAGGGGATCCCTTCTTCCCCGACTATATAGCGTATTCGTAGTTGGGTAGTTTTTGGTATACCTGCGAATACTCGCAAACTGTCGTACTTATAAATGTGCATAGTGCAGCAGTGTGCTGCAGTTTTAAGCGGTCCAAATCGTGTGTTACATCTACATTAGGGTGAACCTTAATTTTTTACCAACGAATTTTTTATGCTACATCTCGAAATTGTTCTTTTGCAGGAGAAAGAAATTTCAAATTCAAAAAATTTGAAAATTTTGAAACTTATTGAATAGACCAACTTTCTCATATTTAACAAAAAACATGGATCGATCAGAGCTACAGCATGCGGATTTCGTCTCGGCGACATGTTCCGCTAATTTCTTAACCCTTAGCACTCGAATGGTGACTTTGAGGCACCGTTAAAAATTTTTCAAAACACCTTTGAAAGGTTCTTGAAATTACCGTCTGCTAATTTAGTTTCGATTCGCACTTTACAGAATAAATTAGTATTAGATAATAACAGCTCACTGAACTACGTTCCATCATCGAATACAGTAACATATGCGTCCTAAAAACTGATATAAGTTTTATTTTAAAATATATTAGACAAAGTAAAACCAGAGAGAACATTCCTTAATACCTAATATTTCCGCTGAGCCAAACGTCCGTTCGGTAAAATCCAGTACGTTTCATCAGGGCATCGGTTCAATTAGCGGTCTGCCAATATTATAATATGCCCACGTGGCAAGAGGCAGCACCGTGAAAATGTAAAACACGGGACGAGTAATTTTTGTGGGGGTAAGCGACGCGGAAGGCAAGCACGTCTATCAGCCCACGCGATTATGCTCCCTCGATCCATCTCTGGTTCCCTTCATTTCCGGCGGGGGGAAGCGAGACCACTTTTCTTGTTCGAGTAAAATCCCGCGACGAATGAATTATCCGAGACGATTGAGTCCAAGAGCCACGGGGAAGGAATAGTCCTCAGTCTTTTTGCACGGCGGACGCGGGAACGAGACCGACGGAGGTCTCAGACGACAACGTTTCCTCCTCGCTGAGACGTCCCCGGGCGAGGTCGTCGTTAACGAAATAAAATTCAGAGCATCGGACCAACGAGTTTCACGTGCGTCAGCAACCCGACAACGAGGCTATCTGTGAAGTAGGATGATCCTTGGCTATAGGGATCAAACTTTTTCGAGATTTCTTCGGTCCTACCCCCGTAACTGGTAAGTTTTACCGAGACAACGACGTGCACAAAATTTTTAAAGAAGCGGACAACCGGAACCCGTGCCACATTTCTGTCGAGGTTTTAAAATGTTTCTGATTTCGTTTCAATTTTCAAACGTGCAGTCGGTGTTAACCCCTTGGCATACAACAACGTCTGTTAGATGTCATCCATTTCATGTGCCATTGTAAACTTTTACGTCTCCGAGACGTCAAGAGCTGTCTCTGGCGGACGCCGAAAATCGTGCATGGATTCCGATTCGATTCCAGTACTAAGGGATATAGAAAAATGTTCTTCTATCTGCTTGAAATAAAATGTTCTATTTCCGAGCGTGCATATAACTGTTCAGTTAAGCCAGTTAAATAGTATTTTTCGGACGCGTCAAATTCCATTTTATTTGTACGTCAAGGTGTTAACCTTTTGCACTCGAAGCTGTTTTAAGTAGAAAACCAAAGCATTTCTTGCGAGGTAGGATATTTTTATTTTACATGAATTATTTCACCTTATGTATATGGGTTTTTTAACTGTTACTCGTCCTTACAATCATTACATTCTTATCACTTTCTTAGATGTAAAGATAGCGGTGTTAAAATTGTTTTAAATAATAGTGTCGCAATATTTCGTGGCACCTCAGAGTTGCCACTCGAGTGCTAAGGGTTAAAAGTATTCGCACACCCTATGAGAAACGAATGACTCTCTGAACACTATAACCCTTGGAAATATGGGACGTAATATATACCTTTTCTTATACTAACCCTACCACAGCGCATCAAATGACCCTTTCCAGATTTTTCATTTTACAATTATTGAAGTTATAAAATTGCCTTCATAGGAATCGATTCAGTAGATTTTTTAAGACATTTTTAAGACATACATTGTGGTAAAAACTGCACAAAATCCAAATGAACTTTTTCTAATTTTTGTAAGACAATGTATTTAGCCATTTTTAATGCTAGGTAGGTTTAGTGTTTATATGGAAGGTTTGTGCCGTATACTTTCTCTCTCGACTATAACACGCAGATCGGAAAAATTTAACTAAAATTGATGCCGCAGTATAGACGGAGGTTTCGTTCGGACCAAACATTCATTTTAAGGATCGTGGTATCACTCACTGTTTCTTTTTTTTTTATTTCAATATTTTGTTGCATCAACCCATTAGGGTCATTAGCAACAACGATATTGTTTACAGCGATAATTACAGAAATTTAGCTAAATTAAGTGAAAAGATCTAGTACGCTTAACATACAGATACAGTACAATAAACACAAAAATTAGGTTAAATTAATTGCAGGATATTTACAGTCGCCGCGGAATGTATGTTGACATTGTTTCAGAACTGTGTATTTCTGATGAAAGACCAAGTGTTTACATTTTTTCCAGGCTCTGACCTTATATATCACTTATTGTTTACTGCTACTAGCTTACTGTTTAGTTTAGTTCAAGAAACAGTGAATAACAGACGTGTAGTATTAAGTTTGCATAAAAGGCTCACGCGGAAAGTAAGTTGACACGCAATTTTGAGCTTATTTTGTTATAATATGTTTATACAATAAGTGTTAATTAATGATTTATTTGTTGCCTTCTCAATGTTGAACAATATCTTACATATAATATCACGTTAAATTATAAACATTGCTTTATAGTGCCGAAAACTAGAGAACTTACACCTGCAGAAAGGTCACAAATATTTAACAGAAGAATAAGAGGAGATTCTTTAAGAAAAATTGCTCTCGATTTCAACATTTCTGCGGAAGGTGTAAGGAAAATAGTACATAGATTACAACAGAATGGAACTGCAGAAAATCAACCAAAATCTGGACGTCCTCGGAAGACAACTCGCAAACAGGATCGGGTGATTGTACGAGAAGTAAAGAAAAACTTCTTTGTTTCGACCAAACAGTTGAAATCTGATTTAAATCTACCGATTCAAGAAACACAAATTCGTGCACGCATAAAAGAAGCAGGATTCGCAGGACGAATATCAAGAAAACGGCCATTCATATCCAAAATTAATGCTAAAAAACGTTTAGCGTTTGCGAAACAATTCAAAAATAAATCACCAGATTTCTGGAAGAAGGTTGTATTTAGCGACGAGTCAAAATTTGAACTTCGATGTTGTAATAGAAGGAAATATGTGTGGAGAAAGCAAGGTGAATGCTTTAAGTCAACGGTGATAACGCCTACAGTAAAGCACGGTGGAGGATCAGTATGCGTTTGGGGTTGTTTTTCTGCAAATGGGGTTGGCAATTTACATTTTATAGACGGGATATTAACAGGAGCAGGATATGTAAATATTTTGGAACAGAATTTACAAGATTCAATACTAAAAATGAACATCCACGGTGATTATATCTTCCAGCAAGATAACGACCCCAAACATAAATGTAAACTAGCGACGAAATACTTCGATGAAAATGATATTCAATTGTTACCCTGGCCTGCTCAAAGTCCCGATTTGAATTTAATTGAACACCTGTGGGATCATTTAGATCGAAGTGTTAGTGAGAAATTTCGGAATAATAAATCAGTTTTTAAACAAGCACTACTGAGTGCTTGGAATAGTATTGACGAAAATGTTATAAATAAATTGTTTGAAAGTATGTCTAAAAGACTTGATGAGGTCATAAGAAACAAAGGGTATCAAACTTCATATTAATTATGTCGTTTTATTGTTAAGAATACACTCAAGCACGAAATTTCAATGTTGTCAACATACTTTCTGCAATCGATAAAAAAGTTATTTAATTTTTTCTGTCATTATTATAAACTTTATGTAATCTTTGGTGCTACACATACTAGTTTGTACTATATTAAATAACATACGTACTATATATTTTCCATTAACTCCTAAATTATTGATTTAAAACAGAAAATATGCATTTTTGAGACACGTCAACATACATTCCGCGGCGACTGTATATGTTTTAAAAATTTCTGAAGGCTTGAACAAGAGTTCACAGTATTAGTGGCTTCTTTGATATTTCCGTTGATTTGGTATAGACTTCTCTCCCGTTGATATTTTCGGCACTCGGTAACGATATGTTTGATCGAATTAGTAGAGTGGCAGCTGTTGCATATTGGTTGATTTTTCTTTTCTATTAAGTAGGCATGAGTCAGGTTTGTATGATCAAACCTTAGTTTGGTCAACACAACCTGATGCATTCTATTGAACGATAGTGCCGGACTAGATTGGAAGATGTCATTTCTGATACGATGCATATGTGAAATATGACCGTTTTTCCAGGATAAGTTCCAGTGTTCTTTGAGAATCTTGTGAAACGATTTAAAAACCTCTTTGCGATACGTAGGTATATCGAGAGTACGACGAAATGACTTTGCGGCCTTTTTTGCGACTTTATCAGCTTTTTCGTTCCCTGTAATTCCAACGTGTGATGGAACCTACCCAAACAAAATTTCAGTAGCTTGTTTGTTTGACAGAATTTTATTGTACTTTTCAATAATTTGTCTAATAATAAGGCTTTCAGGTTCGGTATCACGTAGAGCTGCGAAGGCACTTTTACAGTCCGTGTAGATAATGAATTTGCCTTTGTTATTAGCTTTTTCTATGTACTTCAGTCCCTCCAGAATAGCGTAAGCCTTACATGAAAAAATTGAGACGTAATCCGACAGTTTAAAACCTATGTTTTCTTTGTGGGTTACTACACCACAGTCAGCTCCTAATTCAGTTTTAGATCCATCACAGTATATTGGTGAATAGTCTGAAAAGCGGCTGGAATTTTCTAGGAAGGATGTTTTCAAGAGATCATGGTTTTCAAGTTTTATCGATGGAATATCGAGGTTAATCAATGTTGGTATCTTCAATGTCCAGGGTGGAGTGCTAATCACTTCAATTTGGAAGATATTAGGAAGCGATATGTGCAACTGTTCCAATATATTAGCAATACGAATGTTTATTGGCTTCGGTAATTTAGTCTTGCTATTAAATAGATGGATAAATTTATTTGAAAAAATGATTTCTTTTGTCGAATTTTTCTATATGCATATAATCATATTAAGTGAGATTAATATTTTGCTTTTAAATAAACAGGAAGTTTCAACACTTTATTTGTTGAAGCAATCGGCATTGTTAATAATAACGGTTAGTTACGAGAAGTTCTCACCTTACACAATAAATTCGGCAATCGCAGCATTAGTAACATGACATATTCAGTAATACTGCTTTTATAATATTCACGTTCAGATAGTTTCATGACGGTCGTACCATGTCGGAATGTCACCACATTCAGCGTGTTAAGTATGGATTAAACTTATTTTGAGATGCTAGAAGGATTAATATAAATGTGGACACGCTGATTTCGACGAAATTTCTGTGAAAGGTAGTTTTCGAATAAATATTAGAAACATATTTTGTTCCGTAATTATCCATAACGAAGGGGCGAAGGCAACCCTTGTAATTCTTGATTTCCATTAGTTTCGCTCAATTTTATATGGAAATATCTTATTCGTTACTCTTCGATTAAGACGAATAAGAGTAATAAGAGAATTACTTTTTCTTTTAAATTGTTTCATCGCTTCATTTTTATTTGTACATTATTTTACAAATGATTATAATTTTTTATCGACTTATAATTATTATAAGTTGAGTTATAAATAAAGAAGTAAATATTATATTAATGTAATTAAGATAAAGCATAACATGCATTATTAGAATTTATATAGAATAGTAACGTTGATTCCTTTGAACTTACAACGCTATTCTTTTCTCGAAAAGATTATCTGAAATTTTATGGGATCTTATAGCATTACATATGGTGGAAAAGAAGAAGTTCTACCATTCTGATATGGATATGTGTGTATTTTACCTAAGAAACATGTTTGACGCTGGAAATAATGTGAATAATATAAATAATATTTGATAACCTAATTCAGTTTTAAATAATTTTTTCAGCCTGCTCTGGTCTTACTGTTCTCATTTCCTATATTTTGCGGTGTTCATTATATTCATTGGATTTTTTACGCTTATTCGAGTTTCGTCATATATTTCACGAGTTTTGTTTTAATTAGTTTTTAAAATATTAATTTTCGACGATATATGATTTTCCTACGTCCCATCCTTAATTATTTCGTTATTACTTATTATAAGAAATGTAAACTCTTAAATTTATTGTAGATAGTGCAGTTTATATATTTCTTGTTATTTACCACGAGAAGGATGACGTCGGAACGCACTCACCCATGTACCATTGTGTAACCTTGAAATGACCTTGGGATGGAAATTTTACAAGTCGGTGATCATGCTTCACAGTAACCGTACGGTTCAAAGAGCATTTGTTTTACGCCTAACTAAATGTATTGAGTTTAGTGCACAATATTTTGTGCACGCATCGAGATAAATCATGCGGTTAAGGTGTTTATTCTGTTACTAAAGTTCATTCTTCGTTAGCTTCTACTTTAGTCATTTACTTCGGGAATTTTTAATCTTGGCTCTTGTCAAGGTCACGTTGTGTAACTTGGTTAATTGCGTTCCGATGCCGTTTCTCTCAAGGCAATCAAGAAAAATAGGTTATTTCATTAATAGAAGCTGCGTTGTTAATAGAATCTTACAAAAACCACTAAGAAGAGTTCTATTGTTTTTCGACTTGAAAATGCGAAGCATATACCGCTGTAATTTATGAACAATATTTTAATTCGATTATCCTGTTATGGAACAAAACTTAACACTAGAACCACCAAAACAGTCAAAATGATTGATCCCTACTTATTTCTTTCGTAATTACTGAAGTTATAGAAACCTTTTCATTAGTAATTTTTCCTTTTCCATGTAGTTTTCTTATGAACCACATGTTAGAATAAAAACTGAATGAAATTTGAATAGATGCAGTCTTGTTATTATCATAAAGTAATGTATATTGTAGGATTTATTGTTCGGTAGATCTAGTGTTAATTAACTTATCTGCTCTGTAAGTTGCATAATAAATAATACATACTGTATCAAACATTGCCTAATATATACTTCCAAATAGAATAATTATTTTTCATGTTGTACCAAAAATTCCATTTAATTTTATTGATATTACAAACACAGTGCGAGAATCCGTTAAAAGAAAACCATATAATTAAAAATTTTGTATAATGTAGAAAACCTTAATATGTCGCATAGCTTAATCAGTTTAGGATTAGCTGCTCTCCAAAAATACGTAAGTACACAATCGAGGAAACAGTCACTGCACCATTAACTAATGGCAAAAGTTGTTGTTTCCGCGATTAGATTTCACTCTGCACGATGATCGAATGCGATTTGATGGAAAAATCATGAACCAACGATAGTTGTTTCAACGTTCCGACGATTCTTGATCCGTTCGGTGCAACAGTGCGATTTAACGAATGCATACATGCATGCAGCACGCGTCGAAAACTTTTGTTATTCCGCGTGGGGCGGAGTCCTCTCCGCACCAAATTCGAAACTAGGATATAGTTGCTTGAGAGTCATTTTTACAGAAAATCTAGGTGAATAGACAGCGGAACAACGAACACTAGTTATCACCGATTCACAACACGCGAACCTGTTCATTGTTTCCAGTTACAAAATAAAATTCTTCTTTTTTACCCATCCCCTGTCGATTGGTTCTCTGGCTTGGCGGAACGACGCCGAGATCTAATCGGGTTTCCCTGAACAAAGAATTATTACAGTTCGTTTATATTTCAAAGCATTATTAGAGAAGTACAATACCAGGAGCAGACTTTATCTGCTGTTTCTCCCGGGCACCATGTCAACAGGCCACTGGAACTTGTCTTGCACAAGGACCGATTGGGTTTCTGTGTAACGTCGCTGCGAAATATACGATCTATCCGAAAAGAGGATGCACGGTGTCTATGCTCATCCAAGCGTTAGATATACGCAAATTTTATTTAACCCTTAGCACTCCAACGGCGTCTCTGAGGGCACTAAAAGTTTCCATGCTATTGGGTTGTTCGGAAAGTAATTTCGTTTTTTATGTGAAAATGAAAGACAATTTTCGTATAATGAACAAATATTTTATTAAATTATATATTGGCCATTCTGGTCCAATACCTTCTGCCATCTTTCTGGTAGTATCATGATTCCACGTTCATAAAATTTTTGGTCTTTGCTGCCAAAAAACTGATCGAGGTGATTTTTGACCTCCTCATTTTGAAGTGAAGGTTTTACCGTCTAAAAAATGTTGCAGTGACCGGAACAAATAATAATCCGAAGGTGCCAGATCTGGAGAATATGGTGGGTGTGGCATTGTATCCCATTCAAGCTGTAAAAGCTTTTGGCGAGTGACCAAACTTGTATGAGGTCTCGCATTATCTTGGTGGAACACTACACCTTTTCTGTTGATTAATTCTGGCCTTTTCTGTTGAAGTGCATCATTCAGTTTTTCCAGCTCATGGCAGTAGACTTCCGAATTAATCGTTGTGTTATCCGGTAAAAACTCAAAAAAAACGATTCCTTTGAAATCCCACCAAACAGACAGCATCACCTTTTTTTTATGGATATTGGCTTTGGAAATGCTTTAAGCCGGTTCATCTTTTTTGCTCCATGATCTCTTGCGTTTGACATTGTTATATACAACCCAGTTTTTGTCCCAAGTAATGATGCGCTTCAAAAATGGATCATTTTCGTGACGTTTGAGAAGCGAATCACAGACGTCAACGCGACGACACAAATTTCTCTCCGTGAGAACATGGGGAACTCATATATCGAGCTTCGAGATTAAACCCAGTCCTTTCAAGTGGTCATAAACAGTTGAATTTGATAAATTTAATCTCTGACCGATCTCACGTGTTGTAATTCGCCGGTTTGCATCAACTAATGCCTTTATCGTGTCTTTATCAGCTTCAACCGGCCTTCGAAAACGTGGTGCATCTTCGACATCAAAATTGCCGGATCGAAATTTTGCAAACCAGTTCTGGCACTGGCGTACTGTCAACACATCTTCTCCATACACATCGGTTAATTTCTTTCTTGTTTCAACAGCATGTTTATCTTTTCTATAGTAAAAAAGGAAAATATGACGAAAATGTTGCTTATTGCTCTCCATGTTTGAAAGGGCACCAACCAAAATCTATTGTGTAGAATCAATTGGACTTTTTCACACAGAAGCCTTCCTATAACAGCTCTCAAAACGTATAATGATTATGCGGCTTAAGTGTGAAGTTGAGCGCAAAAAAATACAATTAAATCCTCTGTCGGGAAAAAACGAAATTACTTTCCGAATAACCCAATATTATTTGAAACAGCATTTATATCGCTATGTTTGTATTTAGGAAATCAGTCAAAATGTCGCATGAACGAGTTATAGTAATAAACTTTATATGCACGAAGGGAAAATAACGCACAATGAATGAAAGAACAATTAATGCACAATGGAACTATTCTAGGTCAAAAAATGTGGCAACTAAGTAAAGTATACGGTTCGGACCTAACTTACAGGGGATCACGTTCAAGTTACTTCAACCCATTGTAACACTAGATTTATTATTTATTCGCGATTATTGACATTGTAAAGATGCGAGAAAGAAATGA
Source organism: Agapostemon virescens (assembly GCA_028453745.1). Classification (NCBI taxonomy): domain Eukaryota; kingdom Metazoa; phylum Arthropoda; class Insecta; order Hymenoptera; family Halictidae; genus Agapostemon; species Agapostemon virescens. The sequence continues at coordinate 6,193,795 of CM052097.1, forward strand.
GTCAGGAGATTTATTTCTTTGGGTGTATATTATTAAAAAATGACTAGAAAATTGGATAGACATATCCTCGTTATTTGTATAATGTTATGTAAAATATTCGCTATTAGTACTGTTTAAACCTAATGTTGATGAAACCTTTTTGAGAAGTAGTTCTTAAAAATTTTGTAGGGGCGACAACAGCCTCCAAACTTGGAGGTTGCAAACATTTTATCAAGTAGCTTGGAAAGTATTTGAGCTAGAGGAATAGTTTAAATGGTAACGTTGTGTAGTTTTCCAAGGAATATAAATATCACAATATTTTAAACAATATCATAAAAGTTCAAATCTATTGCTATTCAGTAAGAACTAAGTTTTGACTGATTTTTACGCAAACTAGAATCCATGATGTATGAATAAATATGTGGGATATGTTTTTCTGGATTTTCTGCTTATTAACAATAATTAATTATAATATTTTTCCATCTCGTGTGAAGGGAAGTATTTGGCCTGGTGTTGCAGATGAAAATAATCTTTTATGATTTTATTTATTTATTACACTCTAGTAGATGTTGTTATCAGTTTTTTTTAAGTGAGAGAAGTTTATAAATTTAGAGTACGTGACAAACTTTTCGCTAACTTATTCCCTGTAGAAAATATACAACATTATCGTTTAGACCATTCTCGTTGATGTAATAGTTTCTAAGACACTCAATAAAATATGTTATCGACCCCAAACTTCGAGGGCTGTTTCCGCCCTTTCAGTGTGTACGGTGGCTGCTAAACAAAAGATGTATCAAATATTTTTCGATGAACTACCCGTCCGAAAAGTTTCATTAAACTCGGCTTGTGTAATTTAAGCATGTTTGCTTGTTAGTTACTATTTTTGGAAGGAAGTTTTCGACGAGCATTTCCTGCATCTCATTAATCTATAAATAGATTTTCAAAATAAACTTCGAAAATTCCGTGATGCAAATAAATTATGGATATTCAATATTCATCGCTGTGGTCGTGGACAATAGAAACATGCTGAGATAAAGAGATTGGCTTCATCGTTCACAATAATTCGCTCAAGGAGGTTCCGTGTGCCACATTTTTACCAATTTGTAACAATTCTTTTGGAAAAAGTATTAAACTTCTTACAGTTGGATTTTACACACGCATTAGTGGATATTTTAAGTAGACAGATTATTTTCTTGTTTTGGTAAAATCAATGAAATTAAAGAAATTATACATTCCTTTTCAGAGCATGTTTTAAAAAGAATGTATTCATTGTCAATCAGTATCCCAGACGAATAAAAGTTCTCATTGCCCTTGGAAAGGAGATTGTCCTGAAGACCCCGAAGGACCCTACTCTGCTGTGACCCATTTTCGAAAACTATTTGACAATGAAATTATAAGTGCTATAGTTGACTATACCAATACATATGCACTGCAGTGTGATCCAAAAAAGAGTTCCATATGCAACGTACATCTATGTTTAACGCCAAATGAAAACTGTTTTATGGAATTTCACGCTTAAGCTTTTATGCACACAAGTGTAAACATCGTAAGTCGTTGTTACTACAAAGTTGCAAAGTTACAAAGTTACAAATTGTAATAAAATTGTTTAAACTAGTAAATTTCTTTTAATCTGCATATATAGGTTTGTAATTGTTAATTTTCTGTCACATACATTTTTTTATATTTGAGACAAAAATTCGATCCATAGAATGCTAAATATACACATAGGTGAATATTTTGCAATTTGGATTAAATCGACCGTGAGCTAAGCTAAGCGTATTACCAGGTGTATGCATAAGTTCTTTCCGGTTTGACTAAGAGGTGGCGCCAGTGAAAAGTACGCAGCGTATTAATTTGACACATATACCATTTTGTTCGTCTAACATAAAACTACAAACACACATAAGTTGAGTCTGCCAAGAACTGGCGTCTTTGTTTTATCGTTCAGTAATCATGTCGAGTTTTGTGCCTGAAAAAGAACATTTGCGGCACGCATTGCTTTTCTTATTTCATCAAAAGAAAAAGGCTGTCGAAAGTCATCGTTTGTTGGTAGAAACATATGGTGAACACGCTCCATCGATTAGAACATGTGAGACATGGTTTCGACAATTTAAAAGTGGTGATTTCAATGTGAAAGACAGTGAGCGCTCTGGTAGACCACAAAAATGCGAAGACGAGCAATTGCAGGAGTTATTGGATGATGACCCAACTCAAACTCAGCGGCAATTAGCAGAAGCATTACAAGTATCACAAGAAACAATCAGCAGACGTTTACGAGCAATGGGAAAGATCAACAAACTCGGTAAATGGGTCCCACACAATTTGAATGAACGTCAAATGGAAAATCGCAAAGTCACTTGTGAAATGCTGCTTCAACGCTACGAAAGGAAATCCTTTTTGTATCGAATTGTGACGGGTGACGAAAAATGGATTTATTTTGAAAACCCAAAGCGGAAAAATCATGGCTTTCACATGGCGAAGCCGGTCCATCAACACCAAGACCAAATCGCTTCGGCAAGAAGACCATGCTCTGTGTCTGGTGGGATCAGACCGGTATTGTGTATTATGAACTTTTGAAACCCGGAGAAACTGTTAATACACAACACTATCGCCAACAAATGATTAATTTAAACGACGCATTAATTGAAAGACGACCGGAATGGGCCAAAAGACATGGCAAAGTGATTTTGTTACACGACAATGCGCCGTCTCACACAGCAAAACAAGTGAAAGACACTATGAAATCGCTTGGATGGGACATCCTACCACACCCGCCGTACTCCCTAGACCTGGCACCATCTGACTATCACCTCTTCGCGTCAATGGGGCACGCGCTCGCAGAGCAGCACTTCAGCAATTTCGAGGAAGTTGGAAAATGGCTCGACGAATGGTTTGCCGCAAAAGACAAGCAGTTTTTCTGGCATGGTATTCATAAATTACCTGAAAGATGGACGAAATGTGTAGAAGCCGATGGCCAATATTTTGAATAAAAAAAAAATTAATTTCCCTTGAAAATTACATGTTCTTTTTGATCAAAAAACCGGAAAAAACTTATGCATACACCTAGTAAATGCTCTCAGTAGAAAGAAAAATACTTAAACTACTTGCACAATTTTCTACGTTCGAATCCTCTGTTTAGCATATCCCATTACTATTCTGGACACCTCAAATAAACCATGGTAATCGACTCCGGTGAATGGTATTTCGATTTCTATTCGGAAATGAATCTTTTCTTTTAGCAATAAACATAATCCGTGCAAATTTTTATCCATCTTATCCGTTTTATCTATCGCTTTCGTCTGATACATATTAAATAGAAAATGCGTTATTAGTGATTTCACTTTCATGTGTTTGAAGGTAGTTATTTTTTCCGCATGACGGATTGTAGTGCTTTTATAAAAATATCAAAACTTCGTTAATTTACATGACAGAATGAATAAATTCCTTTCGTAACTTCATGCAAAAGGTTCTTCACAATTGCAATTAAACAAATAGTATTCATTAATAA
>CM052097.1:6197291-6269018 GCA_028453745.1 Agapostemon virescens
ATGTTAATGATATTTCCACCGAAAATCGGAATTATCTCTCAATCTGGCTTTGAGAAAATAATATACAAAACTAAAATTCTGAATAAGAAATTATAATCAAGCCATGGGTTCAGGACTCTTAAATAATTGAAAGTCCGACGATTTTTAATAGAAGATCACGCAAATTTTATAAATGTATTGAAACTACACTTTCATAGATAACTAAAGGGTGAGATGACAGTAAGCTATTGAAGAAATAAAAATGTATATGTACATATTAAATTTATTAACACATAATAAGTATTCTACATTTTTTAACTGAAATTTTATTGAATAATCGATCTTGCTTAAAATACATGCCTCATAGAATCCTGTTTAATGTAATTTTATTATTGACCATAATATGAGTCCACTTTTTACCTTTTACGGCTTTGCTGCGAGAAGCAATGAAAAAGCAACAAATTCTAAATATACCAAATTGAATAACGTATAATAAATATTCTAAATTTTCTAATTTTAATTTCATTTAAAAATTGACCCTGCTTAAAATACATGCCTCATAGAATCCTGTTTATATACAATTTTATGATTGTTCAAAATATGAGTCCACTCTTTGTCTTTTACGGTTTTGCTGCGAGGATCAATGAAAATGCAATAAATTTTAAATATACCAAATTGGATAACCCATTATAACTATTCTAAATTTTCTAATTTTTATTTTATTAAAAAATTGATCTTGCTTTAAAAAATGCCTCATAAACTCCTGTTTAACACTTTGACTGCCATGTCACCCATATATGGGTGACAGAATTATTCGTCCATGTTTAAAAATAAATTTGTACGCTGATATATTCGTTGCATTCAATTTAATTCGTATTTGGAGACTGCAAGAAGGTTGAAGGATACCTTTGTGTCGTACATTTCAAGTTTTCAATTATTGCTTCATTAAATAAATTACTTTGATTTTGTGGAATTTTTGAGGTTGTTGGTTGGGCAGTTAAAGTGTGAATACGTCCATGGCCAGTATTATACATAGTAAGCAACGTAAATGAAACCTTCTTATCATCGCACCACATTAATTCAGAAGTAACCGCAAATAAGAAATGATGAACGATTATTGCCGAGTAAAAGTCCTGCCAAAGGAGTAACGAATAATGGAAGTAACATATCACCCGAATGGTAAATAAGTATTTATTCTTTGCTCTTATTCGAAGAATGTTCAATACTGGTTAACACTAATCCTGTCACAACTGGTTAAATAACACTTTCTAGAATTTTTAGGAATCGATTCAATAGATATTTTTGTTCGATTATAATTTGTAACGAAAATGGCAAATAATCTAAATAAATTAGATTTTGTCATTTTTATGAGACAATATACAGCAACCAATTTTATACTAACAAGGGAACATATTCAGATGTGTCAGATGTTTTAAGTTTTTAATTGTTGCTGTGTTAAATAAACTAATTTGATTTTGTGGAATTTTTCAGGCCGTTGGTTCGGCAGTTAAAGTGTTAATGTAATTTTATTATTGACCAAAATATGATTCCACTTTTTGCCTTTTACGCTTTTGCTGCGAGGATCAATAAAAAAGCAACAAATTCTAGATAATATGCAACTCAACGCTATGATTCTGTTACACGGCAACGACCTATAATTTACGAGTAGCAGAATTTTGTCGAGAAAATGCGCTTTTCAACGGCGCTGTGCCATCGTGCCATAGAAACATTTCGCATAAAAAATATCGGTCGCTTTCACCGGAAACCTGGAGTTCCACGACATCCCGTATATTCTTCACGGTGAATCAAATTGTATCCGCTAACGGGGCAGCCATAAATTCGCGAGCGCAAGGTCGGCTGGATAGCGAACCGGAAGCCGCCGGTGTCCAAGCTCGACTGTATTTTCCATCGATGTGTCGGCTACGTTGGGTATCATGTCGGCCGCTTAAACGGGTAACAGCGTCCCTATTAATTCTCGTATCGAGCGGCTGAAGTACTCGAGAGCGATTCACCCATCGTAATTCAATGACACGCGCGCGCCGGGGGAATCGGGGCCAGCACGAGATGTGCCACCTACCCACGAAGCCACCGTTGGTAAAATTGATTTCGAATTGATATAATCACCAAAGTTAAGCTGACAGAGGGGCCGAGCCCGGCCCGAGATAGATGCGTTGATAGACAGCTCGATGGAAGAACGATTGCCGAGCAAGGATTGCCGGTTGTAGACGAAGGAGATGGATTGATGGAGCCGGCTGAGGGACGCCCGACAGAGAATGATAGGCTTTTGCACGCGAAGTTAAACGCGAGAACCGATAAAGAGGTGCGAGAATCTGGAACCACTTCGAGTCTGAATCATCGGATAGAGATTGCGGAACAGAGCCGAATGAGGCCGCGGAAGCTGCCAAGAGAATCGAGAGAACCCATTGTGGACGAAATAGAGATGGAAAGGAATGGCGAATTTGTGGCTCACCGACAATGAGATTAAAGGAACGATAAATTTTCATCGGATGTTGTTGATGTACAGGGCATTACCTTTATTTTTTACCTACTTGCAAACATCTGACAAAAAGAAGTTTAGAACTAGACGCGAGGTGAAATTAAGATCAGGTTAAGATTTTGTGGCGGCTCTACCTTCTACTTTCGCCGGTAGAGGGACAGTAGGACGAGACTTTCCCGCTAGTTCCTGATTCACCTCCAGTTCATATATATACTGTCCTTAAGCCCTTGCCCTACGATTTATTTTGTGGCAATAGTGACTAGATCTTCTTCTTCCTCCAAAGAACGACGAAAAGGAAAGAAAAATTTGTAGCTACCGCAGGCGTAGCTATTCTCCAATGATTGTATACGAGCAATAATTGGATAAAATTGTATTTTGATTTATAGAAAATTCTGGACATACATATTCAGAAGATTCTGTTCTAAATCTTGATCACGAGTCTGACTCGTCGTTCTTGGGAAAGGGTTTAACCGCCTTCCATTACCCAGCGTCTAAGGCAGGGTCCGATAGTCAGCCTTACTGACGAGTCCTCTAGCGGACCTAGGACGAAACGCTCCCCCTTCCTTCTTCCTTTTCTTTCTCTCTCCACCACACATAAATAAAGAATTTATAATTTGCATCATTGATGCGGTAAAGTGTTATCAACGGAATAAAAAGACAGCAGACACTTCAGGGTTATTAAAAATGTTCAGAAGAAACGAACAAACACATACTGCGACATTACTAAATTTCATGGGAGAGTATTTCAGATCGAAGGCATTAATCTCTGTGTTATTAATTGGTATCCCAAAATTCTCTCAAGATTCGAATTTTGCGCCATTTATGCGATAAAGTATTGCTAACGGGAAATAAGACAGCGTGATAGCTGACAGTTCAGGATTATTGAAAATAAAGTGCTATACGAAAGAACAACGCGTTTTCATTGTTGCCAAATATTTTTAAAATAATGAAGGTTTGGCAAATAAGGTTTTAAAAAAATCAGCAACGAGGCTCATTTTCATCTTGATAGTTTCGTTTATTGTCAAAATTGTCGCATTTGGGGTTCAGAAAATTCACGAGCGATCGTTGACACATAAATGCATCCACAACGTGTCACTATTTGGTGCAGATTTTGGGCCAAAGGCATATTCGGACCATTCTTCTTCGAAGATGCGGCTCATCGGGCAATAACAGTTATCGATGCTTGCTATCGCGACATGATAACCCAGTTTTTGGTTCCTAAATTACAAGATATTCATGTGGACGACATGTAGTTACAAGACGATGCCACATGCCATGTAACCAGAGAAACAATTCAATTACTCCACGAGTCATTTCCTGGTCGTCTAACGCCCCGTTTTGATGCTCAGAATTGGCCGTTCAGATCATGCTATTTAGCGCTATTGGACTTTTCATTTGGGATTTTTTGAAGTCTAAAGTTTATGCCAACAAGTCCACGATCACCCACACCTTGAAGGAGGAAATTGAGCGCTGTATCAATGAAATTCAGCCACATTTATGCAAAATGGTCATGGAACATTTCGACAAAAGAGTGCGTATGTGATAGCAAAGCCGTGGAGGCCATTTATCCGATATGCTATTCCATACGTAACCCTATACTGTATGCTTCCACAAAAATTCACAACTTTTAATTAAACACCCATGTTTTCTATGAAACTTACTTCTTGCGTGAATTTTGGGACACCTTTTAGAAGTACGTTTTCCATAAACCTTCGCTTCTCGAGTTAAAACTTGAATATATACGTCATTTCTCCTGGAAACATTCGGTATAGTAAGAGTAACAGACAGTAACAGACAGTAGCAGTAAAGAATATTTTTCCTTTCGAACACACACTTTCTAAGTTCTTTTCTACCACTCAAAGAAATTCCTACTGCTGAACTATACACGTCATGCACGCTCTCAGAATATATTTACACGCGAATAAAAAGAACTTAAAACAAACGAGTCTCGTGAAATTCCCCACTCGGGACAAGAAAACATTTCCGAGAAACTCTCTCGTTGCGTTGCGGTAACATAACAGTTCGTGACAGTCAATGAATTCGAACAGACGATTCTACAGACAACTGTCAGTCGCTTGATAAATGGTTGGCAACCTCTTTCGGAACGACGATAAGTTTTCGACAGAAGTTCCTCGCACACTTACACCTATTTCTAATCTCAGACGTTCGCGCCGCAAGGGATAATCGATCAAAGAGAGTCGAACGGCTGCATCCCAGCTTCTCGATCGTGGTTCTCGCTGGTTAATTGCCTTCTGGACTTCTTGCTGGCGCTGTGCCGTTGGCGTATAGATGTTCCCAAAGAGCTTAGGCGATTGCACGTTGCTTCGCTCGTATCTTTCTCTTATCTACAGAAGGAATTTGTCCCGTTGTGTCGCGCAGGCTCGTAACGAATTGAGTTTGTAAACTGTCTGACATCAATCCTCGCGCAGGATAACGCTATCTATCAGCCTGTTTTCATCGTCACTGATACCAGCCAGAGTATTGTAGGGTTTTAGGAAAAAGAGGGCAAACGGCCACACCGAGATTCGAACCTACGATCGTGAGTTTTAGTTGATCACCATTCGTACACACCCATGAAGCCCTCCAACTTTGCCTAATCTCCATGTACATTTGGTTTGACGTTATTCTGTAATTTATTTTTCACTAAAATTTTATTTAACAACTGACTGTCAACAATAATAGTAAATACTTGCTCTTTTGTTAACGTTAAAGCTGTCGAGCATTAAAATTGACTGGTGCATATTGTCTTATAAAAATGATAACATTTAATTTATTTGAATTTCGTGCGATTTTTGAAATATTCTCAATTCACTCTCGTCCAACGAAATCGTTAATATTTAGTTACAGTTTTCAATTCAGCAATAACACTCTAGTAGACCAACAACATTTTCCGACCTCCTCTGGGTAATTCTTATAGAATTTCTCACTTTTATACTAAACGTGTTAGATCTTAAAATTCGACTAGAATGTATTGCTTTATTAACACTCTAACTACCGAACTTGCAAGCTTAGAAATTCCACAAAATCAAAATAATTTATTTAATAAAGCAACAATTGAATATTTTTAATGTTTGACAAATGGTTCGCTTTCAACCTTCTTGTATTCTCCAGATATCACTTAAATTGATTGCAACGAATATATTAATATAGAATTTTACTTTTAAACATGAACAAATAATTCTATCACCCACAAATGGATGACATGGCGGTCAAAGTGTTAAAGGTACAATATTCAATTTATTTGGATTATTTGCGTGTTTCATGACAGAGTATAATTGAACAAAGATGTCTATTGAATCGAGTCCTATGTGGGCAATTTTGTAACTTCACCGGTGCCGAAATAAAAATTTTCAAAAGGGTGATTTGACCCACTGTGGTAAGTTTGAAAATGTCATGTGGTACATGAAAATGCTGTTTCAATACTCTACATTACGCAACAAATTAACTTTTCTTATTAAAGTTATAATATTCACATTTTATAAACCTTTTGAAAATTCGATAATTGCATCAGAAACTGAAAACGAAAAAGCTACTCACTATACATTAGTTAAAAGTTGACATTACGTTTATTAAATATAAAACTGTAACAACGAAAGTAATGAAAGAAACCATTATAGAAGATAAAAGCGTGGAAATTTCTTATCGTGAATTATACACCGTTTTTCCACTATCGATATCTGTTTGATATCGACACATTACGTAAAACGATCATAGTTACAACGTCGTTACCAAAACGACATTGTAACGAGAATAAAATAGAATCTGTTAACAAGCTTTCTCGAAGGTGTACGTGACATTAGTGTTTATAATATTAGAATGTGTGTTCAATGATTGAATGTACTTTGATTAAATTTTCTATTGAAAATATTTGAAGTCGTCCTTGTTAATGAAAGAAATAGTCCTGAAAAGAATAAAAAACATACACCATAACATCGCTTACAAATGACCAGTCTTAATCCTGATTCATTCCTTCTAATATTCGTGATTTGGAAGAGAAATGCTGGTTAGTATTAGTATGAACACCCTGTATAATCTACCGAGTATAGAAAATGAAGATGGATATGCACAGAACGCTTGTGATTTTATTTTTGTATAGTATCTTTTAACAAAGCAGGAAAAAATTGAATTATTTATAACAGCATACATCAATTTCGCTATTCAATGGTTGTATAAATCATTGTAATCTACTTTTGAAAATTGCAACACTAATAAGCGATGAAATATCGCGTCGGGGATAGTTCTTTGCAAAGAACATGACTTAATAGTTCGATCATTGAATGCGAAGTGTAAGATGACTTTAATGTGCAAAAGTTTCAGAATGACTGTCCCGTTCTCGACAAATATTCCGCTCCCCTAACACGTTGCTGTCTCCTGTGAACGAAAAGGATCGCTCGGACGCTTCGACTATGAGAATAAAAATTCTTCGAGACATTCTGCGGATATTATCGAAGTAATCGAGCCACGGGTGATCACTTTTGGTCCATGCTCCTTGAAATTCCAAGGCGACATTAAAAAGCCATTAACCTGGCTAATGGAAGGTTCTGTGTCCGACGAGGATACCACTGACGACTCGAAGAGCTTCTTACCACGGAGATCAGTTTTCCAGTTTAAAGAGCTGTATGTATCCATTCTCGAAAAAATTAACACTCTATGCAACTCCGTCATTCAACCGGAAGCAACACTGTAAATTCTTTTCTTTTTTAATCAAAGATTATTAAAGAAACTTACAAGAAGTAAGTAGACACACGAATATGCGAATCGTCGAGTCAAAATGCAAACGCTTTGCACGATGAGGTGTTAGGTGTCGATAAAAGTTATAGTCTTTTTTAATCGTTCATGCGTGATGACCTCATAATTATAATGGTTATATTTAGACAGCGTAAAATGCTTTATAATTAGACAGCTTTGTATGAAAGAAAAATTGTAAGCATCAATTGGAAAAAAAACAGTGGCCAAGTAGAAATTACGTTTCCTCTCGAATGACTTTAATACGATAAGAATTCTTAAATTGTTTTAAATTAATTTTTGGCGAAATTATGTTTTATTAATTCTACTATTTTCACGTGAAATAAACCTGTACCTTTTATTAATGTTGGTAACTATGAGGTTACGCGCAATTATCGGAGGAAATTACCGATGTCATAACCGTGCCCACGTTTACAAACGGGTAGAATTAGCTATTAATGTTCAGATGCACGTACCAAATGCTGCTCGGTTTTATGTAAAAACACGAGGAATTGGTACGTTTCTGTTTCTACCGCCGTTTGCAGAGTACGCTGTGCAATTCCCGTTATTAATGATTTCTTGAGAAACATTTCTGTTTGTACAAAGTGGGCCATTTAAAACAGGCTTTCTGAATAACTCGCTTGTTTTTGAAAAGATAAAAAAACGGATCAGACCAAACTTGCTTGATATCGAGGGGTTTACAATCCGATGTTGATAATTTTTTATAAATGGAGGCAAGAAGATGCGAAGGTCAACTTTTATTTCTTGAAATGAAATTATAAAGTGTTCTATAAGTTCATTTCAGGTCACTCAAGGTCAACTGAGGTCAATTGTTCACGCGAGTCATCAACAGTTTCTGTACATATTTGTGAGCATTTATTTTATTTTATAGTTGAGTAGCTATTTCAGTGTGATAGGTATTTTTATAAATTATTTTTTAAATGTGTAATGAAAATCCAGTAATAGTTTTTAAGACAAGTCTTTGAGAAAAGTAATTCTAAATTTTTTTATTGAAAATTAATTAAATTTGACTGTGATGGAGCACGCTAATTCCTGCTACTGTATTAAATAAGAAAAATTAATAAATTAAATGATTCTTATTCATTATATCTCCGGATACGAGCGATATCATAAGGAAAGAGAAACATTGAAAATTAGAACAATAACGACAATTTAAATATAAAGTTTCTAACTTCCAATTAAATTTCTCCGACATTTTTGCATGATGCAGTTTGTGGAAGCCTGAGAACTTTGAATTTTGAAATGATTGTGGTACCGGCAATAGTCGGATATGTGCTAAAGAAACAAACATACGATCGCTACATAGCTTTTGCAATGTCGTGGTAATCTTTTATAAACGTGTGCTATTGAGAAAATTGCATTTGAAGTTTACTATGACGTGTCACTCTAAACTCGCTATAATTTCGTAATATTCTCAAGCAACGCCATCAAATTTTTAGAGCTTCAAATGCCGTTTCTTACTGTATGCTAACACAAGCGAATTTTTGGAAACATTAAACTAGAATTGCACAAAATCCAAATTAATTAATTCTTGTCACTTTTATAAGACAATATATACTAGCCAATTTTACTGCCCTGTAGGTTTAGTATTAAATTATGTTATAAATAAATTATGTTATTTAGTGTTAAATATATATATTTCACAATCATCTATATTAAAATGATAAACAGAAACATTGCTAGACACTAAAATTTCAGTTAGCTCCACAAGTAGGTGTATTATTAATAGTTACACATTTACTAATATTCTCACGAAACCTCATCCATCTCAATAATTCTCTGAACCTTAGAACTAACGAGCCAGTCAACATGACAGATTCCTAATTTTTTTTCCACGATAATTGAAATTACATGCGCGTTCTGTGCTCTTCATGTGATGCACGACACGACATCGCGTTTATATATAACTATTCACAAATTAGAAACTATTTACAGTAAAACACAGTCTGGATTAATTTCATCGAATTCGCTGTCTGATTAATTCCATAAATAAACTTCGGCTACTCTCGATTGTCTGTTGGTACATCAGACCCGTGACAACCCCTATCTTCTATTATTTTCTTATCGGTGACACATCGTGAAGTAATTCGTTATTATGTCGATTCCACATGGATAACCTCCGTAACAATATTTTCACCAAGAAGTTTCGAATGAGTTTATTTATTGAATCGCGCGTTACGACGAAAATCGTACGAGGTCTCAACAAATGCAGTCTTGTTGTTATTATAAAGCGATATACATTAGTAGTATTTGGACCGTTTATTTTGAAAGTAGCAAGTCCTTTTTTAAAAAAAATGAGATATGACGTAATTTAGGCTTAATTTAGTGTAAACTTTTTGTTTATAACTAGTTAGTATTTAATATCTTAAAAAATGCCTATGCTTTGTTCATTTTAAAATTGGCCGGTAAAAGAAATTGCGCAACCATTGATTATGAAAATGGTGTAAGTCCAATTTCCATAGACAGAAAAAATGGCATTACGAAAAAAGAATTTCCTGTACACACGACAGGATTATTATGACGTTATAAATCAATGTAGACAACATAACAAATTTATTTTACACGAAATGAAACGAGAGAATTTCGTTTCAACAAAAAATCTACAAAACACAATTAAAAAACAGATAAGAAGTAACACTAATGGAGAAAAAGTAAATTGGTTGCAAATATGTTGGATGAGAGTTTGCAAAAGTGCACCGTATATTATTTTATATAAAACATCAATGGAGGACACAGAATTTAAGACTCTAAATTTATCACCTACATGTCGGGGAAGACCGCCAGAATTTGAAAAAATCGCCCTGGCGCCTTTGTATCATGATGCCAGGCCTATTACATACGAAAAATATAAGGATATGCAGCAGCTATTACCTTATATACCTCCTGTGCATCATGAATATTTCAAAACACATGGAAAGCATAAATAATTAATAATACCAGTATCTTGTGTTAAGTTTAACAATATATAAATATAATTAACGTTCAAAATAAAAAATACTAATTCTATTTTATTTCTTGTTATTATTTATAAACAAAATTGGATTAATATGAAATTCAAACATTCAAACATTAACAGACTTCACATAATTAACCTATATTTTTTAATTGTCAGATCTGCTAACATTTAATTTTCTCGTAACAGAAGAAAGTGAACTTGCACCACTTTCAAAATAAACGGTCCATTTATTACTCGGCAGTTCTAGCGTTACTTTGGTTTCCCTTCAAAACACACATAAATTTTTTGCCTGTTACTAAAGATTTCCGTGGAAAGGAAAAATTGATGAGTCTGTAAAATAATTTTTTATACGTCAGTAGTATTTATTACTTAGTAGTTCTAGTGTGAAGGGTTAAACGTTGCGGTGCTCGCGCACAACAAAATCCCGTGCACCGAAACATTTCTCGGCGGTCTTCGATAGTTTTTCATAAAACTCGCGACGACAGGTACTCGCGGCGTAGGTAGAAACCTATCGCCGTGTTTCATTTTTATTTCAACGACGTTCCCATGCTTCGTGGACGTAAACTTTTCAAACGGTTTCTATTTATAAATTGGCAGACGTGTACGGTAAGTATCTCGAGCGAGTCCGTTTCATCGATTTAACGCTCCACCCGAGAAAGCGGAACGTACTCGAGAGTACTCGCGAAATTTTATGGACATATTCCGCCGGGGAAAAAATTGCATCGGGGGAATTTATGTGCGACTATGTGCGGCTACAAGCTGTCGCGACATCGATGGAGAACGCGCTGCAATGCGGAGACAAAATGCGATTCGCAAGTGCTAAATGTTTCGCGGGTAACGGGTAAACGTATGCCCGTCGATTTGCGACAGATAGCGAGAGCTCGGAATTTTCGACGTCGAGGAAGAAAGGACACTACGCGAAGCGACGTTCCTTGCACGGGAGTGAAATATCGATTCCGGAGCTATTACACGGGCGTATGCGCAAAATTGACGCGAGCACCGTGCGAATATTGAACAGGGGGCGAGTAATTCCGAAACTGATAGTAATATTCCGTGTAAACACCGGTAGACACGTCGTCCCTGTTATTTTCCACGGCTGGAAACAGATTCCGGATAGCGTCCTAACGGCGAATTGAAATTCAGTGTCGCGCCGCACGTGCTCCGACAGAAAATTTCGCTTTTAATTCGCTGCCAGACCTTGCCGAACACATTCCGCTCGGTTTCCAAATTGACGTCATCGGATCTTCGCTTTTGGAAAAGTAACAAATCCGAGGCAGTGCCTCACTTTTGTCTCTGATTACGGAACCGTATACAGGGTAGTGTCATTAGGGGAATATTCTCATTTTTGAGATCGTGCACGCGTCAACGCTTTCTAGAATAACGAACATATATATGTTATGTTGATATATTGGGATTTATTCTACTATAATCTTGGTTATTCTAGTTTGTTTTTGTATATTCTGAAATATTATGATGCATTCCAGTACCTATTAGTCAATTCTTTCATATCCTGGTGCATTTAATTTATTTTTGTATTTCCTGGTAGATTCTAGCATATTGTGTATATTCTGGTGTCTTATGTCATGTGTTGGTATATTCGGCATTATTCCGATGTGTACCAACATAATATATATGTAATATATTTATTGATATTTAAAGGGCAAGTACAATTTTTTTTTAAGAAATAATCATAAACATTACCTGAATTACATATTTTTTCTTTTTCTAGCTTTTATGTAAATTATTCTTCATACAGATTGATTCAATGCTACAACTACCATGCAGTAAACTAGATTAATAAATATTGCTTTATAATAACGACAAGGTTGCAATTATTTACATTTCGTGCAGTTTTTATATTAAACTCTTAGAGTGCATTGTTACGCACATTATATACATTCACAATTTTCACTCTTCGCTTAATTATAACATCTATTAACCTTCGAGTTTAAGTTTGTGAAGAGAGATGATAAGTTTATGATTGGTCCATTTATCAATTTCTTAAAACATTTTGGCGGTATTTCGTGCGGATACATGAACCATTTTGTTAATCTTGATTTAACACCTATTCGTTCAATTTAATAGCTACAATGTGTGTAATTAACGCGTTAAACGCTATGCCAGTCCCTGGGGACCGACGGTAACGAATTTACAAATTAATGTGTCATATGTAATTTATATAATATTAAGAAATATTCACACTATATTAATAGATTTAATTGAAGCAGAAAAACACAAATGGGGTAAGCGAGTCTTTTGCTTGTGCACAGTTGTATTTTTTTCCTTTCAAAGTTGAATAAAATGTAACGCGAAAGGTAGACGAAATAGCTCCGCGTTCAACGTGTTAAATGTTTTTAATTCGATCTAAAATGATTTTGATATTTGATTTTGATTTCTGATATATAAACGATTTTTAAATATCTAAACGATGTTAAATACAGTCCACTGTATGCACTAATACAACGCGTCACAATTTCTACATTCAATCCACTTAAAGTTAATTTAGCATGTAAGACGTGCAACGAAGCGTCTCTAACTATATAACAGACAACGTGCTCGTACAGCGAGTGTCGACTCTATGAATTGGTATTGAACAGAAAAGATAGTTGTTCAACGCTAGAACGATGAAACGAGTCAAAAACTCGTTACTGACTTCTTATTTGACAGTTATTAAAATTATAGGAACGTTCCCACGAAAACTTTGTACACAAACTTTTTCATTAAAATATATATTAACATAAAAGTTATAGAATCTTTGAATAATTGCAACCCTGTCATTATTATAAAGCAGTGCATATTTGTATAGTTTAGGACTCCGTCGTTGTATAAGAATGTTTCGTAACGTTTTTCATTAAAATATATATATAAGACAAGAGATAATATTAAGGACTTTCTAGGAGAATAACCAAGTTTGCGTTGCTCTAAAAGAAAGAGGTTATAATTGACATATGGTGTATATGCAATATTTACAAATATACAAAATGATTTATTAACTACCTAAAAGAAAGAGAAACGACAATTAATGTCTATTCTCCTCAATTCCTCCTTATGTCTCCGTCGGTCTATTGTTAAAACCGATATAAGAACTCAAATAAAAACCAACGAAGAAAGCGATAATAGCCACAAATTTCAATTACTCGTGACAGTTATTCGAAAGTAGGGTTCTCCATAACCTTTTTAAAAACCGAAACTGATATCATAACGGTTTTCAAGCCCTCTCGACAACTGGTAGAATAACTAAACTATTAACAGTAAATAAGTTACAGTAAATTAATGTGCACGTGTTTCTAAATAATCCCGTGTTCCAGAACCGGAAGCTTGCTGCGAATTTCTGTTGAAATTTCCGTTGATTTCGTTGTCGCAATAGTAGCTAGATTAAATAAATCTTTGGAGCACACAATAATGTACCTGGAGCGACTCTATAGAAACGGATGGCAACGGAAAGTTCGATTCAAGGGACGTAGAAAAGTTCGATGCAATATAGCGGTGATCGTGACGAGCAAATATTTTCTATCATTGATTCCAACACAGGAAACTAGATCCTTAAGTAAACGTTAGGAAACAATTTTCCGACCACGCGATGATGATCCCGGCACGGCTGCTAACGTTTCTTGAATCCACCCCGAGAAAGGCAGTATTTTGAGAATGGATATGACACGGTCAGTCGCAATATCTGTTCCCGCGATTTTATTGTAGATGGGAATCGAGAAAGATATTGCTTTCGGCGCTACGGCTGACCAGATACGGGCCATTATCACTCGCCTCTGATACGCTTCTTGCAGACCCCGGCAAAGTTTTTGCGATGCTCTGTTATTTCCCGGTCGATTCGCCCTGGAAACGAGACGAGAGAATAACGCGAATCTTTCAAGCGAATTCGCGCGATTGTCAATCGCAGAAGCGGAAACGAATAGACGGGTGCAATGTTCTATCAACATAGTCAACAGACTGTGACGTGCTAAAAGGTGACGGCACCTGTAGAGCACTTTGTGCAAAGGTGTCGGAGGAATATCGAATTTATAATTCAGGCAAAAAGTTTCCGAATGCCCCTCTCGCGAGGGAAGATCGCAGCGAACTATTCCCCAATCGATGACGTTCTCACCTCGCAACTTCTGCGTTCGGACGATTTTTTCCCGAAGACGTTTCATTCTCTCCTTTTAAACTCGAGCGCAGCTCACAACCGAGACCGAGCCGAGTCTAGTAATGGAACTTTTGCTGGCTCCGTCAAACTTTCTCTCGCGGCAGGTGTAAATCTTCCGGCATGAAGTTACAGAAAGACACGACCATCTCGATTTCAATGGAAGATCGAACGACTACCTGTCTCCAAAGTTCCTCCAGATTGTCACGGTTCGACGAGTATTACTGATCGTGCTGCATCGTGATTACAGGCAACTGGCATAATAATGCAATCGTGCTGCATCGTGATTACAGGCAACTGGCATAATAATGCAACCGTGCTCTTCTGAAAGTCAATATAAAATCAATATCTTAGCAGGCTTTTTGACAAGCATATTAGAAGAAATAGAGCAGAATTCGTTAACCCTCCGAACGTGGTGTCCGAGTCTACTTTGACACCGCGTAACAAAAGCGTCGTTTAACATTAAACCTACCGCAGCGGGTCAAATGACCCTTTTCAGAGTTTTCTTTTTACGTCGGCCGTTCACCCGATCTTAATATTATTGAAATATATACAGAACTTTCATGGAATGTTTATGAGAATGGAAAGCAATACAAAAATGTATTTAATACTGTTATGGTCTGTTTTGGATTTTTCAATCCGTCAGAATTTGGCCGTTTGCGCGTGGTGAATTTTCTCTAATTTCTTTCTTCTTTGCAATTCAATATGGATACTGTTATTGCGACTTGACAGGACTCAGCAATATTAGTGAGCCGTAGTATAACACACACTTCACCGCACTCGTAAGATGATGTGAGGAAAGAAAGGGCGATAATCAGATGACCGGTATACGAACTTTGAAAGTAAACTTGTAAACTTTAATGATTATATACACTCCTGACTAAATCGTTACCATATGTTTCAATGTTACCTTAAATTATAAAGTGAATAAACCGCGTATGAAATAGAAGAACAGCCTTCAAATATAAGTATAACAGTGTATGAAGAATAGAATAAAATGACAACGCGAGCATCATTACTATGGGGCGTAAACATCCACCATCCATGAGCACGTACAAAAATGTATGTAAACCCTAGCTGGTTTCTTAATTACTTACTAATTCTAAATACCAAGACGGTACGTCTCAGGTACCGTCCCGAGGGTTGTCGTGCGCTCGTTAATACCTGACGCTTCATATCTGAAGGTTTATGGTACGCCAATTGCTATTGAGCGCAAAAGTCAAAGTCTCGGGGGCACACGTGTCTACACAGAACAACCCCAATAAACCGACGTTCCGAGCTCTGACAAAAATAATAATTAAAACATCTAGCATTTTAGATGGAAAGTTCCTCAAAAATAGCGGAATACAGGCATCAGTACCGTAAACCACTTCATTCATTTAAAAATATTCTTAAGGCGCTATTCGCGTCTTAACAGATACTTTCACGCACATATCTAATATACCGGGTAAGTCACCAAACGTTAGCACCCCAAATATCTTTGTTGTTTCTAAAGATACGTCAAATATGGTAAGGACAAAGTTGAATGGTACAATGGGGCTGACACGATGCTATAAAAAAATTTTGTTTTTATGTCATTTTTTTAGAGATATCAAGGTCACCTTGACTTTTTAAAATGGAACCACCCTTTTATAAACACCAACAATGATAGCCTCTTTCATTAGGAATTCAGTAACTATATTATTCCAAGGTCATTGAAGGTTAAGGACAGAAAAAACGTATAAAACTAAAATATGGCAACAGAATACCTGTATTTTATAAATGTTCGAAATGATGGCCATCTACGTCGATACATTGATGTAAACGAGCTCTGAAGGAATGTTGAAATCTGATAAGTACATCCGAGGTGATATTTGTACATGCTGTGATGATACGCTGACGTATATCTTCAACTGTTGTTGGAGCATCCATGTACACGGTCTCTTTTAGCAGACCCCATAAAAAGAAATCCAGTGGATTTAAATTGGACGAACGTGCTGGCCATGAAACAGTTCCGCCTCGTCCAATCCATCGGTTTGGAAATCGTGATTCCAACGTTTCTCTAGCTACTCGTACATAATGAGCAGGACAACCGTCATGTTGGTACCACATATCACAGCAATTTTGTAAAGGGACATCTTCTAACAAAATTGGCAGAACTTCTTGCAATAATTGAGCGTATTTTTGTCCCGTCATCATTCCGTTAACGAAATATGGTCCAATTAAACTGTCGTTCAAAATACCACACCACACGTTTACGCTCCATTGTCTTTCATGATCAATTTCTCGCAGCCAGTGCGGATTATCCACAGACCAATAACGGGCGTTCCGTAGATTAATTGAGCCATGATTAATGAATGTTGCTTCGTCCGTAAACAAGACATTAGAAAAAAATGAATGATTTTGATGCAATCCCCACTGACAAAAGTTAATTATATTTTGAAAATCATTCCCGTGCAATTCTTGATGGAGCGATATGTGGAACGGATGAAATTTATGTCGGGCTAGAATTCGTATTACGCTATTTTGACATATGTCTGCTTCCTGGGAAATTTTTCTCGTACTCGCGTAAGGATTGACAGCAGTAGCTGCTAAAATATTAATTTCATTGTCTTCATTGGTCGTGGGATTCTTCCATTTGTACTGTCTTTCATGTACATCTCCAGTAATGCGAAACATCCTGTACGTATTAATGAAAGTCTTTCTAGAAGGAGTGTTTCGCTCGGGGTACCTTTCTTCATAAAGTAATCGGGCCTGCACTGCATTTTGTCTACATTCACAGTAAATCGTAATCATATCACACTTTTCAGTCATTGAATAAGACAGCGGAATCGCGTTTGGAAACATACTGACAGTAAATAAGAATGCTGAATAACAGTAACATTGAAGGACCTTAGTATGTTTACTTTTACTACGACCATAGTATGTTTACTATTTACTACAAGCCTCAACCATGATAAACGTATTCTGCTTTCATATTCTAAATCGTATACGTTTTTTCTGTCCTTGACCTTGAATGACCTTGGAATAATGTAGTCACTGAATTTCTAACAAAAGGGACTATCATTGTAGGTGTTTAAAAAAGGGTGGTTCCATTTAAAAAAAAGTCAAGGTGACCTTGATATCTCTAAAAAAATTACATAAAAACAAAATTTTTTTATAGCATCGTGTCAGCTCCATTGTACCATTCAACTTTGTCCTTACAATATTTTACGTATCTTTAGAAACAACAAAGATATTTGAGGTGCAAACGTTTGGTGACTCACCCTGTATGGTGAATAACATGTGCATATATCCTAGATATTCTATAATTTTGTGTCAAATTTTCCCGTAAGTCGGATAAACAATTTTCTATCGCATTATTTGGTGGTCCAGTGCACATCCAGCAGTTTCCACGTGAAAAATAGTGTGGAGGTCGACGTGTGTACAGAGTTGTACAATTATCGTTAGGGGATGGCCAATGAGCAAGCAAACAATCGTTCCCTAATCCCCTGTTGTCTCGGGCGCCAGAAATACAGACTAGCTAGAGTTATTCGTTCCGGGGAAGCTCCCACGGACGTCGGTGGCGTTCGTGAGAACGGCTGGATGGCAGGGTCAGGACTGTTCCGCGTTTCGGACACGTAGTTACGACTTAGTCGGGGATCAGATTAAATTTACCTAGCCATCTCTAACGTGACAGCATGGTGTCCGCGAGCAGAGAACCGGGAGACAACGTGAAGGAACTTGCCGGAAACGTCTCGGCTAACTTGCCATAAATTCAAACGGACACGAAGTCCATTCTAGCAGTTTCCTCCAGGCGGACTGTATTATTTCACACCAACGAAATTCGCGAATGACGAAAGAACCCGGCGCGACTTCTGCCACTTGCACGACCATTCTCTCCTCTACGAACATTTAGGGAGGTAGGACTTTGTTTAGTACACCAGCGGTATAACATTTAGACAGACGACTACATCTAACACTAACGCAACTCTAAAACGCCGTAAACGACTTACTAACAACGAGACTCCACGACCTCTGCAACACCGATTTCATTAAAACTTTCCGCGCGCATAGAGCTCCTTCTTCTGTTTAGAAATGCGCAGCATTAGTCAGGCAGATACTCAACAGCCTTCGAGATAATGACGATTAAAGTTTCATTGCTCCGGTGAAATTTAGTGTGTTTGAAACATTTTCAAGTTCCTTGTAAAGGATGATTCGTGAAGTAATTCTAAGACATTTTTTCATTTGTGAAAATACCTGTTGTCGCTTCCTTTTGGAGTTATGAAAAACCACGGACCAATCGGAGAGGGGATATGGTAGACATATTCACGCTTGGTCAACGGCAACACCTCGCCCTACGGGATTTATCGCCGATCCGAAATCCGAGCGTCATAGTTGCACTTATGATTGCTCTGCGTTTTTCGCTAATAACTCAATATGAAAACTTCAATCGCGAACTGGCACAGGAAAATATTGCTTAGATTTGCTCCAGAAATCTGCAATTCAAGTTTCTTTAAACTTGATGGAATACTATATGTACTTGTGACTATGGTACTCGGGCTAGAGCAACGTTAATGCCTCGCCCAACGGAAACTATGATTTGTCAGCGTTTTTCGCTAATAACTCCAATACGAAAAGTCTAATTGCGAACTGGCACAGGAAAATGTTGCTCAGATTTGCTTCAGAAATCTACAATTCGAATTTCGTTGAACTTTAGGGGATATGCTATATACTTGTGACCAAAGTTCAGGAAACGTATACTATGTATGTATGAACCTAGTAAGACTATCCTAGCTAAAAATGTACGATTGGAAAGCATAATTTTCCCCATAGCATCACGGATCAAGTCGATTGATTGATTGCACAGGAAACAGTAATTTCTCGTTTGTGTCGCAATCAAATTTATTGTAACGAATAACTGGTACGATTAATAACTGAAAATAAAGGCGAATCGAGAACGCGGAGTCGGAATTAAAATCAATTAACAATTGGAGCCGGGTATATTTAATGGCATCCTGCGTGGACCATTAAAGATAGGGGCTTCATAAAACTCCATGGTGCAGTGAGCAGGAAAACGGTTTATATATGTTCATTTGATACGTTTAATAACGAATCTGAAAGCGAGACGACTACAAATCCTATCGTTCGTTGGTTCACCGATTGCCGATAATAATTACAAATGGCCCCTCTCTCTCCTAACACCAGAGCTAATTTGCGCATTAACGATGATAATCGAATATTAATTGTGATACGATATAAATAGCGACCGCAGGCCGTTAGTAACTGCATCCCCCAACTCTGTAACGCGTTTACCTGTAACTTTCGTTCACACTTATGAGCTGAATCGATTTCTCGTTCCATTGTTTCTCTTTCTCGGCTCCAACAGTTTTGATCTACACATTGTAATTTGAAAAGCAAAGTATTTTGTCATCGACGGTAATCAAATAAAACGTACGCTACCAGCATTCATTTCAATGAAAGCCTTTATAATTAAAATATTCGGTCAAATGAAATGTATTGTCCTCCTTTAATATCGAAGCTGCCGAACATTAAAATTGGCTGATATGTAATGTAAAAATAAAAATACTTGATTTATATAGAGTTTGTGCCATTTCTATTACGAAGCACGTTTGAAGGATCACATCATTGGTTGAATTACTATGAAGCCAAATCTGTAGCCCTAATAATTGTAAAATAAAAACTCTGAAGTTGGTCGTTTATTATGAAAGTATTATATAAAAATATTATAAAAATAACAATACTGAATTTATATTGAGTGTTTGCGACTTTGATCACGATGTACGATTGAAGGAAGGCATCTATTGGATCAATTACTCTGAAAGCTAATCTGTGACTCTAATAATTGTAAAATAAATTTTTGAAACGAGTCGTTTATTATAAAAGTATAAAAATATTATAGAAATAACAATATTTGATTTATTTAGAGGTGGAGCGACTTTATTACGTTGTACGATTGAAGGAAGGCATCTATTGAATGAATTACTATGAAGGCAAATGTGTAGCCCTAATAATTGTAAAATAAAAATCTGAAACAAGTCGTGTATTATGAAAGTATAAAAGTATTATAAAAATAACAATACTTAATTTATTTAGAGGTTAAGTGATTTTATCTCGATGTACGATTAAAGGAAGGCATCTATTGAATCAATTACTATGAAGGCAAAACTGTAGCCCTAATAATTGTAAAATAAAAACTCTGAATTTGGTCGTTTATTATGAAAGTATAAAAGTATTATAAAAATAATAATACTTGATTTATTTAGAGCTTATGCAATTTTTATCACTATGTACGATTGAATAAATGCATCAATGGATCAATTACTATGATGCAAGTTACTGTCTTTAATAATTATGAAATATAAATCTTAAACTGGTCAGTTGATCGAATGTGGTAGGTTCAGTGTTAAAATATGAGAAATGATACTATCACGAAAATTATAAAAATTCGACGAGAATCGTGCATTATTATTTTTAACATGGTGTAAAAAAATTAATTTGATTTTTATTATGTGACATACAAATCCATGGTTGTCAGACCTATGTGACACACAAAATTTATAACTATTATATGCCTATACGTTCTCCAGTGGATGTACGTTAATAACAACCAAATAGAATATTATTTCGATTTAAGGGAAATTAATAACATGTATATTTATTAGATTCTGTACAGAATATACATCTGACACGATGTTCTAGGGCAAGGGGTTATCTTCCTAAAACATAAATTTTATAATAAATTTATAACTGAAGAATGCATTTCCACCAAAACAATGAGACATTATAAAAACATGCAGTAAAGAACAGAGCAAATAAGTTAGTATTAATATATCAACTTTTAATTAAAATATCAAATGACCTGAATGAATAGTCGAGGAAAAACAGCTCCGTACGGAACATGTTAATTAATTGAAACTGATAAAAACGATTCGTGAATAGATTAAAATAACCTGGAATTTCGCTGCAAGGCAATTTCGTTCTCGTCGATTTTAGATATTCTCGAAATTAAACATTTTGGAATTTCCAAGTCCTTAATTAGTTATTTCAAAGCGGCGTTTCCTCACGTGTAACTTCATGATAAAGATCGATGTCAGAACAGGACGATTTATATATTTTAATGTCGGCAGCTTGAACACGTTAATCTGGGCTCCGTGTACAGACAAAAACCTTCGTCAATTCGATGGACAGGTTGACGAATATTGTGCTTCGGCTGCGTCCCTTCTTCTAGATTTCCAAGGCCTAATGAATCGTTCTCTGTTCTTCAATTCCGTAGGCTCCGTTTCAATAGCAAGTTGAAACTCACAGGATTCGTGGAAACCGAGAACTTTAAAGGCCCTTGATTACAGCTAAATTGAAAAGTGGAGTTATCAACGATCTCGTTCTGCGAGAATAAACTTTAAAATGCTTCGCGCTCAGCCGCAGCAAAGAAATGATAATAACCGGTTATTCGCAAGGAAAACACTGTGCTGCTTGAAAATCGAGGAATTGTTTCGAGGATGTTCAAAGAATTCTGGTATACATCACTCTACAATACTTGCACTTAAAGAAAACTAAAGAAAATTACTTTATTGAAAATTTAAATATCTCTGTAAGCTATTCGTTTAAAAATAGGAGTCACATTGGTAGCTTTTTATTTCAACTTAACCAGTTAACTGTGATTGACGAGTATACTCGTTATGGAGAAGTGGCACGAATTTGTGTATTGACGAGTATACTTGTCATGCGTATAAAGTAGTGACCATTGGCTATTTAAATTGTAATTTTTGAGAAAAACAAAACATATTCTCAAATTTCAAGATGTTTAGAATATTTTGAGGTCATGGCGGAATAAAACAAGCAAATAAAAAATATAAATAATTTGAGATTAACTCATGCGTCCCTGTATGCACCGGCTGAAACAACTTACCAGTTCGCATAACGAATTTATTTATGTGCAATGATAACGTTTTTTAGATGTTAGCCCAAAAGGGGCAAAGGCAAAAGTCAGAAAGTTGATTTATAATAGGGTTCCTTCAGGTATGGTCAGTCATGGGACAAATGTTTAATATGTATGTAATATATGTGTATGTTAACCAAATAAGTAAATATTAGTAATGAAATTATCAATTTTATAAAATAAACCCATCTTTTTGATCCAATATCTTACCAGCACAACTTACTCTGTGATTGACGAGTATACTCGTCATGGCTCGATTCTGGCGACACAAAACGGTGCGCGCTCTCAAACGAGGGCGCCACATTTAACTGGTTAAATATCCGTTTGATTCACTGGATGAACTATTACGTATTGTAATATAAGAAATTACATATCTTGCTAAATATTACACGATTTTCGTTAAACACGTTTATTGATACGATAACTCGTTTATAAATGGGTTTTACAGTTCTGAGTCACATAATTATCAAAATCGAAAACCTTAAACGCTATTAACTCTAAAGAAACTGATTATAAATAATTATGTTTGGAAATTAGCAAACAACAATTAAAAATATAAACATAATACCACATATTTGATGTTACAACATAAATATTTTAGTTTACACAGGATCAAAATACGTGAAATACAATATTTAATTCTATCAGAATATTGTTCTTGAAATTGCAAGGTAATTCGTGGACTTTAGTAATATTTAAGTATTCGTTATTGAATTAATTTGTTGACACATTTGATAGTCATCTGAACTCATGAGACTTAAATTTTCTAATCGACGTTCTTACGAAAGATTTACGATTAATTACATACTCCTACAAATTAACACTGATTACACAGCTTGTAATATTTACCGAGTGATTTTAATGGAGTTTCTCATTCTAGCAACAAATTCTAAATCAGAATTGATCTATCAGGCAGAATTTTCCAAAAATGGTTTTTATAAAAATGTATGATTGCCAAAACAGTAAGGTTTTATCAAACGATAGAATTGACTTTCCACTGCACATATCCACGTGAATAATTATATGTTTTTGTATCTTTCAATAGTTGTAAGTTCTTTATAACTGTACAAAATTCCAAAATACTTTAATAAATAGATTTAAAATATATATTTCTCGAAAATCGCCTTCTTCTCATGAGCTGCTATTTTCTGGTATCTAATAAATTATGTTATTACGGGGCACGCCAAGCGGATGCTGCATCAACAAAACAGCCATGAATCCATCGACTACGCATAGCTATGGCATTGGTGAGTCGCGAAAAAGCTGCAATGGCCGTCTGGTCGGAGCACGTCGCACACAAACTGTCAATGAATATTTTCTTGTCCTGAACATATACCAACCGAACCAAATATTTTTCCCGAATGGTTTCTTCGCCAAAAACGTCTTTTTGTTAACACAAAATAAAAAATTCGTCACAAAAATATTTCGTGAAAAGTACACGTCAATTCATTTTCAATTTTAGCAAGCACTTATAACTGTTAAAATGTATAGAAAAATATAATTGTTTATTGTACATTTAATTTTTATGTGCTCCCAAAATTTTTAGCAAATTCATACACTTTTATAAAAACCAACAATTTCTCTAAAATTCAGATTTTTTAATCGACAATTATTGAAGTTATAAAACTGCCTTTATCGCAGTCGATTCAATAAATTTCTACATTCGAGGATTTATTGTAATAAAAATCGCAAAAAATTCAAATAAATCAAATCCTGTCATTTTAATAAAGCGAATATAGTCTAGCTGAATTTTAATGTCTGACACGTTTAGGATAAATATGAGAAATCCTACAAGAATTACACAGAGGAGGTTGGAAAACATTATTGGTGTACTAAAGTGTTGTTACTGAATTGGAAATTGTAAGTATTAACGATTTCGTTATCCCTCGAATAAATTAAGAATATTTTACAAATCGCACAAAATTTAAATAAATCGAATCTTGTCGTTTTACTAAGGCAATATATTCTGTTGAATTTCAATGTCTGACACGTTTAGGATAAAATTGAGAAATTCTACAAGAATTACCCAGAGGAGGTTGGAAAACATTATTAGTGTACTAGAGTGTTATTATTGAATTAGAATCATTAAGTATTAACGATTTCGTTATCCTGGAGTAAATTAAGAATATTTTACAAATCGCACAAAATTCAAATAAATCAAATCCTGTCGTTTTAATAAAGCGAATATAGTCTAGCCGAATTTTAATGTCTGACACGTTTAGGATAAAATTGGGAAATTCTACAAGAATTTCCCAGAGGAGATTGGAAAATATTATTAGTGTACTAGAGTTTTATTACTGAATTGGAAACTGTGAGTATTAACGATTTCGTTGGACGAGAGTGAATTAGGAATACTTTCGCGCTCAACCACCGCGAAGTAGTAACAATAGCCATAATGTCTTTATTCCGCCTGAAAAGCATCGAGGAGCGTGAAAAGCGGGCGACAGTTTCGTTGACGTTTAAAGAATCGAAGTTTAACTCGGGTCTCGAAAGCCATTCATGTAAAAACGGGAACGCTGCGCGGAGCGAGTTCGTTCCACGGGAAGTTCATGATCCGCAAACTTTGACACTCACCTCGCTAATTATTCAAACGAACCCGACGGAGCTTTTACGACCGATCAAATGGTTCGTTTCATGGGGGAGCGCGAGCGACATCCAGAAGACGCGGTTCTCTGCAATTTCGAATCGCAACGCGTACACCGCTCCGCGCCCTGGGACACCGTCAACTACGGGTTGGACACTTTTGTCGACTCAGCGATAATTATTTGCATAAACGTTCGCGGAAACTGATGATGACCATGCTTTCAGTTCGGCGAAATAATCGCGGGGCAAATTCGCCGAGACTCATTCCGATTCTCGAGTTCGATTAAAGCATAGCCGGAGTTGGAATTTAAACAGATTCGGGAAGAGTTTGCATTAGCACCGAGAACTTCTAAATTGAATACCTTCCAGACCGTTCCTCGATAATTCGTAATTGCTTGCGGGATGAGGATTTTGCAGCAGTAGATATTTTCTGCATTGATTTCTTGTTTTCTGCGCTTCATGCCGCGTCAGGGAGATTCACATGAAATGTCGTGTTCGGACGGTTACACGAAATTGTAGTTTAATATTGGGTTGGCAACTAAGCGATTTTAAATAGGAAGGAAAACTTAAATTTTTTACTTGAAAATATAACATTGTTAAATTAGGTATTACCCATTGTTGTGGATGTCCTTTTGCTATGTTCGTAAAACTTCTGATTTTTGCTAGCTAAAAACTGAATTGTCGTCGTCGAAACATCGTCAACGTCATTAAAAATTTTCCCATTTAAGGAGTTCTGCATAGAAAGAACGAAATGGAAATCTGAATGCACAAAATCAGGGTTATACAGGGTGGTCCATGCAATTGTTTCAATTCATAACTCTGTTATTATTGCATTTACGAGAAAATGCCACAGGAGAAAGATAAATGGTTCGAAGAACACTACATCTGTAGGTCTTTAAATTTTTTTTAGATGCAGCAATGCATGTGCAATTAACAATTGCATCATTTCATTAAATAGAAATGCATTTTTTTTTACACAATCGGCTTTTTTGTTCATTCTACGTAAAAAATGAGTAGGGTACCATGGCAAAAAAATTATTAGATTGGCGAGATCATGCGTTGCATCTAATGAATTTTCTTAAGATGATGAGGGACCCATAAATCGAGTTTCTTAACATAGCCTAGCTGTTTTAACTTTTTTAAATGCATGTATGCGATACATCGAGTTTCTCTTCAATCTCACGTGTTATGCCATGACGGTCTGAATGGATAATAATCTGGATATGACTCTCGTCAACTTTAACTGGATGGCTAGATCGTTGCGCATTTTTGAGTGAGAAATTACCAAAACGAAATTTGGCAAACCAATTTTGACACCGCCTTTCTTTCATGGCTTCATTTCCATATACGACACATAACTTCTTGTATGCTTGCCATCCGTTCCTGCCTTTTCGGAAATAATACAATAAAATATGTTTGAAATACGCATTTTGTTCTTCCATGTTTAAATTGGGATAAAAACGATACAATTTCCGTACGAATAATTACAGGTGGAAGTCTAAACAACAAGTAAACAATATTGGTTAGATGCTTTGAACACGTTGACGAAACAAAGAATGCGCTAAACCCATCTGTCGACAAAACCCGCAATCATTTAGCTGCCAATCCAATAGTTCATATACATTCATTAGTCACGACGTAATTCTGCAATGGATATATTAAACGTCGATAAATTTGGACAGAATATACAGTCAGTGGGAGAATTATTCATATATTATTTGAAAAGGAATTACTTTTCAAAAATTGTACCAAAAGACTCGAGGTTTCATGACATGTCTGAAATTGAATTTGTGTCTCTTATATGTCATCATACAAGATCACATCATATCCGATATCACAAAACCTTGTTATTCTATATAATCCGCAAGTTGCCACATTAACACTTTGACTGCCATGTCACCCAAATATGGGGGACAGAAATGTTTGACCATGTTAAAGAAACAAATTTGTACATTCATATATTCGTTTCTCTAAATTTGAGATCTGGAGAAAAGAAGATTGAAGGATAACTTTGTGTCGTACATTTTAAGTTTTCAATTGTTGCTTCGTTAAATAAATTACTTTGATTTTGTGGAATTTTTGAGGTTGTTGGTTGGGCAGCTAAAGTTTTAATACGGCCATGGCCAGTATTATACATAATAAGCAACATAAATGAAACCATATTATCATCGCACCACCTTAATTCAGAAGTAACCGCAAATAAGAAATGGTGAACGATTATTGCCGAATAAAAGTCCTGCCAAAGGAGTAACGAATAATGGAAGTAACATATTACTCGAATGGTAAATTTTAAAAAATGTATTCTTTCCTCTTGTTCGAAGAATGTACAATACTGGTTAACACTCAACTTGCCACAGCTGATCAAATGACACATTCTAGAATTTTTAGGAATCGATTCAATAAATCTTTTTGTTCGATTATACTTTGTAACGAAAATGGCAAATAATGTAAATAAATTAGATTCTGTCATTTTTATGAGACAATATACACCAACCAATTTTAACACGTTCCGTACCACGCGTACGACCAAAAAGATATATAATAATGAAAATCGCAACTAATTAAAAAAAATACATCTTGGCATTTTTATAAGAGAATATACAGCAGCCAATTTTATACTAACAAGGGAACATATTCGGATGCGGAAATCCGATTATGATGAAACTTATGGGAGCTTATAGCTTTATTGTTTAAACAAAAAACTTTTGTTAACATTTTCTTGCGCGATTACATTTCCCATTGAAAAACATACAATTTAAAAAAAAATGCAAATATTTTCGACCTCTGGTTTCCAAGATATCTCAAAAATACTCCAACTTTGAGGGCTGTTATCACCCCTTCAAAGTGGATGCTTGTCAATAAAAAAAACACGTGTCAAATATTTTGCAAAGAACTATAAGTTCCCATAAGTTTCATCAAAATCGGATTTTCGCATCTGAATATGTCCCGTGTAAATTTATAACTAAAACATATATAACCCAGATCAAAACAGTTAGATGTTATAAAAAATGTAGTATCAAACGAAGCAAATAAATTTGTGATAATATATAAATAGTTAGTTACATGAGTCGTTTATTTTGAGAGTGGATAAGTCCATTTATACTTAAATTAAGATATTTATCATTGATAGTGTCCGAAGGCAGTGATGAAGGTAATTTTAATTAATTAGTATTTAACAAGTTAACCTCAGTTTTTGGACAATTGTATTAGTTGAATAATCAGTACATTTAATTAATGCAGTTAAACAAAATTTACGCAATATACATATTATGTACTTACAATTAAAAATAAAACTTACAATGTAATATTAAATTTTGGAAATTATTTCACCCATGGAGAAGAACAAAACGACAAGACCATTTAGTTCAGATAGTGAAGAAGAATTAGTAACTAATGATTTCAAAGAAAATCGAAAAAGAAAGAGAATTATAAAACAATATTCGTCTTCAGGGGATGAAGATACAGATAACAATGGAGAAAAGATTGATGAAACATACATCCAAAAAGTGCGAAAGATTCAACGGAATTCAGGAAAAAGATATTGTACTCAAACCGGAAATATTGTACCTTCAAAAGTTTTCCAAAACAAAGATTTTTAAAAGGATATAGAATTCTAACGGAGAATCAATAAACTGGTTTAAAATATGTTGGATGCGATTTGTCAGAAATGAACCGTATAAAATTTTCTATAAGACCAATGAATGAGAACGAAAATTTTAAAGTTCTGAATTTATTACCAATACCAAGACCTTAGACTTGTATATATAGACTATAATACCAATACTTTAGACCAAGACAGTTCGAAAATATTATATTGACACCACTGTATAAAAATATCAGACAAATTACAACAGCAAAATTCAAGGACATAATTGATCTATTACGATATATACCAGCGGAACATCATGATTTCTTCAAATCCCTTTCTCACACAAAATGTAGATGAGTAGTAAATTGTTTTGTAATTTATGTTTGTAAAAAATGTTTTGAATCGCATAAATTATGTTTTTGAAGTGTTGTAAAGATATGTAAAATAAAATGAGTATTGTTTTTTTCAATTTGAAGCATCTAAAATTATCTTGTATGGACTTGGGTTCCTTCAAATTTTATAACGAATCTGGTTGTTAATTTTGAAAGTGGCCTAACTCCATTCTTGGTAAGAAAACGCATATTATTCACTTAATAATTGGCATTATTTTAATAGTAACTATTAATTTAATACCTTTAGATACACTTAAGCAGTATGACTATTAGTATTCTGTACGTATATTTTTAATTGCATTAAAACACAAACCCTTAAATATCTCAATTTAAGTGTAAATGGACTTAGGCCACTTTCAAAATAAACGACTCGCATATTAAGTTGCTCGTTTTTCATGCCCGGTAGGTTTAGAGTTAACCGTTAGTCAGATTCGACAATGTTCGCCCCACAAAAAGTAGAAATTCGGTCAGAGAAACGATCCCGAGGCAAGTGGTTAATCCTCGGAGCGTAGCCGAAGGGTCGAAGCAACGAAACACGCAATCTGACTCGTCTAATCTCGCATGGATCCAAATAAAGCTGGCATACATGCTGCGAGACTGTGTACGCCTCGTGTTTCGGCAGGATACAGCTTGGAACGAACTCCGTCGGCGAAGTCTCTCGCTAACGACTCTCAGGAGTTGGTAACAGGATCTGCAGGCAACTGTTCGCGAATTCGGTGCACACATTCGCAAAGTCACATCCTAGCTCTCTGTCATTATGCCTCTCGATCGTCTCGAGTTGGATCGTCTGGATCGAACCGTGAGGACGACAAGGACTTCAATCGCGCGGAAATCATAATTACACCGCAGCATCGATCTCCGACTCCGTCCTATAGTTACTACCTACTCCCAACGGTGTATTAAACTACGGGTATGTAACAAGTAATTTGTTACATACCCGTTTATTTATTTACCCACTTCATTACGTATTTCGTACCCGTTTCGATGATCGCGTAATTTATTGAAATTTTAATGAAACAGTGACGGGTAACATCCAGTAGAATTTGGTAGAATTCAGGATAATTTTAATCTTATCAAAAAAGCAGATATCTGCTGATTTCTTTATACATTTATAAACCACGCATATTTATAGTTTCATACGTTACAGCACTGCTTATATATGCACTGAATTACTTGCTTATTCATTTTTTTCGTTTCTTGGTTATTGGCATGTTACCAAATCAATAAAACAAAATAGAATATTTTTAGTTTATCGTAGAACACATGTTAGAGTTAGACGTCGGATTTTATAAATTTTCCAGGTAAGAAGAAAATTTGTTTCGTCAACTAGTCGATCTTTTAAACCTACATTAAAGTGCACACTTCTGCGAATGACAGCTAAGATCTCACCAAATCTATAAAACAAATTATAATTATCGTTAATTTATCGTAGAACACATATTATAGTTAGACATCGAACTTTATAAACCATTCAGATAAGAAGAAAATTCATTTCGTCAACTAGTCGATCTTTTAAGCCAACATTAAAGTACACATTTCTGCAAACGTCAGTTCTATCCAAGAATGCGGTAACGCATTAGGTAATAGTGAGAAAGGATGTTCAATTACCCGTCTGTCCATCTATTGGCGAGCGTAGGAGGTAGAGCTGCCTATCAATTGATCTTTACCAGCATCGTCTCTACATCTAAATTCACAAAGCAGAACATTTGATAAATAAAAGTGTACCACATATGTTTGTTGCTGATTTAGAAAACAAAATTTGCAGGAATATCTTAATTTTTAGAGCCAATTTACAACAATTAAACTTGACTTCTGAGTCGCTCCTATCCGAGCAATGCGCATCAAGATAAATATCGGAACGATCGGCTGCGACAACGTTAATAATTTATCTGCGAACAGTACCACATGTATTTCACTCATACAGTCACTGCTGAAGTACTATGAGATTTTCGCCGCGAGGGAAATTTATTCGAAGTCCCGTGAACATGGAGACACATGCTAGTCACGGATCTGAGAAGAAGCTACCACGTGTGGATAGAAAGCGACAAAGTTTGGACGTCGGTAAGCACTGCGGTGAATACGAATTATCGAACTTCTATCCCGTCGGATCTCGGCGATCTGGTTAATGATAGAGTTCGCAGCAACGTATTACACGTGTAATAAACGCATCCGGAGCTTAAAATTTTACCAACCGGAAGCCTATTAACACTAGATTGCCCAAGGAAGTCATTTTGACTGCTTTTTAATTTCAATTAGAAAATAAATTATCTATATAATGATACAATTTCTTAGAATTTTGTGACTTTTTGTACAACATATAAATGCATTTCTTGATAATTGTAGTTACCCCCCCCCCTCCTTCATTTCCGGTATATATATGTGTTATACCTAAAAAATACCAAAAACAGTCGTTTTGACTGCTTGGGAAATTTTAAATAATCAAATGACTTTTATTATTGAATTGAGTAAATTTCTTATATTTATTATATAATTATAATATAAAATTGAGTTATTTATGGTCAGCAAAGTGGGGTCCCGAATTTTTTAGAAAAACTATGGCCAGAGAAAAGTTCAAGCAAATCCTACGATTTATTCGTTTTGACAAAAGAACCGAAAGAAGTAGGTTGGTTTCGGAAATATGAGATAAGTTCATTGAAAACAGTCAAGCTTGCTATCAACCAAGGCAAAATATAACAGTTGACGAGCAATTATTTCCTTCAACAGCCAGGTGCAGGTTTACACAGTATATGCCTAATAAATCCAACAAATTTGGCATCAAATTGATAAAAGTAATAAAAAAATGTTACCGGAATCTATTAAATTTTATAACAGCGTAAAATTTGGAGATGATATGGCGAATAAAATCGCTAGAAAATATACAGTAAAAGCTAGTTCTCGTAGATGGCCCTTCCAAATATTTTTCAATATTTTAGATTTGGCTGCTATAAATGCTTGGATCCTTTACAAAGAAACGACAGAAATACAAATACAACGAAAAGAGTTCTTGTTTCAATTAGCAGAACAGCTTTCCACCGAATACAGAACTGCAAAACAGAAAAATTCACCAGAACATGAAGACCCACAAAGATCAGCTGCAACATCATCAAATGCAACCCATTCTAACAAACGCAAAATTTGTCAAGTACGACTTTGCCACAACAACAAATCAAATAATATATGTGAAAAATGTCAAAAGTATGTTTGCGGAATATGTACACATAAAAAGATTTCCACTTTTATTTGCATAAAATGTACAAATAATAATGCATAAATTATTTTTTTCTCCAAGTGAAGTAAATTTTTTTTATTGTTAATATTTACTAATAACCTGTTATATAACTGTAAATAATATAAAAAATTATTAAAAATTAATTTTAAATAAATTTCTTTACATACTAGTTATTCTTTCACAACGCAGTCGCTTTGACTGCTTTTGGGTTACATAGGTATATACTAAGTTTCAGTCTTTCTAGTGTTAACACAACACTATCGAAATTATTTGTGCGAAAGCTTCTATAAATTTTAAAGTTTTCGACTCTGTTACATCACAATTAAAAAATTGTTAGAACTTGCGAAATATCAAATAGTCTTTTGTGATAATTCGAGTGACAGATTCCTATGTAGTAACTATTTTACATATAAATTATAAGTTACGTTGCTTTATTTAAGATAAACCTTTTTAGATTGAAGTGCACAAAGAAATTTTACGATTTGATATTTATTTTCAAGAGAATGCATATTTACATATTCATATCTATCTAGTATATTTATACTTCCCTTTATATCACATTACATGTAAATGCTATAATACATATAAATAGGTCGCCGGCATTTAATGCCCATTGCGTAGAACCCCATTTGTACGTCTCCGGCATTTCACCAGCGGTCAAGGAAAAACATATTTTTATGTCTCCGGACGGTAATGTGTTAAAAGGAGTTTTAATAATTGCGCTGAAATAAAATGAAGCATAGAAATTTTCCTTTGCGTCGTAATTCCAAACAAAATTAGTAGACGACGTTACTGGGAACAACTTGTTTGTTCATAATAAAAATTACCGTTGCTATTGAAAGATCAATTAAAAAGTTTTCGGTTGTGGACTATGGACTTTCAAAAATTATAAAATAATCGCTGATGGGTTATATGTTAATGTTAACTCTATTTAAATAATAAACATATTAAAACGCCTAAAGTGGATAATGTACGTTATCCAATAAAAATTATATGCTTAAATTTATTCGAAGTTTGTGCGATCTAGATTATAATTTGTCCATAAATAAATTGATTTCACTAATTATATTAATTGGTGACAATTTTGCAATTTTAGTAATTTTAGTAATTGCAAAATAAGGAACCTGGAAACGGCCATTTGACCGCGCGTAGCAGGGTTTAATATTAATCCGTGTAGTATTGAATACACAGGAGCCGTGTATTTCAATTACGCGAATATCCTTGTATTTACATTACACGAGTATTTTAACACATTACTTACAGACGACTATTTAGTAGCTTTGAAATGTTCATAATTCAAACTGTGTGTTTCGTAATAATTTATGCAACGACGATGGCAATTTTGATAATGAACCAACAAGCTGTCTTCGAAAATGTAGTTGAACCATTTCTTTGGCAATGATTTTCTAAAAGAAGATGTTTGTGTTCCTCTTTTTATCTACAACAGTCGTTTATACTTTGCTTGATTTATAAATATATTCAAATGATTAAAAAAAGAAAACGTTTCTCTTTAACCTGTTTTTTGCAAATGATGCAGAACATGTTTAGTTGTTTAGTTATCGCAGTACATAATTATGAATTATGAGGAGTTAAGTAGAATAATCTTATAATGGTCAGACACGTGAGTTGACTGGTTATATTCGATTACCTTGCACAGTACACTTCCATTTATTTTTTCATATAATCTACATGTTCGTGAAATGATGTACATTCAATTCGCATAATTATATTAGTTATTAACAGCGAATTATTTTTATATTTATCCCTGTATTGCGAATTCGACGCGTTTATAGCAGATACGATTAAGTGAAATATAAAACAGAACAAATTCTAAAGGAGTTTAAAAATACTGTGACAATAATTAAAAAAATTTAAACAAAGGAAACATCGTCTTAAATATTATTAAATAAGTTATGGTATCAGCATTTAGTGATAGTGCAATGAAAGTGCACATTGGGATAGCTTGCCTTCGTCCGCTCCCTGCGTTCGTCGCCATCGAATAGGATCAGTTCAACATACACTGTAAGGGGTCAACGCACTGCCCTGCTGTCCACATTTCCAACCATGCAGTGGATTTACAACTGAATGGGTGAGTTTACTGTTAATGACACTCTTTAACAATTCTTAAACACACATATACTGCATGTTCTTTAACGCGACATTTATTATTAAATTAGTTTTGCGAATCGTTCGTTAAATTCTGTTCGGACACAGAATTATTTAAATTAAAATATCGTTTACGTATTTCTACGGGGTTACTTATTGTTTATCTTCACAGTACGTATCGTATAAAAATTTCATGTTGTACGCGTGAGATGTTATGCATTTCAGAAAATTAAAACGGCTGACACGGCTAAATTGTTTATTATTTCGAGTCTGAAAAATTAGTAATTATTCTTTAGACATTCTGAAATAAGAATGAACAGCGTTTTTCTTAAAATTATTATCGTCGCGTAGTAAATAAAATTCTCTGACTTGTTCTTTTACTTCTGCTCGCGCGCCTGGCCGGCGGACGGTCGAGCGTGCTCAACCGAGCACGTGTTAGTTTGCGCGCTTCTCTCTCATTGGCCAGTGATTTTTCGTTCATAACTTGTTAACGAAGCCACAGATTGAATTTTCGTTACGGAAAAAGTTGCTTCAATTCTCAGGAACCCTTCATTTCCCGTATAATGAAATTCCATTGACTATATTAAAATTGTTTTTCGTTTACTTTGGTATTATTAAAACTGCAACACTATATACAGTACAAATTCTTTAGGGACATTATTGATGCAGTTTCATCTTCATCAGTCCATGAAAATGTCGCGAAATTCTCAAATTTGAATATTGAAATTTTTTCTGAATATCCAATATTACTACAGAGTCGGACAACTATACGGAATCTGCGAAGTCAGGATTAAGAACTCGCCTACTTAATTTACGCATGCACGATTCACGAATTCCGTGTACATGTGTCTGTTGAGTAGACGTTTCAAAATCGTACTCTTGCAGTAACGTTGCCGTTGTTGTTCTACAGTTATGTCTGGTCGTGAAACAGAACACTGGCTCGAACCTCGATATTCCATCATTATTCGCGGATACGAAATTGGGGTACGTATTTCGCTAAATTCCCCGCCATTTACGCTTCGATCATGGAGATCAGACGGAACTTTGCTTGATTAATGAACGGAAAATCCGCGGGTAATATAATGCACGACCTCGTTCGAAATCAGCATGCTATTCAATTAGCATAGGGCGCAATACGTTGATCGTTTAATTGATTATTCTTTCCGGAAACCAAATATTCCCGAGTTCTGTGCAATTGCGACAGTGATTCAGAATCACGCTACGCTATTCAGAATAAATCGTCCGCTGTTGAATTTCAATATACTCCTCCTACGTTTCTAACCTAATCAGTAAACTGCGCATTGCTATTGTTCCGTCGCGTACCGCTTCGTCAACTTTTATTCACACCGGACAATAACCGAAATAAAATTCAATAATTTCCGCGAGACACGGTAGCCAGCGTTGGCCACACTTGGTACGCAGATATCTGGAACGTTTATGACACGGAAGCCAGTATGATCGTTTTTGAGGAAATAAGATTCCGTAATTAATCACGTCGAAATTTCTGCACGCCCTCAACGGTCAATTGCATGTCATAAACCGAAATCTCCCAAGGGCCTGGAGTCCGGGAGCAACGACCACCTTCTAGGTACATTGAGAACCAGACCCAGCGGAAATTCCACCACATTGCCAAATTCCGCAGCGCGACAGCTTCTCTCTCCATAGCAGCACTGACCAGTCCAAGCGGACTGCATTTTGAACACATGGATAGGTTAATATCCCAAAACAACATGTCTAATTAGCTAATTTCGTTAGTTAATCAACTTAAATCCTCACTCTCACAGTTTCCCTTCTGGGAAAACTGTACGAAAGCAGGCAGTTCAACATCAACTTGCACACTCGCTACAACACTCGATACATCGTCTTTTCCACCTACGTTTAATCGCAAGTTAAAATTTGGAATATAGTTTGAAATGTATATCTATTTTTTGTTAAAGTACTTGGCGTGCACTTTTGTAAACCAATTACACCATCAATTATTCTATCCTCCAAAACGATAGGAGGGCCTTCGCGCGTAGTGCAACTAACACGGGAACATATTTGACACGTGTTTTTTTATCGGCAACCATCCACTTTGAAGGGGTGAAAATAGTCCTCAATGTTGGGGTATTTTTGAGATATCTCAGAAACCAGAGGTCGACAAAATTTGAATTTTTTTTTAAATTGTGTGTTTTCATTTGGATAAACGACTATTTATATATAAATTTATAATTATATTCAGAAAAATACAGTCTGGCTTAGTTTATCGATTTCCCTGTTTAATGTATTCGACAGGTAGACCTCGACTATTTTCGATTATCCGTCGGTACATCAGATCCGTGACAACCCATGTCTTTTATTATTTCCTTAGGGATTGTTCATGTTCAGCATTAAAGCCTATAGAAAATCCAGAATGTCGACAAAACTCGTTATCTTTCAACTGACGCCATTTAGCTTTCTGATATCATTAGTCCGGTAAGTACATCATACAATACCAACCCCGTTGTAGCAAGCAGTTTTTCCGAAAAGCCATTTCTTCCCTTAGAATATTAAGTATTTTATTCCTTTACGACCCACAGCTGGTCACCAGACATCGAATCACCTCTAATAACTTATTTTCGCTCGCTTTGTAAGACGAGGCGCTTTTTCTTTTACGCTTTGCAGGTACAATTCGTACCTTCGAGTGACCTTTAGTCTGCGGTCACCTTACCCTTTTCCCGCAATGCTAAAACCAATCAGCTAAGGTGACCGTTTCCCTCACTAACCCCGAAAAATGTAAAATCCACAAATCCGCTTGGATCGTGTCATATTCCCGTACACCGAGGTTACTTGCAACCAAAAAATAACACTCGAAAACACTTCAAAACCATTTCTCGAAAAGAACTCTTCGAAAACATCTCTCGACGAGGAAACCTCGTCATTAATCACATACCTCACTTGTAATCGTTACGAAGTTGTTGTGTTTCCATTTAACCCTTTCGATACGAACTGCGGATATACAGGGTGAGTCACCAAACGTTTGCACCTAAAATATCTTTGTTGTTTCTAAAGATAAGTAAAATATGGTAAGGAGAAAGTTGAATGGTACAATGGGGCTGACATGATGCTATACAAAATTTTGTTTTTGTATCATTTTTTTAGAGATATCAAGGTCACCTTGACTTTTTTAAATGGAACCACCATTTTTTAAACACCTACAATGATAGTCCCTTTCATTAGGAATTCAGTGAATATATTATTCCAATACATCCGAGGTGGTATTTGTTTGTTTGAATGATTTTGAAGCAATCCCCATTGACAAAAGTTAATTCTATTGTGGAAATCATTCCCGTGCAATTCTTGATGGAGCAATATGTGGAACGGATGAAATTTATGTCGGGCCAGAATTCGTATTACGCTACTTTGACTTATGCCTGCTTCCCAGGAAATTTTTTTCGTACTCACGTAAGGATTGACAGCTATAGCTGCTAAAATATTAATTTCATTGTCTTCACTGGTCGTGGGATTCTTCCATTTGTACTGTCTTGCATGTACACATCCAGTACTTCGAAACAACCTGTACGTATTAATGAAAGTCTGTCTAGAAGGAGTGTTTCGCTCGGGGTACCTTTCTTCATAAAGTAATCGGGCCTGCACTGCATTTTGTCTACATTCACAGTAAATCGTGATCATATCACACTTTGCAGTCATTGAATAAGACATAGCGGGATCGCGTTTGGAAACATACTGATAGTAAATAAGAATGCTGAATAACAGGAACATGGAAGGACCTTAATATGTTTAATTTAACTACGAGCATAGTATGTTTACTATTTACTACAAATCTCAAACGTGATAAACGTATTCTGCTTTCATATTCTTAATCTTATACATTTTTTCTGTCCTTGACCTTGAATTACCTTGGAATAATATAGTCACTGAATTCCTAATAAAAGGGACTATCATTGTAGGTGCTTAAAAACGGGTGGTTTCATTTAAAAAAGTCAAGGTGACCTTGATATCTCTAAAAAAATAACATAAAACAAAATTTTGTGATAGCATCGTATCAGCTCCATTGTACCATTTAATTTTGTCCTTACCATATTTTACGTATCTTTAGAAACAACAAAGATATTTGAGGTGCAAACGTTTGGTGACTCACCCTGTATAACAAATTCACGTGAAATGATTTATAACTATAACGTACGGATATGCCGAGTCTCTAACTGTCTAAATGGAAAAGTAGACTCTAA
Source organism: Agapostemon virescens (assembly GCA_028453745.1). Taxonomy (NCBI): domain Eukaryota; kingdom Metazoa; phylum Arthropoda; class Insecta; order Hymenoptera; family Halictidae; genus Agapostemon; species Agapostemon virescens. The sequence goes on from CM052097.1 coordinate 6,235,633, forward strand.
TCCAAAAAGAGTGACGTTTATATATTCTGTGCCTCCCTCCTCCTTGTCAGCTTTTAGACCTTTTTTAAGCGAAGGATGAGGGTCGCAGGGGTGACCATTTGGCAACGATGTGGTGTGAATTTCCTCAGGTTAAAACAGTTATGATAAATAAATCATATTTGCGTCAATTGTAGAAAAATATCGACATACTGAAGTTCTTTGGTGAACAATCTGAATAAGTTAAACATAACATAAATGTGAAAATAACCGACCTCTATTAATTGCTATAAGTAGAAACGTCTTGTATTTTTGCAATTCGTTAAATTAAAGAATTTATCGTAATGCTATAACATTAAAAGTTATTGTTTTGGTATTGCGTAGGAGATGATTCTACAAAAAAGAAGAAGTTCAATGTTATAAGAAATTTGGTCGGTGGATGAAAAGTGTGTGGAGTAGAAAGAGCCATAACTTGCCAGTAAGGCTAATCGTATACAGTTTGAATATCCGTTGAAAAGTACATATATTCGAATTAAATAACTAAAAAATATTGTTACGGCGCTCGTCCATATAGAGTCGCCATAATGAAGAATTACTTCATGGCGAACAACCCTTAAGAAATTAATAGAAGATAGAGGTTGTCACAGAACTGTTGTATCGACAGACAATCGAGAGAAGTCAAAGTTTGCCTGTCGAGCGGACTGGACAGCAAATTGTTCAGATATATCCAAATTGTTCTTTTATTGTAAATAGTTGTTCATTTGTACAAACATGATTATTTAATAAACAAGATGCCGCGTCGTTCGCCGAATGAACATAAAACGCGTAACACTATTTATTTGTTGAAACAAGCGCGTCTAGAATACTTATAACGTGGCTTCGTGGCTGACAAGTGCGAGTTTTATAGCCAACGATATCTAGCGGAACAGTTTTACGAGGCATAAAAGGAGTAAAATAAAATTTCCTTATGCACTGAGGTACCGGAACCTGAGAACGACAGTCGGGAGAGCACAAAAAGAATTTAAGAAGAACGTCTATTGTCATCAAAACGAAAAATCCACTAATTCTCTGTAAAGAACGTCCTGGTTTGTATTTCTTAGAATTTGTCGAATTCTGTATCTCAGCTTCGGCAATTTCTGCCACATCCGGTGACTATAAAATCATGAAGTGGCTTCTTGACCAAACCGCTCGCTATCGCTTTATACGTGCAAAGTTGGAAGAAGCGAAGCGGTATATTATTCCAAGCATAATTGAACAATCCCGATTCGACGTTTTTAATTTGAACGATCTTGCGAGGAGAGATCGTGGAAGTTAGCACGAAGAAATCCGGGTGCCCGCTGACACTTCGCGGCTTGAATTATAAGTTTCAGGAAGCTGCAGATGGTAGAATTTTCCAGTCAACCGAGCGCGTTATAAAAGCACTCTGGTTGCTCATCCGTCGAAAACTTGACTATTCTGGCACAGTTGCCGGCACAGAAACGGCGCAACTCCGCGAAATGCAAAGTTTTAATTGTAGTCTTAACAACTTGCTACCTGGCCGGCAGCTTCGCTCCGCGAATGAACTTGCTCCGTGAAATGTAGCTGATCGTATGCGAACGAAACTGCTGCTCTTGCGCATTCTTGATCTTTTTAACTGTAACTTAATCCTTGTCGCGATGCCAACGTTACCCGAAGAAGCCGAGGCACTGTACAGAACAACTTTGTAAATTGCGTCGTTAGCAGTGAACTGAATTTTAGAATTATTTTTACGATATCGTAGAAGTTTAGAGTTATTTTTATTATTCGCAAGAATTAATATCACTTTCATGGCTGAATCACATGTTTTTCTAAGTGACATCTACGTTGGGACTAAACTTATTACAAACCATCAAATGATCCTTTCCAGACTTCTTATTTTACAATTATTCTATATCGCAGGATCTTGTTTCTTTAATATAGATTTATTTTCTATATAATTCTCTAATTGTTTTTTATGCCATACTCGGTTAACACTAGAACTACCGAACAATAAATCCAACGATATATTGGGTTGGCAACTAAATGATTGCGGATTTTGTAGACAGATGGACTTTACACTTCCTTTTATTTCGTTAACGTGTTCAAAGTACATAACCTATATTTTTTTCTTATTGTTTGAACGTCTGCCTTTCATTTAGTAAAAAAATTATATCGATTGGTTCTTTAGTTTTGTTTCGATTCCAATTTAAATATGGAAAAACAAGACATGCACTTCAGACATATTTTATTGTATTATTTCCGAAAAGGCAAGAACGTATCGCAAGTACACAAGAAGTTATGTGTCGTGTATGGGAATGATGCCTTGCAAGAAAGGCAGTGTCAAAATTCGTTTACCAGATTTCGTTCTTGTGAATTTTCATTGAAAAATGCTCAACGATCTGGCCGTCCAGTTGAAGTCTATGCGACCGATATCAAGGCCATTCTCGATTCAGATCGTCATAGCACAACACATGGCGTTGCAGAGAAGCTCAATGTATCGCAAACATGCATTGAAAAAAAAATTAAAAAAGCTTGGCTATGTCAAGAAACTTCGGGTTTCTTAGCAGGGTTAAATATCGGTCGAAAAACTTAGTTTCCCAGCTTCTTTTCTAAGTCTGACCACAAGTAACTGGACTCATAGGAAGGGTGTATTTCAATTCCCGGGTCCATTGGAAGCGAATTGCGGCCGCGGCGTGACTTTGACATTTGGGGATGGTGAAAATCGCGAAAATGGGTAAAATGGGATTGATAAAAGGTAGCTTCCTGAAGTACAATGAAATGCTAGCCTAGATATTGAGAGCACTGCTTAAAGAGGAAGGTTTGAGGAAGATTTTCCCCTTGGAATCATGTCGATAGCTCTAATAGTTTGGTCGGGGGACGCATTAAAAGATTGCCAAATATTGAAGGGACGTACCACCTCCTGTCGAAAATCATGAAAAATTGGGGAAAAATTTTTAGGTCCCCGATTCTTTTGTAAATTTTCCTACAAGCTACAAGACGCGTGGGCAGAGTGTATGGCAATTTCCAGGTCGATCGGAATGGATTTACGAAAAGTTAACAGATAATAACTAACTATATAATTAACTTATGAATTTATTTGAAATAATATTTGATACTTTATTTGTGATTATACATTTTTGACGTAATAAATCTTGCATATAAAATAACGCATCGTTTAATATTTGTGATTCATTCAAATTTTACTATAAATTGATATTATAGTGTAATTGTATTGTTACAACTGTATAAGTTAATTGTATTGTTGTAAATTTTTTAGTTAATTGTATTCTCGTTAATACATGAGTTTATTATATAGTTAGTTATTATTTGTTAATTGTAAATAAATACATGTATGAAAGATAAATTGTGTTTAATAATAATTTATGTTTTTATATTTTTTCCTGCAATTAGTTAAAAATTGGCGAATGAAAAAAAAAAAGAAAAGAAAAAAGATATTTGTGAATGAAAAAAAGTAATAATAAGAGTAAATGAAAAAAGAAGGTTCGACTGCGGAGAATCGAATCAACGTCTGCCGCGTGTGAGCCTAGCACGATGCCATCATGGCAAGTAGTCATTTCCTGAATAATTGTAATAGAACTTCATTTAAGGGCTCTCAATCTTTATTTATGAATATTTAAAAAACTATTAAGTGTTGGCGGGTATAACCATATATATTCTTAATCAGAAGAACATACTCTACCAATGTACAAAGTTTCAACCGAATCGATGACCCGAAGACCTTGCACTCTCCTTGTAAGTTTCAGTCTTTCTAGTGTTAAAGAAGTACATCGGAAAATTACTAATAAAAACATTTTTATAAATTCAGTAATTGCGAAAGAAGTAGAGACCAGTCATTTTGACTGTATTGGTATCAGCAGATTTATTTATTCGGTCGCATACTGTAATCAAAATTGCACAAAATCTAAATTAATTAAATATTGTCCTTTCTATACGACATTTTACAATAGCCACTTTTAAAGGTCTGAGGGTTTAGTGTTACAGTAAAAATGAAACTGATAAAAGCAAATAAACAATGCAATAATTTTTCCGGCAAAAGTAGATAGAAGTTTTTTGTTACTTCTTGTACATGTCTTGGGGCAACGGTTATTGCGAACCTCTGTGCGAATTACAGTTGTATTTGCCGTTTCAGCTAACTGCAAACCTTATCGTCGGCAACTTCTGCTTCGTGTTATCTTTATTTGTGATTATCATTCTGTCTAATGCGACTGATTAACCTTCTTTCAGATTATACAGTTTAAACGCACAGCAGCCGTAACAGCATCGCAACACGATCATCCACGCTCTTATAGTTTAATTTAAATTGAGTCGTTAAACCTGATTACAATTATGAATTTCTGAGGAACACAGGAATCGCGTGGTTTTACAAAAATTTCATGGTAATACTATGCTCTGAAAATGATTATGTTTACAAGGCCAAGATATTGTATTCCCGTTGAATATCAACGGAAAATGAACGCTAACGAGATACCTGGCTTTATCAAGGTGTTTCAAAGAATACTTTAAAATATGTATGGCTTTATGGTAATTTTGGGAAATTGTTTCCATGCTCGGGAATCTTAAAATGCAAATGACGCTTCGTACAGCAACATCAATTAAGTTGTCCTTTCGGAGCAGCGTGTACGAAGTTTACCGGCGATTTAAAGTATCGTCTCTCGACACCGTGAACGCGATCCTCCCGCGGAACTTACAATTGACACGATATCGTAGAGCATTATGAGACGACTGTTTACTGAATCCTTAGCACGCTTGGAAAGAAGCATTATTGTTCCAAGTAGAGACTGTGTCGGAGCTCGGGAGATAATTAAATTCGCATCATCAATGCACACGAGCGTCGTCGCTCAGTCAGCGACTACTTTATGGAAATTTTAATGCCGCGGTTGAAAGACGTTATTCGATGATGTACGATCGTCGCGCGGAATAATTTAAACGAACAATTGAATTTCCTCAAGTTGCGCAAGAGGCTTTCGAACTATCCGTCTTCATTAATTAATTATAAGCACTGGCTTCTATTCGAAGTCACGAATGCTGCTTCTCTTTCTCGCTCTCTCTCTCCCTCTCTTTCTTAGTCTCTCTTGCTCTGTCTTCCTCTCTCTTTTTCTCTCTGGTTGCCGAGCGCACAGAATACACAGTGGCCTTCCCCGTTTCCCCTCTCTTTGTCTGAATCTGCGGGAAAAGAACCACTAAGAAAGCGGACTTAAGGCTCCACTGGATACTTAAACTGCTCGAGCCCGTATCGACTGAACTTCGAACCGGGTAACAACGTCTGCGCAATTTTAATTGTCCCCGACGAGGGGCGCGACTCCGACTGGAAACAATTAGCCCCGGGACAAAGAATAATGTCGTCGCAGTCACGCCTCGCCGGAATCCGAACAGTTTCGCGAATGTCGTAACCGTGCCGGCGAAAACCCCACAGCGTACAATGCTGTTCGAAGTAATTAATTTCTCTTTAATCAGAAAATTAGGATGCGTGCATCTGGCACGTAAGTACCGCGGAAATTAATTAGGTACTTTAATGAATAGCTGCCGGATAGATATCGAAGTGGACCGTAACGAATTTTCATATTTTCCAGTACGTTTCCTTTTCATTAACATTAGAAGTGCCAGGTGGCTCGAACTGACCTACATGTGGCTCCCTGAATTTCCGCGTTTTACGATTAACGAAATCATTAATGTTTTCCTGCGACAGACTGCTGATTTCCGTAATTTATTCGCGCAGCTGTGGTAATTGCGTTCGTACAAAATCTCGATCGACGCGTTTATTCGACTTTCATGAGGCTCCGACGCGATTCAGTTCGCGTGAAATCTCGAACGACGAGATTCTTTCATTTTCGCGAGGCCTTGTCGCAAATAAATTTATGCGGCATCTATATTGACGCGCATGGCTTATTCGTATACGACTCTGTGTAATAATTCAAACAAAACCTTTGTAATAATTCAATCGAATTCTCAAACGACGAGCTTTTCTTATTTTTGTGATTCGTTGTTGCAAATAAATTTGCGGAACGCGTCAATTGACGTACACTTTCCGTTTTTCTACGACGCTACTGTAATAATTCAAACAAAATTACAAGCGACGAGCTTCTTTAATTTTTGTGAAGTCTTATTGCAAATGAATTTACGCAACATCGCAAATGATGCCCTCTTTTTATTTCTATACGATTCTACTGTAACAATTTAAACAAAATCTCAAACGACCACCTTCTTTTATTCACGTAAGGCCCTGTTGTAAATAAATTTACGTATCACCTCTATTGACGGGCACTTTCCATTTTTACACAATTCAATTGTAGTAATTTAAACAAAATCTGAAACGATGAGCTTCGTTTATTTTTGTGAGGCGTTGTTGCAAATAAATTTGCGAAAGACGTCAATTGACGCACACTTTTCAGTTTTACTCGATTGTACTGTTAATTCGCACAAAATATAAATTTTAACAAAGTCCTGCTGCAATGCAATTTGCTCCATATCCGGAACAACGTTTTATTAATTTTTACAAGGTTTCATAAATTAGTAGGCGCTAAGTTTGTTAAAGATTTCACAGCAAGATTTACTTTGAATATTAAAGTCAATGCTTTATTGTCTTTTATTGTCTGCGTGGTGGCCGCGTTAATCAAATTTCAAAGGAGACTGTAACGTGTAAAGTTCAAAGCATGTTTTATAACTGTTACCCGGTCTCGCCTTGACTTGATCGATCAATTGTATCAGCTTCTTACGAAGGTTCTTCTTAAGGCTGTTAAGAGCGTATTAAAAATAAAATCAACTTTTCTTATTTTTTTCCTTTAAATACCGCTGGATCACGCGAGGATAGCGTGATCATTGCGGCGCGGAACACAAAACCGCATAATCGCTTCAATGTTACGATGTTATCGCTTCAGAAGCAACATTTTAATAGCGATGCAATGAATGCAACTATGCTACGTCTAGCTATTACACACGAACAAATTTTTATACCGCATTTTGCTGCGGAAACTGATCGGACCTTGAATTGTATAAAGATTAGGCGAGAGGTGATTCTAAAAAGTAATCAGACAAATATCGGTTTTCGGGAAACCATTATGGCATCAATGTTGCAATACTATTTGATACTCGTACATCTCTGCTGTAACGTCAATATTAATCTTGATTCGATCCAACTATCGCTTGTGATTTCGCAGCCGATTTTATACAAACATGATATAGTGATGCGTCACGAAAATGGAACGGCCGCGATCTGAACAACGTTGAGCGATGAAATTTTGCGTTCAATTTAAAAATATGCAAAAAAGACAAACAATATGTTGAATAAATGGAAACAAGTTTACAATGGGCAAGCTTCATCCAGGATGCAAGTTTTTTGACGTGTAATATATCTTGTTTAAACAGGACACGAAGGTATATCATTTATTGAAAAATAACTGAAATTGTTACTAGAACAAAATTTAAGTGATTCTTCTTTCTTTACTAAATAAAAATAGTTTGCTAATTTTTTAAATGCAATTTGTTGTCGTAGAATTATTGACCAACTCTTGTCAAAAAAATTGTATGATTACGTTACCGGAAATGTACAAAATGCGATACACGTACAGAACTGGGTAAAATTTTCGAGAAAAACTGTGTCGAATACAAATAAATAGTTTTGATAATCTAAAACATAAAATTAAATATTTTTACGTTGGTAATTATGAACATCTAACGAATTTTATGTTAAATTGTATTTAAAGTATTTTTTCATGATGGATGCAGGTGATTTTAAATCTTTGCACTTGAAGCTGTTTTGACTCTAAATCCAAAGCATTCCATCTGACCTAGAATATTTTCATTCTACACGATTTACACTCTTTTATCCATATAAAGATCTGTACTATTATTCGTCCGTACAAGAGTTAAATTTTCATTAATTTCTTAGATATACACATAGTAATTTAAATATTGTTTGAAATAATACTACGGCAATTTTTAGTAGCGTCTCAGAGTCACCATTCGAATGCTAATAATATGGAAGATATAATGTGGAGGAGGTCACCAGAAAGGAGATGCAGTAAAAGGAAGAATATTGTGTTGTTCGGAAAGTAATTTCGTTTTTTCCCGACAGAAAATTTAATTGTATTTTTGTGCACCCAACTTCACACTTAAGCCGCATAATCATTACATGTTTTGAGAGCTAATATAGCAAGGCTTCTGTGTGAAAAAGTCCAATTGATTTTACGTAGTAATTTTTGGTTGGTGCCTTTTGACACATGGAGAGCAATAAGTAGCATTTTCGTCATATTTTACTTTTTTACTATAGAAAAGGTAAAAATGCTGTTGAAGCCAGAAAGAAATGAACCGATGTGTATGGAGAAGATGTGTTGACAGTACGCCAGTACCAGAACTGGTTTGCAAAATTTCGATCCGGCAATTTTGATGTCGAAGATGCACCACGTTTTGGAAGGCCGGTTGAAGCTGATAAAGACACGATAAAGGCATTGGATGATGCAAACCGGCGAATAACAACACGTGAGATCGGTGAGAGGTTAAATTTATCAAATTCAACTGTGTATGACCACTTGAAAGGCCTGGGTTTAACCTCGAAGCTCGATATATGAGTTCCCCATGTTCTCACGGAGAGAAATTTGTGTCGTCGCGTTGACGTCTGTGATTGACTTCTCAAAAATCACGAAAATGATCCATTTTTGAAGCGCATCATTACTGGGGACGAAAAATGGGTTGTATATAACAATGTCAAACGCAAGAGATCATGGAGCAAAAAAGATGAACCGGCTCAAAGTATTTCCAAAGCCAATATCCATAAAAAAAAGGTGATGCTGTCTGTTTGTTGGGATTTTAAAGGAATCATTTTTTTGAGCTTTTACCGGATAACGCAACAATTAATTTGAAAGTCTACTGTCATCAGCTGGACAAACTGAATGATGCACTTCAACAGAAAAGGCCAGAATTAATCAACAGAAAAGGTGTAGTGTTCCACCAAGATAATGCGAGACCCCATACAAGTTTGGTCACTCGCCAAAAGCTTTTACAGCTTGAATGGGATACAATGCCACACCCACCATATTCTCTAGATCTGGCACCTTCAGATTATTATTTCTTCCGGTCACTGCAAAATTTTTTAGACGGTAAAACCTACGCTTCAAATGGGGAGGTCAAAAACCAACTCGATCAGTTTTTTGCCAGCAAAGACCAAAAATTTTATGAGCGTGGAATCATGCTACTACCAGAAAGATGGCAAAAGGTATTGGAAAGGAATGGCCAATATATAATTGAATAAAATATTTGTTCATTATACGAAAATTGTCTTTCATTTTCAAAAGAAAAAAACGAAATTACTTTCGGAACAACCTAATGGACAACAAACGGCAGATGATTTTAAAGAGTAGACATAGAAGACAAAGAATGAGAAAAAGAGTGACAACTGAATGAGTGGAAGACGCAGAAGGTTAAAATAGAATTGTACAGTTTACGTTTATGTAAACCAAATCTAATATCTAATTCGTGCAGTTGAAATAAAATACACAAACCGTGACACTAAATATAACTTGCAAAAATCAAATTAATCGTATAAACATTCAGCGACGTGTTTCAGAAAGTGTATCGAGACGTATTTTATGCTGGTATTACAAACTATAATATATTGCAAATACTTTGCGCGAATAATTTTCATTCTTCTATGCAATACATTTATATACTTATATTTCATATTTTATATAATAAAGAAATAATTTTTTACTTTTAAAATTGAATTTCTTAGCATTGTCTCGAACGCTGTAGCGTACCTCGAAGTAACAAGTTTTCGTTGCATCCGCGTAATTTCTACCGGCCGAAGAAAATGGAAGAAATAATAAATTCCATCCATCAAAAGTTCTGCCGGTCGGCTGCGTGAAAATAGAGCCTCTTTTCCGTTTTCGATGCATCATAAATTCTCATTTGCCTGCCGCTCGGCTGACGTTACCATAACTGATATTTCACCGAGCCTCATCCACTCTTCATCGTTTATCGTTGTTCCTTTGAGGGGCGGACCGGCAGGTTTGACACCGCTCGAATATTTCTTCAAAGGAACTTTGGTTTCGGTTTCCATTCGCCCAGGAACACACTCAACCAATATGTTTCATCGTTTCCAAATACTGGCGACCGCGGGGGAACATGAGTAGAATATCGGACGGCACCAGATCCGAAAAAGGATCTCGAGGCGACGAGGACTGTTTCAAACTTCTCCAATATCTTGTATATAAAGAAAGAGGGATGAAAACATGGATAAATGGAGCCGTCCTGTGTAAAACTCGTGTGTGCCGGTCATGTCATTCTCGCGTCAGCCGTGTCTTAAAGGCCCCGTCGAAGCAACTACACAAAGGAGCCGACGAAAAACAGCTTCGGAATGTCGCTGAAACGATACTTCATCCCCCTGTTCCTTTTTTATGAGATTACTTCTTTCTCGGCCCTCCTTCAAATCTCTTTCGCTCACCGGTTAACTTCGTTTGCGGAGTTCCTTAACAAACCACCCACGAAACTGTCGCACAGTTGTCCAAAATCGCCAAAACGTGCAGAAAAAAAGAATTTTTAGCTGCATTATAAATGTAGCGTCTCTCGTTGCCCAACAATAGTAGACGATCTATGAGTTCACTTTCCCCAAACAGGGATAAAACAACGATCGTCAATATTAATTAAAAACAAGGCACTGTAATAAATTCTCCACTTGAAGAACCAACAATAATACAACAAAACGAATGTAAAAAAGACCAATTACAGAGTGCAAAGACAAGATACAAATGATAAAGACTAAAGGTAAAAATACGAGATACATGTGTAAAGAGATGACAAACGAATCGTAAAGAATAACAGTCTACGAAATGTGAAGATTGCGTAAAACTCTAGAGAGATAGCTGCGAACGTCGCAATGCCCGCATACTATATACTAGCTACTATATACTATATTATATACTAGCACGCATCGACGGAGCGGAAACATCATCCACCAATGAACGCATATAAATATTACCTGAGGGGGTGAGAGAGGCTTCGAAAAGTTCTCAAGACGGTGCATTTAGATACCGATGTGACGACGATAGACAGTAATTAATAATAAGAACGTTAATCAATTCTTTGCTCGAATAACAGACAACAATGCAGTAAAATAGTAAAATGCAAAGTACAATTGGAACAGACTAAATATAAATAATAAAGGCGAAGTACAAAATGTAAAAGACGAGATACTAACGAAAAGGACGAAATATAAATAGTGAAAACGACACGGTCACGGAGTCCGCAGAATATATACATGGACTACTATGATTGACATCATTGCTGAATAACGAACCTTGGGCAGTTGGTTCCAGCGTAAAATATCCGCCCATTTCTTCAAGCAAAGCCGACCTGTCCCAAGCGATGGCCGATAGAAAACGAGCCTAAGGGTGGTCGTGCGCTTAGCGTTTGCAGCAGTGTCACAGCTGGATGTTTATGACGCTTCTATTGCCATTGAGCGAGAAGCCAGAAGCCTTAAAGTGGTACGTAACCTTCGTTCTAAGGTCAGAGAGAGATGGATGCATATAAGGAAGAGTGTGTGCGTATGTGTGAATGTATGATGATCACTGAAGAATAAAGATAGTATTTGGAGTACGAATAAGTCTCCGCCGTTTGAAATTAGATAGACTAATCAGTAAGTTATGGCAGCTAGTGTCAGATATAAGACGTCATATCGTCAGGTTGCACATCTGACAACAACATTACCTCGAGATATTAACAATTGTGTATCAGCGTCAAATTGTGTGGAAAGTAATGTATAATACAATGTATACGACAATGTGGAAGACAATGTAGGGTACAATATATAACGCACTGTGGAAGACAATGTAGGGTACAATGTGGAATGTAATGTATAATACAATGTATACGACTATGTGGAAAACAATATAGGGTACAATGTATAATGCAATGTGGAACACAATGTAGGGTACAATGTGGAGAGTAATGTATAATACAATGTATACGATAATGGGGAAGACAATGTTTAATACAATATATAATACAATGTAGAAGACAATGCGGAACATAATGTGCATAACACAATGTAGAATACAGTATAGGGTACTATGTCAATTACAATGTAGGATAGAATGCATAATACAACGTGGAGGACAATATGCTATACAATGTGGAAAACAATGTAGAGCTTGCAACATGGTATGGCGGTTGCGAGGCATCGCTTGAATTTGCTACAACCGTTATTCGAAATACTGTTTAAATTAGGAGTACAAATAAGTCTCCGCCATTTAAAATCAGATAGCGCCATCAGTAAGTTATGGTGGCTAGTGTTAGATGTAAGACGTCATATCGTAAGGTTGTACATCTGTCAACAACGTAACCTTTAAATATTAACAATTATGTATCAGCGTCGTATGTGGAATACACAAATAACACAATGTGGAATACAATGTAGGGTACAATGTGGAAGGTAATGCAGGGTACAATGTGTAATACAATGTGAAAGACAATGTAGGGTACAATGTATAATGCAATGTGGAAGACAATGTAGGGTACAATGTGGAAAGTAATGTATAATGCAGTGTATACGACAATGTTAGGTAGAATGTGAAAAGTAATGTATTATACAATGTATACGACAATGTGGAAGACAATGTTTAATACAATATATAATACATTGTGGAAGACAATGCGGAATATAATGTGCATAACACAATGTGGAATACAGTATAGGGTACTATGTAAATTACGATGTAGTATACAATGCATAATACAACGTAGAGGACAGTATGCAATACAATCTGGAAAACAGTGTACAGCTTGCAACAGGGTATGGCAGTTGCGAGGCGTTGCTTGAATTTGCTACATTGTTATTCGAAATACTGTTTAAATTAGGAGTACAAGTAAGTCTCCGCCATTTAAAATCAGATAGCATAACCAGTAAGTTATGGTAACTAGTGTGAGATATGAGACATCATATTGTAAGGTTGTACATCTGTCAACAACATTACCTCGAAATATTAGCGATTATGTATCAACATCGTATATTTTTTCGTGCGAAAATGTCGAGTTTTGGGCCGAATAAACGTCATTTGCGGGGAGTTCTGATTTACTTCTTTGATTTGAAGAAATCTGCAGATGAGGCGTATCACTTGCTTGTAGAAGCATATGGTAAGGTTGCATTAAGTGAGAGAAGTTGTCACGAGTGGTTTCAAAAATTTAAGAACGGTGAATTTGATGTCGAAGACAAAGAACGTAGTGGGAGGCCGAAAGTGTACGAAGCCGCGGAATTGGAAGCATTACTGAATGAAGATTCGTGCCAAACGCAAGAAGAACTTGCACTTGCATTATCAGTGACTCAACAAGCGATTTCGCATCGTTTAAAATCATTGATAATGATTCGAAAGCAAGAAAATTGGGTTCCATATGAACTGACGTCGAGAAACATTGAACGTCAATTGTCCACACGTGAAATGCTGCTTGCAGTCAAAACCTACTTGGAGACAGTTAATTGGGAAGTTTTATCTCACCCGCCATATTTACCAGACATTGCTCCTTCTGATTACTACTTGTCTTGATCGATGACGCATGGGCCTGTGTGAGCAGCACTTCGCATCATATGAAGATACCAAAAATTGGATCGATTCAAGGATAGCATCAAAAGATGAAGCGTTCTTCCGAAACGGTATCCGAATGCTGCCAAAAAGATGGAAAAAAGTAATGGCCAGCGATGGGCCATACTTTGGATAAAACGTAAGGTAACTTTCTTAGACTTATTTGTACGCGTGGTGTCGGATCGGTCGCCCTTCGTATTAGGAGACTTGGATTCTACTGAATTTTCGAAGGATGATTGTATAGTCAAACTCCGGAAAACAAACTCGTTTATTCCATAAATCGAGGCGCTAATAGTGAGTCGAGGTCGAGTGAATTCTGATTTTGGAATATGAAAGTACGCCCAATATTTCTCGTCCCCAGTCTACTTTAATAAAACTTCCGAATATCTTACGGTCACAGCGTGGATTAGTTAATAAAGAGATATTACTAAGACTATAATTACGTAGTACCTAGTCACCCATTACACTAATAAGAGTTACATCCATACCTGGATAACTATATCTGCAAGGATCGACTATTCCATTTTATCCAATACGCGTGGATGCCTCTTTACAATTTCGATAATCATAAATAAGAAATATTAAGACGTGTCAAATCGACGCGTTTCGTAAACCTAGTGTTAAAAACATTGATACATAAGCCAGTGAATGGTCCTTTGCATCATCAACGATGTACTTGTAAGAATATTCCGCCGTTCTAGGGTTAAACATATTTTGTAAGATGGATGGCGGTTGGATTGGTAATTAAAGTGAACGGGGTAAATAGTGAAATCTAAAACATAGTGTGATACGAGTATATAATTGCTAGTTCGTTCTCTTTCGAGATGCACATACAGACTGATTTTGTCTATTCAATATAGAAAACATCTTCGGGGAACATGAGGGAAAAGTCCCAAACCGCGTCGTCCGATTTCGCTTCGCTTAATCTTTTCGCGAGAAAATATACAACCATTCCAAAACTTCAAGAGTCTCGCGAAGAGGGTAAGTGTGCAGTCGCCTACAATTTAGCAATCGAAATGAATGAAAATTTGTGAACGATTCAAAATCAAGGAAGACTTTCCTTTGTACGGAAAAATTTCCTTTCTTTTTGGTACGTAAATTATTTTTTTGTGAGGACTGTTAAATTACTGTTATTCAAGTCTCATTGTCGTCACTCGTTAGCCAGTGATGTGATCAGAAAGGAAATTTAGACTCTGGCCGGCATGGGAGCAGCTTCCACAGGAAATTGTGCGGTTGCACACCGTGTCCCCGTTCTTTTCTCCTTTATTCGAGGCGGCACTGCTTAATTTCCTGTCGCGCGCCTCGGGCGTGAAGATCATTACGATTGAATATTTCCGTAACGCTGGCCAAACGGGCAATTTGTATGAAAATCTCGCTGGCAACGAATTTGTTTTATCAGTTGCGAAACTGAAACGAACCATCGTACCGGCGGCCTCGTGGAACTTTCGAACGCCGCGGACACGCCCCCTCGTTCCGCTGCCGTTTCAACTCATCATGATCCACGCTGTAAATGGCTCTCGAAAATTTTCACTTAAAACCACGGCTAATTTCGGGCAGGAAGTTAACGCCGAACAAGCCCGGATACCGGGGGCCACGAGGCACTGTGTTGAAAACGTCAAGCGGAAAATATCAAATTCAGTACCGGAGCTTGATGCACCAGCGCATTAAGTAGGTTCTTGGAAAAATCGATACTTCTGCATTTTCTTCAAACATGTCCTTACAAACTTTGAAGGTAAGTATTAATAATTACTGTACGTCGTGGATGAATGTCACTTACTAAAAATATCGGAAACTAATGAAATCGTCGATGGTCGAAGAATGCAGCCCTCAGTGTACACAACTCCATCGATCACACGAGGTGTATGATTGTTTCCAACGTTCAAGGTAATTAAACAGTAAACATAATGTACTTTGCAACCGTGAAATCAAATATAACAAGCAAATTATCTTTATATCTCCTTTGCGCGTCCACATATGGAATACCCTACTACTGCTACTATAATATTATTAACTAATTTTATCCTGTTTTAGTACGTTTAATTCTCATTTGGTTTCTCGTTAGTATAGCTTATAGTTTAGTTTCTAGTTTCGTTTATAGTTAGTGTAGTTTATAGTTAGAATAGCGTATAGTATAGTTGCTAGTATAGTATAAAGTTAGTGAAGATGGTAGTTATCTCTATTCACTGTTCAGCTTATAGGTTCGATTGTAGTTAATGTAGTGCGTTGTTAGTTTACAGTTAGTGTAGACTGTAATTAGCTCAGCACACTGTTTAGCTTATAGTCCGTATGTTTAGATAATAGCTAGTATAGCTAATAGTATAGCTATAACAGCTAATAATAATAATCAGATTGACAGAGCCCATAAGACAAATTGTCTATCTCAAACATATATGATATCTTTAAGAGACAAACTTTATAAAAATACAAATAAACAATATACTGATGAGTTGAAATACTGAAATGATATAATCTGTTAGTGTTATAGCGATTAGGGGTGCTCGTAATGGGGCTGGACCCACAGTGATGCTTTAGACGAAAGTAAGAAAGCAGCAAAAGCTTGATTGCGAATCCAGTCCTATTTCGAGCATAGCTAAACGCTGTTACTCTGATAGATGAGATCATTTCAGTATTTTAATTCATCCACATTTTGTTGTATAAATATTTTCCAAACTGCTTGTCCGTTGGACTCATTTTCAAAACATATATTGCTGAATTACAGTTACGCTGCAACATTACATGGAACACATTAAATTCCACGATACATACAGTGAGTTATTCGGACACTATAAAATTTTTACTTTGTCGCATTGTAATTTTGTTCACGCTGAAGAAAAAAACATTAATTCTAAATTACATTACTGTATAGGGTCTAGTTGATAAAAGCATAATTTTTATTTATATAATTACTAACGTTTATTAAGTATTCTATTTTAAACGAAACAATGTCTAGTTTTAACGTGACAATAATATTCGGAATGTAATAATTTGCGTTAGCTAGTGTGATATTTAATGCGATTGTGATGAATATTTACAAACATTACAGTCTGTGAAAACTGTCTCGATCCTTAGTACGGAGTTATAGCGATGCGGTGCGTGTTTTGTTTCTATGTGCACCGCTATTATACGCCGCACCGCTCTCGTCACTGCTCCACTATATACAGTTGCATTTGATTACATTGGTTTGATTTTGCCGCGATGTTCACCTCGCTGTTATCCTCGATCTTCACCGCTCCACTATAATCCTGGCCTTAGAAAATCAGTTGTGTTTAGATATTCACTAAGTTCACTGGTAATAATCGGACGTAAGAGAAACACTTCATACAACGTACGCCAACTTGCCATATTTTACAATGCAAAAGGTGAATCGTAAAGGAAAATTGCAGCAATTCTTAAAATTATTAAAAGTACAGTGTGAGATATTATTAAAAAATTTAAGTATACAGACCGAATACAATCTGTTTCGCAAAGATGCCAACAAAAATTTTGGATACGCGAGATAAAAGAAAAATTATAAGAAAAATAAAGAAAGATCCTACATTAAATGCACCAAAATTAGCTGCCAAATTATAAGAAAAGACAGGAAAGAAAGTGCACCCCCAAACAATACGCAGAGCATTAAAAGAATGTGGCTATAATGGACGAGTTGCTCGGGAAATACCGTATGTGAAAAAAACTAATAAAAAGGAAAAGATTAAACTTTGCGAGAGAATTTGTTTTAAAAGAAGACGCGTGGTGGAATGACTTTATTTTTAGTGGTGAGAATAAATTCAACATTTTTGGATCGGATGGGCGAAGAATTCTGTGGCGAAAGAAAATAAAGAATTCAAAATTAAACATACGAAGCCGACTATAAAGCACGGAGGTGGAAATATACTTGTATGGGGATGTATCTCAACATTTGGAACGGGTGAACTAATTTTTATTGATAACATAATGGACAAAAATGTATACCTCAACATTTTAAAAAATAATTTACGTAAAAGTGCAATAAAAATGGAGATTCAGAATACATTTAAGTATTATCAAGATAATCAGCCCAAGCATAAGGCACGTATAGTACAGGAATATTTGCTGTATAATTGTCCAAAATTATGACAACCGCCACCTCAGTCCCCAGATCTAAATCCTATAGAGAATTTATGGGATGAACTAGACCGACGAATTAGAACAACTGCAATAACACCTAAAGAAATGTTAAAAGAACGCTGAAAGAGGAATGGAATAATATTAGTACAGAATATATGAAAAAAATAATTTGCAATATGCCTCAACTAGTAAAAGAGGTCATTCGTCAAGAAGGATATCCTACACGATATTGAATTACTTTTCGTTTGTAAAAATTAGTACAAAAATTAACAATTTTTAAAAGTGTCCGAATATTATTGTAACGTTAAAATCAGACATTGTTTTGTTTAAAATAGAACATTTAATAAACGCTAGTAATTATATAAATAAAATGTATACTTTTATTAACTGGACATTATGTAGGAATGTAATTTAGAATTAACTTTTTCTTTCCTTCATCGTGAATAAAATTACAATGGGGCAAAGTAAAAATTTTATAGTGAACGAATATTAAAGTTATTCACTGGCTGGCCCTAGTAAGATGAATCCTGATTGCGGGGTGACACTTCCCCCTGCTAGAGACAGTTAGTTTGGAGGATGTATAGTAAACGATAAAAGGAGAGAGAGAGACAGAGAGAGGGAGAGAGAGAGAGGGGCAGTAACACTTTCTCCAGAAGGGATTCTGACGGATCGTTGAATCGCCGAAGTAGGTCTTCAATGGCAAATATTATGTTAAATTTCTCGTGAATGGGACAATACTAGCGGGCTCTATTATCAACGGCTTAAACGCGGGTATAGGGTATCATATTGAAGCTACATTGTTGTACTATGAACCAGTACAGCCGACGTAAAAGGGATGCCAGCCCTATGGGAAATACATGGGTCTCAGCTCGACGGCCCCCCGATGAAAATTTTATCCAAGGTTGAGTAATTTCGCGGACTTTTCTCCTTTCTCAGCCTAAGAGAAAAATGGAATTGACGACTGAGCCCCTATTGAATGGTCGTGGCCCGTTTATTAGTATCATGGCGTCCTCCTGTTTCTTAACGTACTCCCACGCTTACGGTTCCCCTCTATTCTCGTGCACCCCTTTGTACTCTTAATTCGTACTCCTATTGTAAATCTCGGTTGTGATCAAGTGGAAAATGTAGAATATTCTTTTTCTCGTAGGACAAGTCTTCATTGCCCAGGAGATAAAACCTGGGAATTCATTGGGGCATTTCGATATCGAATGACAAGGTTTAATTTGTCTGAC
Organism: Agapostemon virescens; assembly: GCA_028453745.1. Lineage (NCBI taxonomy): Eukaryota > Metazoa > Arthropoda > Insecta > Hymenoptera > Halictidae > Agapostemon > Agapostemon virescens. Next base: position 6,254,510 of record CM052097.1, read on the forward strand.
TACTGTTCGCTATTTCCACTTATAAATAGATTGCGGATTTCATGCATTTACAACATAAATGATTAATACTAAACCTACCACAGCGAGTCAAAAGACCCTTTTCAGATGTTTTATTTTACAATTAGTGAAGTTATAAAATTTCCTTCATACGAATTGATTCAATAGATCCCTTTGTTGAATTGTGCTTTGTAAGGAAATTGCAAATAATCAAAATAAATTAAATCTTGGCATTTTTAGAAGGCAAAATACATCAGTTAATTTTAATGCTCGGTATTGAAATTGAGCTGAATGAAATTGTTAAAGAATGTAAGAAATATCTGCTTGATTCAGAACGTTTTCAATGTGCAGAACGATCTGTTGTCTACTTGTCACTGATAAAATTTATAAGTAATCTCAGCCTCCTCACTATTTTATATTTACCACTGCATTGCCAATTTTTCGCGTTCATGACAGAAGTGACTAAGTGAAATATAAAGCAGATCAATTTTAAAAAGAGTTTGAAGAAACTTTTCAGGTAGTAATTTTAACATATTAAAATAATTAACAGAACAAAACATTTCAGTTTACCTTTTGTGTTCTGCAGTTGATGCAGAACATTTTTATGTTGCACAAGATTCGTTGTCTATTTATCACTGTTTTGAATTAGGAAAAACAGAATAAGTAGATTGACCTGGTACTAGTCAGACACGTAAGTTGACTGGTTATATTGGATTACCTTGCACTGAACACTTCAATTTATTTTTTCTTATAATATACACCCTTTTTCGTGTATAACACAGTTATATTAATTATCAACAGTGGAATATCATAAAAATTGAAACAATGTACAAGTTTAAAAATAGGTGTTAAATATTTTATTTGTACCGAATATATAAAGGATAAAGAGGAAAGCTAATGGAAAGAATGTTAAATTTAATAACATTTCGGTATTATGTAATTTTTGTAATGCAAAATTTATAACATGTATGTAGGTATAATGAAATTCCGTTGACTATATTAAAACTGTTTTTCGTTCACTTTGGTATTATTAAAGTCGTAACATTATATATAGTATAAATTCTTTAGAAACATTACCGCTGCATCTTCATATTCATACTTCCACGAAAATGTAGCGAAACTCTCAAATTTAAATTTCGAAATTTCATCTCACTATCCAACATTACTATAAAGTCGCTCCACTGTGCGGCGTCTGCCAAGTCAGGATTAAAAACACACCTACTTAATTTACGCATACACGATTCACGGATTCCATGCGCACGTATCTGTTCGGTAGACGTTCAAAATCGTACTCTTGTAGAAACGTTGCCGTTGTTGTTCCACAGTTATGTGTAGTCATGAAACAGAATACTGCCTCCGTTGAGCCTCGATGTTCCATAATTATTCGCAGATACGAAATTCTGGTACGTATTTGTACATAATTGCGGAAGGTTTATAGCTTCGCGAAAATGTACTCAAATTTGCAAATTCAAACTTCGAAATTTCCACGACGTCGCTAGTTATTAATGTTACAAAATAAACATAATTATTAAAGTAAGCAACATTCAAATTAACATATTCTTTGAACGAATTCCAACGTTTCATTTTTGTACTACGGTAGAAATTAAAGTTTTCTGTCAGTTTCGTTCTTCATTCACAAAATTTTCATCTACACTACGAAGTTTTCTTTACCATCGACCAAACGTGGCAAAATATTATACCACCCATATAAAACAAATACATCAAAACTACATTGAACGACGTTGAACTAAATGTTTATGTAAAAGTGAAACTGAAAATCTAAATAAAAATATTAGGTGAGATTAGTATTATTATAAAATTGTAAGATTGTCGTTTAAGATCAACTTTTATAACATATAAAAGTTAATTTTTATAGTATATAAAAGTTAATTTTTATAATATATAAAAGTCAATTCTTATAATATATGAAAGTTAATTTTTATAATATATAAAAATATAATATAAATTAATATTGAGTGAGCTGATTTCCGGAATCGTGATACTTTATCACAGCAATAAGTTTTACCAGACGTATAACAATATATATGTATTTAATAAAAAAGAATAGTTATTTGTAGAATAATAAAGGTATAGAACAATTGATGATGGAAAGTTTCGAGATAATCAAATGTTAACTCTTAGTACCTGAGTGGCGACTCCGAGGACCTACGAAAAATAGCTACTATTATTTAAAACAATTTCAGTATCGTTATCTTTTATCTAAGCAATTGATAAAAATTTAACGCTTGTAAGGATGAGTAACAGTAAAAAATCCCATATACACAAAGTCAAATAATTCATGTAGAATGAAAATATCCTAGGTCAAAAGAAATGCTTTGGTTGTCTAGTTAACCCTTTACACTCGAAACTGCTTTAACTCGAAAACTTAGGCATTCTTCTGACTTAGGATATTCTCATTTTACACGATGCATTTCACCTTACGCGCGTGGGTAATTTTACTATTACTCGTCCTTGAAATTGTTACATTTTTACAAATTCCTTGGATACAAACAGAGCGATGCAGAAATTGTTTTAAACAGTGGTGTGGCAATTTTTACTGGTACCTCAGAGTCATCATTCGAGTGCAAAGGGTTAAAATAGTTTCGAGTGCAAAGGGTTAAATCAAAGAACCTGTAAATAAGAGACCTAGAAATTTTTCTCCAAAGAAAATGGGAAATTGATGGGGTATTGGCATTGATCAATTAAATATATCTAGTACGGTTTTCGGAGTTACCAAACGCCCACAATCTGGTGCGTTAATTTCAGATAAACCTGTCAGAAGGGTACACGAAAAAGATCGCGAAGTAATATTTCAAAAACCGACCCATAAATTATGGGCCCTTGGCGCTATAGGTGAACCTACGCTACTTTAAGTGTGCCATCGAGGACGGTGCGACCGCGCTGTTTTTTTACGAAAACTCGCTAATATTTTCCAGCCGTGTTGGGGTCATAAAAGAATAAATTTGTCAAAGAGACACTAAGAGACTTTTTCGCAAATGGCATTGCATACAGTGACTCGCGAAAGTATTCGGATAATCTTTAAATTTACATAACATCTTCAAAATTGATCCAAACGTCTTGACTTATTACCGTAACACTAGAACTACCAAACAAGTCAAAATGACTGGTCCCTACTTATTTCTTTCGCAATTACTGCAGTTATAAGAATGTTTTCGTTGCAACGACCCCATACATATACCAGTGCTCACTTATAGTGCGTAAACCTTCTTCCACCAACGAACACTTGCAATAATATTTGTATATTCTTATCGGCTATTTAATTCGTCACCCAACTCGCACTGGTGGGGTGAGAGTAACTTCCGCGAGTAGCGTCTCCGATACCAGTCCGAGGATGGTCGCAGCCTGGCTAATACCTGGTGGTTTGCATCTGCAAGTATATAGTACTTCAATCGCTATTGATTGCAAAAGAACAACCCTAATAAATCGACATTCCAAACTCTGGCAAAAATACTAATTAAAACATCTGGCATTTCAGATGGACGGTTCCTCAAAAATAAGGAAGCACAGTTCGTATCATAAACCTCTTCATTAATTTAAAACGTCTATAGACGTTGTTCGCCTCTTCACAATATACAGGGTGGAAATTATAAAGCGTTACAGTCGAATATCTCCGAAAATATTGAATATGTGCAAAAATGTTGCAGATGAAAGTTGTTCAATACCGAGGGGGACATTATGCGGTGGAACTTTTACTTTTCTTGGTGGATACTCCAAGGTGTGATAGAGATCAACTTTCTTTTTTTAAATGGAATGATACATTTTTTCATCCGCCATCAAATAATGCGTTTTAAGACGAATTCAACGACCTATGACTCAAGGTCATTCCAGGTCAAACTTGCAGAGAAATGGAAAAAAGGTGTGATCGTTTTATTTATACCTCAGTTCGTGCTTTCGATCATTCACACCAAAACATAACAGGTGTCAATGTCAGCATTACTCAGGACAACATCAAAATAATTATCTATGAAATGAAAACAAACGTATTTACGTATTACTGTGCTCTTCTGCAAAATAGTCAGTCATTATCTATCAGTCATCACTATAATATCATTACCATTCGTGCTAAGATATCTTTCGCTGAACGATAGTACTTAAATAAGTAGTGAAAATGGAATGTATCAAGATTATTTTGATACGTTTATGGTACTAGGACAATGCAGGAAAAATTACAGAATGGCTGCTAATTTGTATGCATAACACTACCCAGATCGACCATAAAAATCGCATCAAAACGAATACACCTTTTCTCCATTTCCCTGCAAGTTTGACCTTGAATGACCTTGATTCATAGGTCGTTGAATTCGTCTTAAAACACACTATTTGATGCCGGATAAAAAAGCGTATCATTCCATTTAAAAAAAGAACGTTGATCTTCTCCTCACCTTGATGTCAAACTTCCACCACATGATGTCTCTCTCGGTATTGAAAAACTTTCGTCTGAAACATTTTTACGTATAATCAATATTTTCGGAAATATTCGACTGTAACGCTTTATAATTTCCGCCCTGTATTTCTTGCGGAATTGATTGAAATTTGAATAGATGCAGTCTTGTTATTATCACAAAGCAACGCATATCGTTGGATTTACTGTTCGATAGTTCTACTGTTAATAATAATAAACCTTACTAAACAGTTTATTTACATTTAAACACCGTAAACCTCGACTCAATTAACTTTATAGATTATAATAGTACTTCTTGTTTAAAACATTTCATAACATTTAAGTTCGAAAATCGAACACTTCGTATGCAAAAAGCGAATATATGATCGCGCTACTGTGTGTCGCTCGGATGACGTAATTTGTATCTTCCTGGAACAAGAGGCAAAAATCGCGTGAAATTTGGGTAGCCAGGGGGCCGTCCAGTCCGGCGCGTTCTATAAACCGACATAATCGATTCCGGCATTGAAGCCCAGTCGATCGACGTCCGCCGATCGGATCTAGATGCGTGGCAACGGAAAAGCCGCGTTAGTCGCGCGACAGCGAGGCTGCCGCGTAAATGGCACGTAATTGCCAGCACGATAAAGGAAGGAAAAAAACCATCGCGAAAGTTCCCCGCCGGCTTTTCCATTCGACCCGTCTCGGTTCCTCTTCGGCCACGTTTTGCCTCGCTTTGCCTCGCTTTACCTCGCCTCGCCTCGCTCTGCCTTGCCGATGCGCGTAGGCGCGACCGTACGTCACTCTCGGCGAATTAGATTCGAATTGGAAAAATTACACGGGGCGATTGTAGATCGCATCCCCATTACCCCTTGATTCGCCGGACCCTGTCGCGAATTTCACTGAATCCCAAGGGAACGTAATTGAATCGACAGGAACCAAGTAAGGGACAGCTTTGGAAACATACATCTTACGAATCGACACCGATAGGAAGCTTCCCGGGATCTGGGATATTTAGGGGACTCTCCCAGTTTTATGGCTGCCAGGCATTATCGTGACATTTGCTCCCCACGTGTTTCCAGAATTTCATCTGTAATTTTAGCTACATATTAGCACATCGACATGAGCCGTTTATTGCCGAAAATGGCTTAAGTCCATTTATGTTTGAATCGAGATATTGAAGGGATTGCGTTCGATTAAATTTAAAAATATGGATAACAGATAACATAATAAAATAATGTTTTTGGGTTTCTAAAAGTGTCAAATTTATTATCCCAATTAGCATAATTAACATTATTGAAGAAATAATTTTGATGGCTATGAATGGACTTACACCATTTTCAAAATCAATGAAACGACGTTTTTAATTCTTAAGAAAGCACAAGTCCATAGGAAAAGTAAATTTCCCTTGAAATTAAAATAAATGTATATACTTTTATGTTATAAAATCAAAAAAAGTATTCAACTTTCATTCTTTGTTAAATAATTTTTACATTAAAATTAATAGTTTTATTAATTATTATTCAATATATTCATTTATTTATTATTATTAATTATTTATTCATTATAATTCACATTTTTAATTAATTATTATTAATTATTATTATGTGTCCACAAGAGCAAACGCAGTGAGAGAGAGAAAGAGAGAGAAAGACAGTACGTTGCGAGAGAACACGTTTCGCGAGAGAATATTATATTATACATTATAGTATTAATTACTTTCAATACCTTACTTGATAATAAATCTATACTCAATTTCTTTGTCGATCCACGAGATAATTTATTGTGATTACCCACAGCATCCTCGTTCATTGTCGTTTCATAGAATAACTTATATGAATCGCTTCTCAAAAATCTCATCCAACATACTTTAAACCAATTTACTCTTTCATCGTCAGTATCTTTTAGCCTTTTAAAAATCGCATTTGCTGTGGACAGGCACTGCTCCGTTGTCTACAACAAATTCATTGCACATTGATAATTTAACTGTTGCTTTTATAATTAAACATAATGCTGAGATCTCATAAAATTTTATTGCATAATTATTTTCCATATCTATTTGAAACTCTCACAATAAGACTTACGCCACTTTCAAAATAAACGGCTCACATGTTAGAGTAATTTTTCAATAAAAATAGGGTCTTTAAGAACTTTGTAGAGATGAGATACTGTGTATTATATAGGTATCCCAAAAACTTTTGAGCTCCTTGAATGGAGGAATTCTTGGGGTTAGTCTAAGAAACTTCATCTTTGCGAAAATGTTATATGCGGTTTTGTTATCAAGTTATTAACGAAAACATAAACTAATGACAGCGTGGCTATTGTGAACGGATTCAAGTTTGGTAATAGATGCCAATTAACATGTTATTGTCGTTGGCCGAACCAGAACTGCACGAAGAAAAATTAATTTTTATTTCGTTAATGTATTTAATTAATAATCGTATTTAGAATTGATTATCTATAAATCAGTCGTTTATGTTCTATAAACTTAATACATATGAATAAACAAAATATGTGTAAATAAATAATAATAAATAATATACATTATATAAATTAATAAATGGTTTCATGAACAGATACATTAACTAATAACGAAGAAATTTTTTAAATCTAATTTTTCATATTACTATTAATAAATCGAGGAAACTATTAGAATATGAGAAACTATTAGAGTATGAGCACAAATAATAGCAATATTAGATATAATAGTTTACCACATTTGCGAGTAAAGCAATTATTTGAAACAATAGATTAATGTCATATATTATTGCAACTAACGCAATCGCGGTTATTAGAATAGGAAATTCTGCTAACTCGTGGAATTATATTGTTTTAACAGAAATGTCGGATTATTGGTTGAGTTGTTCTTGCGCAGCAGATCTACTCGTATCTAATGCAATGTACTGTTTGATACAAACAATTACCTTTGAGCTAATACCATGATGTACATTAAATCGCGTTAACGTTGATGTCTGAACATTGTCGGTATAGCGTATAATAAATTATATTATCGTCGATGTCTGAATACTGGCGGAACTAATCTACCAACCGGCTAAAATCGCTCGCGCATCAGAATATAATAAATTAAGACCAGCAATTAATTTCTAGCGCGTGTTGATGTAGTATGATCGTGTTAGTGTTTATGACTGACCAACAGTCGGACTAATCTAGTTGCAGCGTGAAACCGTCTCTCTAACAAAAGCGTCCAACGAATTCCGTGCGAATATTATGTATCGCGTATTGTATCGGCGAATATTAACAGCTCACCCCTGTCCCCCACCCCGTCGCATTTTCAATTGCTTTTAAAGCCTAAAACGCGGCGGAACGGTTGTCGCGCACAGAGTAAACGAAATTCGACCAAAATAGCGGCAGGAGAAATATCGATACATAGAATTCCAGCCATAACGTACATTCATAGGCTTCCTATTCGACGGGGTTCGTTGGGAAAGCAATATCGGTGACTCCCAACGCGCAATCCAGCTGGTAGATGAACAAGCCATCGCTACGACAGAGGAACAAGCGTCCGGGTATATTGCCAACGCGGCAGAGTTACACGGTTTTAATCAGAACGCCTGAAAAATCCCCTGCAGGAGGTTGCGATCTGCAAGTCCTGTATCAAATTAAAGCGGACAACGTGCACGGTCGTGCGCGCGCGCGCGCTCGCGTAAAAGCTCAGCTCGTAAGCGTGAAGACGCAGCCTCTTTGAAAAACGACCGAGACCTTTAATTAAAACTTGGTCGTTTCGCCTTTCGTGCGGGCACCCGGCTCGCCCTGTTTTCAAAGCAAAGAACGGAGTTTTTGCGTGTCGGCTTTGTAGCCGGTCTGCGGTAGACACAGGAGAACTATGGCCGTCCGACAACTACCCCCGCGAAGTCACGTTAATCGACAGATATTACGAGTTTGGATCGTCTTCCTTCTGCACGCTACCAACGTCTTAACAAACTTCTATCGTCGTTCAGTTCGCCCCAGAGCACAGTGACTCGCTAACCTGGAAAACTGGCGGATCATATTATTAACACTAGCTGCGTTAAAATATGTATTGTCTTGGGACAGTTACCAGGTATGTAAATATGAAACTGGAATATTTAAATAGATAATAAACGTTTGTTACATGACAATGATACAAAATATTTTATTATATGTATTGCCCATGTAATTATTCATTTTTCCCATTTCTTTGAAAATTTGTAAATGCCACGATTAAAAATTGTACCTTCTTTGAGGCAAACCAGTCATCGAACTATGTTTGTACATTTTCGTAAGATGCGAAGTGCTGCTGAGCAAGTGTGTGTCCCATTGATACAAATAAGTAATAATTGGATGAAGACAAGTCTGGTGAATAAGTCGCATGTGAAATTGTTTCCCAACTAAACGCCTTGATCGTTTCCTTGACTGGTTTCGCTGTGTGGGATGTTGCATTATCATATAATCGTATAATGAAAGCATATTATGCTTTTTTGATATTCCGGTCGTTTTCTGGATCTTTTCAGAATGTAGTAGAATTTAAAATAAAAAAATTTTAATAATTTTTATACTTGCTTCATAAGTAAACAATAGACCACTTGTTAATAGAAATTAAAAATGACGTGAATTCACGTCAGCGGCAACCAAGAATAGAACTTGAAAAGACGTGAATTAACGTCAGCGGTCGCAAATGTATTAACCCTTAGCACTCCAAGAGATTTTAATTCCAAAATCGAGATACTTTTGAATGTACAATAGTTCCATTGTACATGGTTTATTTCCTTTCATGCACAGAAAGTTCATTACTATAACTCGTACGTGCAACACTTGAATTTCTACAGACTTCTTAAACGCAAATATAGTGATGCAAAAGCTGTTTCGAATAATAGTATGGCCATTTTTAGTGCCTCCTCAGAGGAGCCATTGAAGCCTTAAGGGTTAAATGTATGAAACTTGTGTAATTGTGGGGCAAATTGTGGAGCAAATTGTGTAGAGACAAATTCCGATTTTATATTTACAAACCTGGTACGAGATTTTAATTATTTGGATACTGTGCGATTTTTATTAGAATATATGATCGAATGAAAAAATATGTGGGATCGATTTATATGAAGTTTAGGTATTTTTGGAGGACAAAAGGCAAAAGGACGAACCATTACGGTTCGACAAGGGGCGAGGCCGATGGCCAACGAACCGGTTGACGAGCGATCGGCAATTTATGGGTTTTCAAGACTAATAGATGCAGAAGGAGTCGCCAAAGACGAATTTCTGAACACGGGAAAAGTGCAGGGGTTCAGAGTCGGGGAAAACCGAGGTTGACTCGGAGCAGGCATCCTCGGACTCATCTGCAAGACATTAATTCCGCTTCGCGGGAAAAAACCTGGGCGGCTCTACCACCAACATCAATCATCGCCTCCATCAATTATAGAAAAATAACAAATTAGGGAAGGATGAACAATTTGGGAGAACGAGGCTGTTTCGATCCGCGGGACACTCACTCGCAATTTTGTATTCAGTCGGACTAGAACTTCGAAATAACACCACTCTTCTTTCTCGTGTTATTTATATTTATTGTTTATTGTATAAATATATACAAGAAACTTGAAATTTAACAATAACCTCGTTCAATATTCTCGTTAAATAATCCTGACTCCTCCTCAGCCAAATCCTGCAGAAGGCGGTTTCATAACTTCAATAGTTGTAAAATAAAAAAGATTAAATCTGTGGTAGATTTAATGTAATTTCGAGTAAACATTTTGTTTTAGTGTTAATTCGTTGCATTGTAAGATTGAGTCAGTCTCGTGACGAAGACTTCGAACGGGATCTAATAAAAATGGAAATTATTCATTTTCTTTAACACTAAACCTACCACAACGGGTCAAATGACGCTGTTCAGGGTTTGTATTTTACAATTATTAAACTAGATTATTTATTAGTTATTACGTTAGATCTTTTCGTTCAGTTATACTGTGTAATGAAAATGACAAATAATCGAAACAAATTAAATCTTGGTATATTTGTAAGACAATATATATCAGTCAAATTTAATGTTCGGTAGGTTTAGCGTTAACACGTTGAGCGTCACGCCGATGTTGCCTTATTTAGGTATTCGCTGATATTTCGGTACATTTATTAATTTATTAATAAAATGTAATTTTTTAAAATTCTATGTTGTATTTTATACTGTTAGTCGCCAGAGACTGTCGCGGTCTAGACATAAAGTTTACCTAAACTTGATTTAACTAAACGTTAAACTTTCCGTCCAAATCGCAGCAGTCACCGGCGACTAACGTGACGCTGAACGTATTAAACTAAAATAAAATTCTAATTTGTTGTTGCCAATGTACAGCCATTGAAAAATACACAGGCGTATTATCTACGATCTTTTGCCATTTTGGGGTAGAGCCATAATCCCATCGGAATAAAACTTCTGTGCTTTATCGGCTAAAAACTTGGTCAAGTTATTTTCACAGTCCTTTTTTTAATCCAACTTTTTATCATTAAAGTAGTTTTGCAGAGTTCGAAACAAACGATAATCTGATGGTGCAAGGTCTGGGCTATACGGTGGATGTATCGAAACTTTCTAGCCAAGTTAAAAAATGGTTCGATTTCATTACGTTTGAGCAATGATTCTCAGATGGAAACTCGATCCACCAAATCTTTCTCTGTTAAATCATGCAGCACCCAAACATCGAGCTTCTTTTTGTATCCAGTCTTCTACAAATGATCCAAAACGGTTGAATGGAGAATGTTTGGTTCCCTAGCAATCTCATGACTGTTCATATGCCGATCTTGCTCATCATTTGCATTATTTCATCGACTTTTTCAGTGATTGGTCGACCAGAGCGAGGTGCATCTTTAATATCGAAGTTTTCAGAACGGATGCGGGCAAACCATCTACACGCTGTTACATTTGATGAAACATCTCGACCGTAAACACCATAGATATTTTCCCGGGCTTGTGCAGCGTTTTTGCTTTTTTCATAGTAAAATTGCAAAGCATATCGAAATTTTACAGAAATTTCACTCATCTTCACACTAATAAAGCGTGTCTCAAAATTAACGCAAGATTTGAATTTGCCGCCATTTTTGCAGTAAATTGTTGACAACCCGGAAAAAAGAACAATTTGACAACTGAGAGTTTAAGGTTAATAAAAATGGAGCGTTATACGATACAACAACGTGTTTTCATTATTGAACAATATTTCAAAAATAATGAAAGTTTGGCGGCCGCAGTTGAAAATTCTATACAAAATATGGTCAACCGAGTGTTTTAATCTCGTCAACTGTGAAAAGATTAATTGAAAAATTCAGGGAGAATGGATCAGTTGGAGACGCTAAACACATCGGTCGTCCTAAAACAAGTCGTTCAAATGTCAATATCGAAGCAGTGCGTGAGAGGGTTGGTGAAAACCCAGGAACATCAATTCAGCGTCGTGGACAAGAATTGCAAATTTCAAGAAGCTCTTTACAGCGTATACTCACAAAAGATCTGTGTCTCCGTGCTTACAAAATTCAATTAACGCAACAACTGAAGCCTAATGACCATGAACAGCGAAGAGAGTTCGTGGAATGGATTATTGAACATCAACAAGTGGATGCTGATTTTTCAAGCAAAATCATCCTAAACGATAAAGCACATTTTCACCTTGATGGCTTTGTTAATCGCCAAAATTGCCGTATTTGGGGTTCGGAGAACCCACATGTGATTGTCGAACAATAAATACACCCACAACGTGTCACTGTTTGGTGACACTATACTTTTTTGAAAATGAGGCTGGTCAAGCAGTAACTGTTACTGGTGCTCGATGTCATGACATGATAACACAGTTCTTTCTGCCGAAATTGGATGCTATTGATGTGGCCAATGTGTGGTTTCAACAAGACGGTGCCACATGCCATACAGCCAGTGAAACAATTCAATTGCTGCATGAGACATTTCCTGGTCGTGTACTCTCTTGTTTCGGTGATCAGAATTGGCCCCCTAGATCGTGTGATTTAACACCATTAGATTTCTTCTTATGGGGTTATTTGAAGTCAAAGGTCTATGTCAACAAGCCCACAGCCACCCATGCATTACAAAAGGAAATTAAACGCTGCATCAACGAAATTCAGCCACAATTATGCAGAAAGGTCATGAAAAATTTCGACAAAAAAATGAATCCGTAAATGTTCATTTGCAGATTTTAATTACACGAGCGTAATAACCGGTCGTTAATAGGGTCGCAATCACGAATGCGGGAACAATTACCTTAGGGCGTATCGCATGCTCGCAAAATTCCTGTTAATATGCATTACATTAATTTGCAGGGGTAGGCGAGCCAATGCTCGCACGGCTCGAGGAACTCGTTGTTCGGAACGCGTGCCTCGAACATTCCGACTAATAAAGCGGCTGGGGTGCGACGTCGTTGCCGCTGACATAACTCATTACGCTAGCGCGGAGAACAAACGTCCTGGCAAACGGTGGCAAACGGTGAGACGTTCTTCGCAAACGTACCTATGATTTGCGGCGAGATAACGTCGCGACGACGGAACGCGGCGGTTGCTAAACGCGATTGTTCGACCAGCTCGCGCGAATTCTGACGATCGCATTACCTTATCGCGATAGGAATTTGGCAACCGCACTGTTGAACGGCGATTCGTTTTGTTGCCTCCACCCATGATTCACAGCCTGTCCAATCTTAATCGATCTAGGGATCTTCTGGTTATTTAATGACGACAGCGCAGGCAATGCGATACCGCGCTGCGCTTAGGGAAACGATTTGTCAGTTAACACTAAACCTTGTTTATCTTGTACAGCGACCATCGACTTGCGTGAAGCTTCACTCCAAAAAAGTCTGATTTATTTCAGTGTAAAAGTGGCATTGGTCAATAGAAGCGGGTGACATTATAGTAACAATTGGCTGTTATTAAAATTTGATAATGTTGATATTATTTCTGAATATTTTTAGCTTTACGTTCCTTCGTCTGTTGTTTATCGTGTTAATTTGAGGTCGGTTGTAAATAAAGATCTAATGTTGATTTTCCTGAATGTCAAAGATCTGGTGTTCGTTTTTGTTGAGGTATTTGTATTAAAGTTAAAGGACTCGCGTAAGGAAGGAGTGAAAAATAACTCTATATGTTTGAAAGAAAAATGGTAGAATACAATATTGGTGTCTACCAGCGGACGCACGTTACGGACGGAACAGTACAGAACAGGACAACTGACTTTACGCTGTTGCAGTACGGACATTTATACCTACACGCTCATACCTGCCAGTGCACACAGGTATATCTAAGGAAGGGTCAAGTACAGATGGAACGGTATATGCCGTTTTCAGAGGTGTGAAGTTTTCCACAAACGTAGGGATTCTCATTTCCTTAACAGTTTTTCTAAATTTCAATCTTTTTATTTCATTTTTAACCCTTAGCACTCGAGTGGCGACTCTGAGGCGCCACGAGAAACTGGCACAGAATTATTTAAAACAATTTCAACATCGATATATTTGTATTTAAGAAATTTATAAGAATTTAACGGCTGTAAGAATGAGTAACTTCTCGTTCATAGAAAGTAAGAGAACCTTAAGTAAGAGAACCCATATACATAAGGTGAAATAATTCATCTTGAATGGAAATATCCTAGATCGGAAGAAAAAGTTTGGTTTTCCAGTTAAAACAGTTTCGAGTGCAAAGGGTTAATCGAAAGACAAGACTTAATTTTACATTGAATTACGTATGAATACGTGGGATATAATTCTGTCAGTTTATTCCCGAACCTTCATAATTTATTTATAATGATTTGACATGTACAGATTTTCACGAGGAAATTAAATCTTCTGATATAGAAGAAACACCCAGTACATACCGATGTGTACTGACATATCTGCGTTACACCCTACGCCACTAGATACCTTTCCGTAATTATTACATATAAAATTATTACTGTATATGTATATTATTACTGTTATTATTATTATTTTTATTACTATTATTGTCATTATTGATACTACCTGTAGGACATTCAGAAGACATTAAAACATTCTGCTTTGCGAACAAGACGTTCATAGCACTTAAGAAAGGGATGTTGGTAGAACATTCAGAATTTAAGTCTTCAGAAAATTCATAAGACTTAAGAAAAGGATGTTCGTAGATAATACAGAATTTCAGTATTTA
>CM052097.1:6280258-6294977 GCA_028453745.1 Agapostemon virescens
TGTAGATGGACAAAGTGTACATGGATGCTCCAACAACCGTTGAAGATATGCGTCAGCGTATCATCACAGCGTGTACAAATATCACCTCCGATGTATTTATCAGAGTTCAACATCCTTCAGAGCTCGTTTGCATCAATGTATCGACGTAGACGGCCATCATTTCGAACATTTGTAAAATACAGGTATTCTGCTTCCATATTTTCGTTTTATACGTTTTTTCTATCCTTGACCTTGAATGACCTTGGAATAATGTAGTCACTGAATCCCTAATGAAAGGGACTATCATCGTGGTGTTTAAAAAAGGGTGGTTCCATTTAAAAAAAGTCGAGGAGACATTGATATCTCTAAAAAAATTACATAAAGCAAAATTTTGTTATAGCATCGTGTCAGCTCCATTGTACCATTCAACTTTGTCCTTACCATATTTTACGTATCTTTAGAAACAACAAAGATATTTGAGTGACTCGTTTGGTGACTCACCCTGTATAATCCTTCATATACAGGGAAAGTGGTCCTTTGAGAAGGTAGTTAATCATTAAAATTAGTCGCCACACTACGTGCAAACGGCCAAAGTCTGACGGATTGAAAAATCCATCACAGACCACAACACTGATCGTGATCGGTCAACAATGTGTTAAGAAACCAGTAAGATCCATTTGGCTTAAAAATTTCACAATTGGGACGTAGATAAATAAACCAAGGAGGCATTGTTACAGAAATTGTATTGAATTGAAAATTTCGCTGTGAAGGTAAACGATCCTCTTCTAACACAATAGCATTCTCACATGGTCGATGCAACGGGCATTTCTCTGGTCGACTGGAACGCGCGGCCGGATTATAACTTTCACGTTCGCCTAACAGAAGTCGATTCATCGTCTTCGACGAATTTTCTTCTGACCACGACAAAGTAGATCTGCGGTATCAATGAAATATTACGGAGATACATGTAATGGAGTATATCATATTGACAAATGGCCTGTCGGACGGTTTGGCACATGGCCAAAATAACACACGACCGTGGATAAATCGCAAGGCTATCGGTGTTGCATCCTGCACACTGAAAGAAAGATTAATCGCCATCCGGATGCGCGACATGTTAGTCGCATAATTACGTTACTCTCAGGGACAGATAGCGGTCGGATTGGTTCCGTTCTAATTGAACATGAAATTGATTAGCATCTTGGTGGAGTCATGGATTTATTGGTCACATTCTGCGTTCCATGAAAAATCGAATAGTTCAACAGGCATGAATTGTTGCATCGATCGGTCAGGGAACTGCCCAAGTGTCACGCATTCCGATGAGAAACGGTTCTACTTCTGTACTTTCGGCTGATTATTCATGATACTGTCGCGGGCGAAAACTTTGCCCTATCTTCGAAGGATAGCAAGTGCGTGACGCGTTCAGGAGTTGTGGAGTCTTTTCATTTTCCTTAGCGATGTTCACTGGTATCTAGAGATTGCTGTGTCCCAAAGATAAGGGTGGTAGATGCGGCTGCCAATCTATTTCATACTTATGCTTTAGATCATCAGATTCGATTTCACCACGAGGGAACTGATTCGATTTATTTGCGAAGAAGCCTCTCCTAATTGCAGATGAATTTACATCTGTCATTATTTATTCATAATATTTACATCTTTAACATTTCATACTTTCTGTTTATTGCTGATAAATAATTTGTGATACTGAAATTAGAGCGTGAGTCTAAATCATTGTAAGAAGTATTCGTACGCTATTTGAAGACGAATTACGTTTTTTAAGTATGCTGTGCAGTGTATTGTTTGTGGGTTATATTATTTATAATGGAGACTATAGTTAGCGAAGCTTATAGTTTAGTTTCTAATTTAGTGTGTAGTTGTTATAGTTTATAGTTTGGCTTGTACTTATTGTATATTGTAGTTAGCTCAATTCTTTGTTTAGTATTATTGGAATATGGGTATATAATAAAATTTCACTCTATTATAGAATATGAAATAAAATTTATATTTTAATAGCTTCTCTAGAAGGACGTTGTGAGACACGCCTTTTCACTTCGAAAGAAACGTTACTAATGAAAGACACAAGAGATCGAAACAGAGGAAGAACAGTCGAATATAAAGAACTGACAATCAAGGGTCCCATGCCGGGGACAACATACAATCTATGCATATACAGGTCAAAAGACGGTTCAATCGATCCTTCCTTTTAAAGAAATAATTGATTAATTTTGTTCTAAATTTATGAAAGAAATTCCAACAAGTATACAGGTTTATTATTGCTCAGTTTATGATTAGTGTAGCTTACAGTTTATTTTCTGGTTTAGTTTATAAATAGTGTAATTTGTAGTTAGTTCAGTTCACTGTTCAGTTTATAGATTAGTTTATAGTTGGTATTGCTTATAGTTTCGTTTCTCGTTTCGTTTATACTTAGTGTTACATTTTTAATATGTATCAAATATACATAATTAAAATCATTTATTAGGAAACTATTGACTCTAATTTATTTTGCGAACTATTTAATAGTAATTTATTTTACGAACTATTCAGTAGTCATTAACACTAGATTTACCGAACGCGTCAAAACGATGCATACCAATATTTTTAATTTATGATTTTTAAAATTTTAAAGATATATCAATGAGTATTTATTCAACAAATTTATTTCTACGGATTTCCATTATTAATAAGCGGCTATAAATCTGGATAGGCACGTCTCCGTTATTTTTATAAAGTAATGTAAAGTAGATATTTTTAGTACTCCGTAAATCTAATGTTAATCCAACTGGTGGAACTATCTTCGACGTCAGAGCGTATCTAGGTTTTTAGCACGTTAATAAGAATTTATTGAATTATCCGGAAAATTAAATAATAGATTTCTGATGAGCAAATCAGCACGAACTTCCCAGACAACCTAATATAAAGGATGGCTTATTTGACTGTACCACCAAAAAATTAGCTTGACAACGATTTGTTACATAATATAATGTATTGTTTCATTTTAATATTATTTCGAACAAGAGTGGTTTGGTTTTAGATTTGTTTTGAAATGTACTGCCTTTTACGGAGCTGCAGAGATGGTTCTGATTTTCTGTTTTCATATATCGATAAAAAAGCAAAATAAAATAACAGATACCGTATAGTATTCTCTGTTTGATATCAAACAACTTTTATGTGAAACACTTTTTTTTCTGCTACAAATACTGACCAAGTACGTTTTAGTGGTACAGTTAAATTGGATCTATAAACTAACAATAACAGTTTATTAATTTCACTTTTGCTGTTATCAATTTGTTAGTAATACAAAATCTAACGAATCTTATGAAATAATTAACGACAAGAAATAGTTTCTTAAAAAATTCGTGGTGATTACAGATTACTAATAAGACAGTTTGAGGACACATAGAGTTGTTTATTTTAAACATTTCATCTTTGAGAGTAGAAAGGTGTTAATCTCACAGGCAAGTGGAAATATTTAACACTAGAATAACCAAACCAGTCATTTTGGTTGGCCCCTAGTCTTTTCTTTCGCAATTATTCAAATTATAAAAATATTTTCATCAGAAATTTTTAGATGTACTTCTTTAATAACGTACATGCTATAATAAGAATTATATGAAGTTTTAATAGATGCAGTCTCGTTATTATCACAAAGGATTTATATCGTTAGATTTATTGTTCAGTAGTTCTAGTGTTAATCGCAACTTGAGGCCATCAAGAAGTCGCGCAGTTTGAAAATTCTGAATATTCGTAGGTGGATCGGTAGTTGTAATTTTCCAAAGGAAAACAATGATTTCTATATGTATGATTCTGTATGTGGAAATTCACGGAGCATGGATTTCAAGCGACAGTTATCGTCCTGGGGAAAACGCAACGGGGGATCTCTAATATCTCTTCCCTGATAACTCAGCCTAATTATTCCCCGGAGACTCGATACGTCCCATGTGTTCATGCGAAACCACTACGTCGTGATCAAACCCCATGATCCGGGCTGCTACCAGACCGTAACGATCGATAATAAAGTGCCAATTGCAGCGAAATTGTCATAACACGAATCCCTTGCTGAATTTATAAAAGAAAACACCCTCAAACAATGACCAACTTTTTGGTAACTTAAAACTTGAAGCTTCTACTGATTTTAATAGTTAATTGCAAATAACGACAGACTTAACTTCTGTTACACTTGTTCATTTTAAATGTTCATCTCTATACTGCGAGTTTTAATGCATTTTTAACAGAAACGAGTAGATGAAATATAAGACAGCAATAAGATAAGAGCTATTTAAAAATTGTGTTGCATTACTTGCAATGTGTCGTATAATAATTGTTACCATAATTACTATTAACCCTCGGACAACGAATCATCTTTACAATTTTATAATTGAGGATGTTTAGGATATTGCTAAATTTATCAATTTTTAAAAACAATTTTTAGTGATACCTTTTCACTAATTGAACATTTGTCTTCTTGTTGGTCCGCGTGCAACAACTTTATTTATTTATTTATTAAATGTAATCGCTATAATCTGTGTAATGAAACGGCGATTTTGATACTTTGGGTCAAACTGGACGCCAGTACGGCAGTCGAGGGGTTAAGTTTCGTTCAGTATAGTTCGTCAAAACGTTTTCAAAGCGCGGTTAACTCGATCAGTCGTTTACAACACTGTGTGGAAACAAACATCGAAGAAATCCTATTATCGACAACAGAAAGGAGTTATGGCACACTGTATGAGTTCAGCCGAGTCCGTAGAACTCCCGACGCTCAAACTCGCTTTCTTTCAACTAGCGCTCCGCTTAGGCGAATATAAACTTCGTAATGAGGTTTCGAGAGTACTGTATTATTTTTCAAAACCAATAGTAGCGATGAAAATAGCACAGACCATTGAGAACATGATCGAGTAGTTGAATCACTCGACTTCTCGATGAATGGCGTACAAAATTATCCACTGCTCTGCTTGGCTTTATATTTTCGCGAAACTGTAAGTGGTCGAAGAAGTAGCGCGGAACGGTGAAGTTAAAAAGAAGACGAATACGGATCGGAGGAATTCTTACATCAAACTCTGACGTGTTTTACCCAGTCGAATATTCAAAACTGGCAGCTTTCCGTTTTTTGAAAGTTAAAACTCCCGGGCTTTCCGTGGCATTTTTCAGCGAACGAAAGCTGTTCTGTTCGAGAACTATGAGCGACTGTCTTTAAAAGATTCAACCACTCTTATGGGACGTCGCTCGCTCCTGTTTGGGTGGCATTACGCATTTAAAATATTCCCAAGAATTGCAGAAACACTTTTCGTCAGACGTTCGCGGAGCGCAGTTTGCATATTCGTCGAGTTTCTGAAAAAGATTATTTGCCCTCGGTTGCCTGCTGGGCGGTAGAACGTAGAATATTCTGTTCAAAGTATATTATCGACGTGGTGAAAATTATGCGAGCGACGAGGTAGTCCATGTATCAAATTGCTGTGTCGCGTCGGCAGTCGGGGCAGAAAACGCTTCCTTTCCGCAAATAAATGTAAAAGCATTTAATTAAAAACCTTTGACGCGTTTCTTTTTGCGGAAACTGTCAGAAAACCTGACAAAGCAGTTTCGGTTGATTTTGACTGTAATTAAAAGATTTATTGAAATGCAGAAACGACTTCCAAGCAGATACTGAGGAAAATCTCTTTCCGTATCGCTGAAGAAATAGCCCATCGCCTGGGACGGTCACGGATATCGTTTCTTACGTCTTTACAACATTTAGATATACTACAAAACATACACAATTTTCTACAGATTTAATTTAGACACTTGGTGTATTTTAACGTAAGAAATTTATACTTTTCCACTGTCATAAACCGCCGAAACATTCCCGATATCCAACATTTTGCAACCAGGCGTAAGAAAAACCAAGAACAACTACCTACGATCGCCGCTCGACCAACTCACCGTCAATCCTAATTGGTGCGCTAGCCTGCATCACACTTTGTATAAATACTGCACATTTTTCTGCACGCACTGCGATTCCAAATTCAACCATCACTGAGACAACTTCCATTCAACTCGCGCTCGCTCATTTGTAACAGTAATTTTAAATGTTAAATCTCGTACCCGAGTCTATTGATATCTAACTTTTATTCTCAATCAAGTTGTGCGTTTTCTAAAATTATTAGCACTACTCCTAAATATTCGATCATTATTAAGTCAATGCTCGAAGCGCACGAATAGATTCAACTCGATGAGGACACTTTCAATAAACATTCGCAAGCGCTGTAGATGGTCCTTCGAGTCGGATCTTTATTATTAAAGTAAACATTCAAACATTAAACATTTAAACAGACAATTCACACAATATTTAATAAGCAACAGTGCAAGGTGAAGTGCATTGAACTATACAACGAAGTCATTAAAATTACGTTCTTACGGGACAATTCTGAGTGAACTAGCCAGAAAGTTCGGCTGCGTAGAATCGAACCGATGTTTTCCGCGTGTGAGCCTATCACGCTGCCACC
This sequence comes from Agapostemon virescens, assembly GCA_028453745.1. Taxonomy (NCBI): domain Eukaryota; kingdom Metazoa; phylum Arthropoda; class Insecta; order Hymenoptera; family Halictidae; genus Agapostemon; species Agapostemon virescens. The sequence continues at coordinate 6,286,714 of CM052097.1, forward strand.
ATGCCAAGCAGTCATTTCATGAATAATCGTAATAGAACTTCATTTAAATGCACTCAATCTTTATTTATAAATATTTAAAAAAACTATTGAGTGTTGGCGGGGATAACCGTATTGTATATTCTTAATCAGAAGAACATACTCTACCAATGTACAAAGTTTCAACTGAATCGGTGGCCCGAAGACCTTGCACTCTTTTTGTGATATCTAGTTCGCTTTTTCTGTGAGTTCTCTCTGTGATCTGATGATTCTTGTTGCGTTCTGTCCGTCGTCACCTCGGTTTTGTCGTGATTGGTTAAGGGTAATTTTTGGTGGAGGAATGTAGCGCTTTTTAATTGGTTGTGAAAATGATGGAAAGAGTGTGCTTGGAGGAGTATACCTGAAGAAGTGGGAAATGGTCAATGAGGGACTATCGTGATTTATTGTAGAGTTGTTTCATTTTCTTCGTGTCTTCATGTGCGTCGCGGTTTGTATTTCGCACCTTCTACCTGCCTTTTATTGTATGATTTACACATTTCTGAACGCAGGGTTAGGCACGGACAACCTGTAGTGTTACCGTCGCAACAAGCCTGTTAAAGTCTAACTTTTATTTTCAAACAACTGTTTTGTAAAACCATTAGCACCACTCTTAAATACTCGATCATTATTAAGTTAATGCTCGGAGCGCATGGATAAATTTTATTCGATAGAGTCACATTCAGTAAACTATTCGTGCTGCGCTGAACATGGTTTTTCGAGCCGGATATTTATTATTACAGTAAAGATTCAAACATTAAACATTATCTTGATACTACAACAGACAATTCAAACAACATTTAATAAGCAACAGTGCAAAGTACAGCCCATTGAACTATACAAGAAAGTCATTAATATGACGTTCTTACGGGACGATTTTGAACGGACAAGCCACAAGGAAGGCAGCCGTCGGAATATTTTGTTAGAAGACTAATTCGACTAAAAGACTAATTAAGTCAATGCTCGAAGCGCACGAATAGATTCAAATAGATGAGAACACTTGCAATAAACTATTCGCGCGCGCTAAACATCGTTTGAATCGTGAGATTAAATGTTGAAGAGATATCACGGCATTCTTATCGTGGACAAACTGTTGTTACGACGAAACAGTCGAGAGTATCGAATCACATTTGAAGAAATTGATATTTTATCGAGAAACCCGAATCCGTTGCGTGTAGCGAATGAGGCCTCCCTCCGTTCAAACTTTTAATGAACTGCTTCAAATTATAATCGACATTTACATATTATGCACATAATTTTCACCGCGTCGAATCTCGACTCCCATAAATTACGTGCATTAACAAATAAATTAGTTAAAGTCCTTCCGCCAGAAGATTACTGGCTGCTGTAGCAGCGAAGCCGCTACCTGTACCGCAAAATCCGCAAAATATCGGAGATTATGCATCATGTTTTCGTACACGGTCGAAAAGATTAACAGTACATCGGCGAATTCTGTATTACGGATCTTCCGCGAGCCATAAATTATTGGATTGCGAAAACTACGCGCTATTCGTATGAATGTTAATAACGGAATAAACGTTGTTTCATACATAATCAACGTATCTGTCATTGGTGATCAATATTCAATGCGCGATATAGCGATGGCACTGTAATTTGTTGTTCTGCGGCATTTAATTAGCAACTCGAGTGACGCCTCCGGCGCTTTTTGGGAATTGTAACGCGACCTGTTTACGAATGTTCAAATTTCACGAAAACGCTTTTCTCGTAAATGTTTCCGAATACATCCAACAACACGGTTAACAGCTGTTCGACCACAAAACATGAAAATTGCACTGTTATTTCAACAAAGTGTGCCAGCGATAAAGCACGGAAGTACCTAAACCAACTGTGCCAAATCTGATAACACAGATAACAAAAAATCAAATCGACAGCGCAATGTCAGGACTTGAAACGATTCCAAAAATAACTGTTAACGCTAAACCTACTGTAGAAGGTTGAATGATCTTTTGCTGATATTAGGTTGGGGAAAAAGTAATCCATTATTTTTTCGGTAGATGGATGTAGTGATAGATATCTCGTAAAGTATCGATCAAACAATTTAAGATTTGTGCTCGTTGAAAAGGTGACATTTCGCATTAAAAAAATTCTTTTTCCGTTTTTTGTTTGGTCCAGTCAGTTGTGAGTTACAGGGTGTTAAAAATGGAAGTCAACAAAGAGAAAATTCGGCACATTTTACAGTTTTTCTTTGATAAAGACAAAAATGCAAGCCAGGCGGCTGAAATTGTGAACGGTGTTTATGGTGACGATACTGTAACAGCCAATTTCGTGCAATTTTGGTTTCGTCGATTCCGTTCAGGTATTTTTGATATTAAAGATTCACCTCGCACAGGTAGGCCCGTCGTCGAAAATGTCGATAAAATCACAGAAATAATCGAAGTTGACCGACATGTTAGCAGTCGTAGCATCGCCCGGGAGCTAAAGATCAACCATAAAACAGTTTTAAACCATTTGCACAAAGCTGGATTCAAAAAGAAGCTCGATGTTTGGTGCCGTAATAATTAACACAAAGAAACATGATGGATCGAATTTCCATCTGCGAAGCCTTGGCCAAACGAAATGAAATCGACCCATTTCTTAAACGGATGGTGACTGGGAATAAGAAATGGGTCACATACGACAACATTTTGCGAAAACGATCGTGGTCAAAATGCGGTGAAGCAGCTCAAACGGTGGCCAAACCAGGACTAGCGACCAGGAAGGTTCTTCTGTGCATTTGATGAGACTGGGAAGGAATCATTTATTATGAGTTGTTTCCATATGGTCAAACACTAAATTCGGATCTCTACTGTCAATAACTGGACCGTTTGAAGCTAGCGATTGAACAGAAACGGCCAGAATTGGCCAACAGGAGAGGTGTTGTGTTCCATCGGGACAACGCCAGGCCACACACATCTATAGTGACTTGCCAAAAACTCCGAGAGCTTAGTTGGGAAGTTTTGATACATCCACCATATAGTCCAAACCTGGCACCAAGTGATTACCATGTTTTTCTTGCATTGCAAAACCTCCTTAGTGATAAGAAATTGGCACAAAGAGAAGATTGTGAAAATCGATTACTAGAGTCTTTCGCCAATAGGGGAATAAGACTTCAAAGAAATTATGAAGCTACCTTTAAAATGGCAACAAATTATAGAACAAAACGGTGCATGTTTGACCCAAATCGGACAATCCGAAACATGTTAAATGAAGTCTTGAAGTTCGCCTAAAAGTAATGGATTTCTTTTTCCCTAACTTAATATTTTATTATGTGATTATTTATGTTATAGAATTTCTCTCATAGAAATCGATTGAATAGATTTTTTTATTCAATCATATTGCGGCGGCTCTACTATGCTCACCAACAGATGGGAGGATGGACAATTGGACGCCCCTTCCTGCTATTTCCTGATCAGTTATCGTCCTATACACCACCCTTAACCCTTTGACTACTGTTGGCGTCTATAGACTCTTCGTAAACTTGCATTTGCAATACGATAGGCATCCAAAAGCCCTTCAAAAGGCTTAGATTCACATCCAAAACAGATGCTCGTTACTTTCTTTACACTTATCACAAATCAACTTTTGTTTCATGTATCAACTTTTTAAGTTAATATTCTATAAAATACATGAACGTATGCAGGCAAACGCAGTTATAATAATTTAACAATTTAATTACAGTAAATTTTATGTAAGCATCGATTTGATAATTATACGAATCGATATATGAGCCGTTTATGTTGAAAACTGCCCAAGTCCATTTGCGTTAAAATCGAGATATTTGCTGGTTTGCGTTTTAATAAATTTAAAAATATTGGTAACTACTAAAATGGTAGTACAATGTTTTTGTTTTTATAAGGATGTATAATTTATCAACTCAATTAGCATTATTAACACCGTTTAAACAAAAATATTCAACTTTTAATTTTTTTTTTCTAGAGGCTTAGTTGAAATTTAATCCTCTTGTTTCATTTCTTAGGAAGAAACAATAAATTGTTTTTTCTTAATGTCATTTTTACAACTCCGAAGCTTTTATTATTAGGTAGAAATTAATGCCCTGATAAGAGGCACCTATGGTTACTTATGGATTATAGCGAATTCTCTATATACTTGGCGATTCTTTTTTACCTTCTAAGGTTGCTTAGGGGATAAAATTATCAAAAAACTCAAGAAAAGCAGATTGCGAGTGCACAGTAGGGTTACCATTATCAATCTAAATCATATTGGTACTTCTAGTGACAATAAAAATAAATATAAGAAATTTATTAAAAAATCTACTTTAAGCCCCCTTATTTGCATGATCAGTGAAAATTACTGCAACTTTACTTTCATTATTTCTGTCTGTATTACTTTGTTACTTGTATATTCCATTTAATATATTATATTAAAATCATATATTTAATGCAATTATTGTCATTTAAAAAATCATTATCCGAATTAATCGAGCAATACTACATTGACCCTTAGCACTCGAGTGGTGACTCTAAGGTGCCACGCAAAATTGGGACAATATTATTTAAAACAATTTTAACACCACTAACTTTATATCTAAGAAATTGATAAAGATTTAACAGTAGTAAGAACGAGTGATAGAAAACAACCCCTTGTACATAAGGTGAAACAATTTATGTAGAATGAAAATATCCTATCTCGGTAGAAATGCTTTGGTCTTCTAGTTAAAACAGCTTCGAGTGCAAAGGGTTAATACTAAAACATAAACTTCTCATCTCATAAAATTGTACTGCATAATATAATACCGTTTGCAACTCTCAAAATGAGACTTAAGCCACTTTCAAAATAAAAATTTTTATCATTCTATTAACCACTAAATTTTATGAAATCCTAGTGACTTGAAATACATCATTTACAATTCGTTCCAAAATGAAAATATAATGTAGAAATGTAAATATTAAAATAACTAAATAATAAAATAAAATTTAAATAAGTAATAGGTCAATAGAATATAATTGAAATAAATAATAGAATATAATTGAAGTAAATAATAGAATATAATTGAAATAAATAATAGAATATAGTTGAAATAAATAATTGAATACAATTGAAATAAATAATTGAATATAATTGAAATAAATAATAGAATATAATTGAAATAAATAATAGAATAATAGAATATAATTCAAATAAATTATAGAACCATAGAATATAATTTACAATAATAATAAAATATAATTTAAATAAATAATAAAATATAATTTAAATAAATAATAAAAAAATAATTATTTCGAATCGATATAAAAATCGAAACAAGAACCATAATTGAAATCGACATTAGCTGAAAATTTCGGTTGTTCGCAACAATTGCGTGAAATTTCGATTCTTTCTAACTGCATTGAGAACCCTAGCCGGTGTTACGACCATTTTTAAGCTCTGTGTATCATAAGCGTCGTCTAACGGGAATTTAGGCTATATTGTGCATACAACTGGCAATCCGGAAGTTTTCATTCCTCGTAATTGCTACTGACGCTGCTCGTTCGATACTTCCGTTTTCATGGAACCGGTCCAGACAATGCTACGGCGGTCGACGAAACGTTTTAGGTCCTCGGCCAGCTGCGTTCCGTATCTTTAACGATTCTGGCACAGGGTATGCGCGCAGCAACATCGTGCAACATCCTCCGGCTCTTTTCGTCGTTGTTTACGCGTCCACCTTGCTGCTGGTAGTGGACACTTATTTACGACACGCGTATATCATAAACGTTCCACCGAATAATTGTGAGCCCGGAGCGCAGCGATCCTTGCGCCTTAAGGAGATTACCTAGCGCTCTGGATCAGCGAGAATTGATTTTGTCCATTACTTTCGCGGAAAACATGGGATGCTGAAAATATACAGAGATCGCTTCAACGGCGCTTGAAAAAATCGATGGACACATACAGAGTGACCTATTTCAATCTACGAATGCGATTATCTCCTCTAGTATTTGTTACTCGAAAAAGCGAGAACGAACTTATTCTATTTTGAGGGAAAAGTAGCTTCACGGAATTTTTTCACAAACTCTCAGCTGCTGATCGCAAAGTACTCACCAACTAACCGTCGATAACTGACGCGTTAAACGTGGAAATCAATTTTGAATTGCTTCTATTGCTCAGCGCAATTCTCGCGCGTAATCAGATCGCTCTTAGGATTGTCATAAGGTCTTAACACTAAAACAACCGAACAATAAATCCAACGAAATACATTGCTTTGTAATCATAACGAGACTGCATCTATTAAAACTTCATATATTTCTTATTGCAACATGTACGTTATCAAAGATGTATATCCAAAAATTTCTGATGAAAACATTTTTATAATTTCAATAATTGCGACAAACTTAGGGACCAGTCAAAATGACCGATTTTGTAGTTCTAGTGTTAAGACCTCTTAACCCTTTGAGCGTTGAGTTTCCCAACGCTAAGCGTGCGCCATGGACTGCCCACTCCGTACGAAAAAGCCTACCGTGGGCTGCATACCTTTTACGAAAGAGCGCAAGTTGAGCAGACTGAATTTTCATTGCAAGGTATATTGATTGTAACTGAAATAAATTATGTTATGGTAAATTTATTTCGGTTACGGTTTTGCAATCGCAAATAACGAATGACTTAATGCCAAATTTACTCCCTTTTGACGGAATATATTGTTTAAAAAATAATCTTCCTTTATAAAGTAAAAGACTTTCGTCTATGCATAAATATTCATATGGATAAAATGATTTAGAAAATGAGTTTCTAAGTTTAGTAACCACCGGTCTTATTTTTATTAACGGTTATTATTTATTTTTATTAATGGCAATAAATAAATATATTTCCGAAGGTGAAGTATTTGTCCAGGTATTTACGCGTGAATGAACTGTATGTATTTTAGTTTGCGCTAGATTTTTATGGAAATTATTTGTTTTTTCGCAGATACAAGTAATTGATTCTTCCGAGAAAAATACCTTAAACGCACCCAAAGGAGTGGATATTTTCGACAAGTGTACCCTTATCCCCGAATTTGATTCATCAAAATTATATAATTTTGTTACAAAATTTTTCCTAGACCATGAAAACTTTTTCTGCCGTATCATTAGATGTCGAATTAACATTTTCCTGTAAACCTTCATCCTCTTCAGAAGATGAGCTAAATATTCGAAGACGTTTTCTCCTTTGCTCATACAATGATTATGTTTGTTCTAACATCCAACCTATTGCGTTGATATTTACTGTTTGAGTCACTGCTTATTTTTAATATCTTGGTCTTCTTATAGAACTCCTCGGAATCCGAAGACGAATTCCACATCCTTTTTCTTTCAAATGTTTTAATTTCAACTGTTTCAATTTCATGTTCATAGTCCATGTCACTACTACTTTTACTAGAGTATTTAAGCTCATTCTTAGACATTGTAGGGGTAATTAAAAATGAAGTTTTAAAACGCAAAGAACAAATTTCCAGAAAGTAACAGCGCTTAACCTCAAAAGTCTTTGGTAGCGATATGTTAACTAATGCACAATGAATGCACACACAAATTTAATGAACAATATTGATAAACGATTGTACAAAAGCACATTTAAACGCTTATCGTCTTTTTATATCTGTGGCGGCTGCTGAAAGTGTGGTGGAGAAACAGAAAAGGAAAGAAGGAAGGGGGAGCGTTTCGTCCTGAGTCCGCTAGAGGACCGTCAGTAAGGCTGACTAGCGGACCCTGCCTTAGATGCTGGCTAGTGGAAAGCGGTTAAGGACGGTCTATACAGGGTGGTTGGTAACTGGTGGTACAAGCGAAAAGGGGGTGATTCTACATGAAAAAATAAGTCGAAAATATAGAATAAAAATTTTTCGTTTGAGGCTTTGTTTTCGAGAAAATCGACTTTGAATTTTCGCAAAGTACGCGTACACTTGATCATGTCTCGTTATAACGGATCTCACTGTAGATCGTTGTCTCGATAGGACACGTAAATTACGAAGTAATCACAAAGTTTATTATTACAAAAATTGCTGAAAATGTTGCCCATTATGACGAACACAAACTTCTGCTCTTCTAATTAAATTTCTATGAACACTTTTTAACGTATTAGATTGTTTTAAAGTATGAAAGTTTTAAATTCAAAGTCGATTTTATCGAAAACAAAGCCTCAAACGAAAAATTTTTATTCTATATTTTCGACTTATTTTTTCATGTAGAATCACCCCCTTTTCGCTTGGACCACCAGTTACCAACCACCCTGTATATGAACTGCAGGCGGATCAGGAACTAGCGGGAAAGTCTCGTCCTACTGTCCCTCTA
>CM052097.1:6299977-6329488 GCA_028453745.1 Agapostemon virescens
TCCTTTAGATAAAATTAAATGTTCTCCATTTATAATAGATATTTCAGCATTGAAGTAGGTATAGTAGAATAAAAGATGTAAATTGTCTTTTCTATTCTGTACCATTTTTAGGGACGAAGATTCTAAATAAATTCTAATAAATATAAATATTATGCCTTTCCTCTAGACGAAATTAAACGTTGTTCATTTGTAATCAATATTTCAGAATTGAAGCAGGTGCAGCAGTATAAAAGATATAAATTGTATTTTCTATTTTGTAACATTTTTAGTGATGAAGATTTTAAATAAATTCTAACAAATATAAATATTACGCCTTTCCTTTAGACAAAATTAAATGTTGTCATTTGTAATGAATATTTCAGAATTGAAGTAGACGTAGCAGTACAACAAATATAAATTGTTTTTCCCTTCTGTAACATTTTTAGCGATGAAAACGTAATAATAGCTTTAGATACAAAGAAAATAATATGTCAAGAGGTTAATTATCTCATTCATTAATTAAGTTTCTTCCGACAACCGTTGTGCAATCGATCTGCCAACAATGACGTCGAATGGACAGACAGATATTCAGACGAGTCCGTGTTCGAAAAATGGCGACACGGGAAGACATCGGAGAAGATTAAGTTCAAGTTGGACTCGCAGCCTGGGGGAACGAGCACGCGTTACCCTGAAGTAACATCGTGAAATTTATGGGGGCTTTATTAATCGCACCGCTGTGCCGCCACAAATCCCCTAAAATACGAAGAACAGCGGCCTTCGCTTCCGGCCTTGGGTCCCTACGGTGATGATTTACGATTGGCCTGCGGATCGAAAAGCCGTCGAACTTTTTCCGCGACGATGGCCCGGCGCAAAAACGGGAAGTTCCCCTCCGGAAGCCGGAAATTCTCTGAAAGCATCGACGAACGCGGGTCAACGTGCAGGTGTCAGGCTTCATTGGTACAAGCAAGTATTAGTAAATCGAGCAGCGAAAGTTCGACGAAACTAGTACAACTTCGAGACGTTCGAGAATATTTTCCAGAGGCGGCCGGGCATCGGCGGAGACTGTCTTCTCGATTGCTCGAAGACTTTCTCAAAAGATCTCGTCTTATCCCGTTTTCGATCCAGGCTCGAAAGACACAAAGTGCAACGAGGAACACCGTGAACGCGAACAGCCATTGACACAGAAGCGTTCGAACTTTTCAGCCGGTTCGTTCGGCGAACCATCGTTTCCACCGGCACTCTATCCCTTGAATCGTGAAACCGGGGAGGGAAAAAGGAAGGTGAACGCCGGGTATTGTTCCACCCACGTCCAACGGATTGGAAAAGCCGAGAATCGCAGGAAATTAAAGGCAGCTTGTCGAAGGCAGTAAAGGAAGATTCGATTTCAAGACTTGCTCGAAGATCGTACGTACTGAATGCTTCGGAGACCACGCCGATTCGACGATTAGCTCCCCGATGGCCGTATTATGTTTTCAATATCGGACTGAAAATCCTGCCACGGTAAATACAATCGGAAATGGAATCATTCCATTTAGCGGCCGGATCCGAAAACATTTCAGAAATCGTTTCCTCTATCAGCGTTCCCTCCGAGAAATTACAGGGTGTACCGTGTAACGCGACTCGTTGTTTTTCGATCGTTTGCGGACATGGAATTGGAAATGTTTCGAAATGAACTTACCTCTTGGTAAACGTTAACATCAAATCTACCGCGCTCGGTTGAATCACCATTTCCAAATTCTTTATTTCACAATTGTTACAAGTGTAGAACCACCTCGCTGGACAATTATTATACCGTTTCGTCACCTTTTAGTCACACCGGACAATAACCAAAATAAAATTCAACAATTTCCGCGAGGCAAGGTGGCCAACGTCGACCACACTTGTTACGCAAATGTCTGGGACCTTTATGACGCGAAAGCCAGAGTGGTTGTTTCTGAGGACATAAGATTCTGCAATTAGTCACGTCCAAATTTCTGTACGCTCTCGACGGTTAATTGCACGTCATAAACCGAAATCTCCAAAGGGTCTGGAGTCCGGACCCAGCGACCATCGTCCAGATACACCGAGAAGCAGACCCAGCGGAAATTCCGTCACATTGCTAAATTATGCTAGGCTTCACCTTCCATAGCGGCACTGCACTTCAAACACACACAGATAGGTAACACTAAGCGCTCCAATGGTGCCTCTGAGGCGACACTAAAAATTCCCTTACGATTATTTTAAATAGCTTTTACATCGCTATGTTTGTATTTAAGAAATTGGTAAAAATTGAAATTTTGCACGTACGAGGAATAGTAATAAAGTTAATATTAACGAAAGGAAATGAACCATGTACAATGGAATTATTTTAGGTCAAAAAAAAAATTTCGATTTTGGAATTAAAATTGCTTGGAGCATTAACTTCGTTAGCCAGTAATCCTAATTTCTGACTCTCACAATTTTCCTTTTGGGAAAACTGTACGAGAGCAGGCAGTTCAACATCAACCTCCACACTCGCTAGAACACTCGATACACCGTCTTTTCCACCTCGTTTTGTCATAAGTTAAGGTTTGGAATATAGTTTGAAATAAATATCTATTTTTTGTTAACATACTTGAGGCGCACTTTTATCCACCACTTATAATCATGAATTATCCTATCCTTCAAGATGATAGAGAGCCCTCACGCGCAGAGTGACTAACAAGGGAACATATTCAAATGCGAAAATCCAATTTTGATGAAACTTATGGGAGCTTATAGTTCTTTGCAAAATATTTGACACGCGTTTTTTTTATCGGTAACCACCCACTTTGAAGGGGTGAAACCAGCCCTAAAAGTTGGGGGTCAGAACCATATTTTCTGAGATATCTCGAAAACCAGAGGTCGAAAAAATTAGAATTTTTTTTAAATTGTGTGTTTTTCAATGGGAAACGTAGTGGCGCAAGAAAATTTTAACAAAATTTTTTGTTTAAACAATAAAGCTATAAGCTCCCATAAGTTTCATCAAAATCGAATTTTCGTATCTGAATATGTTCCCTTGTAAATCGAAGTAAAAATTTACAACCGTTGCCTGTTTGTGGCACTGATCGCAACTCATTGTGTGCACGCGACAAATCATACACAGTTGTTTATAGTATACATTATAAACAAACTCGCGAAAAATCTAAATAAATTTAATTGTGTGATTCTTAACATATAACGTATGTTAGTGTACTATATATTAGTGATCGATAGGTTTAATGTCATTAGAACTGTACGTTTGCATAATATGTCTGCACGCTGCATAATATGTGTAACCTTTTTAGCCAATAATTTAGAGCTGAAAAAGTGATACAATGGAGCTGTGCAATATAGTATTACTTGGAACGTGCTCATTTTAGTCCAACCACTCAGTTCCGTATTTTATCTAAATATATCTGTATCCACAATTTTTCAACGCACAGCAATACCAGATTTGCATTATGTGTTGTTCTGAAGTAAGGTAGTCCTATAATAAATATAATAGGATAAATAATATACAGGGTGAGTCACCAAACATTTGCACCTCAAATATCTTTGTTGTTTCTAAAGATACGTAAAATATGGTAAGGACAAAGTTGAATAGTACAATGGGTCTGACACGATGCTATAAAAAAATTTTGTTTTTATGTCATTTTTTTTTAGAGATATCAAGGTCACCTTGATTGTTTTAAATGGAACCACCCTTTTTTAAACACTTACAATGATAGTCCCTGTCATTAGGAATTCAGTGACTATATTATTCCAAGGTCATTCAAGGTCAAGGACAGAAGAAACGTATAAGATTTAAAATATGTATTACGTATCTTTAGAAACAACAAAGATATTTGAGGTGCAAATGTTTGGTGGCTCACCCTGTATAATAGGATAAATAATATATGAATATAATAATATAATAAATATGGTAGTCCTTAAATGTACCTATAATTTGTGTAACGAGACAAAAGAGTAGGTGTAAACATGCGCGTAGGACCAACTTGTTGTTGGTGGGGCCAGCTAGTGGCTCATTTTCTGAGACATCTGACGAAGGAAGGAGGCAAACCACGCCTCTGACGACTCTCTCTCTCTTCGCACATTGCAACTTTTTCTGGGTCAGAGACGAGACTAAGGGTTTCTGCCTTAGTAAGGGTTGGAGTCGCTGGGCATCACGGCTGTGGTCCCTGATGGGACACCGTGTGGGTAAATTACACGGGGACATTGTGAGATAGAATTGAGGAAAAGTAATACTCCTCCCGGAGTGAATAAGGAGGGTGGGCAGCCACAGCATTTGGTTGCGAAATCCTGGCCCCCCCTTCTTTATTGACGTAGGGTGGGTCACTGTGGAGAAATTTGTGGGTATATCCGACCTTCTAGACACCCTCCCGGGGCGATTCGGGTCCAGGGCAGCCCCTTGTACCCCCGCCTCTCAACCCGGAGGGGCGGTTGATCCGTAAGTAGGATTATCTCCGCGCAAAGAAAGGCTGGCTCACACAGTCAATTTTTTACGACTCGTAAAATAAGATATAGTATTTTCTGAAAAATAATCTGCAATTATTAAAAAATAATATTCGAATATACTCGTTATAATTATACCATTGTGGAATAAACAAAAATTTAAGATATTGAAGAATTACTTTAGAAACAAGAAGAAATTGCGATTTATTAGAATCGCGAAGAAAATAATACATTCATGATAAATATTGACGCGTGATGCCCTCATGGATGGTTTCAATGATTAAGTAATAAAAAAATTCTACGAATATTTTACTTTCACTCATTAAATATTTTTCAAAAATTAATCAGTTTTAAAGGCTGTCTGTGTACTTTTTATAACTACCGTAGAAGCGATAGAATAACGGTACCCATTCGCTTCTGCGGATCGACAGCATCAGCCAATAGATGCGCTCGTAGCTATCGAGCATGTGTTTACGTTTACTTTCTCGTCTCGTTGGATGGGTCTATAGAGCAAACTGAGCAGCTTAGGTTACTGAATGTAAACATTGGGGCGCAGTCTTTGATCGCGGATTGTCTTCTGCGAGACGAGTGAAACATTATTTCTACAACTGCGAATCTAACGTTTATTTTTAAGAAATGTCAAGTAATATGTTTTTTAGTGCTTTGAAGTTTTATTGCATATTTATATGCAAAATGAAAATTGTCTACATTTTTGTCATTGTCTACATCGTAATAATTAAGTGTTCCACAGACATTTATTTTTGCTTTTAAAAATTTTGCAGAGTTAAAAGAAATATTGCCGTATTTTAAAATTTCGCTAACGTACGCGATGCTAAAAATGCACCCATTTACAGCTTATGCATGCTTTAAAACGATCGATTTCATTCCGACTATGTCGTGAGATATATTCCTTTAAAATGTGATGTTATAAATGAAACGTTATTTGTTGGTTTAAAGTGTAAAACATAAATTGATAACATATTTTTATGAGTTGTTTTATGCAATATTTTCTAAGAATCGTATGAGAGATAAATATTCTTACATATACATTTGTTTAGCCATTAGATACATGTTGGATGAAGTTTAAAAATTATCAGATTGAATTAAATGTCATTATAGGTTTCATTGATGCAAATGTCAAATGTGTTTGTCTATGCAGAAATAGATATCTAATGTTTTAATTAGAACTGGCTGTGCCAGGAAATCGTGTAAACGGAGATTCCAGCTGAGAAAAAGTGTAGAAAATTATTAGTGAAATTCAGACGTGCGAGGTTCTGGTTTTTTGAGAAAATCAATATTGAAAGTTTAAGTAGAAACGGTCTATCATGAACGGACACGTTAGCGAAATCCAATTCTGTACCAGGCGAACCTCATAAATATTCACATTTTATGTTCTGGAAGACTTAATTTTATAGGCTGAATTTTATTTCTAGTTTTCAACAGTATGTTCTGTTCCTCTAATGAAACGTATTTTTTTCAAAACCGTGATAAAAAAAAGGCTGTGCCCGCGAAATTTGTTATTAACTTCATTATACTCCCGCGTCATGAAATCGGCAAGCGTTATTCAATTTATTAAATTCTTCGTAAATCAAGCTGACCCGTATCGTAGAATAAATTGAAATATATGAATTCATAAACAATAAGTTCTAAAAATATAGGTTTCGCATGGTGAAATTTAAAATATTTAAAAAGCAAATGCTTAGACCTGACCGTGCAGTTACTTGGTGCGAAATCTGCATATAAAGTGATTCATACAAAATACAATTTACTTTTGAAATTCGTAAAAATTCAATCCAATAATATATCTAAATAATTATTCCATTCTCGGAACACTCATTGTACATTGATTGTTTAGAAAAATCAAGGTTCTATTGTTTAGTGGATTAAACAAACAAATATGATCCAAATTGTGTCGTCTTTGGTATAGTATTGTAGGAAATGATTGCTGAAGAATCCAATAATATAACAAAATAATTATTCCATTCGCCGACCACTCATTGTCCATTGACTGTTAAGAAAAATCAACGTTCTGTTGTTCTGTGGATTAAACAAACAAAAATAATCCGGATAGTGTCGTCTTTGGTAATTGTAGGAAATGATTACTGAAGTAGTTTTATTAGCACTCGAATGGCACCTCTAAAACGCCACTAAAAATTACCCTGCTATTATTTAAACAACTTTTACATCGCTAAGTTTACAGTTAAGAAATCGATAAAAATTTTAAAGTATTACATTGTCTTTTCTCTTCTGTAATACTTTTAACGATGAAAATGTAGTAATAACTTTAGTTACAAAGAAAATGGTATGACAAGGTGCTAGAGTCGCTACACTATACGTTTAAACATAATTTATGTCGATTTTTCTGTTTTAGTATGTTCGTGAATTGATAAATATTTATTGATAAACGTTACAATAAGTAGTTTTTACTTTTTATTATTAAGGCTTGCCGCGCTAAAAATAAAAACAGGAAACCATAGTTTACCAGTAAGGTCCTTTTCCTCATGCTCATTGTGACTATCGATCGGTGTATAGCAAATCATTATTCTAAATACGACTAACAGAAATTAATTTCAAATGTACGAAAGGAAGTAAACTACGTATAATGGAGCTTTTATAGATAAAAATAATGTTTCGGTGTTAGAATGCAATTGCTTCGAGTGCAAAGGGTTAATTTTCGATCGAATTGTGGCCGTGGAATTATTTCGAAATCTTTTTCGCATATCATTTAAGAAATCAATGTATCTAACTGTTCAAGAAAAATCAAGCCGTTTGGTCCAATCGTAAACAGGTTATTTCGATTTAACACTAGAAAGACTGAAACTTAGTATATACCTATATTGCCCAAAAGCAGTCAAAATTACTACATTATGAAAGAATAATTAATGTGTAAAGCAATTTATTTTAAATTAATTTTTAATATTTTTTTATATTATTTACAGTTATATAACAGGTTATTAGTAAATATTAACAATAAAAAAAATTTACTTCACTTGGAAAGAAAAAAAATGCATGCATTTTTGTACATTTGTACATTTTATGCAAATAAAAGTGGAAATCTTTTTATGTGTACATCTTCCGCAAACATACTTTTGACATTTTTCACATATATTATTTGTTTTCTTGTTGTGGCAAAGTCGTACTTGCCAAATTTTGTGTTTGTTAGAATGGGTTGCATTTGATGATGTTGCAGCTGATCTTTGTGGGTCTTCATGTTCTGGTGAATTTTTCTGTCTTGCAGCTCTGTATTCGGTGGAATGCTGTTCTGCTAATTGAAACAAGAACTCTTTTCGTTGTATTTGTATTCTTTTCGTTTCTTTGTAAAGGATCCAAGCATTTATAGCAGCCAAATCTAAAATATTGAAAAATATTTGAAGGGGGCATCTACGAGAACTAGCTTTTATTGTATATTTTCTGGCCATTTGATCCGCCATATCAACTCCAAATTTTGTGCTGTTATAAAATTGAATGGATTCCAGTAACATTCTTTTATTACTTTTATCAATTTCATGCCAAATTTGTCGGGTTTATTAGGCATATTCTGTGTAAACCTGCACCTGGCTTTCGAAGGAAATCATTGCTAGTCAACTGTTAATATTTTGCCCTGGTTGATAGCAAGCTTGACTGTTTTCAATGAACTTATCCCATATTTCCGAAATTATATAATAAATATAAGAAATTTACTCAATTCATTAATAAGAGTCATTTGATTATTTTAAATTTCTCAAGCAGTCAAAACGACTGCTTTTGGGCAATATAGGTATAACATATGTATATATATACAGGAAATGAAGGGGGGAGGTAACTACAATTATTAATAAACGCATTTATACGTTGTACAAAAAGTCACAAAATTCTAAGAAATTGTATCATTATATACATAATTTTTTTTCTAATTGAAATAAAAAAGCAGTCAAAATGACTTCCTTGGGCAATCTAGTGTTAAAGAGTGTCACATGCGTTATTGAGAAATTAAAGGTTACACGCTTGAGCTCTTTTCTTAGGGGAAAGTGTAAACGACACTTCGAATCCGAGTTGTTCACAGTATAACGCGGCATTAATACACGCGCAAAATAGAGAAGCATCGCTCGATTTCATTGCAAACCGTCGACGGTGCGGCGGCCACATTCAAAATGAAAGCTCAGACGACCGGGTGTGTTCCAGTTTTTCTCTTTTTTTTTCGGCTGACGAGGAATTAGTGCCCGATGCGTGTGGCAGTCGATATTTAAAACGCGCGGAGTAAATCAGAAGCGACAGGTATTGATCGGGATGATATAGCACGGCCTTCTGAATGGAAAAGAAGCCGACGGTTGTCGATGCGAGTTAACTCGTGATCCGTGTAAATACATTAACCGCGGCAGTCCGATCGGTTTTCGGATACACCGACGAAACTCGTATTCTATCGAATACGCATATCAATTTCTATACTCGACTCGATTCCATTAATGTTCCGCGTGTGGTGAAATAGATCGGCCAAGCACACTTAATTATCCGGGTAATTAGCTTCGAACAGGAACCCTCCCGTAAAATCGTATAATTTCAATCATTTCGCAAATTCTGTCGTTCTATAATAACGAACGCGTCCTGCCGCGACTGCTTGACGCTTATCGATTCGTTTCACGGGATTAATTGAGTGTACCCGGCAAGTGTACGTCCTCGTTTCTACTTTGTAAATTAATAATAAGCCAATTGACTGAATAACGCCGGTTGAATGGCAGATGCGATATCTGTTGCGTTTTCAAAGTGAATTAAGTCAAAATGTGTTCGTTTGCGTCGAGCTGCGATGCGGTTCAAGATTTTATGTCGCCGAGGATCGTAAATCTTCAACTCAGAATTTCTGACAACGCAATGTAGAACGAATTCCAAACGACCTGGCCAAGTTACGAGGATATTAATCCTTACTCGAGTGGCGAAACTGAGGCGCCACGTAAAATTTCCATACTATTATTTAATACAATTTTAACGTCGCTATTTTTATATCTAAGAAATTGACAAAAATTTAACTGTTGTAAGGACTAGTAACAGTAAACAAAACTCATATACGTAAGGCGAAATAATTCTTGTAGAATGGAAATATCCTAGGTTAGAAGAATTTTGAAACCTTAAAACTAATATATTTCGCATTCGTAAACTGTTGTTAATGTTCTGAATAGTTCAGTACACGTTCGCGTTCTAATTCTATTGGAGATTCTACGGTTCTAAACGTTCTGAATGTTCGCTGTGTACTAATCTGTTGTAAAGTTCACCGTGCACCACTTCCAAAGTTCTAACTGATTCGAATGTTCGATGTATACTCGTCGAATGCTACGAATGATTTGTCCCAACCAAAGCTCGAAAAGGATCGTTCCTTTGGTAGGGATAAAAGGGTGACGAATCACCAGTTTAGAGCGCACGGAAGCCTCGTAAGACTTTGCACAAAGATCTCTTTTTCAAGGATTTTTTCCCCTAAACTGATCTCGTCTTTCAGTTACGGATGGGTCTGCGACGCGTCGATTGTCATTGAGCGGAGTACGGCTGATACCGTTTCAAAACAAAATACTTAACGTCCAACAGTATACAAGTCCATAATGAATTCTTAGGGTCAAGCTTGTCCGTAAATATTTCAAAAACGACCTAGACACGATGTCTAGACGATTCTAGGCTGTGGATTTTCATTTAACAAATCCAGACCACGGAGATCATTTGATATTCATCCTGTCTTACGAACCATGGTTGAGATACCAGGTCTCTAAATATGAAATCGGAAATTGCCCATACATGGCGCTAGCTCTCAATGTAGTTATCGCCAAACCTCGTAATTGACGCCATTTTCTAGTCTTGACATCAGATAAAGACTTTCAACTCACAACCATACAAGTTTCATATCCGGTCCAAGTGTGTTAAGTACATCGTTGGTAGAAAGTCGTCGATTTGCCACTGATCTGTTACTAGAGTTTGGGTTCATAAGTGGCAATTTTTGTTTTTGTTCATCCTTCGCAGAATAGATTGCTTAGACCGGATATTGAATCCATCCAGACCCACTACCAGGTCTGCAAATATGAAACTGAAATTTTCCCATATGTGGTGCCCATAATTACTGTCTAACCGTATTATTAACACCATATTCTTTTTTTAACACCTGATAAAGATTTTCATCTCACAAGCATACAAGTTTCATAGCGTTCAATAGCATTGAACATGTCGAATTTTGTGCCTGGAAACTACAATTTGCGGACAGCATTGATTTTCTGTCACCATTTGAGAAAACTGCCGCGGAATCGCATCGAATACTTGTCGAAGCTTACGGTGAGCATGCTCTTGGTAAACCACGGTGCTTTGAGTGATTTAAAAAATACAAAAGTGGCGATTTTGACGTGAGAAACGAAGAACGTGGAAGACCGCCGGAAAACTTTGAAGACAACATTGATGGATGAGGACGTCGCTCAAACGCAACAACATTTCGGGGATCAATTAAATGTGACACGAGAAGCAGTCACCATACGTTTAAAAGCCATAGGAAGGATTCAGAATATCGAAAAATGGGATTAAAAAGCAACTCAAAGTAATTTTGCTTGATTGAGGCAGTTAGTTAGGAAATACAGATACACACAGTTTACTTATCAAACTTGGCTCAATCAGATTATTACTTATTTGCATCGCTGGGACACGTACTTGCTGAACAGCCCTTCACATCTTACGAAAATGTACGAAAATGACTCGATGACTGGTTTGGCTTGAAAGAGGAACAATTTAGTAACGTGGCGTCCACAAATTGTCAGAGAGATGGGAAAAGTGTATAGTTACCAATAGGGAATACTTCAAACAAAATGTTTTGTCTCATTTTTAAACAATTAACGTGTATTTTCTATACAAATATTCCGATTTTATATTTGCATAGCTAGTATTGCAAAAATATTTGGAATTCACCAAACTGCACATCATAAGTCCACATAAATAAATTATTTTGAATTTGTAAGAAGTGCAGCGAGAAAACTGTTGCTTTCATCAAATACTTTCAACAAACACGCGCAATGTCGCACAGCTATACAGGACGAGGAAGGTCTGTTTCCTGTTTGCAGAAGCTTTTACTATCAATTTTGAGAGAGGAAGGGAGAGAGAGACAGACTTTGATGACACGCGAGGACGTTTACACATCACAGACCGTAGAGCGCAACGATCCTGTGCATTTATGAATTGCACGCTTACACGAGAACGCATGAAGATGTCTGCTCCATGGGTTAAACGCCGGACAGTTAATGTGTACACACGCTAACTGGGGACACGGGTGCTTGGACACGAAATTGTCCGTGGAAACATCGTGGACGTGATTCCCCAACGGGCCTCGAAAAAGAATCACTTGGAACATAGAGTAGGACGGTGGAAACATTTTTGGAACGGTCTTATCTCTGTCCGGCACATCTCAATGAAATATCGTTCTGTCTCTCACTGTATTATGTACTGCTGAATTAAACAGTCTCGCCGATGAAAACAAATTGAAGTGGATGCTTACTACAATATTTTAACTGGCTGCTTTGGCACATTGGTGTTTTGCCATAGGTGCTTCCCAAAGCTTATTTGATCTTAGACAAATCCGGATTATGTAGAATACTTCTTTAACATTCAATTGATCAAGCACTAAAGGCTATTTAAATATTTTTTTATATAAAAACGACAAGGCTTTACTTATTTAGATTTTGTGAAATTTTTACTTGAATAGTCGCTTTAGTAAAGAAATTTAATGGATCATTTCTCATGGTTGCAGTCTTGTAATTTTAGTAATTGAAATTACGATAGTTTTTTTTTACAAAGAAAAGTCTACGAATTGATTCGTACACCAAATATTGTACTTTCTTTACTGCTTATGTAATCTGTAACAGTAATCGGTATCCAGCTTGTAGATTTTTACAGTTTTAGTGGTATTTTACTGCAGCACGTTTACGATTTATATGACGAAAGGGATAACGCTATTAATTGTAGAAAACGTCAGATGCAACGAGCCAATTATGAAAGAGGAACCCTGTTGCTGAAACAATTTAAACTGGAAGTGACAGATTCGTCTCTGGAACGTATGAGGGATAGCTAAAGTGGAACAATACTGTAGGAGATTACTGGAAAGGAAGTCTTCTTCGAATTATTTCAGCGAATATCAGTGGCTGGAAAACCCAGGGGCAGTGGAAGGAAAATATTGGAAAATTTCGAATGGAAGTACCAGCTGAAGAGAACCAAGTTGCAGTGGGATCTTGGGTATACAATTTACCATAACTTCCTGAATGTGTGAGAATTGAGCGCAATGTAAATTTCTCTGAAATTCTTTTCGCAGGAACGCTATGTTATTCTAGTTAAAAGAGAACTCCAGAAATTTGAGAATTTACGTCACGTGACATAATGAACTTTTAATTTTCAGCCAGTAAATACGAAAATCGACAATAAAAAATTAAAAATAATAAATAAATACATAAATAAATAAAACAAATAATAAATAAACTATTTCAGACAATAAACAGTCAATAGTAAATTTTATTAGAAATCATATTTTATTTGTTAGGAAAAGTTTTTAAAATAGTATTTCACTTGTAGGATTCTCAACAAAGGGTGAATTTTATTTATAGGTGATCTAAAGTATCGAATAAATTCTTTTTATTTGACGTCACATTTTCAAGAAAATCAATTTCGAAACTGTTATGATGTTTTAATATTTATTATCCCCTGTTTTCTCAATCTATTTTCAAGGTACGGAAATTTTTCAAGTATTGTTTAACGCATAATTCAAATACTTTATTTTATGTCATAGGTTATCAAAATAAAAGTATCTTATGTTTTCAATTATCAAAATAAGAATATTTCAGTAACAGAAATTTTACGATTTATTCGAAATAGTATTCTATTTAAATTACTACTAAAAATATTATTTGAAATATTTATTTCTCTAAAATATCACTGAACTATGAACCCTCTTCATCTGAAAACTTAACTTCTGTTTGTGAGTGTTATAAAATTTTTTGTTTCTGTATAATTGTACTCGCAAGCTTATAATTACATAAGCAGAGGTATCAACGTCCTTATTTGTCAATTTTCTGAAATAGAATAATTTGATTTGGTTCCCAGAAGATAACTCTAAGTAAAAATAGTCCATATTCCCATTGCACAAAAGTTAGAGCATAAATTGATAAATAAAACACAATTTCTTGATTGAAAGTAAGAAAAGGAACCAAGAGACAATGACAGATCGTTCAGGCAACTAATTTCGAAAATGGCATAAGGATTCAAGACTTCGATTTTCCGAAAATGGAACGGACAATATGGAGATTCATAGTAACGACTATTATTCGTCGTACGAAAGGCTAACGTTGTCTTCATTAAAACTTGCATCGCCCATTCGCAATGCACAATTCATTGAGAAATTTCGTGACACTAACTTAGCGGCAGCCTAACTCGTTGATTGGCGGGGCAGACAAATGAATGCTTCATCTTCAGAATCGAGGAACAACGGGCTCTCGGAAACGTATCCCCAGGTACACAGATGACGGTGGAGATTGCAGCTCGTGTGCCTATACGTATGCCTGGCATAGTGAAATCCTGATAACCGTTTAACGTCAACTCTCTCCGCACGGGTACGTGTTCAAATGGAAGACGCGCAGCGTGCGGCAATGTGGAAACTGCAGGAAGCAAGTCAAACTATTCGAGAAAGTCGATCGCGATGTCCTCTCGAGGCAGCGCTGTGGAATCTACTGAAACGAGGGAGACAGGTAACTGGACTTCACCTCTGCTCCATCATTCTTTCATGTAATCTGTTTAGTATCCATGACTGATTCAAATGATGCATATACGCCACGTCGAAAGATCTTCTCAAATAGAAGAAACAAATTCAACTGAATAAAAACTGTCTATTTGCAACAAACTCTACACTCGCAGTAACAAGTCCAGACGACTCTACCTTCTGCGCTTTGATAGCTTGAATCTAGCTTGGTACAGTTCTTCTTCGATGTTTCAACTATTTATAATTAATTTAGTAAGGTGTCTAGCACGCTGGTTATATGTAAGTAACACAACTCTTCGTTCATTTGCAAAAATTAATTCCTGTTATAACGCGTCTCCAAAAATTGAATTTCAGTACGAAATGGAACATACAAAAAGAATAAAGTGTAGTAGTTGTATTAAATTTAAATAAAATTAAAATAATCAATTGACGCGCATACAGAATTTATAACAATGAATTTGAATGATTAGAAAGATGTATAATTGATAAAGAGACTACTATTTACTACACGTTAGAGACTACAAATTTATTTAATGCAAAATACAAATATTCACTGTACTTTGCAATAAATAGATGTCATGTAAAAATTGACTTCTTCTTTTAAGAATTTTTCCTTTCGTAATTTTATAGTACCTGTATTCTTTAATTTTGCTTAAGATTTTATTATTTTGTATATCACTTACACGTTTCCGTCACTAATGCATAAAATCCGCAATCTATTGATTAATTATAATTGAAAAGCCATAGTAAATTCATTTCTGTAAGCACAACATCCAAATCCCCACCAAACGATCATACAATTCAAATTTTCTCATTTCAAAAGTGGAATTTATAAAATATGGGATAAATTACAAGTTCTTACCTATTACAATATAATTAACATCAATTTGCATAAATATTCTCCTATTAATTATAAACAATTTAACAGAACAGAAAGAGAATTTATTCTGTGTTTAAGGGAACCATCAATTTAGAATCTGAAATAAACCTCGCAGAGCTGCGAATGATTTATGGAGACCCTTGGATCCGCCCTTCTGGAAAATACCAGATTTCAAGAGGGGCTCGACCAAAGTTGCCAGTGGTAAACAATCCACCAGATGCGTGAAAGAATATTCTTCTCGCCTGGTAGTGAAGGCGAATAAATTCTGTCGGCACGCAGGTCCGAAGAATGTCGCAAGCGTAAAAATGTTGAAATGCTCGTGATCGAATTATTGCTTGTATCTAAATAAAAAAACACACTATAGTAAATTTTAACATATAGTACATCACATGTTGTTTAAAAACTACACGAGGATTAACCTAAGGACTATTTACCCTCACTTGATCTTAAGGATCAGCTGAAACATTCGCCCTTCTTTCGCCCTTTCCAAGCAATTTTAATTAAAAAATTCGAGATATTTTTTACCTAGAATATTTGCATTGTTTACGGTACATTTCCCTTCTTGCATATAAAATTTCTTACTATTACTCGTACGCGCGACACTTCAATTTTTACCAATTTCTTAAACATTGTGATGTAAAAGTTGTTTCGAATAATATTATGGCAATTTTTAGCATATTCTCAGAGGCACCATTGGAGTACTAGGGGTTAATAAATGTTTCTAAAAAACGAAGAAACACACACTTCAATATTACTGTATTTCATGAGAGAATCTTTCAAAATTCAAGTTTTGAATTTTGCGCCATTGGTGCGGTACAGTGTTATTAACGGAAAAAAAGACAACATGTCTTCTGACAATTCAGGTTTACTAAAAATGGTGCGCTACACAAAAAAACAACGCGTTTCCATTATTGAACAATATTTTAAAAATAATGAAAGTTTGGCAGCTACAGTTCTAACAAAATTATTTTCAGCGACGGGGCTCCGTTTCATCTTGATAGCTTCATTAATCGTAGAAATTTTTTAAATTTGTTATTATCAACAACGATATTGTTCACAGCGATAAGTACAGAAATTTAGCTAAATTAAGTGAAAAGATCTAGTACACTTAACATATAGATACAGTACAATAAACACAAAAATTAGGTTAAATTAATTGCAGGATATTTATAGGTTTTAAAAATTGCTGAAGGCTTGAACAAGAGTTTACAGTATTAGTGGCTTCTTTGATATTTCCGTTGATTTGGTATAGACTTCTCTCCCGTTGGTATTTTCGGCACTCGGTAATGATATGTTCGATCGAATTAGTAGACTGGCAGCTGTTGCATATTGGTTGGTTTTTCTTTTCTATTAAGTAGGCATGAGTCAGGTTTGTGTGACCAATCCTTAGTCTGGTCAACACAACCTGATGCATTCTGTTGAACGATAGTGCCGGGCTAGACTGGAAGATGTCATTTCTGATACGACGGATATGTGAAATATGACCGTTTTTCCAGGACAAGTTCCAGTGTTCTTTGAGAGTCTTGTGAAACGATTTAAAAACCTCTTTGTGATACGTAGGTATATCGAGAGTATGACGAGATGACTTTGCAGCCTCTTTTGCGACTTTATCAGCTTTTTCGTTCCCTGTAATTCCAACATGTGATGGAACCCCCCCAAACAAAATTTCAGTAGCTTGTTAGTTTGACAGAATTTCATTGTACTTTTCAATAATTTGTCTAATAATAGGGTTTTCAGGCTCGGTATCATGTAGAGCTGCGAGGGCACTTTTACAGTCCGTGTAGACAATGAATTTGCCTTTGTTATTAGTTTTTTCTATGTACTTCAGTCCCTCCAGAATACCGTAAGCCTCGCATGAAGAGATTGAGAAGTAATCCGACAGTTTAAAACCTATGTTTTTTCGGGGGTTACTACACCACAGCCAGCTCCTAATTGTGTTTTAGATTCATCACAGTATATTGGTGAATAGTCTGAAACGCGGCTGGAACTTTCTAGGAAGGATGCTTTCAAGAGATCATAGTTTTCAAATTTTTCGATGGAACATCGAGGTTAATCAATGTTGGTATCTTCAATGTTTAGGGTCGAGTTCTAATCACTTCAATTTGGAAGATATTAGGGAGCGATATGTGTAACTGTACCAATATATTAGCAATACGAATGTTTATTGGCTTCGGTAATTTAGTCTTGCTATTAAATAGAAGGATAAATTTATCTGAAAAAATTATTTCCTTCGTCGGATTGTACGGGGATGACGCAGTGGTTAGAGTATATGAAAGAGTTAGTTGCGTAGAAATTGTCACATTTGGCCTTCAGAAAATCCACGAGTGATCGTTGAGACACAAACGCATCCGCAACTTGTCACTATTTGGTGCGGATTATGGGCTAGAGGCATCATCGGACCATTCTTCTTCGAAAATGCGGCTCATCAGGCAATAACAATTACCGGTGCTCGCTATCGCGACATGGTAATCCAATTTTTTGTGCCTAAATGGCGTGATAAGGGTGTGGACGACATGTGGTTTCAACAAGACGGTGCTACATGTCACACAGCCAAAGAAACAATTCAATTACTACACGAGTCATTTCCTGGTCGTGTAGTTTCCCGTTTTAATGCTCAAAATTGGCCGTCCAGATCATGCGATTTAACGCCAGTAGACTTTCCTTTGGTGTGTTTTGAAGTCTAAAGATTATGTCAACAAACACACGACGGCCCATACCTTGAAGGAGGAAACTGAGCGCTGTATCCACGAAATCTAGCCACATTTATGCAAAACGTTCATGGAAAATGTCGACAAAAGAGTTTGTATCTGCGAACAAAGCTCTGGAGGTCATTTACCCCATATGCTATTCCATACATGACCCTAAATTTTATACTTTATGAATTCAACAAAAATTCACAATTTTAATTGTAAGTCTGTGTTTTCTATTAAAAGTACTTCTTGCGTGAATTTTTTGACACACTTTATAATGCGACAGATCGAACGGAGATATTGAAATAATACAGAACGCATAATATTGAGATGTCCGGAAAGTTCGTGTCGGTTAATTTTTATTTTGAATGAATATACAGGGTGAGTCACCAAACGGTTGCACCTCAAATATTTTTGTTGTTTCTGAAGATACGTAAAATATGGTAAGAACAAAGTTGAATGGTACAATGGAGCTGACACGATGCTATAACAAAATTTGGTTTTTATGTAATTTTTTTGAGAGATATCAAGGTCACCTTGACTTTTTTAAATGGAACCACCCTTTTTTAAACATTTACAATGATAGTCCCTTTCATTAGGAATTCAGTGACTATATTATTACAAGGTCATTCAAGGTCAAGGACAGAAAACTTGGTGACTCACCCTGTATGTCACAGCTTAAATGCGTTGCGTTACAATGTTCCGGCAAAATCGGCACGAACTTTCCGGACAACCCAGTAAATCGTCTCACACTTGTTACTGTATATAATATCATGGAAAATTCACCGTACAAAAAGCAAGTGGCAGTCGTTTCCGAAGGGTTGACGTCTCTTTGTCGTAGAAGTTTGTAACTGAAAGTGCCTGTGCTCTGTCAATCATCTCGAATAGAGGTCACGTGTCTATTTGCGATGGCTCATGACTTGCGGTTGCGATAAACCGCACCCGCGTCACGCTGCGTGGGTTATCCTTGATGCGTTTCATGTAGCGGCCGACGTATCGTTACGCAAGCTCGGATCTAATTGTGGAACGTGTTTCGAGGAGTACGAAGTGTTTTCGGTCGTTCCGTGTATTCTCTGGCCCTCTCGTCCGCAGAAAACTAATTTTGGGTATAGCTGGAACGAGTATTGTTGCTGCGGAAAAAAGGACTGGTAGCACGATCTGGAACCGTGACAAGAAAACTTGCCTGCGCAGCTCCGCTTCTTGAATTACCAATTTTTAATAAACCAGCTTTTAGCTGTTGGTTATTGCGATTTCAATTTTGGAGGCAGGTGTGTTCCAAAATTAATCGTCTTGAAGAATGTGTCGGGGACTTTTTTGACTCTGCTTATCGAAATCGTCGTTTAATTACACAACAGCTACGGCTAAATTAACCCCTTGCCATATTATACCCAGTCAAGCTCGCGTGGAAGATTTCAACTCTCTATGGGACCGTGTAACTTGAAAGTTACATGTTAATATATCGGCATTTTACCAAATGATTTCTGTTTTTTATAAGATAACGTGTACATTTAAATTATATAATGTCTCTGAGGTAACAAATATCAATATTGATAATGTCAACCTGAAATATCAAAGTAAATGCCTTGCAAGTTCTCTGCAGACATTATTTGTGTTTCTATTTATTTTATTATATTCTATCTACTAAACAAAACAAAGTGTGCATAATAGCTTTGGGTTTGTATATTAATACCGACTTATTTCTTTGCAATTTCAATAATAATTTTGTTACTATTTGCATATGATATAGTTTTGTGATTTTCAGATTACAGTAGGCTATTATGGTAGATTTTGGTATATTTAGGATAATGCTTGTGCTTTCTTCCATTTTCAGAGTTATAAAACTGTTTTAAGGAATATCACGCTTAAGCTTTTATGCACAAAAGTGCAAACATCGTAAGCCGTTGTTACTACAAAGTTACAAAGCTACAAATTATAATAAAATTGTTAAACTGGTAAATCTTTTTTAATCTGCATATATAGGTTTGTAATTGTTGATTTTCCGTTGCATTCATTTTTTCATATTTAAGAAAAAAATTCGGCCCATAGAGGGTTAAACAAAGTCTAACAAATATAAATGTTTTGCTCTCTTTTTTTGACAAATTCAAATTTCATTCTTTCATTATCGACATTTAAGCATTGAACTAAATATAGCCGTCAAAGGAATCGAAATTTCCTTGCCACTTCTGTAACACTTTCATGGATGAAGACTTTACAATGACTGTAGCCGCACAAAAAATGGTATGTCAAGGGATCAAATGAACAGGTGTTAGATTCGAAACATCAGAAAAATTAACATTTCAACAGCATACACTTATGTGGTGACTGATCCAACGGCGATCGAATCCGACACGTGTGGAGCGTTTGAGTGGCGTGTGCCAGCATGAGCGAGTCGCTGAGGGTAAAATAGACAGTTGCACGCAGACCGTAGAAGCTCGCGTTGGGGGTGCGACATTGTAACCTTAGAATAAACCTTCTTTGCATTTTCTTTTTAGTGAATATATAATTGTTTATTTATATTTCTCCGTAATTAATCTCACACATATACGTTTTAAAACACTGATAAATAAAGCATTGAGTATCGTTAACACTAAACCTACCACAACGGGTCAAACGGCCCTTTCCAGAATTTTTATTTTACAATTATTGTAATTATAAAATTGACTTCAATAGATCTCTTTGTTCAATTATACTTCGCAATGAAAATCGCAAATAATCCCAATAAAATAAATCTTAGCATGTGTATAAGACAATATACACCAGTCAATTTTAATGCTCGGCAGGTTTAGTGGTAAACATCATCAATTATTCTGCATGGAGCAAAAATTGCATAATTCGACTCAAGGTGATTGCACGCAAAGGTATAAGAAATATTTATGATATAACTTTTTTCCGTAAAAAATTTCGTCTCCACAAAAATCAAGTTTAAAATTGCAACGAAGATCTCGTGCTATAGGAATCGTCTGGCGCGTCTGGTCGTGACGAACTAATTCTACTTCCTGGTATCGCTAAAGCACGCGAACCCAGTGAACCTTGATACTCGATTTTCTCGAAAAAGAGGCGATGAAGGAAAAATTGTTATTCCTTTTTCGAAAGTTTATAATAAAATAACCAGTATATATTGTCTTCTAAAAATGATAAGAATTAATTAATTTGATTTTGTGTGTTTCTCATCATACGAGCTGAGCTAAAGATATTAATTTAATTATTTTTCATGGAAACATATTTATAGTTTTACTAACTGTAGAATAAACAATTTGTAGACGGTGATTTAACCACTGGTGGTCGATTTAATATTAAGTAAACTATGTATAAAAATTGAATGTAATTTCATCATTCTTAATAAAAAATGTTTATACTTATATTTAGATACAATATATATTAAAGAAATAACGACAAAGAAATTATACGTTAATACTTTGTTATAAACAATGTCGAGCTGCTTTCACTGAAATTATTAGAAACTGTATCATTTTATTTAACACTAAAACTACCGAACTCACCTTTACACCTAAAATCTGCACCTTAGGATCGCCGAAGGTCTGTTAAAAAAATGTACAAAGACTTTACAAAGGTCAATTTTCTATGAATTCTTTACGAGTAGAACACGATACAATTCTAAAACATTTTAACCTTCAGTCAAGGTCAATATGCAGCAAATTTTTTCAACAAATCTTCGTCGATCCTAAGGTGTAGATGTTAGCTAGTAAAAGATGTTCCAAAATTAACGCAAGATTTGAATTTGCCGCCATTTTTGCAGTAAATTGTTAGCAACCCTGAAAAAAGAACAATTTGACAACTGAGAGTTTAGGGTTAAGAAAAATGGAGCGTATTACGATACAACAACGTGTTTTCATTATTGAACAATATTTCAAAAATAATGAAAGCTTGGCGGCAGCAGTTCGAAAATTTTATACAAAATATGATCAAAATAGTGTTTTCACCTCGTCAACTGTGAAAAGATTAATTGATAAATTTAGGGAGACTGGATCAGTTGGAGATGCTAAACACACACATCGTCCAAAAACAAGCCGTTCAAATGTCAATATCGAAGCAGAGCGTGAGAGTGTTGGTAAAAACCCAGGAATATCAATTCGGCGTCGTGGACATGAATTGCAAATTTCAAGAAGCTCTCTACAGCGTATACTCACAAAAGATCTGCGTCTCCATGCTTACAAAATTCAATTAACGCAACAACTGAAGCCTAATGACCATGAACAGCAAAGAGAGTTCGTGAAATGGATTACTGAACATCAACAAGTGGATGCTGATTTTTCAAGCAAAATCATCCTAAGCGATGAAGCACATTTTCACCTTGATGGCTTTGTTAATTGCCAATATTACCGTGTCACTGTTTGGTGCGGATTTTGGGCTGGACGCATCATTGGACCATACTTTTTTGAATATGAGGCTGGTCAAGCAGTAACTGTTACTGGTGCTCGATATCGCGACATGATAACTTAGTTCTTTCTCCCGAAATTGGATGCCATTGATGTAGCCAATATGTGGTTTCAACAAGACGGTGCCACATGCCATACAGCCAGTGAAACAATTCAATGACTGCGTGAGACATTTCCTGGTCGTGTACTCTCTCGTTTCGGTGATCAAAATTGGTCCCCTAGATCGTGTGATTTAACACCATTAGATTTCTTCTTATGGGGTTATTTGAAGTCAAAGGTCTACATCAACAAGCCCACAACCACCCGTGCATTACAAGAGGAAATTAAACGCTGCATCAACGAAATTCAACAACAATTATGCAGAAAGGTCATGCAAAATTTCGACAAAAGAGTGCGTATGTGCCAGCAAAACCGTGGAGGCCATTTGCCCAATGTGTTATTCCATAAATAACCCTATCCTATGGAGTTTATGATTCAATGAAAAAATAACAATCTAAAGACTAAAAACTGTATTTTCTATTTGATTCAAACCTTGCGTTAATTTTGGGACATCCTTTATAAAGGTTTCAAACACAATTTCTTGACACTGTGGAAAAGCGTACCGTAGCTAAGTAATTAATTTAAAAAATAAATGATATTTTAGAGGTATTGCAAGTAACCCGTAAACGCAGGAAGTTATAAAACGGATGTCTAATAATTTTCTTTCTCATTTGCAAGTAATTAAAGTGTCCAAAGAAACGGTTCATATCTATGCATACCGGTGGCAGTGTTACGCCGGCACAGGAAGTTCTGAGGCTGTGCGATACGGCCATTGATCCAATCGGCAAACATTAAACCGGTTGATCTTCGCAGTAGCCTAGGATGTTGTATAGAAAAGGGTCGACGTCCTGGAGGAGCGTTTGTGCGAGCATATTGCAGAGCGGAGCGGCGGGTATGCAGCAGCGGGCCGAGTTAATATTGAATTCGGGTAAATTTCACCGGGCCCGATGCATTGCTGGCATTTACTATTAATATACGTTAATACAGCGTGACTCTGAGCAAACGCCGTGATGGATCGCCGTGGCAGGACAGCGTCGGACAGGGGTTTCGTGGCAGCGTTGACGACGACGACGGTCAGGCGAGCGTTGACGTGGCGCGAGACTGTTCCTGATATCACGTCCGCAGACAAACAGTGGCTGTAAAACTGATTACGGGCCCCCGACCAAATTGGATTTCCCGGCATTCGCCTATATTTACGGAAAGCGTAGCCGGGAACCATGTCTCAGCTTCTCGAAAACCGGTGACAAATTCGCTGGAGCAAATGTTGGATAAATGCAAAAGTTTTTGTTCGATTCGAAGGTAAAATTTGTAGATGAAAAGCGGTTTGAATATAATCCCTCAATGCCGGAAGCTGTTTAACGAAAAGCAATCCTTTTCGAATGCTTTCTAAAAGCGACAGTCGATAAGGAAGGCTCCTACGCAGTACCTTTATTTATTATACAGGATGTCTCAATTTTATACCTTGTATACCTATTATTACTTGTAGCAAAAAATGTACAAGGGGAAGTTTGGATGGTATGAACAGGGCATATTTTAGTGTTATTAGTTTTCTCGTGAGTTGACGAGTGAAAGTCATGTGAAGGTCAACTTCGTGTTTTTAACAGTAAACCTAGCCTTATAAAATTGACGATTTAAATAAAAATTGAAGATTTAATTCATTTAGATTCTGTACGATTTTTACTAAAATGTATGATTGAATAAAGAAATACATGGGTTCAGTCCCTATGAAGGCAATTTTGTAACTTCAAGAATTGTAAAATAAAAATCCTGGAAAGGATCATTTAAACCCCTGAAGTAGTTTTAGTGTTGACTAAAATGAGTTTTTAAAACTTTAGTACATATGGTAATAATCACACAAAATCTAGATTATTTAATTTTTATAATTTTTATAAGGCAACATATGCCAGTTATTTTTATTACTCAGTAAGTTTAATGTCAATAAATTGTGGAAAGAACTTCAAAGCCCTTTGTTTAAACGAGAACGTATCGCATAGAGGTGAGAAAATTACAAGTATATATTTTATATACTCTAAATATTTTATACGTATCCTGGACCCGAGAGGTTAAACTAATTTTGTACATCCTTTATACAATCACTGGCAATTTCTCCAATTGTCTCCTAACCTTTGCCAACCTGGCGGATATCTTTTCCATAGAAATTGCGTGGGTTTTCCTCAAAGAAGATTCTGAGGTAATTTTCAACAGCTATCACAAAACTGGAATTCTTGCTCTTCGTATTATTCTGTAGAGACTATATCTACCCTGTTACTTCGTCGAACCGAGCTCGAGGGAATTCTTAAAAGACAAATGCTGCCCTGTAACGCAAGAATTTGACTTCTGGTTTCCAAGCTTCGCAAATATAAGTGAGCACTACGGTTCAGCCTTGCGTAACGATTCCGCTCGTACTTTGCTTGCTTCTCCCGGAGAAAATTCAAACCGAGTTGAACCAGAACTGGAACAAGATTAACGTTCAATTTCGGGAAATTCGTTTCACGGCCCGACCCGGCTAACGCCAGTCGTCGCCGTGCTTCTCACCTGCCAAGCTTTAATTATAATCGTAGGATTTTTCAACCCAATCTGCAGCTAGGTAAAATATATATCTGCCGATAATCCTGGACGCCGTTCGGGTGAATGTTGTTTAATGAATCCACCGAAAGCTACCTCATTACCGGGAAGATGTTACTGGTTACAGGACCAGCAACGGAATGCGGCGCAAGCAATAATTTCATACCGCTTTTTAATTAAACTGCATAGCTGCAAAGCGCGACGTGCCATGATCATTAAACTCACATTTTCACAGTGATGAACCGATCTACTTCTCATTTTACTTCACATCCGGTCCAAGTGTGTTGAGTACATCGTTGATAGAAAATCGTCGATTTGCCATTGATCTGTTATTAGAGCTTAGATTCATAAGCGGCAATTTTTGTTTTTGTTCATCCCTCGCAGAATAGATTGTCTAGACCGGATACTGAATCCACCCAGACCCACTATCAGGTCTGCAAATATAGAGCTGGAATTTGCCCATACGTGGCGCCCATGATTACCGTCAAACCGTATCATTAATGCCATCATCTTTTTTTAATATCTGATAAAGATTTCCGACTCCCAACGATACAGGTTCTACATCCGGTCCAAGTGTGTTAAGTATAATACATCGTTGGTAGAAAATCGTTGAATTGCCACTGCTCTGTTACTAGAGTTTAGGTTCACAATCGGCAATTTTTATTTTTGTTCATCCCTCGCAGAATAGATTGCTTAGACCGGATACTTAATCTATCCAAACCCACTGCCAGGTCTGTAAATATGAATCTGGAATTTGTCTATACGTGGCGCTCATAATTACCGTCAAACCGTATCATTAACGCCATTTTCTTGTTTTGACATCTGATAAAGATTTTCAACTAACAAGCATATAAGTTTCATAGCGTTCAATAGCACTGAACACGTCGAATTTTGTGCCTGGAAACTACAATTTGCGGACAGCATTGATTTTCTGTCACCATTTAAGAAAACTGCCGCGGAATCGCATCGAATGCTTGTCGAAGCTTATGGTGAGCATGCTCTTGGTAAACCACGGTGCTTTGAGTGATTTAAAAAATACAAAAGTGGCAATTTTTATGTGAGGAACGAAGAACGTGGAAGACCACTGGAAAAGTTTGAAGACAATGAATGCAAGCATTGTTGGATGAGGATGTTGCTCAGGCGCAACAAAAATTGGGGGATCAATTAAATGTGACACGAGAAGCAGTCACCATACGTTTAAAAGCCATAGGAAGGAATCAGAATATCGAAAAGTGGGATTAAAAAGCTACCCAAATTGATTTTGCTTGATTGAGGCATTTAGTTGGTAAATACTGTCGTACACAGCTTACTCACCAAAGTTGGCTCCATCCGATTATTACTTATTTGCATCGATGGGTCACGCACTTGCTGAACAGCGCTTCACATCTTACGAAAATGTACGAAAATGACTCGACGACTGGTCTGGCTCAAAAGAGGAAAGTTTTTTTAGCGTGGTGGTTAGAAAATCGTCGATTTGCTACTGATGTGTTACTAGAGCTTAGGTTCACAAGTGGCAATTTTGGTCCTTGTTCAACCCTCGCAGAATAGATTATATAGACCAGATACTGAATCCATCCAGACCCACTACCAGGTCTGCAAATATGAAACTGGAATTTGCCCATACATGGCGTCCATAGTTACCGTCAAACGGCGTCATTAACGCCATTTTCTTGTTTTAACATCTGATAAAAATTTCCAACTCACAACCATACAAGTTTCACACAACAGAATAGTTTTTAGTAACGTTGAAGATGTCGAATTTTGTTCCTGAAAACTATGATTTGCGGACAGCATTGATTTTTTGTTACCATTTGAAGAAAAATGCTGTGGAATCGCATCGAATGGTTGTCGAAGTTTACCGTGAGCATGCTCGTTTAAAAATTTAAAAGCGGTGATTTTGACGTGAGAAACGGAGAACGTGAAAGACTACCAACAAAGTTTGAAGACAGCGAATTGCACAATAACAACTTTGGGGTCCTTTACGTTTGAAAGCCATAGGAAAGGTCCAGAAGGTGATCGGAATATCAAAAAAGGCAACACAAAGTGATTTTGGTTCATGATAATGCACCATCACTCATTAATCAATCGTTTCAGTTTTACAAGGCAACATAGATTAGCTGCATTTAGTGTTCGGTAGGTTTAATGTTAAACAAGCACCAACTTACTGTCTGGAAAAATTACAATTGCTTAAATTTCGTAGACACCTCCTATAAGGGTAGTTTTATAAAGACAGTTTCTTATTTTAGCGAATAAGTAATATTAGAATTGTAGTGGTTTGTCCGGAAAGTTCGTGCCGATTTACTAATTGGGAATCAATTATGTATCGATTTGTTTTGGTATATATTTATTAAAAATAAAAATTAATCAGCATGATTTTTTCAGACAACCCAATATTATTTATCCTGAAGAATCCTTAAAATCTTTCAATTGGTAATTAATAATGTATAATTAACAGAGCCACGAATTTTGGCTAGCTTTGGCCATTATGTTCCACCGTGTCGCAGGAGGCTCCATGAATCGGCAGCTTTTGTGCAAAAATTCCCCAGGCTTGGTGTACATGCTTCGAACGGTCGAGACGAAGCTACACGCATCTGGGTTCGGATGGACGTAACATCTGTCAGGCAAAGTTTTTAATTCTAGACGATTTAACTCGCTGTGCTATTATTTTTCTAAATGTAATAAAACTTAACACGAACGGGAGGAACGTATGTATGTCAAAGTATGTTTGATGTTGGCCGCGTTAAAGCCGCGCGTACACAAAAATGCAAATGGTTTTTCAGCTGGAATTTATAAATTACGCTGCTCTTGTTCATCGTAATAAAATAAATGAGAATTCACCGTCCGAATAGAAGATTTCGCGCGGAAAACATGGTATAAAAGTGTTTGTAATTTACATAAACGTGCACGTTCTTTTGAACTTAATAAATCTGTCACAGCACACGCGAATAAAAATCCACAACGCAGTCGTGGTTGGCAAAATAAGAAACGCTTTATAATTCTCCCTTTCAGAAAACAGTTTCATGCAATCTTCTCGAAAGAATTTTAATAATTCTATTTTGCCCCGGTTGCTCGCCCGGGAACCGTTGTATAAAATTCTTAACTTTGTCGGGTTTCACCTCTGCCGCAAAATGTTCTCACTTTTTCTCGTTCCGAAACTGCTGGCGTAAATGTAATTCATGCGCTGCTGGAAAATTATACGATTACTTTTTATGGACATCACGGAACATACGTTGGAGAGGAATCTCTGTTTATGGTAGCGCAGTTGAAACGTCTCTCCTTGAATCGGTAGGATCACATAACTTTGACGGTTCGGTGTCGTCGATGGTATTTGATTGATAAGCATCTATCAATCGAAGACGATTCAACGAGATCATCCTTTCCGTCGAATCTCGACTTCGCTGTGTTTCACCGTTGATAGCTGCCATTCGACGGTCTTCTGGGAAGACGATGCATTTATACGTTTCTCGGATGGCCATCGATCATGCGGGCTCCGACGGTACCTTTCCCGTTGCTCGGTGCACATGGCCGGCAGGGCCGAAATCGTTCCAACATCGAAGGGTAATTTTGCGAATGGGAGGCCGTAAAACGAAACGCGTAAAAGTCTTCAGAGCTGCCGCGGGCCGAACACTTTCGTGTTATTTCACGTTGCCATTTAAAACACCGCCGAGCACATTGAAATTTATGTTTCGCGAGATTACCATCGATCACAAGGACGGACCTTACCCACCGAATCCTCGAACGTTTTTTCCCACTCGTAAAATCCCGTTCGCCGGAAAATAAAAGCTACGCTTTCCCCTGCTTTCTTTCTCCTTTTCTCATCGGGAAGGAACCATTCTTTGTCCTCTTCGCTGTTCCGTCTCAAAAATTCCAACTCACGATCGAAATTGAGAGCACTTCGTCTCGGCTCCTCCGTGCGGAACGCTCCGTAACAATTTCAATCGCCGGATGACAGAACTCGCATAGTTGGATCGAAGCTGTCTTTGATGCGTCCTCGACTTCATCAATGTGTATTGCCGTTTAGAGATTCTGTGCATTTCACGTTGCACAGATTTTTATTATTTGGTCGGGCTATGCGAGGAAAGAAACGTAATATAAGAGCCTCGAACAACTCGGGGAAAGAATATTTTCCTCTAGGTCCATTCCGCTCGTTCATTCCTCAGATTTTCTTTTCCTACTCTCTTCCCTAGATTCCCTCCTTCTCTATTCCCTTTACTTCCCTAGATCCCCCTCTCTTTCCTGAACCAACCTTCCTTTGGTAACTCCGCCCTTTTCCCTTCTTGTGTGCTCTCCTCTTCTTCCTTTCTTTTAGAACGCGTTTCCACGGAAGAATGATTTAGGCCTTTCATTAATGGAATAGTAATGGCACTTTGCAATAAGTGCGCGAAGATTGTAGAAATAGATTGTAGAAAATAGGTTTATTTATCGAAGTGTAGTTTAATGAATTGCAATTGAATAATAATTGGTCATAATGGGATATTGTTAGCGTAAACGCATGTTCTTTATATCGGTTTAATTTGAACTACCCTCGCTTGTCCTCAGTCGCGATACACAATTTTCATAGCCACCCTTATTCCATCGGTACTCGCACGAACATATTCGTGTTATCATCTAGACACTTCACACGCATACGTGCACGAGCATTTATCCACACAACACACATTGCTATATTTACGTACATGAATATTTATCCACAAAACATACACTCATACAATTTTATAATTGATAACGTTTAAGATTATTGGTCCACTTATGAATTTTTAAAATTTGTTTTGTTAATACTTCTTGCAGACTCATTAG